>CM062820.1:101592988-102792988 GCA_031772625.1 Pinus tabuliformis
TCCAACACCATAAAAATGACTCATAACTTTTGATTTAACACCATATGGAAATCAAAATTTTTATTTCAAGATATGATGCAAACATCAGTTATATAAATTGACTTAGACAATTATTCAAAATCACTCATATTTTCTTGCACACCATGAGAATTCACATCTTTAGATGAATGACTGGATGCAGACGAAGGTGTTCCATATTCTTCTCTTTCATCAACTAGTGCCCCATCTAAGTACACATGCATGCCCACCATTTCAGGTTTCAAAATTCTTTTGGATCTATGGCTGGTTTCAGCAAACTACCATCTCAACATTGTTCCTTCTGGTAACAACCTTTTCAGAATCTTTATCATATTGAAGCAAAGAGTTCCTCTCTTATTTAAATTTAAGTCATAAACAAGTATGTCAACATCCTCCAATTTTAAGAGGTCTGTGTGGCGACGATTTATATTTGTACCCTTTATTTTTCTCTTTCCGCCAATTTTTTTTATCAACTACCGTCTCTGGATTATACACATCATTGAATGAGTGTGTATTTGTGGTATACTAATGTACTTCAACACCTGTAACATCTTCATTTTCTGTAAAGACCTTTATAACCTTAGCAACCCTGAATGGATAGCCATTGGGATTTCCATCTTCTAGCACTGTGATCATGTAACCCTCCTTAATATCATGTACTGAACCCCTATAAAGGTCTTCCATGGCTTCACGTTGTGCACAAGATCTTTTGGAACCAATATACATCTCTCTTTCCTTTGCCTGTGAAGAATTAATAATACCTTGAGATTGTTGTTGTTCAACAATGTTTCTCTCCTCATGTTCATTTGACACATTTTGTGGCCAACTAAATGGATTTTTCAATGGTGTATCTTCGTTTGTTGTTCTTGAAATGATATCACTTTGATTATTGAAAAACGACTCCCACAAAACTGTATCAAAAATTTCAAAGTACTCATATGTATATCTAATACATTTTTTAATTTCTTCTAGGAAATCAGAATAATTTATATCTATATTTTGTCTACGTGCATTATGAACTTCATCAACTGTTTATAATAACAATACTTTTGATGCAAATATTGGATGATCTGGAATGAACTTCAAAAATTTCAAACATGATGACGGTGCCCATTCTACAATAGTTGAATACTTCTTGCACCATATTAGTGTTTTCCCATCAATTTTTTTGATATGAAATTGATTTTGGAAGCTAATGGCATTAATTTGTTCAATGAATTTCTCCTCACCATGCGATCCCGAAATAACCTTCGCATGTCAACAATTTCTTCCAACACATCAAAAGTAGGCTCTAGCATGTATGATTTCTTAATACATTCAATTAATGATGACAAGCTCCCAATTTCCCTCCTCCTCAATGTGACTAAAGAACAACTTAACATATGATCAATATGGTCATGAATGTTCCCAACAAGAAGGAAACCAACTTTTACCTTCTGAAAAATCCTCAATTCAACAAGCATGTTTAGATATCCAAAAATAACCTGATTTTTGTTTTCACGACAAGTGTTGTCCAATTGTAGATACAAAACTTCAAGAAGATTACCAGACCAATGAGAAAGCACATCATGAATTATGGTTATTGTCAGATTTGCATCATTATGAATATTTGGAGCTGTGAAGTACACCCTTAGCAACATTTTCCCATTCAGGACCATACAACCAACCAAGTGATACGGAATAAAATTTTCCTCCTGTAAAATTTTGAGTGTACAAACAAAATGTGGTAAGAGTGTTTTCTTCTGGTTCATACTATCAATTATCAAACCCAAATATTTATTCAGATTATCATCACACTTCTTTTGATGCTTGTACAAATTTTTCCTTTCATTTGTTTGTTGTTCGCGATGCTCCTAAAGTTATTTGACAATGGAATCTACACAATATAAAAATAAAGCCATTAAGAAATACGTTTTCATAGTCGATGACTATACAATTTTAAAAGTTAAAGTTATGAATGCTTACCTCTTTCTGACCCTTGACATTTATCCCTTTTTTATTTAAGAGAAGTACATGTACTACAAATCCCCATCCTTGTCTTCTTAGGAATACAGACATTGTTGAATTCTTTCTTCCATACCTTCAATAAATATTGATATGTAATAAACTAACCATGTCCCTCAGAACCTTCTGCATATTCTTTGTACAAATTGTAGATTTCTCTTCTTGAAAGATTATCTGGAATATGTATTGTCTCTCTTTTTGGCATACAATCTCCATTCTTTGAAAAGAAATATTTCATCCATGACATTGTAATATTTGATAATGGCCCAAACTATCATTTATGATGTAGTTCTGAATGAAATGTGGGATCCTTTTCCAAATTTTCTTGGATTCTTGAGAGACGAAAATTACCCATCGAATGAAACATTTTGAAAGCCTTTCTACAGATAAATAAAGAACCAATTTGATAATCATAACCTAAAAATGTAGATTGCATGCACCCAACTAAATATGAATTTTTCATGCTTTTATTCATTGACAAATATCTCTTCCTTTTCTCTAGTGAAAATTTGAAATCCGATATGTTTAAAGCAATATTTTTGACAACATTCACTTGAAATGAGTGCGCGGATAGAACTTCTTCTCGCCAGATATTTTGCGTTACCCCTTGTATAACTAGAACATCTTAGATTGATATGAAAAGGTCTACTCCTACTCCACAATACAATATTTCTTGGCAACATATCCATCATTGGATCATCATTTTTATAAGCACTTTCATCATCATTCTAAGGAATTTTATTCTCAGTATGATCAACCATGATTTTGAAATACTGACTTAGAGGATATTCTTCGTCTTCCCCTTCTTCAGTGCTACTATCATATTCCTTAGAATTAGGAATAAATGGAAAATTTGACTTGATGTTTCTTGGATATTCTTCCTCATGTGCATTGTCAATGCTACTGTCATAGTCCATAGAATTAGGATTACGTCGAAAATGTGATTGTTTACTTACTGAAAATTCTACATCATGTTCTTTGTCACTGCTACTCTCATAGTCCTTAAGATTAGGACTAAATGGTTCATCATGTCCTTTGTCACTACTGTTGTCATCGTCCTTAGGATTAGGACAAAGTGGAAACTATGACTCTTTATTTATTTAAAAATATTCATCATGTTCTTCACCACTGCTCCTATTGTAGTCCATAGGATTAGGACTAAGTGGACATCATGACACTCTATTCATTTGAAATTCTTCATCATGTTCTTCATCAATTCTACTTTCATAGTCCATAGGATTAGGACTAAGTGGACACTATGACACTCTATTCATTTGAAATTATGCATCACGCCCTTCATCACTGTTTCTCTCAAGTCCATAGGATTAGGACTAAGTGGACACCATGACGCTTCATTCTTTTGAAATTCTTCATCATGTTCTTCATCATTGCTGCTTTAATAGTCCATAGGATTAGAATTAAATGGACACTCTGACACTCTATTCAGTTAAAATTCTTCATCATTGTTGCTCTCATTGTCCATAGGATTAGGACTAAGTGGACAAAGTGACACTCCATTCTTTTAAAATTCTTCATCATGCTCTTAATCACTGCTACTCTCATATTCCATAGGATTAGGACTAAGTGGACACTGTGATACTCCATTCTTTTGAAATTTTTCATCATGCTCTTCATCACTGTTTCTCTCATAGTCCATAGGATTAGGACTAAGTGGATACTGTGACACTCCATTCTTTTGAAATTTGTCATCATGCTCTTCATAATTACTACTCTCATAGTCCATGTGATTAGAATTAAGTGGACATTGTGACACTTCATTCTTTTGAAATTCTTCATCACGCTCTTCATCATTGTTTCTCTCATAATTCATAGGATTAGGAGTAAGTGGAAATTGTGACTCTTTATTTATTTGAAATTCTTCATCCCATATTTCATCAGTGCTTCTCTCATAGTCCTTAGGATTAGGACTAAATAGAAGAATTGACTCTCTATTCATAGTGGAATATTTGTCATTATATTCATCAATATAAATAGAATTGTTACGCGACGAAGATGTTGATGCTTCATAAAGCGAAACTTCATTATCAAAAAAATCTATTCCTTTCAAATAAAAGAGGTTGAATGATACAAATGCAGACTCTCCTAATGACAATATATAGCTTAAACAATGAAAAATTCCCTCCAAATTTTTCACCAAAATTTTTCACTCCAAAAATTTCGTTTCATGTATTTCCCTCCATTATTTTCTTCTACAATTTATTGAAAAATTTCAACTACATTTTTTGTATGAAATAAATCTTTGAAATTAAAATTGTAAACTAAATCTTTTACCTAAATTAATTTATTACTTAAGTTATATAATATTTACTAAACAATTGAATGCTTTTTTTAATTTTAATTATACCTTCTAAAACAAATTAATCCCACATTCATCGTGATGTAAAACAATTTCGTAATGTTCACTTTATCGTAGTTTCCTATATCACCATAGAAAAATTAAAATGTTAAAATTTATAAAAACAAATTAATCACACATTAACTGTACAATAGAAAAATTCTGTAATTTTCCCTATATAATAAATTTCATTATCACTATTCCTTACATCACATCAAGGTTTTCTGTGGTTCGTTAAAAGACTTGCAGTGAATTTGTGGAGCAGCTACATTGTTATCAACGACATATTCAATGGAGGATTATCACATTTGAAAGGTTATTTAATTTTTCTGTTGTGAAAATTTTTAAAATTAAATAAGTTTAATGAAATTTAATTTTTTTTTTGAAGTTAAAATTTTCTGTGGGACATATTTACCCACTACGTCCGCAGTGGACGTGGTGGTCCCAATCATGCTCCCGACGGCACAATGGGTCCCTATAACTTACACATATATTTGTTTATTTTATTAAAGATGAGGAAGGATGCAAATGAAGCACCAGATAGTTTCAAAACCTTTAATGAAAAAATTAAGATCGAACAACTGAAGAATCAACGTTTTAATAATATTGAACTTGATCCAACTCTTACTCATTTCATTTGGAATGGGCTTGACACTATTCAATATCAAGTAATACAAGGCGACTGTGAAGACATTTCTAAACTCATACCTAAAAGGGATTATGCCCTAATTATTGCAAATATTCCCAATGGTTTCAATATTCCAAATATTGACTATGATAGTGACACTTATACTTATAAGGTTCTTAGCAAAGTGGTTGCAGGATTTCTAGAAGTCACACCATCACCATTATGGAGATTTGTGACATTTCATTCAGACACACAATTGGCAATGTTATTGTCAAGCTTCAAGGGGAAAACAAACTCAGGGATGCAGCTTACATGGTAAGACATTGAAAATATATATTTGATTGATGTTAAAAAATTGATTTATGTACAAGTTAGTTGAACTTCTACTATTTCATGTTATAGGCAAAAGTCAAATCTTCTTAACCGTGAATATCAACCATTTATAAATGATTGTGAGTTCATCCATATTAATAGTTGGGAAAAATATGATAGCTATATGTATATTATTTTTAATCAGGTAGATGGAAAGAGTCATAACCAAGTACTGGCTTATGATGCTATTATGAGAAAACTAACATATGAAGACAAAGAAGCAAAAGGAGAGATAGTTAACATTTATAAAAAACCACATTTATTGATTAACTATCTACAGACATATGTTCAAATGAAGGATATTGGGTTCTAGATTTATTTTCTGGCTCAGGTAAGTTTTATTATATGGAATTGAATTTTCTTAATTTACATGTCATTTTACTAATTTACTTCATTATTTATTTTGTTCTTCATAATTAGGTACAATACTAACATGTTTCTTTCAAAATGGAAGAAATTGGATTGCCAGTGAAAAAGATCCAATACACTGCAATTTTATTCAACAAAGAATTAATGCTCTTCAATTTCTTCCATATGCAATGCAAGAAATTGGGTGAAGAAATGGGACTTTGGTGAATAACGTGTGGCAAAAAGGCAAAGGAATCCCAACCACCGTTACATGGAATGATTGGAAAGGCATACATTGGGAGATTCGCAGACATCAAAGATCCATTAGAAGCGAAAAATGAGAAAAATGAAGAAGAAAATATTGTGCAAGAAGACAATGATGAAACTCTGAAGGATGAAGAGTTTGGATTACTTGATATTATTGATTAAATTTAAGTTATGCTTGGAAATCAAACTCATTTTTTGTAACTATTAATTAGTTATACTTGTAATGTTTTGACTTTTACATTTTATGAGAAGAATAACAATTCAATTAATGTTGTTATGTGTTCAATATTTGTATTATGTGATTTTTGCATTAATTTTTATGTTAATCATTATTTTTTGATAAAAAAAAAGTGATTATTTTATTTTCTTGACATGAAATTCATTAAAAAAAACTATTATTTAACCATTTTTAGTTAAATTTTTCCTATAAAAATTGTGATTTTGACATGTCATTTCTAGCAAAAAAAAATTACAAAAGATGATCAAAATGTGTAATTTTTTAGTTATATTTATGTTGAAAATGGTTATTTTTATGTCAATTGTTAAAAATTATTGTTTTTTAGAGACAATTATTTCATGTGCATTGAAAATTTAATTAACAATGTATAAATATGTAGAATATTGAAACTTCAAAATATCAACCTTCTTCTTTAAATATGCAAAACGATAAAAACCTCACTCCAAAAAAAAAAGAAAATATGAAGAAGAAGACCACTTCAAAAACTGTTAAATTTAGAAAATAATGATTTACATTTCATACATTAGAAAATTTAAAGTAAGAAAATAGGTCTTTTAGAAAAAGGGTCTGATGCAGAATCACCACTTTTTTAAATCAACAAGAAAATCACTAACATTCTAAAACGTAATGTACATACAAATTTAAAGTGCAAAAAACTATGCTCTAAAAAAAATATGTGTTCAGCATCACCCCTTTTCAAAATCGGGTCACCTTTTTGCTATCTCTACAAAACGGGTAACAGTATCAGTTCCCATTTGAAAGTGTTGGACACCTAATCCTCAATGGGTTAGTGTGGAAGTTGAATAGACAAAAGGCGTCTAAGAGACCATGGGATGTGGAACCCAATGGTCACATAATTTACTATAAATGTATATCTCTTGTTAATAAAAATAGTACTCTCATGTTTTATCTTTCATATTATATTGCTGCCCATGTGTGTCTAACATGGTATCAGAGTGGGCGAATTCTTGCCCTGCGCAAGTGTGAGCCACTATGTCTGTGTGGCCTTTCTTTGCGTGTCATTCTGGTCACTGCTCATGATATGTGGGATGTATACATTGAATTGTGTTGGAGGTTGTGAATTTGGTTGAAAACATTGAAAGCTTAGACACTGCATTCATTTCAATCAGCTGCATTGAGTTCTGTATGCTGGTGTTTGAAGCGTTACTCAGAATAAAGCGATGAAATAATGAATTGCACGATTTGTTCTTATAAAATTGATTTGGAATAAAATCTCAAGACCCCAAAACATTGTTTTTGAGTTTCCTGTTGTATTAAAAGTTGTCTGCCGCTTTGCAGTGCTATGGAGGATTTAAAATTTGGGTCTTTGCTACCTTGAAATGGTTT
This sequence comes from Pinus tabuliformis, assembly GCA_031772625.1. NCBI lineage: Eukaryota > Viridiplantae > Streptophyta > Pinopsida > Pinales > Pinaceae > Pinus > Pinus tabuliformis. Next base: position 101,600,567 of record CM062820.1, read on the forward strand.
ATTTATTATTGTTGTAAACTGTATGCATGTGTCCTTGCTGAGAGACCCATATTTGGAACCTCGAGCTTCCCATATAATACGTTGCCCATCTAACAGAATTCAGTTTTTAATATATACAATTCTCTTTGCTCTAATACGCAACCAGCTCTCATATAATCTGTGGTATCTGTCATATACGTTTTATTCTCTCTGAAATGGTCCACCCTCCAGACCATTATGCTCGGTGATATCGTTGGTCCGACTTGTTGGAATGGAATTGCTAGTGGTATGGCTTTGTTCCTCTGGCATCTTTTCATGTCAGACAACTACGTTGCCCACTGTCCGCTATCATAACAGTTATACTGTCCGCCTCCTCTAGTTGCAGAAAATGTCAGCGCGAACGTTCCTGGTATCATTTGTCTCTCCACCTGCCTTCTAAAAACGTAACTTGCTCAGACCTGCCATCTCTGCTTTAGCAAGAACGCACCTCTGACTTATCATTGTTGGCACGTTTTTTGCATGAGTGTAACATCTCTTGGTTTTCCAGAACTGGAGCATTGAATCTCTATGATGACTGCCCAGCTCCCACACAGAAACGCCCAAATTTGTAACGCTGCTCCGTTGATTTGAACATCGTTAACGCAGTTCTGGTATATTATTGAGATATTATTGAGTTTCACTGTTTTTGAATTCCAAAAATTTTTAAAGCGAGTTGATTGTTTATTTGTGGAAAAGCCCATTGAGCTTTCTGTGGGGGGAGCGCAACGAATGCATATCGCACCAAAGCTTGCTTGCGGAAAGGGTTGGTATTAGAGGCTCAGCCTATTGCACAGCACGACGTCTATGTCTTTGGGTAAGAATTCAAAGAACCTATGACCGAGAGGTGATGAGGGGGAATATTTTAAAGGCATTAGCGTTAACTAAGATATCCTGCAATGGTGATGCGGTGCATATTCACAATTCTCCTCCATTTTGGATGCTGAAAACAAGCATCTTGGATATCCTAACAGGTCAATTTTGCATAGAGAAACAGTGAAAATAACCATCACCAAATGTCATATTATGGATTAGATCCAGATCAATTAGAATCTGTCCTGCGATCCTCCAATATTTTACAGGGGAATCATATATTTCAACTATCTTTGTATTTGTTGGGCTGCATCTTCTTTTTCTGATGACAACCACTTTGTAGATGTGTAGCGATTTATTTTATCATTTGTCGTGCTTGTTGTGAAGGTTGTGGGCCGTGGCCATAATGTGTGTAGATATGGTAGTTTGATGGACTTTCACCTGTAAGGATTGCAAATGACGTAGAAGGAAGCTCGATGTACTAACGGATAGGCCCTCAGTACTAGCAACCTCCCTGCAGCTGATCCTCGCCAAAAATACTAGACCAGATAGGAAATAAAGGGAGCTGATGGGCTCCCAGGTTCCTCTATAGAAGAAATAAGTCTGACAACGCTCTCTCGAGGCTTTAGGACACAGAATTAGCCATGGCTTCCTGTGAATAGGCGCGTTGACCCAGAAGTCACTAAGGAATTTGCTAGATGAAAGAAGGGTGTTCAATTCCCTGCACATCCTTCTATATGTAGGAAGGGAATTCGCTGGCAACCAAGCTAAAACATCCACTTGCAAATATTCAGTCAACCCATTCCACCACACGGCATCAGCAAAAACTAAGGACGACTCCTGATTTGCGATTCACACTGTCATTTCCATTTGGACCAGTCAGAGTTTAGACAATGAGCGCCCTAGAAGAAGAGGCCGTGAGGTACTAAGGTCTCAAGCTGGAGTATCATGTTTCCTGGACAGTGATGATGGCAGGATATGCACTCGTTGGTTTGGCCTAGATGCAATAGTGCATGGTTTTGACAACAAGTACTTTGAGGTCGTGAAACTTTCCGTTTCATTGATGGTGAGCCTCTGAAGGTGCATTGCAATTATTTCATTGCATCACATATTCATATGTTCTCAATGGTTTTCATTTCATGTTATCGTTGATGCAATTGACCATAATCCTTTGCTTCCAAAAGTTCTGGAGTGAATGAATTCAGCTAAGCACAGAGAGGAACTAATTGTTGCCTAGTTTGCATCGTGTGGAGTTTTGATGATGAAAATCCCTCATTGCACCTATTGGAATCCCTTTATTTGAAATCTGTGTGTTTCAGTCCTCTGCGTTGCAATTTTTAAAAGATGACATATGGTCAGTGACTAAAATTCTCAGATGTTGCTTATATTGATTGCGCTGAACCAATAAGTTATATCCAACTCCGTACATATTCATATATTCCGTTTGTCCTTAGCGCAGTACATTATATGTATGCTATTTGTTGTTGACTAAGTTATATTGGAGCTTGGCGTTTAGTGTTGAGTTACTCATTGTTTTACTATTTTTGGAGGTTGATTTACTCAAAATGGCTCTAATTGGTGAAGTATTAGAGTTCCTCAAAACCCTGATACGATGTACTGTTGAAGACACAGTGAAAATCAACAAAGTCAATCTTGCTCATGTTCAAATATGTCGACAATATGCACAAGAGAAAATTGATTTTTTACAGCTTGAATCTTAGCTTCAGCAAGAAGAATTAAAACAGAGGAATCATCATTCTAAACATGTTTCTGTTCATAACATTGAGACTGCAACCCATCAGAAGCAAGTCAATAATGTTACAGTTGGTTCAGATTTAATACCCAATAAAGTAACAGCTGTACATGCAAATGCGGAAACTCAGTCTGCACTTCCCAAGCCCATCATCAGACCTTGGGAACAGCTTGTCCACAACCAGCATAGAACTAGTCTTGGATATGACAAGGACTTGTCCTTTCATATTCCAGACTATGCCAAGCCCATTCAGTTTCAGAGTGTTGGATTCATTCATGACAGTTCACATCCAGCTTGTTCGAGATTCTACTCCTCTTTCACAGCAATAGCAACAACCACCACAACAGATTATGAAATTCCAACACTGTGACTGAGTTAGCCATTTGAAAGATCACTGTTTTGATCTTCATCCATGTAAGCATTGTCATAAGACCACCCATTCTTCACACAGATGCTTCAGAAACAAACATCCTGCAAGAACAAAGATTCATCTTGGATGGATCGCTTCTTGGAAATGGGCATCAACAGCTAAGAAGATATTCCAAACACATGTCAGAACTTGTTCTAGAGTATTGAACAGTCTTGCAGTTGAGTCTTCTCCATCATCTCACATTGTATCTGAGAGGGGGGGAAATGATGGTCATTTACAAGCTTCAAAGTCACATCAAGCTAGCCTGAGCCATAACCTACCACACCAGTTTCAGAGTTGTAGCCAGAGCCAAAGATGCCCATGAACATGCCTTCAGTTGGTAATCTGGGCACTTTCTCTAGCAAAAGACTTCAACTTCTTCCCTGTTACGGAAGAATTCCAGGAATAAAATTGAGAACACTTCCTCTAGCAGAAGACTTCATCTTCTCACCAATTTTGGAAGAGTTCCAGGAATTGCATTAAGCATTCCAGAGTTGTTGGTCATCCTTAAACCATCACAGCTTGAGACTTCCCTTTTTAGGTTGAATTTCTCCCTTTTATGCAGGGTGAGACCTCCCTTTATTGGTTGAAGGTTTCCCTCTTCAAAACAATAGGATCACTTCCTCTAGCAAAAGACTTCAGCTTCTTGCTAGTTTTGGAAGAGTTTCGGGAACTGCAGTAAGCGTTCCAGTGTTGGTGGTCATCCTTAAACCGTCGCCCTTTATACCAATATTTCAGAGAGCACATTCAGCTTAGTGTTGCCATGCATTTTTGCACATTTTGTATTACAGCTCTCTTCTTGGACTCATACATAACCCTTCGGATTAAGGGGGGGAATGTTGGACACCTAATCCTCAATGGGTTAGTGTGGAAGCCAAATAGACAAAAGGAGTCGAAGAGACCTTGGGATGTGGAACCCAACGGTCACATAATGTACTATAAATGTATATCTCTTGATAATAAAAATAGTACTCTTAAGTTTTATCTTTCATATTTTATTGCTGCCCATGTGTGTTTAACAAAAAGTTTACATTGTTATGAATACAAATGAATTAGAAGGAAAACAATGTATTCCCACTTTTTAAATGCAATGAAATTGAAAATGTGGAATCATACTAAATTACAGGAAACAATAAACCCGTATCTACTCAAATAGTAGTATCGTTATATTAAGGTTATTATATGTTTGGTTGTAAACTAGTATTTAAAAGAAGGCATACGATGTGTCTCACACAATTGGTTGTAACAAATGTTAGAGATAGCACTTGAAGGAGACTTGCTAGTATAACTCCTTTGTATCCTATATCTAGGAAAGATTTGATTCAGGTGGCAATGAATGGGAACTTGTAATTCCAAAAACGACAACCTCTAAACAAGGAACTAAATTGTAAGATGGAGAAATGACTAGAGAATACACTGAGGAAGATGTGAATTTAATGGGGGAGGAATTTAATACCCCTCTATTTCTATCATGATGGAAAATGTTCAACTGAGTTATAGCAGAAAATCTATGACTAGGGCTAGAAATGTGAGTAAACATTTTGTTACCAAATAGATAAAGGGAATTTAAATTCTTGGAAATGAGACAACTGGAGATGAAATTCTTGCCAAATAAAATCACATTGGTGAATGGTAATGGACAATTATTTCATGATAATAATTCTAGATCGAATTATAGATAATCTTAATGGATGAGCGATAAATATCCAATAAGTTGCTTAGCTGGAGAAATATGTTAAGTTTTGGAAAAACATAAATGCCTCATGCGAGAGAAAGGTGACATTTTATGGGAAAAGCGTAGGCAAGTGGATTAAAATATCCACAAAAGCAGGACACTACTAAACAAAACATTATCATGATAAAAGGGAATTAAACACCCATTGAAGGGACCAATAAGAGGTTGTTGATCCATGGGAAAGTAATCTCAGCTCGGGGTCTAACTATAGTAAGTCAGTACTAGGTTGGGTGGTGGTGTTTGATTTTCCAAGTGACACTCTATCAGCTAATCTAGTTCAATATAATGGAGCGTGGATCATTTTGATTCATCTTTTAGTTTCTTCCAAATATTTGGTGTCAACTTTAAATATTTTTCAAATTGAACTTAATTTTTATGTTTATGTATGTTATTTATTGATTACAGCTATAAATTTCATGTTGGGACATATAACAAAAAGTATGATTTTGTAAATTGTAATGTTTAATGGTTCGGTGAAGTAACGATGACATTATTCTATGCTAAGTATGCTAAGGAAAGGCGAATACATGTTTAATCTAATTGAAAGATGCAACTAAACAATGAAAGGGGTACCTTTTAAAATCCGAATACCATCTTGATAACATCCATATTTAGATTCCAAGAGGTTGAATTTGACCATGACAGCTTAGACCATAGAAATTTAACCTGAAATTGCCACTTGCTGAATTTGGAAATTGTGGTGTTTTGTGAGGGGGAGTTTATTTCTTTTTCTTTTCAACCGAATTTTGCAAGGTTAAACAAGATGTTGCGAAAAGAACGAATGGTAGAGGGAGAATCTAACATCACCAATATTGTGAATTCATGGGGACCCTACGGACATCCAGTAGAGTCATAATTTTTGGATCATTCGAACTTTCATTGATTACTTCTTCATAGCCATGGCTGAGATCTTTACTCTCTCTTATGCTAATGTTTGTGAGATCACTAAACCTATCTTTATACATAGAATTATTCTTTTATACGCAAGGCTACTGGTTCTCTAGACTTGAATTGGTATGGGTACTCCATGTTAACCCAAATATTCCACCAGTTTCATTATGGAATCCTACAATGTCTCCATATTCTATTGATAGTAGGACATATGAGTCATGATTGAGGATATTATACTGATTACTAATGGAGATATTGGTGAGTCTCAGATATATGTAAGAAGGAAGGAAATTTGGGCATGTAGTGGGTAGCCAATAAGTCGATTTCATTACAACCAGGACCAACCCATCTCCATCTTCTTCTTCTTGTTGCTACATATTTTTATCTCTGCAAGAAATCATTTTCCTTGTCAACATGATTTTCATAGTTCGAGCTTGTCACAATTTTAACCTCTACTAATAGCACAATGAATCTATTATATCTTGTATTTGTGGCCTAATAACGAACCTTCACATGCATCTGCACTTATATTGGTGTGCCATTTATTTCAGACCTACCTCACTCCCACTAAGTGTGATGATCAAGCATGTCACCAAAGGCAAATATTAATGTAAATAAACTCTCGATATGTCTCTATCAATCAAAAAATAAGACAGGCCTACTAAAGCTATGGCCATGGTTAGCCTGAGATTTCTTAAAAAAAATTGTCTCCAAATCTTATCAATCACACAATAAGATAGGTTTGTTATGGCTCTACCTGTGGTTCATGGTTATGGATGAGTGATAGTTGTACACTTTGTAAAGTAATCAAACATAAATAATGTTACATGATTTTATATATAGCAATGGTCAGCCAAGAAGGTATATCAATGTTTAACAACTTATGATTGGTTAGATGTTGTATTCAACAGGGATTCTCCATCATTTAAAATGATTTTATGCCCATATTTATGAATTGTCAAGAGGTATTCAACTTGCCAATGTCCAGCCTTATTATTCCCTCAAACCCAACAATTGTCAGAGTCCAAGTGTGGAGCTGATAGTTTGTTTATTCCTTCCTTCTTCTTTTACTCCCCTTTGATAGCCTCGCTGAAGCGAGAAATTAAAACAAAATGGAGGACAAGTCTCTGTGAGTTCTTATTCTGGAGAAGAAGGGAGATGGAGGAATATGCAATGTTATAATCTTTTAGAAATACAATGAAGGAGAGGAGAATTTGGGTTGAATTGAGGAAGCTATGGCAGAAAGCAAGCCCCACCATTTTTCGTTCCTCACGACGTACGGGACAAACCTCATTAGGCAATCCTTCACAGGTCACTTGGGCAATCTGGAGCTTGCTAGTATTACCATCACCATAATCGTCATTGTTGGTCTCATTTTTGGCCCGATGGTAAGTATCTCGGGTCTAGATTCCTTTTGGTATGATAAGGTTGGTTTTGAATTTTTAATATCCATTAAACATTATAACCTGTCTAGGATCCTTGTAATCAATAGGTAGGATTTACTTGCTTATCTGGCTTGTGAGATAGTAACATTGGCAGCATAGTTGAAACGTTAAATGGAATAATGATTCGCCAAACTCTAAGACATTGTCATTAAGATTGTAAGATGTTGTCACTAAAGCTTCTATTAAGATTTTAGGATGTTGTTACTCATTTTGGGTGATGTTTTCAATAACATCGTAATATGTTATTATTAATATTGTGTAGAACTCAAGTAAGTTTGAAAATAAACTAGAATTTGAATAATAAAAAAATAAGGGTCTTGAATGGGAGATGTGACAAGTGGTGTCAGATCTTATGCTCAACCCTTGGGCTTAACGGGCACTAGTATAAGCCTGAAAATGATGGAGTGTGAGTACAAAAGTTGAAATAATTTTCATCACTTGTTTAAAAAAAAGCATGGCAAAATATAACCAATTCAATATGGCCCATACTAGATTCTCCAATTGATGGGGAAAGCCCCTTCAAATTGGATTTTCCTTCTTAACTAGGAATTAAATTCCGTAATAAATTCCAATCACATGAAGTTACACAAATAATCTCAATTAGGCATGGTTGGCGACATACAACCCTCTCATCCTCATGGCAATGCAGAAGATTTTCAAATTCACCAGTAGCAAGACACTCTAGTTATTAGAACTAAATCTACCAACCATTCCCATCCCAACTAAAGAGGGGAAACTCTCATCCCAAAAAAAATGGATTTGGTATTAATGCAATGACCTAGTAAGCCAAAACACTTTCTCTAATCATGCACACAACCTTTCAAAGTGAAATCACAGATTGGGAACAAGCAGATAATTTCATGAGTAATAGTTAGATTCATTGTCTCAGTTGTTAGTTAGTTGTTAGCAGAACGATTAGTTATTTTATGACATGTTAGCAATAAACATTTAGTCTTTTATAGTTCATGTTTAATGAAGATATAGTCAATATCAGGTGAGCATGAGTTTAGTTATGTTAGATAGTTAGTTGTAATCCTTTTAAGCCACCATCCTAGATATTATACCACCAAAATATTGTAAGGGCCTATCTTAAACATAGCTGAGGAAAATTAATAGAGTACTATGTTTAGAGTTAACAAGATCTGTATATTGTTATGTTGTATGCAAATAGTGGTCACTGAAGAAGGTGCAATTATTAAGGGTTTGATGGTGCTCTTTGCACGTTGTGAGGAACAAGTCCATTTGCGAACAATTAATGGAATTAGTCTACACTGAAGGAGAATAATTGTATCTTCCTCTACAGGTGTTGGTAGTGGCCATTTTGGTGTAGGTAGATCAGAGATGGTGTATCTACATTCCAAAACTGTAAGGGAAATATTTATCACTCAGATAATTGATAATGCAAATTTGAAAAGGATAAAGTTCACGTGTTATTCTAGGGCTATTCTATGATATATTGGGATCACACTCATGGAGGTTCCAAAAATAAAATTAGTAATCAAGCTCATGCTAGCGAGATTATTTGCCATGAAAATAATTTGATAGTGTTTTTTTTCATAATCAGATGATCTTCCAAAGGACGTGTTAGAGCAAGTCTTCTCCCATCTTCTTCTCGTTGACATAGTTCATTCTCGCTTTGTTTGCAAGCATTGGAATCAAATCTTGACATCCATCCAGTTAGAATGCCATTACTCTAAACTACCTAGTATAAACTCTTTCCTCACCCTAATACATTACTAAGGGAATGATGTAAGGACTAACAACCGCATACTCCTCAATCTCTATGATCCATCATTGCAAAGATTCTACGAATTGGATCTCTCGTTCCTCCCTCTCCAATTCATAATCCCACTGGAAGCCTCATGAGGACTGGTCTACATCACAGAGTCCACATCCACAATTTCACTTTGTCTCAGCAATCCCTTAACTATGAAGGATAGGATGCTCCCTCCCCTCCATGACCTTGTATCCTTCCCCATTATGTTGATTAACAACTATCTAGGTTCTGAGCCCCACAATATATTAATCATGTTTGATGGCCTTCAAGCTTGTTACTATCCACACAATAACCATTGGATTAGATTTGGATGTGAACCCTTCAAACCTAGAAGCCCTGTGACGGCTTTTAATGGCATAATCTATGGGCTTCAGGATGTGGGTTCAGCTTAGCATCCTAGGTGGAGGATTGATAGTTTAAAAATAGAGGATGTGTATGGGGGATTTTGGAGCCCTGTTAGAAATGACATATGGGATGGTATCTTTGATATTATTAAAGATCCTTGGATTATCAAGGGTAGAGATAACTGCTTGTTAATGGCAAGGGGTTTTAAGCTATAATTCTCATTTAATTTGGATTTTTCTACAATTGTGATTTTGGAACTTGATCTCAATAGTCTTAAATGGGATGAGGCTAGTAGGATGCCCATGGAATTCTTCTGACACTTTGATTCTGAAGGTGGGATTGAAGGGGTTTATTTCTAAAGCAGAAAGGTGGGAAGATTGGTGTTTCAAATTTCTCGACATTGGAAAGGGATGTTGGAGTTGGTTTAATAATCCTCTTGGATAGAGGAATGTTATTTGAAAAAAAATTCCATTTTAACCTAGCCTGGATATTGTGCCTTGAATAAATGTCAACGAACGAATTTGTGTTTATGTTATTTCATTTTCAATGGAATTGAACATATAATAGCATTCCAATGTGTTAGGAAGTGTTTATTAACTGAAATTTGAAATCATGGATCTCAGGTCTAAAATACTAAAACTGGATCATTTTTTTCCTTTGTACTGTAATTTATACTTTATGGGGAAGTAGAGAAGGATCTTGATAGTCATTGAGAGCATTCCTCGTTTTGAAGAGAACAGACTTCTTAGAGGTTAGGTAAGGTCGTGGTCTTACCTCAATAAAAAATGTTGGTCCTTTCATGCAACCAGTAAGGCCCTAAATTAGCTTAATAGGTTGACATATCCGACCAAGACAAACCTTTTAGCACCTTACAATGAGTATGCTCAAGAAACTACTTTCACTGTTGCCATAGGTGAGTGACAACCTTCCCTTAGTTACAAGTATAAGCTTATATAATAGTAATAGTGTAGTACAATGGGAGAAGAATCGTGCTACATGGAAGAATCCAACCTTAGTTTCGGTACAAAAGAAGGAGGGTAGGCTATCATTCCTACGATATAATATAACTATGTAAAATTGGCCTTCATTGACCAAGATTTTTCGAGGTAACAATTGAGTTATCATTGATCCAAAAAGTTATTTTATTGATTTCAAGTATATTGTTATTATTTATATTTTTCCACTCATTACATAAATTGAAAATGAAGACATAATGGATTTTTAATATATCACCTTTGCTATAAAGGCTTCAATTAATATGGAAGGCATTGAAATTTAAAAGACTGGCGAAGAGGAATGCTAGGGGGCATTACCTTCTTCGTTCTTGTCTCCATACATAAATGTGGTAACCCATGTGATATAGATTTTGTTTTCCATTCTCAAGGGTAGCTAGAGTAAATCTCAGATACAATAAAATTTATAAAAAAAGACAGTTCTGACATCTTTTTATAGTTTTTCATTTTATACTTTTGGGCTCCAAGATGTGATCCAAATGACCAAAAATTCAATGTTTTGTTTAAATATTCTTCTATTTGATAAACATGCCAAATAAATAGAAACTCATCATAGGATATGCCATGCAAGTTAAATGAAAGTCATGTATAGGTAAACCATAAATGCAATGTAAATTGGGTTTATTTTAGGTGGTTGAGAGGAATGATTGTTATCCTCTCAATCTAGGTTCAGTTGTAATGTATTTGAACCTTGTTGTTGAGTCTAAGCAGTCCCTGGAGGACCAAAACATTTATATTACTCATACGAAATATCAAGATATTCCTCATGGGAAAAGAACCATAAATATGATGTTAAAAGTCATTGAACATAAGTATCATTGCATGCTACAAATTTGTTGAAAAGTGAATTTTTAACACTAAAAGAAAAGAAAGTACTATGAGACATCGTTGGAAGTAAAATCCCCTCCCAATTGCTGAAAAAAGAAGAAAAAAAAATTCAAAATGGAATTTGATAATACCTTGATTAAGGTCTGAATAATGTATGTAATTCAATAAATATTTTCCTCAATTAAGGAATTGACCTCCATTGAGGTATGAACCCCAATGGATAACTTTTTCAAACTCATAAATACACACAAAATACCCAAAAATTACAAAAGTAATAAAACAAGGCATGTCAACAAGTAAAAAGAAAAAAGGAAAAAAATGAAAGTGTATGTAAACAAATATGAATTTTGTAGCATATGCCTAAATTACAACAAAATGGATATTGTGGATCTTTTCATAAACAAGATGTGGAATAGGGAAAGATGTAGACAAAAATATGATCACAAACAACATAACAAAGATGAAGGGAAAGAGAAACATAATCAAAGAATGAGGAAGTTGATATGCATAATTAAAATAATTTTGACATATCATGCATAGATTCCAAACACAATAGACATCACATGGGACAAGCACAAGTGGATAGCAACTATTGATCCTTATTGCCTCAACCACGTGGGCCTGGTAATTTAATTAGTCATACGTGTAAAGAGGATTCAAAGAGACTTGGAATTGGTATAGGTCCACAAATATATGAAACTAATAAACATTAAGATGAGAGTACAACAATAGTAATGTTGATAAAAAGATGAAATTGCTAGCGAGTTGAACAGACATTTCAAATGTCTAGAGAATATAACTATGCAGAACATTTAATAAACTAACCATGAATTTGCAATTTATGGTGTGACATTAATATGAGGTTAAAGTTATAACTCTTTCATAATCAAATAATATTAAAGCATTATGATGGCCATGTTCATAAATCAAATGGTGTTGTTCAAGCCAATACATGAATAAGATTAAACATAACTATAAAGATATTAAGTATAATGGAAATCGAAGTGGACCATAAAGTAATAGTTATAATGTATATTGACAGTGGATAGTGTATGAAGCAACCTGGATATGTATTTAGATGCTATATACCAAAAATAACATGAATTGGTAAACTAAAAATGTTAGTGAATGTATTGAGAATGTATAGTGAATCAATCTGGTATCCTAATTAAATGGAAATATTTTAAGGGAAATTTAATACATGGTACAATTAAACCATGGAAGGGAATGTGCATATGAAATATAGAAATATAAACATAAAAAAAATAAGAAGGTCTAGAATAGATGAAAATCAAAATTACCATGTACTCCTTAATGTTTTCATACTTCCATCGATTTGTGGAAATGAATGGAAATATATAACAAATCGATCACCACATACTGGTAGTAGTAAGATAGGTAGATTGAAATATACATAATAGATGTATATTGGATTAAAGATACATTGAGATATGAATAATAGATGTATTTTGGATACAAAGGTATTGAATTTACAAGATCAAACTAAAATGATACTAATTGTCGGGTAATTAGCAACTCCTTGATGTGAGCAGTACGAAGGGAGGAGTTGAAGATTCCTACTTTGAATTCTGTAAGAGGTTACACCTATTCACTAAATATATCTTTGAATAAATGATTAAAAGGAACCTTTGGCGTTGACTTTATGTTATTTTAAGGATACTAAGATTACATGAAAACATGTGGATAATGTGACTTGTGTAGGGAGACTGCAGGAAGCAAGTGTTCAACATGATTACAAATGAATTGGAAGAACAAGGATTTATTCCTACTTTTTATATGCAATGAAATTAAAAATTAGGAACCATAGTTAAATTACGGGAAACATTAACCCTGTAGCTACTCAAATAGCAGTATCATTATGTTAAGGTTATGATATTTTCATTGTAAACTAGTATTTAGAAGAAGGCATCTGATGTCTCCGACCCATTTGACTGGAACAAACGTTACATGTATCGCTTGAAGGAGAATTTCTAGTAGAACTTCTTTGTATCCTATATCTAGGAAAGATCTTATTCATGTGGCAATGCAATGGGAACATGTAATTCCAAAAACGGCTACCTGTGAATGATGAACTAAATTGTAAGATGTAGAAATGACTAGAAAATACACCAAAGACGATGTGAGTTTAAGAGGGGAGGAATATAATACCTCTCTTTTGTTATCATTATGGGAAAATTTAGGTTGAGTTATACAACAAAATCTACAACTGAGGGTAAAAATGTGAGTAAGTATTTTATTACCAAGTAGATAAAGGGAATTTAAATGCTTCAAAAATGAGACACCTAGAAATGTGACTCTTGCTAAATAAAATCCCATTTCTGAAAGGGAATGGATAATTATTTCATGATAAGAATTATAGATCAAATTATAGATAAGCTTACTTGATGGGAGATAAATATCCATTTAGTTGCTTAGCTAGAGAAAGATGTTAAGTTTGGAAAAACATAAAAGCCTTATGGGAGAGAAAGGCGAGATTTTATGGGAAAAGCTTAGGCAAGTGACTACAAAGATCCACAAAAGTGGGACACCGCTAAAAGAAACATTATGATAGAAAATGGGAATTAAATGCCCATTGAAGAGATCAACAAGAGGGTTTTAACCCATGGGCAAGTAATCTCGGCTTGGGGGTGAATTGGAGGAAGTCAATTCTAGGTTGGTGGGTGGTGTTCAATTTTCCAAGCAACACTCCATCAGCTAATATGGTTTAGTATAATGGAGCGCAAATCATTTTGATTCATCTTTTAGTTCCTCCGAATTGTTTGGTAGCAAGTTTAAATCGTTTTGGAAATGAACTTAATTTGTAAGTTTAAGTATGTTATTTATTGATTGAGGCTATAACTTTCATGTTGGGATATATAATAAAGAGTTTTATTTTGTAAATCATCATGTTTAATGGTTTGGTGAGGTAACGATGACATTGTTCTGTGCTAAGTATGCTAAGAAAAATTGAATTCATGCTAAGTATAATTGAAATATGCAACCAAAAAGTCAAAGGGGTAGCTTTTAAAATCCGAATACCATCTTCACATCCATATTCAGATTCGAAAAGGTTGAATTTGACCATGAGAGCTTAGACCATAGAAATTTAACCTGAAATTACCACTGGTTGAATTTGGAAATTGTGGTTGTTTGTGAGGGGGAGTTTTTCTTTTTGTAGTTTTTGTGTTTATTAGTTTCTTTTCAACCAAATTTAGCAAGGTTGAGCAAGATGTTTCAAAAAGTGCGAAAGCTAATGCGAGGATCCAACATCACCCATATTATGAATTCATGGGGACCCTATGGGCATGTAGCTAAGTCATCATTTTTGGATCACCCCACAACTCTCATTGATTACTGCTCCACAACCATGGGCAGGTTTTTTTCTCTTTCTTGTGCTTATGCTTGTGAGGTCACTAAACCTATATTTATACATAGAGTTGTTATTTTATACGCAGAGCTACCGATTCTCTATACTTGAATTGGTATGGCTACTCCATGCTAACCCAAATATTCCAACAGTTTCATTGTGGAATCCTGCAGCGTCTCCATATTCAGCGTCTCCATATTCTATTTATGCTAGGACATCTGAGTCGGTATTGAGGAGATTAAAATGGGTACTGGAGGAGATACTAGTGAGTATGAGATATATGTAGGTAGACAAGAAAACTAGGCATGCAGTGGGGAGTCCATAAAATGATTTTCTTATGACCAAGACAAACCCATCTCTGCCCTCTCCTTTGGGTTTCTCCATATTTTTAGCTCTGCAAGAATTTTTTTTTTTTTCAATGTGATTTTGGTAGTTAGAACTTGTCAAAATTCTAATCTCTATGAATAACACAATGAATCTAGTGTATCTTTTATTTGTGGCTCAATAGCGGCCCATCACATGCATATGCACTCATATTGGTGTGCTAGTTCTTTGATACCTGATGTTAACACCCAGGTTGTTCCCTATGACTCCCAAGGGAATACGGTCGGGGTAACCACTAACCAATCTTTGGATCACTGTTTCTAGCCAAACTGTGATCAGAGAGGGCTCTCTCTTTATGATTTGTCTCTGTTATGATGGTGTTTTAGGCTAGGTATTATGCACAGGTTTTGTTTATGTTTTGGTTGAAGAGTTTCTTTCAGGTCTTGTGATGTAGTGTTCAAAGAGTCAAATATCATTGGGCAATGGAGTCTATGGCTACAGGTGTTTAGAAACCTTGAGGTGAATTGGTGAAACTTACAGGGCCATTTGGATACTTCATACAACAAAATTTTTGATTTATAACATGAACAGGTGAAAAAACCAGTGAAAGCAATTAAGAATTTTCACTAAAGCATTTAAGTATTTCCACCAAACTAGGTATGAGGAATGGATAGATGTCTCAGGAGCAAACTTGAATCCCTGGGAATGTCTATCACTGCAAAAGATATAGTTTTAAAGTGCAGCAATTAAGAATTACACTTCATTCACTGTATCTGAAGAAAACATGGATAATAGCTTAGATTGAGTTCAGGGTAATCAGTGATTAAATCCTGGAACTATTCTTCTACTTTGCTATTAAGTGTAAAACATTTAAACAATAAAAGAGAACAAAAGACTCGAAAACATGTAACACAGAGATTTAAGAAAGACTTATTGTTTTATGAAACACTCTGGAATCCTGCAACATTCACCATTCATCACAATGCATCAAGGTACGCCAGGCTTTGGGAAATTCCATTCACCCTTTGTATTATTTCTCTGAGAATTTTACAGCAAGTGAGATCTCCAAAATGAAAATAACAACAACCCCTTAAGCTTCAGTGAGGGGCGAATATATACATACGATTTTACAAAAATATCTGAGTTCTAAGTTATCTCAGACTTAATGTTCTCACCAACTTTTGAGATATTATTATCAGAAATTTATTACAGCATTGAATACAAAATAAAGGCGTCTTGATGTTCTGTCAGAAGATATTTTGGCCTTTGGGAGCTGCTAAGTCGGTTGGGATACTTTGATCAAATGCTGGAGAACCCGACTTTATGGCTCGTGCGCTGTATTTTGGGTCTGCCACCTGTGATTGTGATTGCTGCTGTGGTGAGTAAATAGCCCTGCTGAGTTGGCTCAGCATCTGTCTTTTCCTTGTGGAGTTATCCACCAAAATTCTGCCTGTGCATGACTGTTCATAAACTGGAGAAAATTAACGCTACAGGTTCTGGCCTGATAAGATTATCTGTGTCAAATTCCTCCATACTTCCTGTGTGGGCAATTGGTGTTTTATGATTGCCTCCATAGTTTCATCTGCTTCTGTATACTTAAAGAAATTTGGTGGTGTATCAAACAGGTGATCAATTTCATTCATGATAAAAAACAGGTTATCCACCCTATCATACAAATTCTGCCCTGATGCTGGCCCTGTTTCTGTTGAGGTACTGGGCTGTTTTGCAATTTGTGCTGCAGCATGGGCATCAACCCTTTTGATGTAATTTTCCAGGGTAAGCAGTCTTCCTACACTGCTTAATATGCTGGGGAGGCCTCTGTTTTGTAATGCCAGGAATCTGTCCAGGAATTTGTTGATTTCGGTCTGCATATCCTGTGTTCTCCTCTCCAGCATTCCAACTAGGCTTCTTAGTGTCAGGACTCTTTTAACTACTGAGATTGTTTCAGTCATGTTAGTAATTCCCATGGTAGCTAGTTGAGAGCTAGTTTTGTTATTTAAAATATTGATCATTCTGCTGGCAGCATCTGGCATGTGGCCAAGGCTTGCTCTAGCTCTGTGTATTTCCCTGTTTGCCTTTGTAATGAGTACTATTTGCTCATCCATAGTCTCAATATACTGCCACTGATTGGTGATGGACCGACCAATGTTACCCCAGAGGACTGCTTTTAACTCTGCTGTTACCTTTTCTAGTGTGAGCTCCTTTTCAAGTTCAGTTATCCTCTTCTTTAGAACTTTTATTTCTCTTTCCTTTGCAGCCTCACTCTGCTTGCTCTTATCAAATCTTTCATTCACTGTAGTCAAAGATTTTTTGACTTCATCAAGCTCTTTCATTTGAGCCTCAAGAACTTGGATTTCGGCTTGCAGCCTCTGCATATCCAGACTAGGAGTCTGCTCTGTTGTTGGCGTAGCTGTTGCTATAGTTGGTGCTGTAGGCCCTGTCTGTTGAGGAGGAGGAGTAGTTGTTGGAGGGGCTTCCTCAAGATTGATTATTTCAGGAGGAGCCTGGGAGGTTTGGCCCTCTTCTTTTTTCTTTAATGCTGTCTGTAGTGCTGCCTTTGCAGCTTCTGATTCTCCTAGTTTGTCTTGAGTCCGAACCAGCTCCTTGTACAGAGATATCATTAGATCTGTGGCATCCTTTTCCAGCCTTTGCTGGGCAACCTCATCTGTTTGCGGATGGATGGTAGCTGGGAGCTTGATTTTCTTTCTTAAGGCCGCCATGTCTGCATCCCTTAGCTTCAACAGTTCTTGGATACCTTTAACATCTTTAGGATCATGTCCTATTTCTATGATTACATCTTCCAAGGACTTGATTCTGTTGTCCTTGGCTTGTGATGATGCTCTCTCCAATTCCAGCTGAGAGGCTGTATTATCAAGGCTGCTCTTCAATTTGTAGTTTTCCAATGTTTCATCTGCCAAGGAGGCATACACCATTTCACCAGTTTGTTTATGCAGTTCGATTTTATCCATAGGGTGTATGTCTTTAGCCAGAACCTCCATGTTGGTCCTTAGGTAATCCGAGGTAGATTGGGGATGCAGAGTTGTGGGCATGAAGTGACTCATGATCATTTTGCCTTCACTTACATCAAAGGCAGACATGAGTCTTTGCTGATTGGTGGGAGCCAGGTTCAGCAAATGATTGTACAGCTGTACTTTAATAGGATCACTCCTCCTTTTAATGTCAATAAATTGCTGTTTGATGCTTACCTGTCCTTCTTTGTGCTGGCTGGAGGAGCTGACCTCTCCTCCTATAGCTCTATCATGTTCATGCTGGAATGAACTGGCTGAAACTTCTCCGCTGGGTGGGCCCATGCCCATTGCTTGTCTAATTGCTATGTCATCCTCTGGAAAGTCATTTAATCTTTGTCTTTTCTCTCCCTGATTGATGGATGAAGTCAGGGGAGTCTCTCTATCTCTTTTCCTGGTTAAGTCCTCCTTTTGTGGGGTTTGGAGGACCGAGGTATCAAAAGTAGTTTCTACCCCAGGAGGCACTATTTTCTGAGCCTGTTGCTCAGTGGAACTTGGAGCATCAATCACTTTTTCTTGCTGCAAGGGCTGCTGTTTATTATATTGTACCTCTTCTTGCTGCTGCCCTTGTTCCTGCTGCTCCATCTCTTCTTGCTGTTGTAGCAATGTCTCCACTTGTTCTTCTGTCAATGGAGGTGGCTGTTCCACCTGCTTCCCTTTATCTTTGCTTGCTGTCTGCGGTGCTTTCTCAGCAGTTTGTTGCTGTGTTGTTGATGATGTAGTAGCTGCTCCAAGCTGCTTTTTGTATGAGAGGGGAACCTGTCCACAAGTTTCTAAGTCAGCTTCCTTTTGCATATTTCTAGCCTCTCTCTCTAGTAGCTCTTCATTAGTAATTTCCTCTTCTAGGGTACCTTCTTCCCAATTTGATGCATTGGCATACTGTTCAATCTCAGGTTGTCTCTTGTGTGCATAGCTACCCAATTTGTATTTTATCCTCCTGAGGGAGACAAAATGATTGGGGTCATAGGGTATCCATTCAAAACTAGTTTGCAGTCTGAGGCCCTCCAGGATATTGTCTGCCTCCTTCCACCCCTCCTCTTTTCTGTTGTATAGGAAAGGACCCAGCTGGCTCCTTACTTTTAACTGTGACTTCTTGTTCTTGCTCTGAAAATGGAGGTAGTCTGAGTTCCCAAACTGTCTGAAATATTCCAAGGCAAAAAGCCTCATGGAGACATACCTTGGCAACCTAAAAGGGTTCAATTCACAGCCATATATTCTGATGACTGTGTGGTTTTGGTAGAGGTACCAGTTACCAATGCTGTAGGATTTATTCAAATGGAGAATTCTCCTCATGTCATCAGTTAGTCTTGGAGGAGGAGTACCATGCAATACTGTCAGGGCTGGATAAATGAATAAGTCAATGAACTCAGAGTATGTGTAAGGTGATACAGAGGTATGATGAAAAACAGAGGTCCAGAACACCACTGACCTTGGATTTCCCTGGGCATTGAGTAGCTTCAAAGGAAAAGAGAATGTGGCTGGCTGATAAAACAAGAATAGGTGGTATATGTATGAGGTATACCTGAATAGTCTTTCCCTCTTCAAGTTCATAAACTGGTCATGGATTTTATCTGCAATGTATGTGGCATAATCATAATGTACAGCTGGGGGCTTACCAGGAGAGAATAGAGACAGCATTGCCATTATGCTTTCATCCACATCCTCCATTCCCTTGAATCCTAGGGCATAGCTGATCAAATCCACTAACATCCTGCCCAATTCATTCAAGTACTGATATCCAATAGGAGGAGTTCTGATGGATTCAGAGCCTGGTTTTACAAACAGCTGATTGATTTTAATGAGTTGGTCACTTGACAGCTTGCTCCCTTTCTTTATCAAATTCTGCATATGGAGGGGGGTCAATTGCTTGGCAGTATGGAAGTGCAGCATTTCATTTATACTCTCTGGGGTGATGTGGAACAGGACTGAGCCTGTGGGGCTGATGACAGCTCTTTGGTTTGGGTCATAGCATTCCTGGCAGCTGTAGACCAACTCTGGCATAGGATTTACCTGGGGGAGGTTGTAGATGGGCAAGTTTGAGTCCCAAATCCCCAAGATGTCTACTCCACTCAGGTGCTGGGCTTTCAATTCATTCATCATCTGAATATTATACTTGGAGCCCATAAGAAACCAGTCCAGCATTTGATAATCCATATCTCCCAGGGCTTTCCATGCCAATTCCTGGTGAGGAGCGTTGAGGGGCTTGATATTTAGAGCAATAGGAGTGTCCATGGTTTTCTTTAAGCTCGACAACTCTAAGTAAATGGCTCAAAAGGACCAGCACAGAACAGAGGTGCTTTTGTAAAAACAGTGTTGAGTTTCAGGTATCAGAGCAGGAAATTATACAACAGCAATTGAAATACTGTTTATATCAGGAATCAAGGCTACTGTGTGGTCTCACTATCTCCTCTTCAATAGGTGAATTCCGTAAACAAGAGTCTTTAGGGAATGCGCAGGCAATACCTCTTTTTTAAGTGAAAATACGGGCAACAAGGCTCAGCTGGCGTTTTTGGACTTCATAATTACAAATGGGGTATATGCAGAGGGAAATGGCCGGTGAAATTATGAGTTCTATCTTTTCTCTAGCTCTCTGAGTAATTTTATTTTCAACTGCAGGCGTATGGAAGATAGAAAACGAAAAATACCTGGTAATTCACAAACAGAGGTCGTGTATGCGTGCAAGGTTGATGCTGTGGAGGTCGCCTTGGTCAACTGAGTAGGTTGGCAGAGTTCAGGACGTAAACGGCCATGCAGAGAAAACAGTAGAGAAATGCGTAAAAATGGGAAAAATAGACGTTTTTTGGCTTAATATGGGCTTTTTACAATTTTGGCGCTTTTTTAGTGATTACGTCAGCATGACGTCATTGGTGGGTCAAGGTCACGTGACGTCAGCTGACGTCATCGGGTGACGTGGCGGTATGCTGTTGGTCCATGGGGGATGGTGCGGTGGCAGCCACGTCAACGGTGAGGTGGACGAATAACGAGGACAAGGACAAGCAGACGTGAAGTGGCGATATACAGTTGGAAAACAGTTGGCGGTTAGGACCGTAGCGGTTACGGTTAAGGCTAGCCGCTACGGTCTCTCATGGCGGTTTGGGTACGGTCCCGGAAGTGTCAGACCTGGCTCCGAGAGCCTTCATCGTGCGACGCGTGGACTGGGCCTGACGTGACGCAACGTCACTTTCTCGGGCGTTAACGGTCCGCTGCGGGGGCTGCTCCGATATCATTGTGGATCGTCGGATCCTCGGGACCTGATCCGACGGTGGGCGGAGCAACAACGTGCTCGGATTATATGCGCGGGTGGAAAACTTTGGATTGTGGGTTTTGTAAGGTTTTCAATGTAATTCAGTTGAATTGAACCCGCACGCTGATGCTTGGAATAAATGCTAAAGGGGGGTTTTGGACCTTGGTAATCTTTGCAAAGAGGGTTTAGGGGTAAAAAGGGGTTCTTATGAGGTTTTTAATGTAAATGAGGGTTTCAAGAGGTAAGTTGGGCTGTAGCAAGGGGGAGTGGGATGCGATAGGTTCACCAAAGTGACCAGAGGTCATTTTGGTTCCTTTTTTAAGAACATATGGCTATAATGCCAAAGGAAGGGGTATTTATAAGATTTGGGACTTTATACACCATAGTGTTAGTATTATTAGGGTAAAGGTAAAATAGGGGAGCTATATAGTAAGATTAGAGGTTAATATGAATGAATGAAGCAAATGAAGGGGATCTCACTGAGTTTATCTGAAATTGACTTAGTTTAGAGAGTAGATCAAAATGAAAAGTTTCTAGACAAGAAATGTGGCTTCTGAATGAACAAGAACCACCATAAAACCATGATCTCTCTCCATAAATCTCAGCTAAAAAAAAAAAGGGAATGTTAGTAATGGAATGAAGGGGGAGAGGGAGGTTAGTCATGCTCCTTGCTGCAATTTGATGGAATTAACCACTTTGTCCATTGACAGATTTTTCCTTGGCAAAACACCTTTTGACATATGTGCAATGGTGAAAATACACTTTCTGCAACCACAACTGCTTACCTAGCTATTTTCCTAGCATTTTTTGTTTCTCCATTGGAGGGTGCACTTGGACTTGCAAACCCTTACTTGCCTTTTCTTTTCTTTGGCTTTTTCTTTATTCTTTTCTATCTACTTCTACCCTTATCTCTTCCAAGGTCCCAGATTAGGCTGTTGGGGTCCTTTTCTTCTCTACCTAAACTAGTTGTCTGCCAAGATTAAGCAGTTTGGACAGACTCCTTTCTCTATTCTATAACTCAAAATTGAAACATGGCATGATCCAGGTTAAACTGTTGAATCATCCACCAAAATTGAAATAAGGTCATTGGTTGAAGGGAAAGTACCCCTAGGGTCCTTTGGGCTAAGACTCTACCAGACTGAAAATTGCTTATACAAAGAAACGCACACACACATTCATCTTTTTTACTTTTAAGCAAATTCTAATGTTTAGGGTACATACCTAAGGTCCTACGTTCGAGAAGACCGTTAGGGTGCAAACCCTTCTTGGAGTTCCCTTCTTCTTTCTTTGACCTGCAAGACAAACAAATCAAAGGACACAACAGTACATGTATAGAAGTTTATATATAAATCATCTTCATGCTATAAAGTTAGTTATAAAAAATCTTTAAGTAACCACTTTCATAAGAATTCAACACAAGAATCTCATAAGCATAAAGAAAGATTATTCGGGAACAAAGACGTGTTTCTTTATATATAGAGGCAAATAAAGTACATATATCGGAAAGATATCACCTGAACACCTTCAGCAGGCTCCAAGCAAGCTTCCTCCCGGATTCGTTCCAGCCTCAAGCCTCCAACAAGAGCTCCTTCCAAGTCTTACCCAATGATGATGTCAAGGATGAATGATCACCAATACACATGGAAACAAGGGTTTCCTATGCAAGATGGGGGAAGTGCAGAATGCACCAAGGACTTCAGACCTGGTCTAAGGGAAAAATCTCAGCATAATAATCTTGCTCTCCTTTCTCTCTCCCCTTGGCCTTCCCTTTGATGTCTTTTTATACCCTCTCCAAAGTAGTTTTTTAGTTAGGAGTTGGTTGGGAACAGTTGGGCCACGGGCACTAACAGGTGATCCAGCAGGTAAACCCGCGATCACCGCCCGAAAAAGAGGAAATTATATATTTTTTTAAGTGTTTTAATAGATACACGCGGGTTGGGTATGACAGACCCGCGTATACACGCGTTTAATACAGGGCAAAGTCGCGTATAGGGAATAAAACACTGTTTTTTAAATTTTTGGACCAGGTCTGGAAGGAGGGGTTGCCCTAGGCCATAAGTGCAGCATCACAAACCATAAGAGTGAGATTTGGAGCTATAACAGTCATCAATATTTGAAACACTTTACACACCTCTTGTTCTCTAGGAAATATGGGATCTTTGTGATACCAAAGCAGAGCATATTTGGACTTTCCTTGGCCAATCATGAAATATGAAACCTATTGGTATAGGTATCCAACAGTGGCTCCACATGGGGATGGTTTTTCTTCTGAAAGACCAAGAACAGCAGGTCAGATTGCCTTGCTCTTTAGCTGCCCATACCAGTCTTTGAAATTTGCTGCATTAATGTGTCAAAATTGTGTGCTTCTTTCTTGGAAAACCTCTGGTTCTATTTGTCTCTTGCTGGTTGGTGAATCACTTAGAAAACTGTATTTTACAATCAAAAACAGAAAACAATATGTACATCTGCATATATACAATGAATCCTTAGTTTCTACTCATGGGGAATAGTCAAAGTAGTGCTTTAGCATCCTGCCATTGACAGGACCTTCATCCAAGTCAGTTTCAGTCAGACTTTTAAGGAAGTAAGTGTTGTTACCTTGTACTGCTTGGACAGCAAATGGTCCTCTCCATAAAGAGTCAAACTTTCCATGTTTTCCTTTCTCTTCTCTTCTTGCATCCCACTTTAAGACTTTGTCCCCCACATTGAAATCTTCTGCTTTGGTTCTCCTATCAAAGGCCTTTTTCAATTTTTCTTGTAATATCTGCACTCTACTGAAAACTTGTTCTCTAGTTTGCTGTAAACAGATTATCTGATTGATCCTCCTTTGCATATCATTTGGCTCTGCTTGGCTCTCTTGCAGAAGCTTCATAACCGGTACTCCTAGTGATGAAGGAAATCTGGCTTCTAATCCATAGACTAACTCATATGGGCTGGTCCCAATTGATCTTTTTGTTGTTAGTCTATCTGCCCATAAAGCATTTACTAGTTTCTTATGCCAGTTCTTTTTGTTCTCTTCCAGCACTTTTTTTATGATATTTATTAAACTTTTGTTTGATGATTCAGCAAGGCCATTCCCTTGAGGATAGTAAGCAGTAGAATGACCCAAAGTAATGTGAAATTTGTGGCAGAAGTTCACCATTTTCTTGGATCTGAAGGCAGCAGCATTGTCTGTTATTATCTTGTCCGGACAGCCAAATCTAGCCAGTATATTGTTTTCCAAAAAATGAATAATTACTGAACCATTTGCTTGTCTGCATGGGGCAGCTTCAATCCACTTGGTGAAGTAGTCTGTTGCTGTTAAAATCCATCTGTGTTGCCCTGAAGATGAGGGATGAATTTCCCCAATGAAATCCAAGCCCCATTGTTGGAAAGGTCTCTCTGTTGCAATGGGCTTCAAAGGGAGTGGCAGCAACTGTCTTTTGCCTTCAAACAGTTGGCATTTGTGGCATGAGGCTGTAAATTTCTTAACATCAGAGAACATAGTGGGCCAGTAATAACCAGCCCTCAATATCTTGTCCACAGTGGACTTCCAGTACAAATGTCCACCACAGTCTCCAGCATGGAAATCTTGCATGATATTGTTAGTTTCATTCTCCATTAGACAGTGCAGCAATATACCTTCATGGTTTTTCCAAAGTAAATTTCCATCTATCAAACAAAATCTAGATGTTTTCATTTTTAGGAACCTACACTTAGTTCTGGACAGTCCTGGGGGAGCACACAGGTTTTGTAACACGTAACAGATATCAGAGTACCAAGGAGATTGTTCAAAGGCTACATTGATCTTTGGAGTCGCCAGCTCTGTTTCACTGTCCAGTTGATTGATATCTAAGGCTTGGAAATTTGCTTCTGTCATTAATTTGGCCAAACCTTGCCCTTTTATCAGCTTTGTAGGTTTTATTTCAATGTCAAATTCTAGTATGTTGGCAATCCATTTTCCTCTCCTGCCCTCTAAGTTTTCTTGGGTGAGAATGTCTTCGACAATAGGACTTGGTACATAAGCCACAACATGGGAGTAAAGGATGTAAATCCTAAAGTCTTTAATAGCTTTGATCAAAGCATAAGCTTGTTTCTCCATAATTTGGTACTTTAGAGGGGCATCTCTAAGAGCTCTGCTGAAGAAGGCAATAGGCTTCTCATTCCCTTGGTCATCTTTCTGTAATAAAACAGCAGCAATAGTATGCTGGGAGGCAAAAGAGAAAATGATAAAGTCTCTGTCAAACTGAGGATTGGTTAACACTGGGGTTTGAGTCAAGGCCAATTTTATACTTTCAAAGGCTTGTCTTGCTTCAACAGTCCATTTGACCTTTGAATCTTTCTTTAGCATATTGTTTAGTAATCTGATTAATTCTGCTAAATTTGGGATAAACCTTCTTAAAAAGTTGATTTTCCCTAAGAATCCTTGCAACTCCTTGACATTCCTTGGGTGAGGCATTTGTAGGATAGCTTGTATCCTATCTGGATCAATTCTTATGCCATCTTTCGAAATAATGTGTCCTAAGAGTTTCCCTTCTTCCAAGCCAAATAATGACTTCTTGGGGTTTAAGGAAATACCATATTTCCTGCATGTTATGAAAATCTGTCTCAAATGTTTCAAGTGTTCTTGGTCAGATTTTGAAAAGGGTGTAAGATCATCTAAGTAAATGACCAAGAAGTCATGAATCTCTTTTGCAAAAGCAATGTCCATTGCTCTTTGAAACGTTGCCCCTGCGTTTTTCAATCCAAAGGGCATTTTTACATACTTGAAAGTTCCCCATGGGGTTGTAAATGCAGTTTTGTCTTGGTCATCAGGGTGTACTAGGATCTGATTGAAGCCTGAGAATCCATCAAGCAATGATATCCTTGAAGCCCCTACTACTCTTTGAAGAATATGATCCATTTTGGGTAACGGGTAGTTATCTTTGAGTGATACTTGATTCAAATTCCTTAAATCTACACAAAGTCTAATCTCACCAGTTTTCTTTCTTGTAGGGACCAAATTTGAAATCCACTCAGAGAACCTGATTGGTGCTATGATACCAGCTTTGAACATTTTATGTAATTCTTTTTCAATAGAAGGCAGGAGCACAGGATTGATCCTTCTCAATTTCTGTTTGAATGGTTTTTGATTGGGCTTGAGGGGAATTGTGTGCTGGATGACAGAAGTATCATAGGACTTTAGATCCTCATAACCCCAAGCAAAAACATCTTGAAATTCTTTAAAGAGATCAATGTATTTGGGCTTTTGATCAGGGGGCAAAGAAGCAGATAGCTTTATTATTTTGGGCTTGTCAATTGTACCAATGTTGCATTCTTCAACTGCTGCATCCAATGGTTGCATCTTTGGCTTCCTAGGGACATCATTTGAATCAAAAATGTCCTCTAGTGGGGTAAGGCCTATTGGAAGGAAATTGTCTTTGAGTTGTATGATTTTAGCTTCAGCGTTGCTCATCTCTTCACAGTCAATTTGGTGAATTTGCTGAATGTTTTCATTGCTGAAAATGGTTGGACTCAGTAATTGTTTTGCTGTTCTAGGTGACATTGGGTGAGCAGACTGTTGAAACTGTATTTGTGATGGACTTGCTCCATCAAGTATTTGTGATTGACATGCTGATTCAAGTATTTGTGATTGACTTGCTCCATCAAGTATTTGTGATTGACATGCTGATTCAAGTATTTGTGATTGACTTGCTCCATCAATATCAATATTTAATCCTGTGAACTCTTGTTGCAAGGTTAAAAAATTGTTTATTTGCATGTCATCCTCAAATACTTGCCATTCTTTGACATTGTTTGGAATAGAGGGTCTGTATTTGACCTCGGCTGTGAAACAGTTATTGGGTTCTAATGGGAATTTGAAGGTGCTGGCAAACGTTGCCAAGCTGTGTGCATGGAGATTGTGGCCCCTTGAAATTTTTGTGATAACACACTCAGAGAAGGTCTCTAATATTTCAATTACAGCAGATCTGTAGGACCTCAATCTTTTGTCATTGGTGACAAAATTTCCTTTTACTTGTTGAATTACTAGATCAGAGTCTCCCATGATGGAGAGCCTAGGTGCTTGTAATAACCTTCCTAGTTTGAGACCTAGTAACAGAGCTTCGTATTCTGCCATGTTGTTAGTGCATCTAAAATTCAATCTATAAGCCCTGCCTTCTGCATAATCTTTCTCTTTGTTATGTATCCACACTCCAGCTCCTGCCCCTAACTTGTTAACTGAGCCATCAAATTCTAGGACCCACAGGATATCTTGCTAAACAGGAGATTTAAAATTCTGTTCATAGGATGGCGATGTGAGCATGAGTTGGGGTTTCTTCCCCCATTTGTTTTCTAGGACAATTTCATCACTTGTTTGACAATCTTTGACAACTAGAGGAGGGATAATGTGCATTGTTGGGCTGATTGATGTTTGGCAGGTGCTACTTGTTTGATCAATGTTTTGTTCTTGTATGAGTGTTTCGGTGCTAATGTCATTGTTTGAGATGCTTGTGCTGTCATTGAAGAGGATGAAGGAGTCTATGTCCGAATGGACAGCATATATTGGAAAATTTTGAGGCTTTTCTTCACTGCTGACCATATACTTCATGAGTGTTTCCCTGTACAGTCTTTTTGGTTGCCCAAAGACAGAGATAGTGGCATATGACATATCTAATTGCAGGGAGCCTTGGAGCTTGGCTCCCCATGATCTTGATAACAGCATCCCATATTTAGGTGGGATATCAGCGACTACAACATCCATTAGAATGGTTTTGTTGGGATATTGAACCAGAGACACACATAAATCTTTTATTAGGCCTAAGCATTTGACTTGGCTAGAATCAAAAGAAAACAGGTCTTTGTATGGTCTTGTTATATCCAAGTTCAATCTTTCCATGACTACTTTTGGCATAAGGTTGTGAGAGGCGCCTGAGTCAAACATTGCATTATGCAGTATTTTATCATGTATATGCAAGCTGACATAAAAAGGTAAAACCCCTGTGACTACTGTTTTTCCATCTACCTCTGGGCCAAACAGTAATTCTGGAGTGTCATCTAGCACATTTACATCATCTTTGCTATTGGTGAGTTGAAGGGATTTCTTGATCTGTTGCTTGTATATGTCATGCCTGGCTAGCTCTGAGAGGGGAATTGCTATCTTTAGCTTGCCAATCTCTGTACCTAGGTCAAAAGGTTTGTCAACTTGGGTTTTGGAGTCACGGATAACAGTCCTTTCTCTGTTCATTAAATCTTCTTGTTGGATTTCATCTTGACTTTGAAACCTGCCCCTTGTACTCATGTCTTGAGGGGTAATGTTTGGATTAGGGTGAGAGGACGGAGTTGCCATGGGCTGTTGTAGTGGGGACAGTAGTTCAGTAACCTCCTCAACTACAATTTCTTCTGTAGGCAAGTTTATTTTGTCATTAGGTTCTGTGACCATGGTTTCTTTAGACCTCTGTTTATCCTTTATCTTGTCGGGCTGGTTTACATTCACAGTCCTACTCCTCAGTTTATACTGTTTATGGACTTCATAGACAGCAGTATCATATCCTTGTTTAAAGTCAAAGGATTCTCCTGATTTAGTTTGGAATGTTTTGCTTTCATCCTCCTCATGGTCTTCTTGTGTTAAGAAAACGTGGCTTTTACCATCCAGACCTATTAAGTTAATTTCAGGATCTTCATTGAGCTGATTGGCTGTGGAAGTTTCTGCATAGTTTTCTTGAAAAGGGGGTCTAATGTCTTGGTCAGCACTTGTCTTTCCTATATTTGGGTTTTGAGTTCTCCTAAAATTCGGATTTCTAGGAGGGTTGCTTTGTGATGCCTCCCATGATGATTTTCTTTCAACTGATTCCACTCTTTCACCCAATCTCTTCATACTGTTTAGTATTGCATCCAGCTTTTGATCAAGACCCGAGGGTTCTTCTCTGAAGCCAGTCTTCTTTTCCAACTTTGCCCTGTTTCTTTTGGCGATTAGGTTAGCCTCTACAGTGACTGCAACCCTTTGAGCTTCTGCAAGGGTTGGAGGATCTCTTTCTTTCAACTGATAGTCCATATCGGGATCAAAACCGTCAGGGAAGTTATACAGGGCCAAATCAGGAGGGGGCCTTAAGTTCTATGGGATAGCATTATATACATTGTTAAACCTAGCACAATATTCCAAAACTGTTTCTTGGGGACCTCTTTTAATAGTGTTATATTCACCAAGTATGTGGAGTGGGTCTTTCTTTTTCTCCCATCTATTGGTAAACTCTTGGTACAGGTCCTCAGGGGTTGCAATGGAGTTTGCATTTAGGGATCTAAACCAAGTTCTAACATCCCCAGTTAAGCTTTGGACAAAAATTCTCATCCTGACACTGTCATCATCTATTTCATAGGTCTCAAAGTGGTCTTGCATCTTCTTAGCATGCTGGACAGCTGTCAAAGGGCCATGGGAGTCAAAAAATGAGATTTTGGTTTGGTAGTCTTGGGGTAGGGCTGGAGCATTAGCTGGTATCTGCAGAGGTGCATACCTGTTAGCCATGTTTATGAAGTTTAGAGGGTTAATAGGAAGAAATGGAACAACAGGGATTACTGGTGTAACGGGGTTGTTGGGGTGGGTAACAAATGGGGAACTGGTTGAAAGAATATGTGCAGTTGGTGAAGATGTGAGAGGAGGGCTTTGAGGTGTTGATGATGAACTAGGTGAACCAGGGGTGGACCGGAAAAGAACTTTGCAAGGAGTGGGAATGAGGATAGGTTGATCTGAACTTATATCTGAATCAGCAGGCTTCTCCTGCTTTTGTTGTCTCCTTATGTTCTTTGGAATGATATTTGGGTTATCAACAATGATGGGTTGATTAGGGTCAGGGTTTGCCCTAGTGTGCCTTGGGTTTCTTTTGGGAGCCAGCTTCTAATTTCTCTCTGGAACTTGTACAGGAAGCTGCTATATATGCAAGGACTGGATGTGAATTTTGGAATGGCTATATATGTTCCAAAGCTAGGATGAAGATTCCCTAATTAGCTCTTCCCTAAAGCTGTCCCTGTATTACAGAAACAGTTCTAAGGCCTCTTGGCTAGTTTCAGGCTTGATGGTAGCTTTGGAAGATAGATAGTAATTGGAAAAATTTTAAGAAGTCCCCAGTGGAGTCGCCAATTATGTATTACACCCAGGTTGTTCCCTATGACTCCCAAGGGAATACGGCCGGGGTAACCACTAACCAATCTTTGGATCACTGTTTCTAGCCAAACTGTGATCAGAGAGGGCTCTCTCTTTATGATTTGTCTCTGTTATGATGGTGTTTTAGGCTAGGTATTATGCACAGGTTTTGTTTATGTTTTGGTTGAAGAGTTTCTTTCAGGTCTTGTGATGTAGTGTTCAAAGAGTCAAATATCATTGGGCAATGGAGTCTATGGCTACAGGTGTCTAGAAACCTTGAGGTGAATTGGTGAAACTTACAGGGCCATTTGGATACTTCATACAACAAAATTTTTGATTTATAACATGAACAGGTGAAAAAACCAGTGAAAGCAATTAAGAATTTTCACTAAAGTATTTAAGTATTTCCACCAAACTAGGTATGAGGAACGGATAGATGTCTCAGGAGCAAACTTGAATCCCTGGGAATGTCTATCACTGCAAAAGATATAGTTTTAAAGTGCAGCAATTAAGAATTACACTTCATTCACTGTATCTGAAGAAAACATGGATAATAGCTTAGATTGAGTTCAGGGTAATCAGTGATTAAATCCTGGAACTATTCTTCTACTTTGCTATTAAGTGTAAAACATTTAAACAATAAAAGAGAACAAAAGACTCGAAAACATGTAACACAGAGATTTAAGAAAGACTTATTGTTTTATGAAACACTCTGGAATCCTGCAACATTCACCATTCATCACAATGCATCAAGGTATGCCAGGCTTTGGGAAATTCCATTCACCCTTTGTATTATTTCTCTGAGAATTTTACAGCAAGTGAGATCTCCAAAATGAAAATAACAACAACCCCTTAAGCTTCAGTGAGGGGCAAATATATACATACGATTTTACAAAAATATCTGAGTTCTAAGTTATCTCAGACTTAATGTTCTCACCAACTTTTGAGATATTATTATCAGAAATTTATTACAGCATTGAATACAAAATAAAGGCGTCTTGATGTTCTGTCAGAAGATATTTTGGCCTTTGGGAGCTGCTAAGTCGGTTGGGATACTTTGATCAAATGCTGGAGAACCCGACTTTATGGCTCGTGCGCTGTATTTTGGGTCTGCCACCTGTGATTGTGATTGCTGCTGTGGTGAGTAAATAGCCCTGCTGAGTTGGCTCAGCATCTGTCTTTTCCTTGTGGAGTTATCCACCAAAATTCTGCCTGTGCATGACTGTTCATAAACTGGAGAAAATTAACGCTACAGGTTCTGGCCTGATAAGATTATCTGTGTCAAATTCCTCCATACTTCCTGTGTGGGCAATTGGTGTTTTATGATTGCCTCCATAGTTTCATCTGCTTCTGTATACTTAAAGAAATTTGGTGGTGTATCAAACAGGTGATCAATTTCATTCATGATAAAAAACAGGTTATCCACCCTATCATACAAATTCTGCCCTGATGCTGGCCCTGTTTCTGCTGAGGTACTGGGTTGTTTTGCAATTTGTGCTGCAGCATGGGCATCAACCCTTTTGATGTAATTTTCCAGGGTAAGCAGTCTTCCTACACTGCTTAATATGCTGGGGAGGCCTCTGTTTTGTAATGCCAGGAATCTGTCCAGGAATTTGTTGATTTCGGTCTGCATATCCTGTGTTCTCCTCTCCAGCGTTCCAACTAGGCTTCTTAGTGTCAGGACTCTTTTAACTACTGAGATTGTTTCAGTCCTGTTAGTAATTCCCATGGTAGCTAGTTGAGAGCTAGTTTTGTTATTTAAAATATTGATCATTCTGCTGGCAGCATCTGGCATGTGGCCAAGGCTTGCTCTAGCTCTGTGTATTTCCCTGTTTGCCTTTGTAATGAGTACTATTTGCTCATCCATAGTCTCAATATACTGCCACTGATTGGTGATGGACCGACCAATGTTACCCCAGAGGACTGCTTTTAACTCTGCTGTTACCTTTTCTAGTGTGAGCTCCTTTTCAAGTTCAGTTATCCTCTTCTTTAGAACTTTTATTTCTCTTTCCTTTGCAGCCTCACTCTGCTTGCTCTTATCAAATCTTTCATTCACTGTAGTCAAAGATTTTTTGACTTCATCAAGCTCTTTCATTTGAGCCTCAAGAACTTGGATTTCGGCTTGCAGCCTCTGCATATCCAGACTAGGAGTCTGCTCTGTTGTTGGCGTAGCTGTTGCTGTAGTTGGTGCTGTAGGCCCTGTCTGTTGAGGAGGAGGAGTAGTTGTTGGAGGGGCTTCCTCAAGATTGATTATTTCAGGAGGAGGCTGGGAGGTTTGGCCCTCTTCTTTTTGCTTTAATGCTGTCTGTAGTGCTGCCTTTGCAGCTTCTGATTCTCCTAGTTTGTCTTGAGTCCGAACCAGCTCCTTGTACAGAGATATCATTAGATCTGTGGCATCCTTTTCCAGCCTTTGCTGGGCAACCTCATCTGTTTGCGGATGGATGGTAGCTGGGAGCTTGATTTTCTTTCTTAAGGCCGCCATGTCTGCATCCCTTAGCTTCAACAGTTCTTGGATACCTTTAACATCTTTAGGATCATGTCCTATTTCTATGATTACATCTTCCAAGGACTTGATTCTGTTGTCCTTGGCTTGTGATGATGCTCTCTCCAATTCCAGCTGAGAGGCTGTATTATCAAGGCTGCTCTTCAATTTGTAGTTTTCCAATGTTTCATCTGCCAAGGAGGCATACACCATTTCACCAGTTTGTTTATGCAGTTCGATTTTATCCATAGGGTGTATGTCTTTAGCCAGAACCTCCATGTTGGTCCTTAGGTAATCCGAGGTAGATTGGGGATGCAGAGTTGTGGGCATGAAGTGACTCATGATCATTTTGCCTTCACTTACATCAAAGGTAGACATGAGTCTTTGCTGATTGGTGGGAGCCAGGTTCAGCAAATGATTGTACAGCTGTACTTTAATAGGATCACTCCTCCTTTTAATGTCAATAAATTTCTGTTTGATGCTTACCTGTCCTTCTTTGTGCTGGCTGGAGGAGCTGACCTCTCCTCCTATAGCTCTATCATGTTCATGCTGGAATGAACTGGCTGAAACTTCTCCGCTGGGTGGGCCCATGCCCATTGCTTGTCTAATTGCTATGTCATCCTCTGGAAAGTCATTTAATCTTTGTCTTTTCTCTCCCTGATTGATGGATGAAGTCAGGGGAGTCTCTCTATCTCTTTTCCTGGTTAAGTCCTCCTTTTGTGGGGTTTGGAGGACCGAGGTATCAAAAGTAGTTTCTACCCCAGGAGGCACTATTTTCTGAGCCTGTTGCTCAGTGGAACTTGGAGCATCAATCACTTTTTCTTGCTGCAAGGGCTGCTGTTTATTATATTGTACCTCTTCTTGCTGCTGCCCTTGTTCCTGCTGCTCCATCTCTTCTTGTTGTTGTAGCAATGTCTCCACTTGTTCTTCTGTCAATGGAGGTGGCTGTTCCACCTGCTTCCCTTTATCTTTGCTTGCTATCTGCGGTGCTTTCTCAGCAGTTTGTTGCTGTGTTGTTGATGATGTAGTAGCTGCTCCAAGCTGCTTTTTGTATGAGAGGGGAACCTGTCCACAAGTTTCTAAGTCAGCTTCCTTTTGAATATTTCTAGCCTCTCTCTCTAGTAGCTCTTCATTAGTAATTTCCTCTTCTAGGGTACCTTCTTCCCAATTTGATGCATTGGCATACTGTTCAATCTCAGGTTGTCTCTTGTGTGCATAGCTACCCAATTTGTATTTTATCCTCCTGAGGGAGACAAAATGATTGGGGTCATAGGGTATCCATTCAAAACTAGTTTGCAGTCTGAGGCCCTCCAGGATATTGTCTGCCTCCTTCCACCCCTCCTCTTTTCTGTTGTATAGGAAAGGACCCAGCTGGCTCCTTACTTTTAACTGTGACTTCTTGTTCTTGCTCTGAAAATGGAGGTAGTCTGAGTTCCCAAACTGTCTGAAATATTCCAAGGCAAAAAGCCTCATGGGGACATACCTTGGCAACCTAAAAGGGTTCAATTCATAGCCATATATTCTGATGACTGTGTGGTTTTGGTAGAGGTACCAGTTACCAATGCTGTAGGATTTATTCAAATGGAGAATTCTCCTCATGTCATCAGTTAGTCTTGGAGGAGGAGTACCATGCAATACTGTCAGGGCTGGATAAATGAATAAGTCAATGAACTCAGAGTATGTGTAAGGTGATACAGAGGTATGATGAAAAACAGAGGTCCAGAACACCACTGACCTTGGATTTCCCTGGGCATTGAGTTGCTTCAAAGGAAAAGAGAATGTGGCTGGCTGATAAAACAAGAATAGGTGGTATATGTATGAGGTATACCTGAATAGTCTTTCCCTCTTCAAGTTCATAAACTGGTCATGGATTTTATCTGCAATGTATGTGGCATAATCATAATGTACAGCTGGGGGCTTACCAGGAGAGAATAGAGACAGCATTGCCATTATGCTTTCATCCACATCCTCCATTCCCTTGAATCCTAGGGCATAGCTGATCAAATCCACTAACATCCTGCCCAATTCATTCAAGTACTGATATCCAATAGGAGGAGTTCTGATGGATTCAGAGCCTGGTTTTACAAACAGCTGATTGATTTTAATGAGTTGGTCACTTGACAGCTTGCTCCCTTTCTTTATCAAATTCTGCATATGGAGGGGGGTCAATTGCTTGGCAGTATGGAAGTGCAGCATTTCATTTATACTCTCTGGGGTGATGTGGAACAGGACTGAGCCTGTGGGGCTGATGACAGCTCTTTGGTTTGGGTCATAGCATTCCTAGCAGCTGTAGACCAACTCTGGCATAGGATTTACCTGGGGGAGGTTGTAGATGGGCAATTTTGAGTCCCAAATCCCCAAGATGTCTACTCCACTCAGGTGCTGGGCTTTCAATTCATTCATCATCTGAATATTATACTTGGAGCCCATAAGAAACCAGTCCAGCATTTGATAATCCATATCTCCCAGGGCTTTCCATGCCAATTCCTGGTGAGGAGCGTTGAGGGGCTTGATATTTAGAGCAATAGGAGTGTCCATGGTTTTCTTTAAGCTCTACAACTCTAAGTAAATGGCTCAAAAGGACCAGCACAGAACAGAGGTGCTTTTGTAAAAACAGTGTTGAGTTTCAGGTATCAGAGCAGGAAATTATACAACAGCAATTGAAATACTGTTTATATCAGGAATCAAGGCTACTGTGTGGTCTCACTATCTCCTCTTCAATAGGTGAATTCCGTAAACAAGAGTCTTTAGGGAATGCGCAGGCAATACCTCTTTTTTAAGTGAAAATACGGGCAACAAGGCTCAGCTGGCGTTTTTGGACTTCATAATTACAAATGGGGTATATGCAGAGGGAAATGGCCGGTGAAATTATGAGTTCTATCTTTTCTCTAGCCCTCTGAGTAATTTTATTTTCAACTGCAGGCGTATGGAGGATAGAAAACGAAAAATACCTGGTAATTCACGAACAGAGGTCGTGTATGCGTGCAAGGTTGATGCTGTGGAGGTCGCCTTGGTCAACTAAGCAGGTTAGCAGAGTTCAGGACATAAACGGCCATGCAGAGAAAACAGTAGAGAAATGCGTAAAAATGGGAAAAATAGACGTTTTTTGGCTTAATATGGGCTTTTTACAATTTTGGCGCTTTTTTAGTGATGACGTCAGCATGACGTCATTGGTGGGTCAAGGTCACGTGACGTCAGCTGACGTCATCGGGTGACGTGGCGGTATGCTGTTGGTCCATGGGGGATGGTGCGGTGGCAGCCACGTCAACGGTGAGGTGGACGAATAACGGGGACAAGGACAAGCGGACGTGAAGTGGCGATATACAGTTGGAAAACGGTTGGCGGTTAGGACCGTAGCGGTTATGGTTAAGGCTAGCCGCTACGGTCTCTCGGGGCGGTTTGGGTACGGTCCCGGAAGTGTCAGACCTGGCTCCGAGAGCCTTCATTGTGCGACGCGTGGACTGGGCCTGACGTGACGCAACGTCACTTTCTCGGGCGTTAACGGTCCGCTGCGGGGGCTGCTCCGATATCATTGTGGATCGTCGGATCCTCGGGACCTGATCCGACAGTGGGTGGAGCAACAACGTGCTCGGATTATATGCGCGGGTGGAAAACTTTGGATTGTGGGTTTTGTAAGGTTTTCAATGTAATTCAGTTGAATTGAACCCGCGCGCTGATGCTTGGAATAAACACTAAAGGGGGGTTTTGGACCTTGGTAATCTTTGCAAAGAGGGTTTAGGGGTAAAAAGGGGTTCTTATGAGGTTTTTAATGTAAATGAGGGTTTCAAGAGGTAAGTTGGGCTGTAGCAAGGGGGAGTGGGATGCGATAGGTTCACCAAAGTGACCAGAGGTCATTTTGGTTCCTTTTTTAAGAACATATGGCTATAATGCCAAAGGAAGGGGTATTTATAAGATTTGGGACTTTATACACCATAGTGTTAGTATTATTAGGGGAAAGGTAAAATAGGGGAGCTATATAGTAAGATTAGAGGTTAATATGAATGAATGAAGCAAATGAAGGGGATCTCACTGAGTTTATCTGAAATTGATTTAGTTTAGAGAGTAGATCAAAATGAAAAGTTTCTAGACAAGAAATGTGGCTTCTGAATGAACAAGAACCACCATAAAACCATGATCTCTCTCCATAAATCTCAGCTAAAAAAAAAAAGGGAATGTTAGTAATGGAATGAAGGGGGAGAGGGAGGTTAGTCTTGCTCCTTGCTGCAATTTGATGGAATTAACCACTTTGTCCATTGACAGATTTTGCCTTGGCAAAACACCTTTTGACATATGTGCAATGGTGAAAATACCCTTTCTGCAACCACAACTGCTTACCCAGCTATTTTCCTAGCATTTTTTGTTTCTCCATTGGAGGGTGCACTTGGACTTGCAAACCCTTACTTGCCTTTTCTTTTCTTTGGCTTTTTCTTTATTCTTTTCTATCTACTTCTACCCTTATCTCTTCCAAGGTCCCAGATTAGGCTGTTGGGATCCTTTTCTTCTCTACCTAAACTAGTTGTCTGCCAAGATTAAGCAGTTTGGACAGACTCCTTTCTCTATTCTATAACTCAAAATTGAAACATGGCATGATCCAGGTTAAACTGTTGAATCATCCACCAAAATTGAAATAAGGTCATCAATATTTGAAACACTTTACACACCTCTTGTTCTCTAGGAAATATGGGATCTTTGTGATACCAAAGCAGAGCATATTTGGACTTTCCTTGGCCAATCATGAAATATGAAACCTATTGGTATAGGTATCCAACACCTGAATCACTCCCACTGAGTGCGATGATCAAGCATGTCACCAAAGGAAAAAAAAATTGTAAATAAACTCTCAATATGTCTCTATCAATCATAAAATAAGATAGGACTGCTGAGGCTATGGCCATGGTTAGGCCATGATTTCTTTAAAAAGCATTGTCTCTAAATCTTATCAATCACACAATAAGAGAGGCTTGATATGGTTGTGGTCAGGGTTCATAGCTATGGATCAGTGACGGTTACACACTTTGGAAAGTAACTGAACATAAATAATGTTACATGATTTTATATATATGAATGACCACAGGAGGAAGTCTATCAATGTCTGAATGTCTGACAAATTATGATTTGTTAGATATTGTATTACAGAGGGATTCTCCACCGTTTAAAATGATTTTTTCCCAATTTATGAACTGTCAAGACGTATTTAACTTTCCAATGTCCATCATTATTATGCCCTGAAACCCAGTAACTGTCGAACTTCATGTACGGATCTGATTGTTTGTTTAATCCCTCCTTCTTCCTTTACTCCCCTCTGATAGCCTCACTAATGCAAGCGATTAAAACATAATGGAGGACAAGTCTCTGCGAGTTGTTATTCTGGAGGAGGAGGGAGATGGAGGAAAGGATAATCTTATAGTCTTAAGGAGAGAAGGATTTGAAGAAGATAATTTGGGTTTGAATCGAAGAAGATATGGCGGATAGCAAGCCCTGCCGTTTTTACATGTCTCATGACGTAGGGGATGAATCTCATTACAAAATTCTTCGGAGGCCACTTGGGAGATCTAGAGCTTGCCAGTATTACCATCGACACAATCGTCATTGTTGGTCTCAGTTTCAGCCAGATGGTAAGTATCTGAGGTCTATATTCCTTTTGGTATGATATGGTTGGTTTTGAATGTTTAATAGCCATTAAACATTATAACCTATTTAGGATCCTCGTAATCAATAAGTAGGATTTCCCTGCCTATCTCGGTTGTGAGACAGTAATGTTGGCAGCATAGTTCAAAACATTAAATTGAATTATGATTCGGCAAACTCTAAGACGTTGTCATTAAGACTGTAAGATGTTATCACTAACACTTCCATTAAGATTGTATGATTTTGTTACTAACTTTGTGTGATGTTCTCACTAACATCGTAAGATATTATTATTAAGATTGTGTATAACTCAAGTTTAAAAATAAAGTAGAATTTGAATAAATAAAAAAACAAGGGCATTGAATGTGTGACATGTTGTAGGCTTCAAATTTCAGTTTCGGATGGAACTCTTCCATTTTTTAAGGTTTTCAATTTATGTCCTCTACTTGTTCAAAAGTAGGCTTGTATGTGGACTACTGCCCAATATAATATTCTATTGTGTTCTTTTCATCATCAATATTTTGGTGTAACATAAGTCTATAATAAAAAATTATCTCTTCAGGACTCCAATACTTTAACGTTTTCATTTTCTATAGCATCCATGTTATCTTCAAGATTCATTGTTGCAACTTCCGTGAAAACTTCATCAAACCATGGTGTTTCAAGTCATGCTTCAAGGAACTTTAATTCTTCTTCATAATCATCTTATTTACCTTCACACTGGAAATCGATAGTAAGTTTAGAAACGTCTACAAAATCATATTGATTCTATTCTTTCTACTCTTCAATGAAATCTTTCTCTTCTTTCACTTCTTTCTCTACCTTTGTAACTCCCACCTCTTTATGAACTGTGACTGCTTCAAAGAGGTTGTCTTCCACTTGATTTCCAGATGCAAGTGGGCTTCTCTCACCAAATAACATCGCATCTATGATATGTTTTTGTTGGATAATGTGGAACCACTCATATTTGGCTAAATACTCTTCATCAAACTTAGCATCAACAAATTTAATTATTGGATTCACTATAACATCGACTGCTTTAATGGCAACTCCACTATCATGAACAAGCTCTGTTTCTAGATTCACTAAATCTTCATCCACTTGTGGTTATTTATAGTGAGATTCATGAGCAGCTGTGTCCTCTTTCTCTGCTTTTTGTAACATATCATCATCATTGTCATCCACTTTAAAGTGGGATTCACCAAATCTCATCTTGTTCTAGATATACTACTATATATCCAACTTCATATTCAACTTAAATACCCCCACTACACCAAAACACCTCTCAATGGTATCCCATGCTTCCTTGGTTCTCTTTCAAGCTACAATGAGGGGAAGAAAGCTATCATCTATGCATTCCTTTCTGTATTTCAAAGCGAAGGAAAATTTTTTCAAGCCTCATATATCTCTTGTTTTTTCTTTGAATTTATTAGTCTCTTGGCTTCTCCCATTTGTTGAGTGTTAGCTTACTATTGCTCAATAGGAAAATCGAGTTACAGACATAGTGGTTTCCCCTCTATGATGGTTTCTCTGGTACTTGGCTTCTACGAAGTAGACGAGTCCAAAGATCCTCTAAGAAGACTCGCAAACCCTTTTTTCTAAAAAAGAATTACAACCCTTTCTCATTTGAAAAATACCGCCTTTTTTAATAGACTAGACCCTATTTTCCTTTTAAAGAAAATCAAAATATCCTTTTGAAAAGAAATTTCAAATATGAGGGATGGCCTTTTTTGAATAAACCCTTTTTGAAAATCACATAAATGCCTCACATAAGCCCTTTTTTTAAAGCATTTTTTTTATAATTTATTGTCCTTTTAAACATTTATCCTTCTATTTTAACGAAAATTTTTGAATAACGGACGGATTCTCAAACACGAACGACATAACCCTGCGTTTTTTAAATTTTGAAAATAAAATAACTTTAGGTAAAAGAAACAAATGAAGGAAGAAAATGATACACCTTTTACGGAAGGTTCTCTACGCATGCAGAGTGGCTTTACATACCACACAACTTACGGTGACTCTAGCTCATTCCTCATGAAGATAAAATATCTTAAAATAAGTAAATAAAACTTTATGTTGACTTGTCATTGCCCCTTTCAATAGAGAAGTGTGTGATTTTAGGTCGTTGTCATCACACATTCTCTCTCTTTAAGGGTGTGATTAATCTCATTGTTGATACTGCGATGGTATCCTATTTTTTTATAAATTGCAGCATGATATCTTCTTGTTGGATTCTTTTTGCAGTGTGGCTTACCATTCACCTAGACTGCTATTTCGCTTTTGTTCCCAAGCATCTCTTGACATTTTTTTTAATGTTCCTTGGAGCGCTATGCAAACTCTTGCTCTCATATTATGATTCAGATTGAAAAATGTGGAGAAGTACTTTTCTCAATATTCTCAACAACAAATGAGATTACATAGGAAACAATAGTAATAAATGACTAGTGTCACTCAATTTGAACTCAATCAAATTCGACTGAACTCCAATTAACTATAACCGCTAGATTGACTATTCTGACACCTAATAGGTGGTTGGAATTAGTTTATCCAGCCTGCACTCTAATTAAAATAGATATTCTATTTGCTTGGTATATAAAGAGATTTTAGCAAAAACATTGCATTTAAAACTATTTTCTTTTTGTTTTTAATCCTGTTAAGCATATTCAATTTCAATAGTACACTATAATATCACCAAAAATGTAAATTCTTTACTAAATTTGAAAATAAATTAATAATAATTGGAAATGAAAAAAATTAAACTCTAGTAAAAATTTGAAAAGATTTTTATTTTTTTTTATAAGTTTGGCAAGATTACATCTATAATATGTTCAATATATCACCCCCGATCGTCGCATGGAATTGAATGAATTCACATAAAAGAGTGTCTTAAAATAACACTCGATCACCGCCTATCCAAAACCCTAAACCCTGTAGACAAGAATTTTTTTTTTAAATAAACTTGAAAATATAAATAAATAAAATTAAAAAAATCTTAAAGTAATTTTTTCTATAAATAAATTCATATATAACCTTAATGATTAAAAATATTTACTCTGTTATAAATTCAAATCTATAAAAATATCAAATATATCCACAACTTTAAACTTTTACAATCAAATAGCTAGTAAAATGCTTCCCTTATTTTATAAACAAGGCATTTTATACTCAAGTTAATATCTATAACCTAAACAATACGTTATAATATTATATTAAAATTCATTACATAGTGAACATAGTGAAAAATAACACGTAAATCCTCCATATATCCTCTACTTCAGAGCTTTCGATTTACGACATCAGCTCGTAATTCCAGTGAAACAAGAAGATATTTATAACTATGTCAATCCTTATCTTCCCTCCTCAGTTTAAATTGTAACCCTTAATCTTTGTCATGGATATTAGCTGCTAGTATCAAGTTCAATTTAGGGTAACTCGAGATGGGAATTTCGTTTTTCAGTATGTCACTCGAGATTAAGGGTAAATGTAATCAAACATGAATAAGTTATCCAGAATAATTTTAGAAAACTCATGTAAAGGCCATCAAAC
Organism: Pinus tabuliformis; assembly: GCA_031772625.1. Classification (NCBI taxonomy): domain Eukaryota; kingdom Viridiplantae; phylum Streptophyta; class Pinopsida; order Pinales; family Pinaceae; genus Pinus; species Pinus tabuliformis. The sequence continues at coordinate 101,642,305 of CM062820.1, forward strand.
CTTTGAGAAACCTATCAAAACTAATAAAGAAATATAACATAAAAGTGTACGATAATAAATGGATTTCTTTGAATAACTTTAAACCCTACAATTTTATCCTATATGATATTTATAGGGATATAGAAAAACAATAACAACAACATGATAAGGGTGATTTTAATAGTAGCTTTCTTTTTGTTTCTGTACTTTTTTCCTTCATTCAAAATCACACTCTCACCATATTGTATTTTTAATCATTTTCTTAGTAATTGTAGGGATAAAAAAATGTTCAAATTTGGATGAACAAATATTCAAATTGGGAAGAAGGACGTGGGCTATTTAGACAATGAACCATTGCAAAAGTGATTAGAGCTCAATTATGCATTGAAATATATATATATATACTTCTTTTATTCAATTTATGGCAATAATTAATAAATTAGTATATTGTGAGAAAGATAAATTACTCTATGTAAATTTTAGATAGTTTCTATATAAATGTTGGTTTTTAAAACCATTGGTAATGCATGTAAAAATGAGAGATGAGTTGAATTCATTGTAAGTGTTGAATATCAGTAAAATACCATATTTTTTTCCATAGATGTTTCCTAGACACTTTTTCATGGTTTTACCATATAATTTCTATTGGTATTTAGAGTTTGAATTTAGATAATGAAAATTTCTAAGGAAACATAAGGTTTAAGTGGTAAAATATTGATGCTTCATGAAGGAAGCACTCACTGGCCATGTTAAGGTATTTTATTTCATAAGATTAATATTTTCTATCAAGCTTACAACACCTCATGAATCTCTCGGCTTATATAGATCGATCAAAGTCAACTCCATTTGTTATAGAAATTACCAATAGTTTCTTAAACCAACACCGTGTTTATCCAATTTCTCCAGGGAAAATTTTAAGAACCCCTCCTAAATTTATAAATATAATAAATGGGCGAATCTCCATGGTATATAGGAAAAATGGAAGGCGATTTTATCAATAATATAATATGTATATATAATTTTTTCGCGAATCTCTCACCAGACATGGCGAATATTTTACTCAATTATAAAATCTTGTAAGATCTTGGCGAGTCTTTCACTAAATAATAAAACTTTGTAAAGTCCTAGTGAATCTTAGAATAGGCTACATGCTGGTTTAATTCCCCCATTTAAATAGGCTACATTCCAGGTGAATACCATGGGTGAATACCATGTGCCCTTTTGGTGAATACCATGGGTCAATACCATGTGCCATTTTTATTTTTATTAATTCTAATATTAGGGTTAATAATGGTTTTTTGCATGGTATTAATAACAATCTAGTCCATGGTATTTGTACCATAGTATTTTGGCCATAGGTTTCACCTAAATATAACCCATTTTTTGAGTGTTTGTAAATATAAGGTGACTTATGGAGTAAATATAAAAAAATGTTTTATTTGTTTACCATACCTCTCGTTTATTTATATTTTTATTAATTTACCATACCTCTTTTACAAATATGGTATTTGGCCCATAGGATTCACTTAAATAAAACTTCTTTCTTGAGCCTTCATAAATAGAACGAGGGTTATGGACTAAATATCAAAAGAGGTTTTATTTATTTACCATACCTCCACTTTACTTATATTTTTACTTGTTTACACCCTTACATGTATATAAGGTGACTTATGGAGTAAATATAAAAAATGTTATATTTATTTACCATACCTCTCATTTATTTATATTTTTATTAATTTACCATACCTCTTTTATAAATATGGTATTTGGCCCATAGGATTCACTTAAATAAAACCTATTCTTGAAAATGGGTGAATGGATTCACTTAAATAAAACCTATTCTTGAAAATGGGCGAATGGAAGGTTGTAAGTCCTAATTTCAAGGGCTAAATTTACCTTTTTTACGCGCTCCCTTAAAATAAGGTGGGCTATTTGAGGTGATTTGTAAAAATGTACTATGATACAAAATATTCGCCCACTAAAAATTTAAAACCCCTTAATTCCCCCAAAGGGCGAACATTCGCCCCTAAAATTATCCTTGAATTTCTCGTATCATTATCATTATTATTTATCCCTTACACTTTCCTTTCTCTTGTTACATCACATATTTTTTCAAAAACTTATGTGTGGAATTCTTTACCTCAATTAATATTTTATACATTACACACATAGCCCCCTCCACACATAATCTATCCTACACTACTCATATACTTAGCCATTTTGTAGGCATGTGAAACACTTGCCCATCCAAATCTCTAAACAACTAACTTTCCACACATGCATCTCTTTGTAGATAAATTCCCTAAACATTTATATTTCTTTGCACACATAAAGCTTCCACACAAAATATACCACATACTCGTATAAAGTGACTTCTCTACCCATAATCCATTCTTAGTGAAAAAATATATTTTTTCATTTTTCAAGGATAAGTGAAATATCATTAATTAGTTTTGATCTCCAAGGTGGAAATGTGTAGATATTATGTCAGATGAATCAAATCCATAGTAAACCATCTATATATCCTCCATAGCTTCTTAACTTCTTGTTATTACTCATGTATGTCCCAATGAAGAAGGTAGATGATGAATGTACTTATTAATAAATGCTTCCCATAAATTGAGATTTAAGTACCTAAGATATTCATAAAGCCTCACTTGATCTATCACATATATCCAAGTGCATTGAAGAGTAAAGAAATATGACAAGTAGGAGGAAGAAGGAGCCATTTTTTGGGAATACAACTAATTCACTTACATGGAAAGACATGAACTTCTCTTAGTCTGCAACCTACCAATTGTAATTTAATTTGACACCTAAGGAAAGGAAAAATCACAAAATTTGGATTACATTACCTGCTCATGTGTTGAATGTGTTCTAGAGTATTCGATTATAAACAAATTTCTTCATGGTGTGCCTACAGGTTTGACCACAATACTGTAATTCCCTCCTCCCAAATTTACCCAAGTTAACCGTGTTGGGTGTGGAGCCTGATTATGTTCTATATTCAAAGGTATCGCCACATTGGACCCCAGTTCGAAATGGGGGCGGCAACGCCGCCCGTAAAATATTCGCTGCAGGGGGGGTCTAGGGGGGGCAGCTGCGACCTTTGGGAGCCCCCCTTGGCGGGGGGTTTCGGGGGCAGTGCCCCCAAAGCTAAAAAGAGCTGTAAAATTGCCTTGTAAAAGTATAGTAATTTCTAGTCAATCTGGGTCGTTCATTAGGCAGATGATCTGACGGTAGAACTTATGTTTAGTTTAGGGTTTTTTTGCCCCAGAAGGCAACCCCTCTCTTTGTATGAGGGCATTTTATTTGAGGCTGTGTGATAGATGTGTATTTCTGTGAGCGGGAAATAGAGAGGTGAGACTGTGAGAGAAAACAGAGGATATTACAGCAGATCTGCTGTAGGTTGTGTCTCTTCATTTTGCTAGATAATAGAAAGGAAGGACTGGCTGTTTGGGGTGGACGTAGCCCAAACTAGGTGAACCACGTATATATGTGTCTCTCTTGCTTTATGTGTTTTCTGTGTTTATATTTCTGCAATATTTTAAGTGTTCCATTGCTCCATAATATATAATTTCTAACAAACCAGTCCGCTACGGTAAACATATGACCAAATGCTATTATGATGTGATTCAACTCCCCATGTATAATCAAGGAAGTCGAATTAACAAAACAAAACCAATTTGACCTTTCATACATGCTACAAAACCTTCAGGAGTGAACCAACACTTCCAAGTGACAAACCCCTTAGGAAACTTGACATTTCGCTCATCTAGACACCCATCTGCTCCCATGACAAACCATCCATGCAACTAAGGCCATCTAATGTCTCCCACAACAAGGAAATGTCAACGATTATGGACATTTTCAGTTAGTTTCTAGCTAGTGAACCTGGATTGTGTGCCACTTTTTTAGGGTCATGACTCAAGCCACCACCCATAATTGTTGGATTGTGTTATATTCTTTCCATGACTATCCCACGTAGTTAACTGGGGGTTAGAGGGACGGCGGAGCACCTTGTTTCTTGTGCCAATTACACAGCAGGGGGTTTGAGGGGGCCAAGAAGACCCCCTATATAGGGGCCAAGTAGACCCTATATTAGGTTGGGCGGACCTACCTATGGTTTTGGTCCATGGTTTTGGACGCGATGGTCTTTTGGTCCATGGTTTTGGACATGACGGTCTTTCGGTCCATGGTATTAGATGCTTCAGCATGTATAAATATATATTGTAACATTGAAAGGAACATAATGAAAATTCAAGTTGATAGTCCCACTTTTCGGATCCAGGGGAAAATATCTGTGTATATGTGTTATGCTCTCGCATTATTTATTTTTTGTGTTCTAGAATTTGTATGTAGGTAATTTCTCTATGGAAATAAAACCTACATTTGGTATTAGAGTTGTTTTGGGCTTCACTGGGATGCCTTGTTGCTGAGGGGTTGCACTCGGGCCTGTCGTAGACCATGTTCAGTGGGAGATCTATGGGATCGATTTTGGCAGTGAAAGAAGATGGCTAGCAATGGAAAGATAGAGATCAAGAAATTTAATGGTCAGCGTTTTGAGTTATGGAAACTCAAGATGGAGGATCTGTTTGTCGACAAAGATTAGTGGATCGCGGTAGATTCGGGTACTAAACCAACGGGAGTATCTGATGAAGAATGGAAGAAGTTGGATCGGAAGGCAAAGAGCACAATACGATTGTGTGTCTCAGATTCATTATTGTTGAATGTATCAGGGGAAGCTACGGCGATGGATTTGTGGGACAAGTTAGGGACTTTGTACCAATATAAGTCTCTGGTCAGTAAACTGTTCCTACGAAAAAAGCTGTATAACTTGAGGATGAAAGATAGAGACTTCGTGATAGAGCATTTGAACACATTTAATACTGTGGTAAGTCAGTTATTATCTATTGATATTAAAATTTCAGATGAAGATAAGTGCATCAGTTTGTTTTGTTCTCTACGAGATTTGTGGGATAGTCTGGTTATTGCAATAGGTAGCAATGCAAATGCCTTGCAGTTTGATGAAATAGTCTCATCCTTATTGACAGAGGAGATGAGATGGAAAAATATGGACACCCAGAATGGTGATGCCTTGTGTATACAAGGACGGTCCTATAACAGAAACAAAAATAAGTCATCGAGTGGGAGATCTAAATCTAGAGGGAGATCTAAATCTATAGGAAAACCTGTAAAGGTGGTGTGTTGGGAATGCGGAAAGGAAGGGCACTACAGAAGGGACTGTAAATCTAAATATCCTAAAAAAGGAAAGGGATCTGATGATGCTCCTTCTACAGAGGCAAAAAACTCCTCAGATAAAGGTGGGGATGTGTTCTTGGCTTCTTCAAGTACACATGTAGATCGTGAGGCATGGTTGATTGACTTAGGTGCATCCTTTCACTTCACGCCCCATAAAGAGTGGTTCTGTGAGTATGAGAAATACGATGGTGGTGATGTATTCTTAGGGGATGATAGGAAGGCTAGAATCGTTGGTCACGGAAAATTAAAGTTGAAGTTGCAAGGTGGAAGGGTTAGAAAACTTCTGGGTGTTCTGAATATTCTTGGATTGGCCATAAATCTGATTTCTGTAAGCAAGTTGGATGATGCAAGTGTAAAAATAGTGTTCGAGAAGGATACCACCAAAATGGTTCGGGGAGCACTGGTATTAATGCGTGGATTTCAGATTGGTACTCTATACAAGCTACAAGGTAGCACTGTTGTTAATGGGTGCAACAGTTCTACGGTTCCTAAAAGTGGAGCAGAAAATCTAGTGGTCTCTGGAGAGAAGACCATGTTGTGGCATCAAAGGCTTGGACATATTGGAGAGAAGGGCCTTTGAATACTTCATGGTAAAGGTATGGTAGAAGGTATGAGTAATAACTCTCTGGATTTTGATTTCTATGAAAATTATGTATATGGGAAGTAGAATTGGGTAGAGTGGTTTGAGATGGTTGGCGATTACTTTGGATATTATTTTGTACACCAGATTGCATAATGCTATAGGTCTAAATCTGTATGGAGAGGTGGCCCTTTCCTGTTTGGCGATTAAGGCTATGAAATATTCATTGAGCACCTTCAAGACTGTCTTAAATCTTCGAGAGTCTTCCACTACCTTCAGAATATCCTGTTTTACTATCCTCCAACATGTTTTGAAAAAGTCCACATTGAAGCCATCTAGGCCTGGTGGTTTCCCATTGTGCATCTCTGTAATGACTTCCTCAATCTCTTCCGCTGTTACTGGTCTGCTGATATTGTAATTGTCTTCTCTAGAAACCAATTTAGGAATGTATTTAGTAAATCTTTTCATAAACTGATATCTATCTTCCGAGGTTTCCTCAGCAATTATCTGAAAATGCTGGACTATAATCTCTTCCATCTCTTCATGAGTGTTTCTTTCTATTCCATGCTGATTTGTAAGTTTCATAATTCGGTTGTTGTTTCTGTGAGCTATGGTGGATTTGTGAAAGAATTTGGTGTTTCTCTCCCCTTCCTTAATCCATTGTACTCTGGATTTCTGTCTCCAGAATATTTCCTCTTGTAGACATCTGTTTTCCCAATCATGCTGGTGTGACTTTGCCATCTCTTTTCTTTCATTTTATAGTCTTCTGTGTTAAGAAATTGGTTTATTTCCTTTAGTTTCTTTTCCACATCTCCTTTAGCATTGAAGATATTGCCAAATTCATTTTTATTCCACTCTTTGAGTCTATCTTTAATGTGTTTGAGCCTACTGTGTAGAACGAACATCTTTGTACCTTGAAAGTGTAGTTCTTCCTTCCACCATTTTTCAATTTTTGTGAGGAAATTTGAATGTGTGAGCTAAGCGTTTTCAAACCTGAAGGGGGAGTTCCTCGGTTTACCAAATAGAGAAGCTTCCAATTGAATAGGCCAGTGGTCTGAACCTCCAAAAGGTAAGATGAGCGGGTTCAGGCTACTTCCCATGAGGAGAAGTTCCTCTGAAATAATAAATCTGTCTAATTTTGAGGCTACTTGGGTAGGGCTGCTCCTTTTGTTATTCCAAGTGAAGATTCCATTGCTAGTTTCCATATCAACCAATTTCATATTGGTGATGAAGTTCTGGAAGGCAACTGAATCCCTACCAAGTGTTCTATTACCTCCTTTCTTCTCCGTGAGTGATTTTTTTATGTTAAAATCACCTTCTATAATCCAGGGTAAAGCTGGGTATCTTTTCTTCATATCCTCCAGTGTTGTGAGGAGTCGAAGTTTGTCCTCCATTGCTTGAGTACCATAGACATTGGTGATCATGTAACATTGCCTATCACCCACCGGTTGGAAAATCAAAGAAAGGTGATGTCTGGAAGTCTCTGCATCAATCACACCAAATTTTTGTGGATCCCATAGAGTGAGAATGCCACCAACAGATTTATTTTCCTTAACTTCAAGGTATTCATATCTATTTAACCGTCTGCTACGTTTTTCTTTGATCTTCTCCACTGAGCATTTTGTTTCCTGTATGAATAGTACATCAGGTTTTTCCTCTTTGATCTTGTTACCTAAATTCCTTTGTTTTCTTCCACTCCCTAGTCCTCTAATGTTCCAGGTTGTGATTTTCATTGAGGTGTGGTTTTAAAGGAGTAACTTGAAAGGTCTTTAATCCTTCCCGAGTCAATCATGAGTTTGCCACATTCCAGCAACAGTTCTTTCTGTCTTTTTCTTCCCCTCCTTTTGCTTGGGATTTTTGTTAATTTTCCTATTATTAATCCTATTGTGGAAGTCCCTTTATCTTCCTCGTTATCATGTCCTCTTTTGACTCCTGCAACTATTTGATGTGACTTGTTAAGGAATATCTGTTGTACCTTGTCAACATCCTCCTGAGGTATGGAGTTTATTCCCAGGTCTCCTCCTTGTTCAAGAAACTTTTCCAGTTCTAGGTTCTCCCTTTCCAGGATCTCCTATAAGTCTTGGTCCTCTGTGCCACTTTCACTTTGAGTCATTTCATGGTCTTTTTCTATTTCCATGTTACTCAAAGGGTTTGTCATGTGTTCATTCTGTTCCTGTGTGAACTCCATGCTGGTCTCTTTTCCTTTCCCCCTTGCTATTTGATCCTTTGTACTCTTTTTATCACCTCCATCTACATCTTCTTCTCCTAAGATCTCAAAATTGTTGTACCTTCTTGTTTTGTTATCCTTCTCAGTAGGGTTCTTTTGTGTCTTCCTTCCCCCTCCTTTTCCTTTTCCTCCTACTTTGGTGAAACCTGTCTGATCTTTCCCTTTGCTGGTGTTTAGGTATTCCTCCCTTCTATTAAGAGAACAATCTCTAGATAGGTGCCCATGTTCATGACATCTTTGACATCTGAATGAGATATGTCCATAGTCAACTGTTTGAACCCATTCCTTGTCATAGACTTCTAGAATGACCTCATCTGGAAGGGCTCCTGATAGGTCCATCTCCACACAGATACGAGCATAGGAGGTATATTTTCCTCGTAGAGTTGCCTCTGAAATCTTTAAGAAATGACCTAATTTATTGCCTATAGCTTTTAAAGATTCTGGCATCTAGTAATCTAAAGGTAAGGAGTAGAGTCTAATCCATACCAGTACCGAAGTGAAGGTTTCTCATTCTGGCACAAAGTTCATCGTCCATGGCTGCATATAGAGTCCAACAACCGCAAAGAAGTATGGTCCTCCTTCAAAATTCCTGTCTCTGTCCTCCATGTTTGTGAATACCACTGTGAAAAAACCCTTGGATCCAAGATGTATGTTTAACTCCCCCTTTGGTTTCTAGTTGTATTTTATCCAAGTGTACAACGCTTTCTCTGATGGCCAGATTCCCATAAATTTGCATATAATGGCATAGCTTTCCATGTGATCCCTATCCTCTTGCAGAGCTTGATCATTTAAAATAACCCACGGTTTAGTTATGGTCTTGGGTTTACAGGGCCCCATCTTGGTTCTGTTCTCTATACCCTGACCTTTCGCTTCCACTTTCTCCTCCTGTCGGTCTTCTTCGTGGGTCCCTTGTTCTGCATGGATTTTGCTACCTTCTGCCTTCTGAGTTTCAGTGTTTTTTGTCTTGACCTCCAAGGGTTGTGGAGGCTTGTTATTATTCCTTGCTCTTCCTCTATTTGAAACCACATTACTGTAGGAAGGAGTGGAGCTCCCTCCTCCCTATGCCTCCATGGATACCTATTACCCTCTATCACTCTCTTTGTTGAACCCTAGAACCTTGATCACTAGTTTTCAATTCTTTCAATCCTTCATCTAAAAAAATTGATCCATGATCACACCGTTGTCAAGTCCCATACTTTATTTTATTATCAAAAACGATTCGGTACAGTATTTTTTATATTAAATAAAAAAAACATATCTCAAATTTCATGTATATATTTTTTACATTTCTAATAATTAATCTGTTACTAAGCATTATCACCATGCAATTTTCATTTAACTTTAAAAATATCAGAAGTAAATAAAATAAATATTTTAGTTTATTTAATTGTTTATAATATTAAAATATAATATATAATAATATTCAATATTTTAAATCTTTATATTTTACTTCATTGTTTTATTATACTTAAATAATGTAATCTAATCTAATCACATTACCTAAGATGAAATATATATTTTTAAATTTAAATATTCTATATAAAACGTTCCTTTTTCACATCAAGTGATGAAATATATATTTTAAAATGATTAACGTAGAATCGCATATCCCGAGATTCAATCCATTTACTAAAATATAAGGTTTCGGTCAATAAGTTTATATATTGATGGAAAGGTATCATTGTTTTAAAAGTTATTTTAAAACAAGGGAAGCTGCGACGCAGCGAGTCCCTGCGTGAAGTGGAGCCTGTCTGACAGTAGCTGCACTGGATCTGTTGCTGGTTCTCTAGCTGCACTGGATCTGTTGGATCTGTTGCTGGTTCTCTAGCTGCACTGGATCTGTTGCTGGTTCTCTACTGGTTCGAAGCTTTTGATGCTGAGACCACGAGATAAATGCAACCACAATATTGAGACTCCAGGATGAGGTTCTAAGACAAGTACAAAATGCTCTTATCGTTTTAAGATTCTTTTACAGTTCGACAGCAGCTAGTTCAATTGGAGAAATCTAGGACAAGCAAGAAACCATTGAAAATTGACGAGATGTCAATGTGAAATTAAGTCATTATCAACATCCAAGATGCAAAAAAATCGAAAAGTACATCCAAGCAGAGCACTCAAACCAACAACTAGTCAGAAAGGCTACAAATGTATGGTTTTAGAGATTAACTTTCCTTCATGCAATAGTCAATGTTTACCAAAAGATCTGTTGCTGGTTCTCTAGCTGCACTGGATCTGTTGGATCTGTTGCTGGTTCTCTAGCTGCACCGGATCTGTTGCTGGTTCTCTAGCTGCACTGGATCTGTTGCTGGTTCTCTACTGGTTCGAAGCTTTTGATGCTGAGACCACGAGATAAATGCAACCACAATATTGAGACTCCAGGATGAGGTTCTAAGACAAGTACAAAATGCTCTTATCGTTTTAAGATTCTTTTACAGTTCGACAGCAGCTAGTTCAATTGGAGAAATCTAGGACAAGCAAGAAACCATTGAAAATTGACGAGATGTCAATGTGAAATTAAGTCATTATCAACATCCAAGATGCAAAAAAATCGAAAAGTACATCCAAGCAGAGCACTCAAACCAACAACTAGTCAGAAAGGCTACAAATGTATGGTTTTAGAGATTAACTTTCCTTCATGCAATAGTCAATGTTTACCAAAAGTCACAAGTATGAATTAAGATCACTGTCTCAAAAGAGTGAGTGAATGTACAAGCTCTGTGAATCAAACAACAGAAGTTGAATATGCAAGTTTTGTAAATTAGGCAACCACAAAAATTAAATATGCATACTCTGTTTCACATCAATACAACAGGAATCAAATAATATTATCACAATGTTTGCATTAAAGTTACATCCAACTAATGGTTCCAAATCTCTATTAGTTTGATGCAACTCGGGTCAGTAGACATAAAGAAGCTTAAGGTCCAATAACTGTAGGTTAAACCACAATAATCAACAGGCTTGTTAACTTATTCAACAAGAACTAAACCACAATACTCAACAGGCTTGTTAACTTATTCAACAAGAACTGAAGATCTCATTATGTGATTTACTAACCCCCAAGTTACAATTGAAGGATCTCGAATATCCAAGGCTTTGTTATACATATAATGTGACAGAGGACACTGAGTTTTGAGAGATCTCCAGCTCTTGTGTCACTATTGACTCAAGAGCTGTAGATCTAGCTCTCGTTTTATGATATCTCTATACCAACACTTCATCAAAACATTACCTATTGATAACAACATTGAAACCCTAAACCAAAGCTCAGAAACAAAGTGTTGAAAGAGTGAGTCACCTCAGAGCATATGAAAGAATATTATTATAACTTCTGATCAGTGTTCACACAAAGAAGTATATAATGCTTCCCATAAAGATTTACCACACGGACAACCATCGGATCTCCAGATTTAAATATGAAACAAATTTAGTTGAGTTCTGTAAATCTTAGAGACAAAGCATAAAAATTATACACACAGGATCCTTAAATCAGAAGTCAAACCACATCAGTTATCACACTAGAATATGACATAACACACACCACTCAGCAGATTAGCAAACCACTCAAATAGATAAAGAAACAAGAGGGGTGACGTGCTGGATTGGTTGGCAGCTATATTACACTTAGGGAACATTGAATTTGCTCTAGGCAGAGAACATGATTCCTCAACACTAAAGGACTAGACATCTGCTTTTCATCCAAAAAGCAGCAGAGCTTTTCATGTAAGTATTGTGTAAATTGAAAGCATCATAAAGTTAACGATTGATTGTGTATACCTTGCAAACAAATGTTTTAAGAAGCTACAGGGATATGGCATTAGAGATACCAATCAATACTCTGTAAACAACTAGTCAGAAAGGCTACAAATGTATGGTTTTAGACATTAAATTTCCTTCATGCAATAGTCAATGTTTACCAAAAGTCACAAGTATGAATTAAGATCACTTTCTCAAAAGAGTGAGTAAATGTACAAGCAGCCACCCAAATAAAATAAAACCCCATCGCAGAACCAGAGCAATTAGCCGCACCCCATCAAACCCGTCGTTTTCAGGTATGAACCCGTTTTTCGCGGATGCCACAATGGAAAACGGAATGCAAAGAGTGACCAAGAAACCAGTGGAAGAAATCAGAACCGAGCGGGCGATAATGTACTGAGGCGCCATGATATATGAACACACCGCCTGCTCTTCAAATGCTTCCGAGAAAACCGCCGAGCCGGGGCACAAAGAAACCAGAAGAATGAAACTGGGAATGAAACTGGTGCCCTGTGTAGGAGACGAGCGAACTGAACGGGGTTTTGGGCACGGAGCTGTTGATATTGGGGACTCTCCTGAGCCGGTAGGCAGACACCTCCCGCCATGCAACCCTTTAGCATACGGCCGACACCTGCAAAACAGCAAGCAAACCTTAGCATATGTATGCCTGTTCCAAAACGGAATGCAAAGAGTGACCAAGAAACCAGTGGAAGAAATCAGAACCGAGCGGGCGATAATGTACTGAGGCGCCATGATATATGAACACACCGCCTGCTCTTCAAATGCTTCCGAGAAAACCGCCGAGCCGGGGCACAGAGAAACCAGAAGAATGAAACTGGGAATGAAACTGGTGCCCTGTGTAGGAGACAAGCGAACCGAACGGGGTTTTGGGCACGGAGCTGTTGATATTGGGGACTCTCCTGAACCGGTAGGCGGACACCTGCCACCATGCAACCCTTTAGCATACGGCCGACACCTGCAAAACAGCAAGCAAACCTTAGCATATGTATGCCCATTCGCAGTTAACATTAAACATTAAGGAATTAATGTTAGCATTAAAACGAAACTGCACACGGTCAGGGCCACTCGATTGTGCGTAAATACGAGTTTAAGCTATGGTCCGGCCTCTTCCGCCTCGGGAAGAGGCCAAATAAGATGGCGAAGGATGGCGAAAGAGTGAGTGCAAACGAAACTTAGCATATCCCCGCTCTAACCGCCGCATAACAGAGAAGGGCAGGGGTCAACTAATGCTAAGTCGGGGTCCTATCGATTACTATAGTCTCTGCCGGATGCCAGATGGCAGGGACTAATAACATAAAAAGCATTATATTATGAAAAATAAAACATATAAATGAAATATTAAAATATATTATATATTTAAAATGATAATAATAACAAAAATTTCATATTAAAAATGTTATAAAAACAATAATGACACCACGCATCAAAGGACAGCTACTCCGTCAATATTCTCTATAAGCTTGTCTTAGAATGGAACATGCCAATCACATAATGATTCAATCCATTTCATAAACTATAATGTCCTATCAATAATAGATTATATATCCGAAGGTATTATGGTTTAAAAACTAATATTATTATATAAATTTTAGAAACAAAATATTATTTTTTTAATAAATTAAAATAAAAAAAATTAAATACAATTTATTATACCAAAATATTTATCCTAAATTGACCAAGGGTTTGAGATGGCGGAGTGAACTAGAAGAGTGGTAGGTAAGGGTTTCGTGGAGCCTCGACCTAGTGTTCACAAACCTGCAATAGGAGAATCAAACAGAGGTTGCACCTTGACGAAGACTGCGGTGGAGAAAGGGATGAGTGCATGATGGGGGGTAGAGATCCCCTCCTACAGGAATGTCGCAGCAGGCAAATCAAGCCAATATGACGCGACAGGTGGGAATGGGGGAAAAGGTAAAGGGATTTTGGTTTTGGGCGCCAAATGGAAGGCAAGACTAGGTGGGAGATGTTTGCCAAGAGCTGCAAAAAAACCTAGATTCTTCATCCCGAATAATAAACTGTAAGAATACAAAAGGTACATGAAGGACCATGCTCTCATCTGCAAATTAATAGGGGCATGGCTGATAGAGAAAGAATTGATAAAATGGATTCAACACTTATGGCAGCCAAAACGGCATAGAGATCTCAAGCTCAGAACAAAAGGATTCTTTACAGTGATCTTCTTAAACCTGGAAGAAAAAGAGAGGATATTTGAAGACGGACCATACTTCTTTAACAATGTCTTCCTCTTCATTAGACACCAGGAAGAATGCTACAACCCGGACCAGGAGAAACTCCTGGCAGCCACAATATGGGTTCGGCTTTTCGGTCTCCCAATGGACTTCTGGGATCCAAAGATACTAGAAGGCATTGGAAACTCCATCAGCACTTTTGTGAAGGTTGCAGACTCGACAAGAAAGGGTCGATACACCTCCTACGCTAGAAGCTGTTTATACATGAATATTATGGAACCGCTTCGAAACTGCATAGAACTGGAGTACCATGATGAGGTATCGCTGCAACCGATCGACTATGAGCACATCCTGTTCTGGTGCCTCTGATGCCATGAATATTGTCATCTGTTCCGATCTTGCCCCTTAAATGAGACAGGTAACCACTCATTGGAGGAAAGGGATGGAGACCATATGACAAAAACGAAATGAGATGGGTATAAAGAAGTGCAAAGGAAGAAAAGAGCCCCCTGACAAGCTGGGAATCACAAGGCATACTAAGTAGAGAAGGAGCAAAGGCTGCAAAACAGATTTTCGGTCCTACAAGAAGAAGATCTAGGGGTGGAGATGGAGGTCAACTCTCAGGTAAAAGAAAACAAGTCAAAGGAACAGAAAGGAAAAAAAACAAGGAAACGATGATCGCGGAAGAGAAACGACCTGAAGATAACATGAAAATGGTGGAAACCCTAATGGAGATTGAAAACCAAAAAGATGACCTAAGGGTAGAAGAACAAGTCATGAAGAGGTTATTGCAGGAATGGACAAACTTGGATGAAAGATTCATCCCACAAGACCAAAAACAACTTTACAAAGAAACCTTCCAATGATATAGAGACAAGCAAGACTTAGCGATCATAAGCCAACCTGAACAACTAGGGGCCCAAGAAAATCAAGGACAAGAGACAAGAACACAAGGAAAAAGGGGAAAAAAGAGGCAGGAAAAGGATGAATGAATCCATACAAATGGTGGGCGAATTGTTGGTGAACTCAGGACGAGTAGTGCCATTGTCGGATGTTTTTCATTAGCCGATAAAACTTTTAAAATGATCATAACAACCTGGAACATAAGAGGCCTCAATAGCAGAGGCAAATAGAGGTACCTTAAGAAGAGACTAAAAAAGGATAAGCCAAGCATTATGATAATACACGAGACTAAAATTAGCGAAAAAAAACTAAAATACATAATGAAAAACTTCAAGCCAGAATACCAAGCCATGGCCTAGGATGTAAATGGGAGTGCAGGTGGATTGGCGATCCTATGGAATCTGGCAGAAGTGAAGTTCGAAGAATCGTAAGTATACCACGAATTCTCACAGGCAAATTCCGGAATCTAAGCTGCAGCGAATGGGCTCTGCTGTCAGGGGTGTATGGTCTACACCTCCTAAGTGAAAGAGGAGCCTTCCTTCACAGTTTGAGGGACCTAAGGAATATATGCCCAGATGAGCTATGGATAGTGGCGAGGAACTGTAATATGATCACAACCCTAGGGGAAAATAAGGGAAGATTAAGGAGAGCAGACCCCGATATGGAAGCCTTTAGCGAAACCATTACTAATCTCCGGCTAGTCGATATAGATACAATCAATGGGATTCATACCTGGAACAATAGAAGAGGGGTGATACACAAAATAGCAAGCTGCCTGGACAAGTTCTTAATCTCAGAACAACTGATGAGTAAATATATCTTCTTAGAGGCAGCGATACTCCCATGTATGGGGTCGGATCACTGGTCAGTCTGCCTAGAAGTGGATCTAAAAGATCGACCTAAGAATAGGTCGTTTAGGTTTGAATCCTTCTAGCTCAGGAACCCGAATATCTTAACAAAGATGGAGGAATGGTGGACACAAAGTGCCCAATAGGGTCGTAATAGGATGCATACCTTCCAACTGAAGATGAAAGAACTAAAAAAGATGCTCAGAAAGTGGAATAAGGAGGAGTTTGGCCACATCCTCCAAGACCAAATAGAACTCAACCAACGTATGGAAGATGTCCAACAAAAGATGATAAAAGATGGAAGAACAAAAGACATGGTGCGGGAAGAAGGATTACTGATTAATCAGATAGAGGAACAAAGACAATAGGAAGAAATCATGTGGAAGCAAAAATTGTGGGTTTAGTGGCTGAAGGAAGGAGAACGTAACACGAGATTCTTCCATAAAGCTATGGTAAACCAGCGATAGCACAACCGCATTTACTCTCTTAAAAATGTAGAAGGACAAAGTAACACACAACATGAAGAGATGGAAGTACTGTTGGTCAAGCATTTCAAAGACCTACTTACGGAGAATATGAAAACAGGGAGGAATCCATCCAAAGAATCATGCAGCAAATTCCCAAGATGATAATGAATGACTAGAACAAGGCGCTGATGCGAGTGGTTATAAAGAAGAAGTAGAGAAAATAATTAAAGGAATGCCAAAGAACAAAGCCAAAAGTCCTGATGGATTCACCACTGAATTCTACCAAGCTACTTGGCCATTCGTGGGGCAGGACATCCTGGAGGTTGTGGAGGAATCAAGATGTAATAAAAAAGGTATGTCCTAGCCTCAATTCTACTTTCATTGCTTTAATTCCTAAGTTAGTTAAATTTTAGGATCCCCAAGGATTTTGGCCAATTTCCCTATCCAATGTCATTTCAAATATTATCGCTGCTCTAATTATCAAATGCCTGAAACCCCTTCTTCCCAGTCTCATTGCTCCTGAACAAGCAGGCTTTGTGGAAGGTCATCAAATACTCGATGGCTTTATGTCATCCCAAGAGGTAGTCCACTCCCTCAAATCTTAGAAGCTCTCGGGTATGTTGATAAAAATGGATCTTTCCAAAGCTTATGAAAAATTGAGCTAGGGCTACCTTACGAGCATTCTGAAACCCTATGGCTTTGCCCAAAGATGGATCAACTCGATCCTAGCTATGATGTCTTCTCTAGTCTTCTCCATCCTGCTTAATGGAACCACCACGATGACTTTCAATCCATCCCGCGGCCTCAGACAAGGGGGCTCGATTTCACCCTTCCTATTTATCCAAGCAGCGGACGGGTTGGGCTGGTATATAAAGCAACATGTACACACCTTCCAGCTCCAAGGGCTAAGAATTTAGAGGAATGACTTGTCTATCACCAACCAGCAATTTGTGGTTGATATTATGCTCTTTTGCCAAGCCACCCTGAGGGAAGCCTAAAGCATAAGAAATATCCTTAGCACCTTTATGGAAGCCTCAGGAACCATGATCAATAACAACAAATCCTACATTTTCTTTTTCAACACCCAAAGAAATGTTAAGGCCTACCTTGCTAGAATCCTTGGCTTTAGCACTAGAACTCTGCCCTCCAAATACTTGAGTATGCCTCTCTCTAATAATCCTCTGAGAAATAATTGTTGGGATGCCGTTCTCCAAAATTATAGTGTAGACTCAAATGCTGGACCTTTCGGTCCCTAAATATTGTGGGAAGAACAATTCTTCTCAAAGAAGTTCTTCAGTCGATTTCCATATACCAATTATCTGGAATGGCGGCCCCAAAAAGAGCATGCACCAAGATGGTCGACATTTTTAAAAAATTCCTATGGGGAGGTGCCCAACAGATTAGGAAATGGGCATTGGTGTCATGGCAGGGACTCATCAAGAAAAAAGAGGAAGGAGGATTAGGACTTAGAGACCCCTACCTCGTGAACCAAACCATGGGAGCCAAACTATGGTGGCGATGGATGAATGGGGGAAATGATCTATGGAAACAAATCTAGACTTGTAAGTATAACATGCCCGCGAAAACATAGGATATCCTCAGATATAAAGACCACCCTAAGGGCTCTATGATCTAGAACTTAGTGGCATGCCATAGACACCTCATCCAACAACATGCCTTCTGGGAGGTCCATAATGGAAAACAACCTTCTTATGGATGAAATATTAGCAACAAAGAGAGAAACTAGGAGAGAAACAGGAGATCAAGGAAATATATCAGCAGACCCAGAATAACAATACATAGGTAGTGGAACAGTACTGGAAGGAGGAGCAGGGAGAGAAAAGTTGGCAGAAATGGAAGACTAGAGAAGATTAGGAACAAGAGGTACACACAAATCAATGGGGCAACTTAGATAAAGAGTTAATGACAAGGAAGATAATGATTCGTTAAGACTTGGACATTTTGAGATGGGGCCACACCACCAATGAAACCTTCTCCACAAGCGAAGCCTATGATATCCAAATCCGGCAGGAACAGGAAGGATAAGATATAATATGAAAGAGATCTAGAATGGGGGATGGTGACCAAAGGTAACCCACTCCCTTTGGATGATCAGTAAATGATGCATCTTGACCTGGGATCAGTTACAGAGAAGAGAATTCCAAGGACCCTCCTTTTGTGGGCTATGCTGTCAAAATGGGGAAGACATGGAACATATCCTCAACAACTATCCATTTGCGGAGCAGAAATGGAGACAAATGCTCGGAATTTTTTAAAGGATGGAAAAAGACCAAAACAATTTCAGAGGAACAATAATATTATGGCAAACCCACATCTATTCCAGCCTAGTAGTAAATAGGGCTTCGAACCTAGGCCTTAAATTCACCCTACGGACCATATGGAAGGAGATAAATCACAGAATTTTCAAGCACAAAACAACCTCCCAGGAAAAATTATGGGAAGGTGTTGTTCACAACATAAGGGAAATAATCTTGGCAGAACCATGGCATGAAGAGGACTGGCATATGTTGCCCCAAGAAGGTCAAATATTACAAAAACTAAATTTAGCACCAAGGATGATCGACAACAAAGCATGGAAGACAAGAAACGTGGCCATGAGATCTAGGTCCCACTTTACCCCACCGACAAAAGGATTCATAAAGCTCAACTTTGATGGGGCCTCCAAAGGCCACCTGGGAGAGCCAGGACTTGGGAGCCTCTTTCAAGACTCCCAGGACAACACCCATATCATATATGCGGAAAGCTGTGGGATTCCCAACAAAAATGAGGCGGAGTTCGTTGCAGTTAGACAGGGCCTCTTAATAGCTGTTAGGATGACGTACAAAAACCTGGAAGTGGAAGGTGATTCATGCTTGGTAATCAATACATTGACAAAATTAAAGAATGGCACAAAGTGGGATAAACTTAGGCAGAGTTGGAGAACCACAAGACTAATCCAGGAGATAGGAGAAATCATCCCCAAATTTGACTACATTCAGGTCAAACACTGTTGGCATTATGATTCAAGTGTTGTCCTTGATGGCAACTCACTCAGAGGTTGGTACAGATGCTCAGAAGTTGGTACAGGAGATGGCAACTTAATCAGAAGACAGATCCTAGTACAGCTTGCCAAGGAAGTTCATACACGCAGGTTTGTTAAGACCAAGTCGCGTGTACACGCAGGTTGGCTTCAGAAAAAGCGCGTGTATGTGGAAAAGTACCTTTGGTCCATGGCGGTTAGTCCTTGGAAGTTGTGCCTATGGTTTCGGACCATTATGTCTCGACGGACGTGTTGATCCCTAGTTTCGAGGTTGATGGTATTGTGTTTCTATGGTTTTGGCTCTTGGTATTGAACAAGGCCTAAGGCTATATAAGGAGAAGATCACTAGGCAAAGAAGTATGGATTGTGGGTGTCTGACGCAGTGAGAAGATCTGGTATTGCTGGTTATCTGTTCGGGACGCTTGGCAAGGGTCGAATCTGACAGCAAAGGCAGAAGTAATCATTTCTAGATCTGCACGCGGGTTGCCTTTGGAGAAAGCGCGTATACACGCGGTTTTGGTACAGTGAAGTAGCGTATGCATGATAAGTGTTAATATTTCAGGTTGCTGCTGATTCTGGTGGTTGTTGCAGAGTTCTAGATTCTGGTTTGGGTTTTGTGTTCTTGATGACAGGGTTTCAGTGATTCGGTATTGGGTTGTTTAATGAATTATGATGCAAGTATAAGTTGATGATTGTATTGCGGTAATGTTTGCTTTGTACTCTTGGATCCAGTATGAAAATGTATGAAACGTGGTCCCTGAAGGTTGTAGGGTCAGCACCTACGTACTAGTAAATGGATCAGCTAGTACAAGAGCTGAGGGGGTTGTAGCTCCCTTCCAAAAGTAGTTGGAAAACGAGAGAGGGTTGTAGCCCTCTGCAGGTTGTAGCCTGCGTGCTGGTAAAGGACTGCACCAGTACATTGTAAAAGAAGTTTCTCATTAAAGAAGAAAGAGACAAATTGCAGCAGGTGGTTTTCACCCACATTGGGTTTCCACCTTATATCATGGTGTTCATGTGTGTGGCTTTTGTGTGATGATCTATTCTGTTATACTGCACCTGTTTACTGTTAATATGCTTAATAATATCCTGATGCATTTACTGAAGATAAGATTAACTGAATCATAAGATCTCTGCATATACGCTAGTTGCTTTAGACACAGTCGCGTGTACATGCGGGTTCACTTAACTGAAGTCGCGTATATGTTTCTGAGTATGAAATTGAAAAGTTTTATCTGATCTGATAATACTGATTCACCCCCCCCCTCTCAGTATTATTTCCAACAATTGGTATCGGAGCCAGGTCCTTCAGAGAAAGCTTGTTCGCTTGAAGGAAAAGATCCATCAAATGGCTAATCCAGAAAGAGAGGCACACATCAGGCCACCAGTCTTTGACGGGAACAATTTTACTCACTGGAAGATAAGAACCACTGCATATCTACAGTCGCTTGGAGCAGAAGTTTGGGGAATCGTAGAAGGAGGATACAAATTCCCATCAGCAACTCCTACAGATCCAGCAGAGAAAAAGCAATATGAGCTCAATGCCAAAGTAGTTACTGTCCTATTGAGTACTTTGACTCAATCAGAATTTATGAAGATCATGCATCTCAAATCAGCTAAGGAAATATGGGACAAAATCGTTACAAGCTACGAAGGAGATGATCAGGTAAAAATAGCAAAGCTTCAAACTCTCAGAATCCGATATGAAACTCTTAAGATGCGAAGTAATGAAAGCACAGCTAATTATTTCCTGCGTATGGATGAGATTGTGAATTGTATGAGGGATCTGGGTGAAGAATTTGAGGAAGTTGTCTTAGTTCAAAAGGTTTTGAGATCTCTGTCTACTAAATTTGATTCTAAAGTATCTGCCATAGAAGAAAAGGAGAATGTGCGGAAAATTACCATGTCACAGCTTCACGGGATCTTAACTGCTTTTGAAATGCGACAAGAGGTACCACCAGAGGCCGCATTCGAAGTGTCAGAGGAAGAAGATGAGGTAAATTTTGTCAAGAATCTTGAACGGGGATCTGGACGGTTCAAAGATAAGCTACCTTTCAAATGTTTTCTATGTGGTAGAGTTGGTCACTATGCTGCTAGATGTCCTCATAACAAAGAAAAGATATATGAAGAAGATGGTAGAAGCTATTATACCCATATTAAAAGTTCATTAAATGATAGTGAGGATATTAGAAGTCTCATGGCACATAAGAAGAAGAATGCTTCATCCAATAATAGCGAGGATATTAAAAGTCTCATGGCACATGAAGAGAAGAATGCAAAAACTGAAGAAGTTGCCAAACTAAAAGAACTATTGGAGACAGAAACCAGGGTAAGGGAGAAATTGCAGGATATAGCAAAAGATCAGAGCACAACTATTCAGAGACTTGAATCAAAGATCCTCTCTCTAAAAGAAGATCTTGAAGATCAAGAACATGAAGTGATCAAACTAAAGTGACAAGTGGAAGAAGGGAGAAAAGTTGAAGAAGACCTAAGGAAGAAGTATCTGAAAAAGGAAGAACAACATCAAGTTGAGGTAAATATCTTGAAAGGTAAACTAGAAGAAAAGGATAAGCTTTTACGATTTCAAGATAGTTCTAAAGTCTTGGATGATATTCTTAATAGTCAAAGATCTCCTGCTATCAAGACTGGTCTTGGTTTTCATGAATATGTTGAAGGTAAATCTAGTTCACAAGGTGAGACAAGAAACTCTAATGAGAAATCTGAAATGCTCAAGGAACAACCAAGGAAAGAAATTCCTCAAGGAAGATCCTTTACTCCTAACTATGGACGTGATAGACGATTATTTCCTCCGCTGAATAATGTTGAGTGTTATGTATGTCATAATCTTGGACATGTTGCAGCCAGATGCAGAAGTAGAATGGTTCAAGAAAGATCATCGCATCCCAGGTACTTCAGAGGGTATTGCTTTGCCTGTAATGCATATGGACACAAAGCAATTGATTGTGATAGAAGGAACATGAAAAATATAAGGTGTTATACATGCAACAACTATGGGCATAAAGCAAGGGAATGCAGGAGCAGATTTCAAAATTCAAGACAAAAGGACCATACATCATCACAGTTGCAGGAATTGAAGAAGACAGAGACAGAAAGGTGTGGGATAACTCAGTCAGCTGACATAACAGACATAGGGGAATCTGAAAGTGAAATTCAGTATTCCATCCTGCATACGCTTATATAATGAAGACAAGTCGCGTATATACGCGAGTTACAGGCTGCAAAGTCGCATATATGGAGAAAGGGCAGCAGAACAGACCCAGGTTCAGTCATGGTTGGCTCAGGCTCAGGGGGAGCAGAACAGACTCAAGAAATGGTTCAGACATGGTTGGCTTACACTCAGGGGGAGAATATTCTTCAAATAATGCATTGTTGGCATTATGGTTAGAAGGTGTTGATAAAGTCTATGAAGCTAAATGATACATCTTACTGTTTAGGAATGGTATTGCAGGCTGATGCTTATGGTACAGATCATGATGCTGTTGGTGGCTTTCATAAGTCTTGGTCTAGATATTTCATCACTATGTCATGTATCTCTTTTATGATGTCAAGGTCATGTAACGGCCTATGTTGGTTTCCCCACTATGCCTGGGATGAATGATGAAATGTTCATGTATTATCATGTATCTTCACATGGTTAGGTGGATGAGTCAATATTGGTATATCCCCACTAGGTTGGGTGATGAATGTATGTTGAGTCTTTTGGTGATAGGAAGGTCTTCTATGATGTACAAGTCTTTGTTCTTCTTGAAGAACATATTTTGCAGATCTTGCCTACAGTCAAGGGGAGCATGAACAGCACAATTCAGCAAGAGCAGGATGGATAGATTGGTACACTTTGGCATACACAAAGGGGGAGCACATTTGGAGATTTCAGCATGTACTCAGGGGGAGTATGGACAGCAGTATGGACAGGAGAGGGTATACCAAAGAAGAGAATATCTTGGTCCACCCTTTGCCCTTGATGTCAAAGGGGGAGAGTGACTTGGTGTGGTGGTTGCCATCAAGTCCAAAGGGGGAGATTGTTGGCATTATGATTCAAGTGTTGTCCTTGATGGCAACTCACTCAGAGGTTGGTACAGATGCTCAGAAGTTGGTACAGGAGATGGCAACTTAATCAGAAGACAGATCCTAGTACAGCTTGCCAAGGAAGTTCATACACGCAGGTTTGTTAAGACCAAGTCGCGTGTACACGCAGGTTGGCTTCAGAAAAAGCGCGTGTATGTGGAAAAGTACCTTTGGTCCATGGCGGTTAGTCCTTGGAAGTTGTGCCTATGGTTTCAGACCATTATGTCTCGACGGACGTGTTGATCCCTAGTTTCGAGGTTGATGGTATTGTGTTTCTATGGTTTTGGCTCTTGGTATTGAACAAGGCCTAAGGCTATATAAGGAGAAGATCACTAGGCAAAGAAGTATGGATTGTGGGTGTCTAACGCAGTGAGAAGATCTGGTATTACTGGTTATCTGTTCGGGACGCTTGGCAAGGGTCGAATCTGACAGCAAAGGCAGAAGTAATCATTTCTAGATCTGCACGCGGGTTGCCTTTGGAGAAAGCGCGTATACACGCGGTTTTGGTACAGTGAAGTAGCGTATGCATGATAAGTGTTAATATTTCAGGTTGCTGCTGATTCTGGTGGTTGTTGCAAAGTTCTAGATTCTGGTTTGGGTTCTGTGTTCTTGATGACAGGGTTTCAGTGATTCGGTATTGGGTTGTTTAATGAATTATGATGCAAGTATAAGTTGATGATTGTATTGCGGTAATGTTTGCTTTGTACTCTTGGATCCAGTATGAAAATGTATGAAATGTGGTCCCTGAAGGTTGTAGGGTCAGCACCTACGTACTAGTAAATGGATCAGCTAGTACAAGAGCTGAGGGGGTTGTAGCTCCCTTCCAAAAGTAGTTGGAAAACGAGAGAGGGTTGTAGCCCTCTGCAGGTTGTAGCCTGCGTGCTGGTAAAGGACTGCACCAGTACATTGTAAAAGAAGTTTCTCATTAAAGAAGAAAGAGACAAATTGCAGCAGGTGGTTTTCACCCACATTGGGTTTCCACCTTATATCATGGTGTTCATGTGTGTGGCTTTTGTGTGATGATCTATTCTGTTATACTGCACCTGTTTACTGTTAATATGCTTAATAATATCCTGATGCATTTACTGAAGATAAGATTAACTGAATCATAAGATCTCTGCATATACGCTAGTTGCTTTAGACACAGTCGCGTGTACATGCGGGTTCACTTAACTGAAGTCGCGTATATGTTTCTGAGTATGAAATTGAAAAGTTTTATCTGATCTGATAATACTGATTCACCCCCCCCTCTCAGTATTATTTCCAACAAACACGTACGAGGAGAGGGAAACAAGGGGGTTGATTTCCTAGCCAACTAGGGATGCAACCACCAGCAGGACTAGATGGAGAAACAATGGCTAGTTCGACCAAGGGACACAACCTTTGAAGCCTTGGAGAAAATCTTGGAAGAAGGTCTCAAGTAGTATTAGGAGAGACGGAACCAAACAATCCAAGCTCCTAATCGGGATGAGGGAAGGTGTCAGAGGTGCCAGGCTTGAGCTGACATGGTCTGTACAACTGTGATTATTACATCCGTACCCCACATGCTCAAGGTAGGGAGTGTGGTGTCCTCTGCCTTGAATGCATGGGAGGTGGGCTGACAAGCTGGCAGAGGGAGGAATAAAGGAGGGTGGCAGAGTTGGAAAGGGTATTCGACGTGGTGGGTTGGTGAATTGTGCAGGAGAGACAGAAGGCAGTGCAGAGCAAAAGGGAGGCGAAGAAACCACGTCTGCGGGCTACCAAAGGCTCTCTGGTATGTAGTCTGGTTTCGCCCTCGTTTAATTCATATGTTCTGGTTGGGTTCAAGTGGTAATTCCATGAGCTGGTGGGAGTTCCACTGGGGGAGGGAGAGGCGAGAGGCCGCCCTAATGGGGCTTAGCTCAGCTAGGGAGAAACCAGGGGAGGCAAGGGGGAACTATGGCTTGGCTCTCTGTTGTATTTATATTGCTTTCAAGCAAAAGTTTTGGAAATGGCATGATCGATACTGAGGGGAGCTTAGATACAGGACCATACCTAAATGGTTAGTCTGAGGGTATGGGGGCTAAAGGGAAAGTCATGCGGGGGGGACTGAGTGTAGTCGAGCGAGGCAAGGGAGAGCTGCAGGAAAGGGACTGGGACACTAGCAGTGTGGGTAATTTGTTGAGTGAACCATGGCATATGGATATGCATAGTAGCTCGGTTGCAGTTAGGGACCCCGGGAGGCATGAGTGGCAGAGAGGCGAGTAGAATCTGAGCAGGAAATTCCGGCAGAGGGATGGGCATTCAGGTATGATAGCACTTGCATTTCTTGGTTCTAGATGGGTCTGAAGGCCTGGCTATGGCCGTAAGGGGATGACCAACCGCTGCACCTTAGCAAGGGGGAGAGGCATGGTGGAAAGCTAGGGGGGCCCTTGCTTGGAACCCACCTCCACTGGCCACTTGTGGGCACAGGGATACCGTAACTCGTCGCAAGCCAGGTAGGGCAGAGAAGCAAGGCATGCGTAATCGCGTCGAGTTGACGTGAATGAAACGATGAAGTTAATGATGTTGGAATGTCTACAGGGTACAAAGCAGCACGACCTGGATCCAGCAAAACATGGATGTAGTCATGGCAACAAGGGCCCGGACCCCCAAGAAACTAAATGACCAAGTAGGATGGAAGGTCACAGCGGTCGCAAGCCTGTTGAGCAATTCATAGCTGAGGCAGTCACGACATACAAGGAGGAAACATATGAGGATACCCGTAAGCTGATTGATGACTGGGAAGATCAGGGAAAACATGAAATGGAACTGGATGATGAGATAAAAGTTTGGAGAATAGTGGTGCCTGACCCGGGGACTACGCGTGGGAGAATTATGCAATTCAAGCACGCCCTGTACCTATATTAATTGATGAAAAGTCTTCTGGGCAAAGCAATGGAGCAAATTTCTATGGGGATGGAAGTTACAATGCAGGGCATTCCCAATTACAAAAAAGACATGGAGAAAGTCCTATTTTAGTTGCACGAACACAACATCAGGATGGACCGTATTGACCAACACATCCCTTGCATTGTGGA
This sequence comes from Pinus tabuliformis, assembly GCA_031772625.1. Lineage (NCBI taxonomy): Eukaryota > Viridiplantae > Streptophyta > Pinopsida > Pinales > Pinaceae > Pinus > Pinus tabuliformis. The sequence continues at coordinate 101,668,698 of CM062820.1, forward strand.
GCTATAAGGAATGCCAGAAGCAACTGCTGAAGATCCTGCCCCAGTAGCCTCAGTCTCTGAGGAACAGAATCTCAAGAAAGATTAGCCTTCCTATTCTTAGTTTTGTTTATGCGGGTGGCATTTAAATTTCAAGTTGTTTATGTGAGTTGTCATAGTTATACAGTATGTGGTCATGATACTGAAACTTACATAGCCTTGCTAGAAATACTGAAGAAATTTTGTTTTTTGATGGCATATAATGTTGACCAGTGGTCAACAAACTCGGTTTCCCCTCGGGGTGAGTTGAGGCCACTTGGTAAAACTGTGTGGTGTAAATTTGCCTTATACATATAATAGAAAATGGATGGTCCTGCCAACCATTACAAAAAAAAATATTATTATACTAGAAATCTTGTTTTGTTTTCTAAGTGGTGCCACTTAAATTTTTGGTTTGAGAAAGAGCGGCGACACCATCGCTTAACATGGTTAGATTTTTTCCCACTAAAGTTTCAAATTCTCAATCTCATACATCTCTGGAATGTTCCTATCAATATATGACGCACTATGCCCAGAAAATGTCATGATTATATATATGTGTTTTAGTTCTGATTGATCCAAAATATTTATCTTTACAAAAATAAAAATAATTATTCCCTTATTATGGTTAGATTTTTGCATACAAAATCTCAGTGTCATACATTTTAGAAATATTTCTATCAATACATAATGCAATATACCAAAAAAATGTCATAATTATATATAATGTATCTTAATTCTAATTGATTCACAAAATTTACATTTATAATTTTTTTTTAAACTTTGTTTTGTTTGCTAAATCATATGAGTCATATGACAACTGCATGCTTAACTTTTTTCTTCAGGAAGAGCGACCAAGAGGTTTCTGAACCCAGCAGTCTTTAACCACACTAACCTTTAACAAAATGTGCTTTATCTCCCTAATTAACTATACTATAACAATTTAATACATCGTCTCATAACATTAAATGATTAAATATATATTTTAAAATATAATTTTTTACTACTCACATACTTTTCTTCAGACGAGGATTAGTTGAGCTGAGTCTTTTCTTTTGTTTTGAATGTTGATAAAACAGAATTCTGTCTGGTTGTTAAGTCATGCTCCTGTCGTTAGCTTAGTCAGTAATAGACAAAAACATGGTTATGACAGAAAAAAGGAGCAAAACATTTTCAAATTTTGGTTAGGTTTCAAGGCCAAAAGGTGGCGGTATGGTTTCGTGCGGGCAGACCCGCCACCTGAACTTTAGTACGCTGTAATTATGTTTTGTTATCTAGAATGAAAAATGCCTAACCTTACAAAAAAAAAAACATTTTATTGAAATTGAATAAATAAATATTGTACTTTTATTTTTAATTAATTATTAATTTTAAAAATTATATGTACATTTCATTTAGTTAAAAAGATTATATCAAAATTAACTAAATTATTTAAATATTGCTAGTAAAATATTATAATAGGATAATTTTTAATATTTTAAAGATGGTGGTGGTGGTGGTGGTTAATGTCCATTGAAACCAAACATTGTTCTATCGGACCTAAAGACCAATGTATTATTTTAATTCTTTATTTTATTATCTAAAACAATTTAGTACATTATCTTTTATATTAAATAAAAAATATATATATTTAAATTTAATATTTTTTAGCTTTCACATTTTTAATAAATAATGTGTGCAAACCTTCATGATTACGTAATTTTCATTTAACTTTTAAAATACCAAAACTAAATTAAAATAAATATTTTAATTTAATTAATTATTTATAATATTAAAATATAATGCATAATAATATTCAATATTTTAAATCATTATATTTTACTTCAATATTTTAGTATACTTAAATAATTTAATATAATCTAATCACATTACCTTGGACGAAATATATATTTTAAATTTAATATTTTATATAAAACATTATCTTTTCAAATATATATTTTACAAATATTAACGTACAATAGCGTACCCCGGGATTCAGTCCATTTACTAAAATATAAGGTTTCAGTTGACAATTTTATAAATAGAAGAATCTAATCACATTACCTTGGATGAAATATATATTTTAAATTTAATATTTTATATGAAACATTATCTTTTCAAATATATATTTTACAAATATTAACGTACAATAGCGTACCTCGGGATTCAGTCCATTTTCTAAAATATAAGGTTTCAGTTGACAAGTTTATACATAGAATAATCTAATCACATACCTTGAATGAAATATATATTTTAAATTTAATATTTTATATAAAACATTATCTTTTCAAATATATATTTTACAAATATTAAGGTACAATAGCGAACGTACAATAGCGTACCCCGGGATGCAGTCCATTTACTAAAATGTAAGGTTTCTGTTGACAATTTTATACATAGAATAATCTAATCACATTACCTTATATATTTTAAATTTAATATTTTATATAAAACATTGTCTTTTCAAATATATATTTTACGAATATTAACGTACAATAGCGTACCCCGGGATGCAGTCCATTTACTAAAATATAAGGTTTCAGTTGACAATTTTATACATAGAATAATCTAATCACATTACCTTGGATGAAATATATATTTTAAATTTAATATTTTATATCAAACATTATCTTTTCAAATATATATTTTACAAATATTAACGTACAATAGCGTACCCGGGATTCAGTCCATTTACTAAAATATAAGGTTTCAGTTGACAAGTTTATACATAGAATAATCTAATCACATTACCTTGGATGAAATATATATTTTAAATTTAATATTTTATATAAAACATTATCTTTTCGAATATATATTTTACAAATATTAACGTACAATAGCGTACCCGGGATGCAGTCCATTTACTGAAATATAAGGTTTCAGTTGACAATTTTATACATAGGAGTTAAATTTGACGCGTGTATGCCAGTATTTTCTATTTTTCCCCGTAAAATATGTTTTAATTTAAATCCTCCACGTCATACGCAACTTGTCATTCATTTTCAAAACCGTCATATTGACGGGCATGTTTAAAAATTAAAAATTTTAAATTATTTTTTTATAAATTATATATATATATATATATAAGTTTATAACCTATGGCATTTTTGATATGGTGTACCGTGTGATAGTGATCGGATGGCTATGACCGTATGACATTTTTAATATGGTGTACCGTGTGACAGTGATCGGATGGCTAATGCTATCACCGTATGATGTATCAGATCTGCGGTGCGGATTTTGCATTCAATTCGCATTGGGCCCTTCGGGTTTACGGCTTACCAGTTACCAAGTCCGCTAGGAAATAATCCATCAATTTACCACCGAATCCCATTCCATTAATGAGTCCGCGGGGAAATAATCCATCAATTTACCACCGATTCACCGAATCCCCAATGCCCATCACTTGTAAGTTGTGAATCTGTGATGTGCAGCCTGCTGTAGCCTGTAAGTTGTGACTCAGACTCTCAGAGTCATCTTCACTGCTTGTCTGTGTGTAAATTGGTGGGAGAATTGGGTTATGGTAGATAGGTCTTTCGAGACTGTGCATCGTGAATCAGGTATTTTGAATTCTTTTGTTTTGCTTTTTCTGATTACGAGTTCCAGCGTCCCTGTGCTCTTGACAGTGGGAGCGGTAGGGAACTCTCTTTATTTTTCTGAAAGATTTTGTGTTGGGTTCTGCTATGTATATCCTCCCGAATATGGATATCTTCATTTGAAAATGGAATGGGGGTATGCATGTCTTCTGACGATGAATATTTACATGTAAAAACTGGGATAGAGGAGAGATGGATAAGAAGAAACAACATCTATAATTTGCATCACAAGTGTAGGTACTCCTTAATATTGGTTTTGCTTTGCTGTTATGGTTGTGTACCATTGATTTTCGTTATGATATCTAGTTTACCAGTGTTTTGTCTTGGAATTCAGTAAAACATTCCAGGATTACATTTTGTGCTTTTGTCAAATCAGAAGGTAAGCATTGATGCGTACCATGTTTTCAAAATCCCAAAGAAGAATTTGATATGCATCTACTGGTTTTCTTTGTCTGCCATAGGGAAGTTGCATGCTAACAAGATTCTTCAACTTGTTACGGAGATGATGCTATTTGTCGTGAAACATAACTGTGTGCGCTGGAGGCTAAACTTAACGTACAATTAAATAATTTTAAGAATCAGTATACATTTCCTAAGATTGCTTGACATAAATTAAACAGTATGAAAAAAAGGTGAGGTTATAAACTGACGAGGCTGACGGTAAAACCTTCGCGTTTTTGCTGACTAAAAACTTATTTATGAATTCACAAGTTGCACGAAAAAAGTATTAAATAGGTCAGTTCAAACCACGTTTAAAATTCAATTAGCTATTCTCTTATAGATAAAGGAGTTGTATTTGAATGCGTCATACCTTATATATATATGGTGCCTGATACCCATTCAAATTCATATAGGGTTTTTGACTGGTTCAAAGCTTATTATTTTGAATAAAAACCAAAGAAAGCACAAATGTCTAGTAGTGGAGGATCATATATGATTACGTGGAACCAAGTTGGGATAAGGTCTGAAACGCACTCCTGTTTTATTTTATTTTATATGAATTAATAGGCATGTTTTATTTTAGATGAACTAATAGCCAGTTTACGTCTTATTGAAAAAGCTGGGACGAGTAAGGAATTGCTGAAGCCTGAAACTATAGAAAATTCTAGATTTGGTGTTTGGGTAGGTATTTGCAGGTCGTTCCTGTTATTGTCCCTTAATGTTATTGTTCACACAAGTATTTGAAACTCTAACACAAATCTACACTTTAGTCTGGTTCAATTTATAAATTAATTGTGAAACGTTCTTTGAAACAGTTTAAAAATAAATAAATAATCCATTAAAAAATATGCTATGCTTGATTTTATTCTTAACAAACCAGTTCACAGAGCACAAATGAAACTTGTACAAATAAATTTTAAAAGTTATATGATGGGCAGTTTAAAAATAAAAACGTCATAAAAAATTCCTTGACGGGTAGGGTCACCCGTCAAATTTAACCCCTGCATAGAAGAATCTAATCACATTACCTTGGATGAAATATATATTTTAAATTTAATATTTTATATAAAACATTATATTTTCAAATATATATTTTACAAATATTAACGTACAATAGCGTACCCGGGATTCAGTCCATTTACTAAAATATAAGGTTTCAGTTGACAAGTTTATACATAGAATAATCTAATCACATTACCTTGGATGAAATATATATTTTAAATTTAATATTTTATATGAAACATTATCTTTTCAAATATATATTTTACAAATATTAACGTACAATAGCGAACGTACAATAGCGTACCCCGGGATGCAGTCCATTTACTAAAATATAAGGTTTCAGTTGACAATTTTATACATAGAAGACTCTAATCACATTACCTTGGATGAAATATATATTTTAAATTTAATATTTTATATAAAATATTATCTTTTCAAATATATATTTTACAAATATTAACGTACAATAGCGTACCCCGGGATTCAGTCCATTTTCTAAAATATAAGGTTTCAGTTGACAAGTTTATACATGGAATAATCTAATCACATACCTTGAATGAAATATATATTTTAAATTTAATATTTTATATAAAACATTATCTTTTCACATATATATTTTACAAATATTAACGTACAATAGCGAACGTACAATAGCGTACCCCGGGATGCAGTCCATTTACTAAAATGTAAGGTTTCTGTTGACAATTTTATACATAGAATAATCTAATCACATTACCTTAAATGAAATATATATTTTAAATTTAATATTTTATATAAAACATTATCTTTTCAAATATATATTTTACAAATATTAACGTACAACAGCGTACCCCGGGATTCAGTCCATTTAATAAAATATAAGGTTTCAGTTAACAAGTTTATACATAGATGGGAAAGTATTATTATTTTAAAAATTAATTTTAAAATGAAATAAAATTTACTACATTATGAAAATTAAACCATATAAATAAAATATTGTATATTTAAAAAAAATAATAATAAAATAGTAAAAACATTAATAACAGCACACCCCAAGGCAATAGCTTGTCAGTCAATATTCTCCATAAGCTTGTATTAGAATCCAATATGGTAATCATATGATGATTCAATCCATTTGCTAAAATATAAGGTCTTAATCCCTTAATAACAACACACATCAAACGCCGTAGCTTGTCAATCAATATTCTCTATAAGCCCAATATTATTGAATCCATTTACTAAAATATAAGGTCGTAATCAATAAAAGATTTTATATGGGGAGGGTATTATTTAAAAAATAAAATTATTATGCAAATTTAAAAAATATATATATTATTTTTTAACAAAAATTTAGAAAATGAAATTTTATATGAGAAGGTATTATTCTATAAATAAAATTATTATGAAAATTTTAAAATATATATATTATTTTTTGAGAAAATTTTAATTTTAAATAAAATTTATGATATTAGAATTTTTGTTTGGTTTATTCTCTTGTATGAGTTAGTTGTATGAATTAGATAATCACTTATTTGAGAAATAGTAAAGTAGTTAGGTACAAAAGTATTTAAATGATCTAAATCACAAAATTTTGAAACTACTAGTTTAAATTACAGACTTTAAACTTCATCACTATTTATTTTACACCCAATAAACATATTATATCATAAAATTAAAGTATATAAAACTAATATTAAAAATTATATATTTATAAAATCCAATCATAAAATAATAAAATTATTCCATCATAAAATTATTATAAAAACTATAATAACACCACATATTAAAAGCAACAGCTACTCAAATCAATATTCTCCATAAGCTTGTGCTATGAATTAATTGAGTTGTAAAAGCAATGTATAAATATCTTCATTAGACTTCGTCTATTTTTAACGTTCTCAATCCCCTTCACGTTCAATAGCCTTATTGCCAACCACTTATTAAAGTGCTCCTCGTATTAATTGTATGTTTGATTGTTTACTCATGCTCTCTATCTCCCTATGCATTAACAAAGTTTGAAAAACATGGAGCCAAGTATTTTTTTCAATAGCCAAATATATTACATAAGAGATATTAGTAATAAATTAGCAATTGTACTGAGAGATGCAAAAGAATACTGATAAAATAGATTATATAAAAAACACCAGTGACAAATTAGCAACTATAAAGATAAATGTAAAAAAACCCAAATAAAAAAATAAGAAAAATAGAAAGCAATAATCCAATAAAATATATAAATAATAAACTACAATTAAAGTTTGAGTTTCCATATATCTTTTAAAAAATATAATAAAAAATTACTTAAAAATAAATTATACTAATCCGAAAACAATGTCATAATAATAATATCCTTCCCCTTAATGCTCCCTCCTCATCCTACAACAAGACGATTTCTAGATTGGACCTATGACCAATTGAAACAGTTCAAATAGAATATCTTATATATGTAGTAACAAGTGGTAAAGGGGATCTACAAGATCCAAAAGAATTTCCTATCTATATGAATGGGAGAGGAGATCTACCTACCTCCCAATGTCGATGTTGGTACTCCATGCCAAGGTTCAATGTCACGTTTCAATTCATTCACTCAATACAAGCGTCATTGCACTCAACGCTTAGGTTGAATATCTATCACCTCCCAATGATAATATTTCGTCCCAATGCGTGGTATATTGTAAGTCCCCCCATGTTATCTACTATGATAGTTGAGAAGTAGAGAAAGTACCAAGATGGTATAAGAATAAACAAATGAATATTAAGTGAGAAAATGAAGGACAGAAAACCATTTGCACTCAACCAGCATAAAAAATATATTCATGAACTCTTTGATACATTAGATCAAATAAAAAAAATTGAGTTTTTTTTTGCTAACATTGAGAAAGAAAAGAAAATAAATTTGCAAAAAAAATAAATGAAAAAGAGATGTTCATTTAAATATAACATTAGGCTCACAAGCATCTCTTGCCAAATTTGTTTACTTTATGTGAAGGTCCATTGAAATTAGGATATCTTTTTCATTGTGTAAAGACAATTTATCAAGCAATGCTCAAGCCATTTCATAAGTTAAAATAAAATAAGAAGCTCATAAAAATAATACTCCTTTAGCAGACAATTTTTCCTTAAGACTAGGTGAGAATTTGAGACATCTAAACTCCCTCAATTTTGTATTAACTTATCTAAGTATGACTACAACCCACCATTGTTATTAATACACCTATAACAATTATTATAACAAACACTCAACATAAAAACAACTAATAATGTTGACCACATTATTTTATGGTTATTATAATATGCTTATTATTAGAACAATTTAGATCTCAATTTTTCTTGCATTTTTTAAAATAAAACCTTCACAATATTATCCTATTCATAATAATGATGATGAGAGTGATTATTAATTCTCATTTTTTTATAATTTTTCATTTTTTTCACCATAACTTTTAAGGAAAATATTAATATTACATCAACTTTGTTTATTCATAATAATGATGATCACAATGATTATTAATTCTCAATTTTTAATAATTTTTCATTTTTTTCACCATAACTTTTAAGAAAAACATTAATATTACATCAACTTTGTTTTAAAATGTTTCCCTATATTTAATTTTTAGTTATTATTTATAAAATTGTATCTTGCTTAAATTCTCTATTAATCTTCATGTTTTTAATTATTAGCTGGTAATGGGTAATGGAATTACCCAAAATATCAAGAATTGTAAAATTTTATGTAATGTTAACTCAAAACATTATAGATATGTGTTGTGATTTTTGATACCATGTTCAAGGAAGATGTACTGAGGTTATAAAAAAATACTTGATCAATAGTTATTGAATGTTAGAAACATTCTGCTAAATGTAGATGATTGGAAGTTATCCATAACTTGTATTGATTCTTCTCTATATATTTCTATTAAGGAGTCCTTTGATCATGCCAACAATAAACATCATTTGAAATCCCTACAACAAACGGTTTGTGCATGGCATCATTGTAAGAGTAAAGAACAACCATTTTGTGTAGCAAGAAAGTATTTAAATCAACTCTTCGTTTGTGTAGCGGGAAGGTATTTTTCACCTTGGAAAAAATCGTAATTTTATTCATAAGACAAAATTACATGTTGTAGATGATAAAAAGCAGATGCATATGGCCTGTTCATGTTTTCACAAAAAACATAAAAAAGAAAAAATACAAAAAAATAATAATATATTCTTTTCTCCATTTCTTTATTTCCACCTTTCGCCATCCTCCAACGTTGGGAGTGGCGATTACAAAGGATATCGGATTTTCATTTGTATTTATGGGAGAGTCCTTGCAAGAGTCAGATCCTTTTGATGCATGAGTTTGCTTGTTGTTAGATATTTCCATTCTTGTTGCTGCAAAGGGTTGTTGGGTTCTTTGTCCTCCTTTAGTCTGCTGTTTTGGACCTGTTGAACATCCATTTCTGCTTTATATTTTTTTGTTTTCTCTTTCTCTACTTCCTCATTCAAGGGGGTTATATATTGCCATCCTTTTGGCTTTTTTTGTTTCTTCTTGTTCCATTTCTAGATTTGTTTTGCTTGCGGACATGCACTATGGAGGTGGCTAGTTTGTAGACATCCACGACATTAGAAAACTGTATTTTCTTAATCTAAAGGTTGTGTCCACTATGTATTATTGAAATTCAAAGTGATGCTATCTAGTAGTCCCTGGCTAAGATCTACTTCAATGCATATCCTAGTACATGTAAATATTCCCCTTCTAAGTCTATCCCCGTCAATCTTAAGGAACTTCCCTAGAGAGTTCCCTATGGCTATTAAAACATTATGGTGCCAAAAGTGTAATGGAAGGTTGTGCAACCTGACCCAAACTGGCATCTTTGTTACCACCATTGTGTTGGCATCGAATTCTGGAAACCAGGGGGTCATGAAGAGCCCTGCATTGCCCTATAACCATGGTCCCTTGTTGAGGATATGTTCCCTTTCCTATTCTGTTTTGTATCTGACTATAAAAAACCCCTTGGGTCAGAAATATATTTCACAGTTTGGTGACCATGCAACATATATCCATTGGTGAAAAACATCAGATTTAGGCCAAAAACCATTAAATCTGCATATAATTGCATTGGAATAGAGATCCGTGTACAAATCATTTACCTTAGGCATTGTAATGGTGAGAGTTGGATTCTCAAATTTCTGTTCTACAATGTAGGGCCCTGGTAGCTCAAGCAGTGGTGTTGGTTTGGTTTGTGCTTTTTCCTTGCCTTTGAATGTATCATTAAAAGAGTTTGTTCTCTTTGAGTTAGTTCTAGAGCATCCACCCCTCAGACGCAAGTTGATCATGATGGTAGAGTCTTTGTTAATTCCATAATCTTGGAGTGTGTGGTTATCCTATAAACTGAGTCCTGAGTGGATTAGATTTTGCCTGCATGCTGGTATACCTAGGTGGTTTTGGATTTTATACTTTAAGTCCTGGATCCACCTTCCCTTCTAGATCCTCCAACAAAGATGCTTTGTTTCCAGTGTTTTGATGAAAATTTGTATCAAATCCGCCTCTGTTGAGCATGGGTCTATCTAAGGCAGGGCTCAATCTATTGCCCATGTGCCTGGATCTGTCAGATCTAAGCATATTAGTGCTCTATTTAGGTCCTGCTTCGCCAAATCTGGGCTATTTGATGATTCTGTGCATATCAATGTTCTGTCTGGTTCTTGCATCGGAAGAAAGCACAGAAGACTAAAGAAAGAGAGCGCACTACCCTGCAAATCGACCTTCATGGAAGCATCAACCTGGGGGACATTTTGTGCCATGGATGCGATCAAGGCGATCCTGTTTTCAACAGTTGCAATGGTATTAGTAGGGGAAGCCTTGACGACCAAGCACCCAAACTCAGTGGTTTCCTGTAGATCCACATTCTGTATACCCACACCAGCTCTTCCGACAACCTTGAACCTCCCCCGCGAGGATTCAGGCACCTCACGGGTCACTTGGTGCCACTACTCATGATGAGAGCATCACAGAGTGAGATCTTTGTGCAAAGATCCTCCTGCAATAAATTGTAGGAGCAGTCCACATTGGCTGTTATGAAACTAGCTCACAAAAAGATAGAAAAGATAGATGAACACCTTAGAATTCAGCCTCTTTGAGGGGGAAACCTCCTTTACATTACATAAATGAACAATTCTTTGATGATTCAAATGAAAACCTAATTTCTATATACAGGAGTCTAAGGGGTGACAATATAACCAAGCTGACCTAACAATAATAATATAAAGGCACAAATATAACAATAGAGGGATTCTATGGGGCACAGTAATAACAATATGGGGAAAATAGGGGCACAACAATATTAATAAGGGATACAACTACAATAGTAATGGGGTAATCACTAGTATTATAGGGACCTAACATGCCCCTCTCCTTCAAAAAAGTGTTGTCCTCAATGCTTGAGTAATTCTGGATGCTTCTGTATAAAATTCTCATCCTCCCATGTGGAATCTTCAGCGGATAAGTTCTCCCACTTGATGAGATACTCCGAAATTGATCGATTTCATAGCTATCGAGTTCTTGTTTCTGAGACTGCTTCCGGTTTCGATATAATTTTTTCTTCCTCGTTAAGTTCTGGAAATATTGTTTGAACTTGGAGCTTGTCGCCTATAACCTTCTTTAAACATGAAGCATGGAAAACTGGGTGCACTCAAGAAGCTACAGGAAGCTCTAATTTGTATGCCATAGTACCAATCTTTTGCAACACCTTGTACGGACCATAATACTTTGGTGATAATTTATTATCCTTCTTAGCTTGCTTGAGGGACATTTGTTTATATGGTTGTAGCCATAGGAATACCCAGTCACCTACATCAAAACTTCTTTCGCTGCGATGTTGATTTGCATGTTGTTTCATTCTATTATGCGCCAACACAAGGTTATCCTTTAAGAGTTGGAAGACTTGTTGTTGATGCTCGATGTGATGTTCCACTGCTTGAACCTTAGAATTTTCTCTTAAATATGATGTGATGGATGGTGGCTGATATCCATAAAGTGCCATAAATGGGGACATTTTTGTTATTGCATGGAAGGAAGTGTTATACCACCATTCAGCTAGAGGCAATCATTTGAGCCATTCTGTCTGTTTATCAGATACAAAGCAACATAGATATCCTTCCAAAACTTTGTTTAATATCTCTCTTTGCCCATCAGATTGAGGATGATAAAATGAGCTATGAGCTAACTGAGTACCAAGACAAGAAAATAATTTTGTCCAAAAATTTCTAGTGAAAATTGGATCTCTGTCACTTACAATAATCTTTGGGTTTCCATGTAGCTTTTGAATTGTTTGCATAAATGTAGTAGAAACTATATTGGCTTTAAATGGATGTGATAATGCACAAAAGTGTGCATACTTGTTAAGTCTGTCAACTCTCACCATGATGACACTCTTTCCCTCAGACTTGGGTAAACTTGTGATAAAATCCATTGAAATCTCCTGCCAACATTGGCTTGGAATGGATAAAGGTTGTAATAGACCCGGGGTCTTAATTGTTTCAAATTTACTTTTTTGGTAAACCAAACATTCCGCCACAAACTTTTGAATATCTGATTTAAGGCCATCCCAAAAAAATTCCTTCTTAAACCTGTGGTATGTTTTTAAAAATCCTGAGTGCCCTCATAAGGGAGAAGTGTGCAATTCCTTAAGAATCTTTTGTTTGAGTTGGGAATTCTTACAGAGGTATAAGCGATCTTTGTAACATAATGAATCATTTTTCCAGCTAAATGTATTAGATGTATTGGAATCTTGTTGTAACTTTCGAATAAGTGCCCACACTTCTTCATCATTCTTCCATTCCTCCCTTACTTTGTTTATCCAATCTGGTCGGATAATAGAAATGGCGCACAAAAATGCTTCCACATCCTCATCCTTTCTTGAGAGTGCATCTTCCACCACATTTTGCTTCCCTTTTTTGTAGATGAGTTCAAAGTCATAACCCAACATCTTTGTGACCTACTTTTGTTGCTCTTTAGAGGATAATCTTTGTTCTAAAAAGTATTTGAGGCTATCATGATCCATTTTTACCTTGAAGTGTCTTCCCATTAGGTAAGGTCACCATTTCTTAAGTGCATGTAATATTGCCAACATTTCCTTCTCATAAATAGCTTTGTGTAAAAACTTTCCCTTGATTGGACAAATTTCAAAAGTAATGGGTCTTTCATCTTGCATTAAAACATCACCAATTCTATTTCCTGAAGCATCACATTCCACAACAAAGGTTTTTGTGAAGTCCAGTGTAGCTAAGACTGGTGCTTGGCACATTGCCTCTTTAAGATGTTCGAAGGCCTTTGTTGCTTTTGGAGTCCATGAAAATGCATCTTTCTTCAATAATGTTGTTAGAGGTGCTGCTATTCTCCCATAATTCTTAACAAACTTGCGATAATACCCTATCAACCTAAGAAATCCTCGTAGATGCTTTATGGATGTGGGGATTTTCCATTCCTTAATGGCCTTAATTTTGCTAGGGTCTACCTTAACTCATTCATGAGATACAATATGACCCAGGTATTCCACCTCTTGTACTCCAAAGAAACATTTTGATCTTTTTTCATATAATTGTTTCTCCTCCAATAGTTGTAGTACCTTGTCAACATGTTCAACATGATCCTTCCAAGACTTGCTATCGATTAGTATATCATCAAAAAATACTAACAAAAATTTTCTAAGGAAGGGTTTGAAAATGGAATTCATCAAACCTTGAAATGTAGAAGGTGCATTGGTAAGGCCAAAAAGCATCACCAAAAATTCATAATGACCCTCATTAGTTCTAAATGTTGTTTCTAGAATGTCTTCAGTCTTCATTCTGATTTGATGATATCATGAACGAATATCCAACTTGGTGAAGTAAATTGATCCATGCAATTCATCCAGTAATTCATCAATGACAGGAATGGGAAACTTATCTTTAATAGTGAGCTTGTTGAGCTCCCTATAATCTAGACACATGCGCCATGATCCATCCTTCTTGTGCACCAATACTACTGGAGCAGAGAAGGAACTTTGACTAGGTTGAATTATACCAGGCTCTAGCATTTCTACAACCATATGTTAAATTTCACTCTTTTGGGCATAGGGATCTCTATACGGCCTGATGTTTGGAGGAACACTTCCTGGAATCAAATTAATAGCATGATCATGATCACGAATAGGTGGGAGACCTTTGGGAGTCTCAAATACCTTGGAATGATTGTCCAAGACTTTTTGGAGATCTGGAGAAATAGATGATTTCAATGTGGAAACATCTAGCAAACATAATTGTGAAATTACACCTCGTTGTTCCTTTTTTAGAAGCTTTGTCATACCGTTAGAGCTGATTATCTTTCCCGGTTTCCCTGCAATACCCCTTAATTCAACTTCCTTTCCTTCCATAGAAATTTCATGAAAAGTTCTTGAAAATTAAAATCTATTGTACCCAAGGATTGTAGCCATTGGACTCCTAGTACAACATCAGTACCTCCCATTACAATGGAAAGCATTGGGCTATTCAATACATATTCTCCCATGGATAGCTTGATATTATGGCACTTTCTAGAGTAATTTATCGTTCCTCCACTTGCAACCATCACTTGACACTCACGTGTTGGATATAGGAAGCAATTCAATTCTTTTGCTATCTTACAATGAATAAAATTGTGGGTACTTTCTAAATCAATCAACACTATTACCTTTTTCTTCTTGATATGTCCTTCTATCTTGATAGTTTGAGGAGTGGTGTTGTAGGGAAAAGTATCCGACTCGGATGACCCTATCCCACTCTAAGGGTGACAGTTCCTTAGCAACAACCGTAAAACAAACTACTTAAGGTTTACTTCTTTATGAAAGCAAAAGAGAATGGAGAAAGCACTAACCGTTGCCTTGCGCTTAATGTCGAATCCAAACTCTTCTCTTTGGCTGCTTGCTCCTAGCTCTTTGTTCTTCTGCTCGCCCAGCTACGATGAGATCCTGCAAAATAACAAAGAAGGAAACTACAAGAGGCATGCAATCATAACTGGTTCATGGATTAGTGTAAACCAAACATGCAATCATCACAATATATAATTGAAACAAGAGCACATAGAAGAACCTCAATAGCTTTTATTAATGAAGAAGTAAAGGTTCTGAGAGTATTACAACCATTGAAGGCTCCAACCCAGCAACACCTCCCAACAGAAAGAATTGCTCTTCTTCACCTCTCTCAAACAATCACCCAATAACTCAATAGTGAAACCAACAGCATATCATTACTTTGCACAAAATTCCAGCCTCTTGAGCTCATAGGAGAGAGCTCAATATATAGATGAATTGAGAAAGGATGAGTCAGCTTGCAACTGATGTGTAGCTGCCTTGTGTCCTCTCTCTCTTCAGTTAATCTTTAGTTGATCTTCAGTTCTTGAGTCCACTTGGAGAACTTTGCTTCCACTTGGAGAAACAGAGCCTCTGACTCATCACAAGGCGAAATACCTGATCCAAGTGTCATTTTTGGAAGATTCCAAAGCAATGACTCACTGTGCCACTTGTCCCTTCTCGCTCAGCGCAGGTGGCCTTTGTCCCACTTGCTTTGCAACGCAGGTACACCATGGAGCAACTGAGTTTCAGCGCAGAAACCTAGTGGAGCACCTGCTTTGATTTCAGGATTGCTTGTTTTTGAGTGTTTTCAGGTGGAGAACTGATCTGAGAGTTGTTGGTTTGCTGACCTTGTTCCTCTAGGGGTAGGAACATCATGTTTAGGGAACTTTGGATCCCTTGGATTATTGACAATTCATGCTTGTTGCTGTAAGGCACAAAATTGTCTATAACAGATGCCCCCTAAAGTATGAGGTCGTTTATCGGGTGAAATGCTTTATTGAGAGGATCCGAAGTTCATTCAATCTGCTGAGAAGTGTCCTGTAATAAGATACAATACAATACATTATTTTTCATACATTTTTCATGATCTAGCTGAGGCGGGCATTCCCATGCTCAGCTTTATAAATACATTTTGGTACATAGAACAGATGATCGTCTGATTGTAGACTGATAATTCTCTGCTGAAATTATCATCTTTTGAGAAGGATGATCATCTGCTGTAATGGTGTACATATCAAATGTCTTTATGTCCTGAATATATATCGCAGCCCGGATGGATGAAACTAGATCCGGGGTCTTCAATCTCTTCCGATCTTCACTCGATGTACAAGTCGATCCATGTGAGAATTTCTTGAAGTCGAACATGGAAAGACATCGCTTGATTACCGGTCAATGATGTAAACCGTTAACAAGCGCGAGAGGAGTCACCGATAAGGATGATGACCCTCAAGGTACGACAGTACAATCCACATGGTGGGAATAAAGGACTTGGCGTCGACCACCATGCAAAATCTTCTGGTCGAAGGTCATTGATGTATACCTGTCGCCGGAAGTGAGAAACTTGCCATTGAGGCATGCAAGCTTCAAAGTACTGAGGGGGGTGTTCCTAGATCAACTCCTTGGATAATGAGCTGATGTCGACAAGGAGCGATCCGTCAAAGGAGGGCCTTAATGAATCCCACATCAGTGACACGGAACGGAGCTAGTGATTGTGATGAGGTGAAAACAAACTGTGATGTATGATTCAGGGTGGCGGTCATGAAGTGGATGAAGGATAATGTATGGCAGTGGGTGGAACACGGTTGACTCTTTACAGAACCACATCTCTTGAACATATAACGACACTGATGTGATGGATTGGTAGCATTACCCCAATTGTGGATGGTGTGGCGAAGACCATGGTTATGAGACCGGTGAATGAAACAACCCAACCCGCTGTGATACGGAGGACAAAGTGTCATGTTCAAGAGCAACTTGCTACCATTAATGCTGTGAGGTTCTCCCAATTTTTCCCCAGTCATTGCTGACCAGTACCTCTTTATTTTTGTCAAGCTTGAGGAGGATAACATATGCTTGTTCTATAACCTGCCCTTCGGGCAAGCCCATCGCTATGTTTTAACGAGCCTAGCGATAGGGAAACTCGTTCTCGTCTAAAGACAAGTTTGTCGCTATTTAATCATTTTAACGAGTCTAACGACAAAGAAAACTCGGTCCTTTTCATTTTTAGAGAGTCTGAAAAGGTACGAAAAGTTAACTCCAAAATTCCTTTTTCGTCTTCTAATCCCTTAAGTCCGAAAAAGTATAAAACAATACAGAAGGGATGAGTTTTCGATTTCTTTAACGAGCCGAACAAAACAAGCGCTCGATCTTTTTGTGTAATAATCCCTCAGGTCCAAAAAGATTAAAATCTAGAGGAGGGATAGCTCTTCTTGTCCTTTAACGAGCTGGAAGGCCAAAACTCGGCAAACTTTTCATATTTTACGAGTCAGTGAAAAGAGCTCAAAGAAGACTCGTCTTTTGAGGAACGAGTGATGAACAGGGATAGCAGCAGATTCCAGGTACAGGTTGGAATTCTCCAATCACGGCAGTGTCACAAGGATGGCTAAGTGAAATCACTCTTCGCAGCTGTTCCTCAAAATGGGTAAACAAACATATGGAGGTGAACGATTGGCCAAATGAACGGATGGAGGTGATGGCATATAAACACGACCAAGGGCTTTTAATATGGCTTTCAAAAGTTACATTTCTCGAGGTTGTTTACCGGTTCATTTTTCTGGATGAGCTTGAACTGTAGGAAAAGATTGCTCACAACTTGTGTTTATTTTTTAACGAGCATGAACTCTGTACAAAACTGCTCGATTCTTGCGTTTATTTTTTAACGAGCATGAACATTGCTAAAACTGCTCGATGATACGTTTGCATGCCCCCAGCATAATAACGCAAATCGAGGTGCATGCCCCCCAAGCTTCATTGCATTCAACTTTGTTGGTTGGAATGAAGGTTTACCATTGAGATTTGGAAAGGGGATTGTTTCATTTTTTAATGAGGTTGACATAGTAAAAGAACTATCCTCATAGCCCACTGTATTTACAGTATTCGATAGAAAATTGAAAACTGAAGGATGATAAAGGTCATCTCGAGTATCTTCCCCACAATCCGGGAGAAGGGAACGATGGTGGGAATCATTCCATGGTGCCCCGTCAATTACCATTGATTGGACTATTCCTTCGTCGGTTCCATGCACTCGCGACCAAGGATCTGACGGGGTACCATATTCTCTAGACCTATCTATCCAAACGCTAGATGAGCGTTGATTTGGGGTTGCCCCCCAGGCCAAGAAATTTGATTGCTACAATACTTCCATTGGTCTTGGGGACAAAACCTTTGCATGATCCATGCTGATATCGTTTTCTGACATCTTTTGTGCGGAAGATATCATATTGCAGGTTCCTACTGTCGCCACTTCTCCCACAATGAACGTTGGCGGAAGGGTGAAAGTGCCCATTAATGTAGGATCTTTTAGTAGGCCTACTCCGATATTTTGAAACGAATGGTCGCTTCCATGGATCAGAGGAACGCTTCCTGTAACTTGTGAACCATTAGGGAGGAAATTTTGTTGGTCAATGATCGTAATCTCTCCTTGAAAGGGGAATGCGATTTTCCTAAAATAGGTCGACACAACAGCTTCCATGGCATAAATCCATGGTCTTCCCAGTAGGATGTTATAGTCAAGATTGCCATCGATGACTTCAACATCTATTTCTACTGTTTTGCCCCCTAGTTCAACCTTCAGGTTACTAAGGATACCGTAAGGGGTATATATCCTTCCGTCGAATGCTTTTAATGTTGTCGATGATCGCGACAAGGTTGGAGATCCTAAAGTTTTCCAGCAACTCATCGACATAATACACGTCGATGCTCCCTCATCAATAATCGTTCTGTGAACTGTTTTGTTGAGGGCTTTCACTTGGACGAGGAAAGCTAATTGAGCCGGCAACTGAGGATCATACCCTTTGTGATCAAAGGATACCAGATTGGAATCTTTAGGATCCACCCCACCAATTGCTGATAACAATGCCTGCCTTTGGGATGGGCAATGCTGTAATACCTCAAGAGTCGACATAGCAGATGGCGATTGCGCTAAATCTTCTACTATGTTGTAATGCTGTGCCGCTCGGGCACGAGGATTAAATGTCGACTTG
Source organism: Pinus tabuliformis (assembly GCA_031772625.1). Classification (NCBI taxonomy): domain Eukaryota; kingdom Viridiplantae; phylum Streptophyta; class Pinopsida; order Pinales; family Pinaceae; genus Pinus; species Pinus tabuliformis. The sequence goes on from CM062820.1 coordinate 101,687,763, forward strand.
TGTATTACTCCCTTTGGCGGTTTTATTGTTAATTCATGTGTGATGGGGGGCACAACTTCTGCCGAAGTTGTTGTCGAACTGCTAGGTTGATCTGTCCCTTTATCGTTCGACACCTGTGGATTCCCATAATCTTTGCTCCTTGTCGAAATCAAAGCATCATTTTGCTGTTTCGAAATCGACAACATAAGTACTTGGGACGGGGAAGCGTTTCCACTATCAACCAGATTTTGACCTGGGTTAGGAAATTGATCACTTGACACAGTTGAGGTATGAGGACTTTTAAAGAACCTCTTTAGCTCAGCTTTGAATGGGCAATCCTTAGTGTTGTGATCTTTGTCATCGCATATTTGACACGGAAACTGTTTCCTATTCCCAGGAGGGTTTGAAGAATTTTTCTTAGGGGGTGACCCACCTTGTTTATTCTTCCTCCCTTTGTTTTGATTCTTCTTGCTTCCTGGTTGATTGGTTTCTTTGCCCTTATCTGTCGATACGGCATTTACTTCCGAAGCAAGAACTTCTTCATGCGCATTTTGATTCGAATCCTTACGGGCCTTCTTTTGATTGGTCCTTTTCGGATTTGTGTTTGCCGTGCCAATCACGCCATCACCGGTATGAGAGTCACTGTTTGATTTAGGAGGAGGAGGGATTGAAAATTCTGGTCTAGGGGCGTCTGGTATTTTGTCATAGAGCGTGCCGGACTGAGTATATACTAAATCCAAGTATTGTGCACGAGCGATAACTTGCTCTTCTGTTACGACTCCTCCCTTTGCTACATCTTCCGTTATAGCCGGAAGTAATGACTTTATAAACCACTCAGCTAAAAGCTGATCAGGAACGTATGTTTTAACCATTCTTCGTCGACGTCGCCACTCATGTATATGATCTGATATATGAGTTGTGGTTGTCTGTTTGAAGTTAGTCAATATCTCTGTTCCCGTTTCATACCTTATTGGTAATTGAAAGTGGGTCAAGAATGTCGTGGCAAGGGAGCCAAAATTGTCGAACGAAGCTCTAGGCAATTCTATATACCATTTTGCCGCTGGACCTGTCAATGTCCTCTGAAAGAGGCGAAGCCTTATCGAATCGTCATTTAAAGTGTTCGACGAACACCATAGATGAAATGTCATCACATGATTCGACGGGTCTTCGCCTGGATTTCCATTGAATTTAGGAATGTCGGATGGAAGTTTGTGTGGAATCACTGGCCACCAAGGGGCGTAAGCAATTGGATCGTTGGTTAACCGATGTAAATCAGGCAACTCTAAAGTCGCCACGAATGGTAACTGCTGGTTCAAGTTAGGTGAAGCGTAACCAGGATACGATGGAATCGCCTGAACAGTCGGTCTTTGCATACCAGCATAATGGAGTTGATGTTGGTATGATGAATACGGTTGATGGACTTGACCACTATAAAGTGGTTGATTTTGACCATTTTGAGTATTCGCAAATATTTGCTGTTCAGAACCTTGGTACACTTGTTGGAATTGCGGCTGTTGGTATTGCATTATCCACGGTTGCGACACCATGGGTTGTTGCGCTACACTAACTATTGGACCAAGATGTGGGGTAGTTGTACCCAACTGTACTTGTGTTGCCCCACCAGTAGGTGATTGTGGTTGGGTCGCAGGGTCAAGGGGCTGTTGCATGAGAACCTGAGCAATCTGAGGTTGACATACAACAGGCATTGTTTGAACTTGCGACACGGTCACAATAGCCGGTGTAGTTGGGATGTTTGTCACAGGTACACACTGCTGCATAGAATATACAACTCTCGGTGGCTGGGATATCATAGGTACCCAACTACTCGTTGCAATTCCACCATAACTTGAATAAGGTTGAGAACTCCCGTATGGGTACCCTCCCGGAGGGGGTAATGAAAGGGCATACTGCCCCCCATACGGTAGCAATCCAGAACTCAAGGCAATTGATTGTCCTGGAGGACTGGATGGCCTAATTAGATTCCCAAAAGGGTCAATTTGATGAGTCTCACCATGAGAGTTACCAGACATTACTCCGGAACAAACAAGAACAGACCATACTGTCGAGATAGTCTCTTGGTGGACTCCTTCTAGCGACTGAGAGCTAGTTGGGACAGATGGTATACCGGCGAACATTGTTGGATTTGCAGCAGGTAATTCTGTCGTCGCCGTGTCATTCGACACAGTTCTAGATGTCGACGGTTGTTCAGTCATTTTTAGTCTATCCAATTGATCACCTAGTGATTCTACAGGAACTTCCACTGGTGATGGACAAACTTCTGTTGTAGTAGGAAATAGAGTGACCCCTACTCCAAATTGAATTGGAGCGGATACTTGCGGTTCCTCTATAATTTCCTCTATCGCAATCAGACCAGGTGGAAGAGGAAGACCGTCAGGTCCGTAAAAGATTTCCGGTGCCGAAGAAGGGGTTGTATCGACCGCGACAGATGTTTGAGGAACAAAACTTTCTGGACCGGTTACAGATGGAACTGGTTCAGTCATACAAGTATTTGCCCCCAGACTAGGATCAGTATTACTGTCCCTCTGTGGCGATCGAACTTCTTCCATAGAGGCAGGGTTTCCGGAAATGTTTGGAGTGACCAGAATCTCAGATGTTGTTGGAACACTTGTTCTAACTTTTAAAGGAGATTTTGAACTGGTTCGACGAGCTCGCTTTGTCCGAATTGTTTTCGATTCCAGAGACAAAGACGATTGACTCGCAAGCCTCCGAGAACGACGAATATTCAATTGACTTTCTTCCACGATTGCGGATTACTCGATCAACTAAAATATAAAGGGGAAAATTTGTGATTCCGATTTGAGTGAATTTTATTAGACGCTTTTAAACATAACTTTGCTTTTTCATGTTTTAAGAGTCGAGAAAAAGCTAAAGATGACTCTAGTCTCCTTCGATGTATTAACGAGCCCGAAGTGACAAATGCTCGGTTGGACCTTTTCAGTTATAGAGTTTGAAAAAGGCCAAAAGAAACTGCTCTGGAGATCTAGGTAGAGGGTGTGCCAAAACCTTTCGCGAAACCACAGAATACGTTTTACGGTACGGGTGGTCGATCTTCGTGAATGCTGTGTTCACTGCATCGCGATCAGTAGGGCGGCCGACACAGCTTCCTATGGATAAAGGATAATTGCCTATAGGGGTCTCCCAATATATACGCGACGGTACGTGGGAGCACAAGTCCGTATTAGTGCCACCGACTCTCAGGAGGAATCACCCACCTTCGTAGAGATCGACAGTCACTATGTTTAACGACGCCGGAACACGTCTCTACCTAGACCTCTAGATGTTTGCGTTATGTTTCAAATGCGTTGTTAGGTTCATTCAGTATATTTTAAGTTGATCTTTTTAAAGTTTGCCTTTCAAGGTTCACCACGAGATGTATATGACAAATTCCTAAATGCAGCCTAAGATGAGAAGCAAGCTTTTTCAAATCTTTTTGACTGATGAAAATCTTAACTACTGAAGGAGAAGAAAGGAAAATTCTTTTCACACAGTTCATACAACACAAACTAATGCACTTTCTCCTAAATCATCATGCAAACGTTTTCAAATGCAAAATGCACAATGCATGTATTTTCTTTTCCCTTTCTTAATGTGGATGGATTACAAAAAGAAAGTGGTCATATAACTTTGATTTCGATTTAAAGCGACAGTAAACAAGTTTGTCCAAAATCAAAAGACACCTTAAGATTCACTTGCTTAATCACTGGAAATACATGAAATCAAACCATACTAACGAAAGTAAAATGACTAATCAGCTATGGACAGCAAACAAGCTAACTCTTTAGACCAGCAAAATGCCTAACACAGGTTCAGATCTAAAAGGCCAAAAGCATGACTAGTTTACTTTTCGTTATGGGAAATTGTAAATGAGTAAGAAATACAAAGAACAAGTACAATTTCGTTATATAACAGAGGCAGAATGATGGCAAGTTATATTGGTTTCAAAACAGGCACAAGACTGACACCTAGCAGCAAAACTAAGTGAAAACAGGCAAGAGAAAGGAGGAAACCCCAAATGCACTAAGCAAATTTGGGCCAACGCAGGTTCTGCACAGCCAAACTGGCTCTCAGCGCAGGTAGCCCCTTCGGGACCTGCGTTGCAAAGCAGGTAGCCTGTGTACTACCTGCTTTGGAAAACAAGAATTGCGTTTTCACATTTTCCGGGTCATAATTTTCTCAAAAATGCACGGTTTTTGCTCAAATCAGAAGCAATCAGTCAAGCACACTCAAAGGGATGATTAGGAAGGTGCAAAGCTATCACTAAGAGCTTACAAGGATCCTTGTAGATCAGCTCTTCAAATCATGAATTTGCTCAGAAAATGAGCAAGAGTAGCTGCCCTCTACTTCGCTTTTGATATAGTCAAAAGCTTTTCGATTTGGTACTCTTTTGTTCAGGAAATGAATAGAAAAATACTACAAACACAATCAAACGGATACGATCCCCAGCGGAGTCGCCAGTTTGTTGTAGGGAAAAGTATCCGACTCGGATGACCCTATCCCACTCTAAGGGTGACAGTTCCTTAGCAACAACTGTAAAACAAACTACTTAAGGTTTACTTCTTTATGAAAGCAAAAGAGAATGGAGAAAGCACTAACCGTTGCCTTGCGCTTAATGTCGAATCCAAACTCTTCTCTTTGGCCGCTTGCTCCTAGCTCTTTGTTCTTCTGCTCGCCCAGCTACGATGAGATCCTGCAAAATAACAAAGAAGGAAACTACAAGAGGCATGCAATCATAACTGGTTCATGGATTAGTGTAAACCAAACATGCAATCATCACAATATATAATTGAAACAAGAGCACATAGAAGAACCTCAATAACTTTTATTAATGAAGAAGTAAAGGTTCTGAGAGTATTACAACCATTGAAGGCTCCAACCCAGCAACACCTCCCAGCAGAAAGAATTGCTCTTCTTCACCTCTCTCAAACAATCACCTAATAACTCAATAGTGAAACCAACAGCATATCATTACTTTGCACAAAATTCCAGCCTCTTGAGCTCATAGGAGAGAGCTCAATATATAGATGAATTGAGAAAGGATGAGTCAGCTTGCAACTGATGTGTAGCTGCCTTGTGTCCTCTCTCTCTCTTCAGTTAATCTTTAGTTGATCTTCAGTTCTTGAGTCCACTTGGAGAAACAGAGCCTCTGACTCATCACAAGGCGAAATACCTGATCCAAGTGTCATTTTTGGAAGATTCCAAAGCAATGACTCACTGTGCCACTTGTCCCTTCTCGCTCAGCGCATGTGGCCTTTGTCCCACTTGCTTTGCAACGCAGGTACACCATGGAGCAACTGAGTTTCAGCGCAAAAACCTAGTGGAGCACCTGCTTTGATTTCAGGATTGCTTGTTTTTTAGTGTTTTCAGGTGGAGAACTGATCTGAGAGTTGTTGGTTTGCTGACCTTGTTCCTCTAGGGGTAGGAACATCATGTTTAGGGAACTTTGGATCCCTTGTATTATTGACAATTCATGCTTGTTGCTGTAAGGCACAAAATTGTCTATAACAAGTGGTAATTCCAGCCAATGCATTGCAAGATATGGTTGGATTCATTGCTTCTTTATCTAGGGTTTTTTCCTAGAGTATATCGTCTTCTTTTGACATTTCTTGTTCCTTTTCTTCCTCCTCTTCACAATCTATGAAGAATAATTTATTCTCAGCACACTTATGACCTTTAGTGTATTTTCTATCACAACTGTAACAAAGCCCTTTTTCTCTTTTTTCTTCCAATTGTTGTGGTGTCAACCTTATAGGTTGTGGAAGGCTAGGGGAAAAAACACTTCCATCTTTATAGTTGTGAGTGGTAGGCTTCCTGGTTGCCATAATTTTGCTTTCCGTTTATCCTGCTAACTTGAATGCCTTCTCCAATGAATCGGGTTCCCAAAGGCAAACCTCATGTTGGATAATATCCTTTAAAGTCCTTATGAACACATCAATATTATGCCCCTCTAGAATATGTTTTAACCTTATGTTCAATTTTTGAAGTCCTCAATGTGATCCATCATTGAACCCTTTTGTTTTAGACTTATCAATTGGCTAAAAAAAGTGTTGCTTTTTGTATCCTCATAATGTACTGTCATTTCTTCCGTAAAAATTGCCTAAGTAACAATTTGTTTACGAGAGAAAAGCCATTGATACCATACAAACTGATTTGGTTCCAAATATAAAGTGGCAATACGTACCTTTTGTGTGTTTTGCACATTATTGAGATAAACAAATTGCTCCATCTATAGTATCCATGTTGCGGGATCCTTGCCATCAAACTTCCTCATATCGGTTTTTGGAATATGGTGGTTCTTAGATCCAACGTTAGAGTCTATGAAATCATGATTAACATTTATTTTTTTCTCATCACGAGTTTCCTTTACTACCCTTTCACCATTAGTAAGTATTTCTTGTAGAAAATTTGTCAAATCTGTATTCAAATCTTCCATGTCTGTCTTCAAATTTGTCTTCAAATCTACCTTCAAATCGTCCATCTTAGCTTCCACATAATTCATCTTAGCTTCCATGCCATTTATCTTAGCTTCTACATCTTTCTTTAAACCATCCATCTTGGATTCTGTTACTTTTTGTGTGAGTGACATTTGTTGCACTTGGTCTCATAATTTTTATATATCATGTTGCATTTCTTCCTCTTCTTCATGAGTCATGCTAGAGTTGTTAGGTTCCTTACTAGATGTTTGCATTTTCTTTCCTTGAGGCATCAGTTACCTATAATAATGCTTTACTACGCCCTTTGAATTCCTTCAAAATAATTTTTCAAACCAAGCTTAAGCAAAAATTTAAAAAAATCTACACACCTTTTTTCACTTTGAAGGAGCTTGATATTGCATATGATGTATCTCTATAATTTCAGATCTTCTACTTTTGAAATTGCGATTTGTGGTATCCCTCTGCATCATCTTTCTAATGCCACCGGTCTGATCGAATTTAGATTCTCCAACAAAGAGTTATGCACAATCTCCCAAGATGACCTGACTATATACCTTTTCAGAAGAGAGAACTTGTATGAAGTGTTGCGTGTCACTGTTTTGACCTTAGGATCTGAAAGATATATACAGGAAACTATAGTCCATCCTCTTTCTGTAACTTATGAAATTTGAATCTGATGCTCAAAACAAAAGTTATGACTATTTTCCCTAGGTCACCTGTTTGGAATGTAATTTGGGAGTCTGCAAAAATGCCAAATTCCTCAGATCATATCTCTGCAAATATAGTGCTAAAAGCTTTGAAATTTGGACGTACGGTTTAGAACGATTTTGGACCAAATGGGGTTTTTTTTAGCATCTGAAATGTCACAGAAAAAAATTTATAGCGCAAATTCCATGATGACCTATTTGGAGCAGCGAAACCTTAGAATTCAAAGCTCTGATACCATATGTTATGAAACCAGCTCACAAAATGATAGAAGAGATAGACGAACGCCTTAGAATTTAGCCTCTTCAAGGGCACAACCTCCTTTACATTACATAAATGAACAATTCTTTGATGATTCAAATGACAAAACCTCCTTTCTATATATAGGAGTCTATTGGGTGACAATATAACCAAGCTGACCTAAAAATAATAATATAAAGGCACAAAAATAACAATAGAGGGATTCTATGGGGCACAGTAATAACAATATGGGGACAATAGGGGCACAACAATATTAATAAGGGATAAAACTACAATAGTAATGGGGTAATCACTAGTATTATAGGGACCTAACATTGGAATCCCTTTGAAGGAGCTCAAAATCGCCTTCCCCCAGCTTCTTGGCCACCAAAATCATCGACTTCGATTGACCATTAGAAGAGATGGCTCATGGAGACAGATTTTTGAAAACATGAAACATTTTCGAAGGTATTAACAGTTTGTTTTGCAGGGTTTACCCTAGGATATTCTAAATCGACCAAAAATCCTTTCTGTTTATGATCTCTTACATATATTAGTTATAATTTGTAGTGAGCACAAGTACACTAAATTGAGTAATATTTATAGAGTATTGTAAAGGAAAAGAATGTAGACTGCACAAAATTTAGGTGTTTGTAAGTAGTTACCATGATTAAATTTCTACATAATATCAAGTTGATCAATCATCAAACTAACAGTTGAGTAATACAATAATTAAGAGACAAGATCTGACACTCTTTTCTTATTAGTAGGTCACATTCAAAGCAAGCACTTGGAAGATCTACAAATTGAGATTAATACGTTTCCAGAATGAGTAAATAATAGTGAAGGAAATTTTGTGTACAAGCTACACAATACATAGGTGCATGATATATAGTGTGAACAAAATCCCATATCAAGGGAATGTAATTATAAGGACATACTTTGCAATTTCCAATAGAAAATTCCAATACAGAGGTATAAAAATGCTATGAATTTGTTAATAAAAAGAATTTGCAATGAAAAACATCAACCTGTCCTTGTTAGTTTTCCTTGGTATTCCTTCCACTGTACTACAAAATACACAATCTTCCAAACCACAAGCTTACAAATTTTCCAATCATTGTCAATTAGTGTCATTAGAGTCTCTAGAAGAAATAACTAGTTTCTAATACAAAATAGATATGGGATCTATAGAGTCATCATTTTAGTTATAATGAGAAAAATATCTACTCTAATTTTAATACATGATGAAATGAAATTATGAAACATATGCATTAAAGTGACAATTTGGGCATTGTTGCTCTATAATAGTTTAAAATTGCATATAAAGAGATAAATGTTCATAGAAGGCTACTTTAATAAAAATCAGGACTAAATTGCACCTTCAATTTGACATTAAATGGTTTGGACAGGAAACAAAATATTTCTTCCTATAGATAGAGGAATAAAGAAGATGGAGAGGATGTGAAGCATGTCATGGATTCTACACTTGGATACGACTCTCAACAAAATAATGAGTTAAAAGTTTGGTGAAACCATAAAATAGAGTAAACAAATGAACAACTTGTATATTTTGGTAGCCTTTAAAATTTTGTGATGCATCTCCAATTGCGTCAAAAGAATCAGATGTATTCATCATCTTTGGTCACAAATCAAGATCTTATCCTACACATGCAAGAGCAATATGGAATAAAACAAAGTACTTCTTTCTAGGTATAGTTCTTGCATGAGTGATGAATCCATAATTTGTGATAGTGGGTGTTCCTCTTTGAATTCTTTTCTAACCCAACTGACCAAGTCCATGTCAAAGGATCCAAGTTGGAATGTTGGAGATCGTCCTATAAGCATTTCAAAAAGGACAACTCCAAATGAATAAACATCCCATTTCTATGTTGGCTTGTGGCCAGCAACAAAAGCTTATGCACCCTAGTAATTAATAAAAAATTAATGTTAACTTCCATCATTATTTGTTCATTCTATATCCAATCTTATAACTCCTCCTCGGAATGTCCTTTCATGAGAAACAACTGAGGTTTTTCCTTATGGAAGACCTCTACTAAGAAGTCCTCGAATTAGACGACCTAAGCAAAAAATTGAGATATATGGTTATATTATCATTCAACATAATACTTGTGGGTTTAATATCTCCATGTACATATTTACGAGAACTCCACTCATGCAGATAGGCTAGACCGCGTGTGGTTCCCTTGGCAATATTTATCCTAGATCAAGGGTGTAGCTCGGTGGTCTGATTTACCTGCAGGAATTGGTAGGAATTGTCAAGATTGTTTTCACCCAATACATGCAATTTAGATTCTCCCACAACATATAAAGAATGATATATTTAAATAGAGAGTTAGCTTCAAAGATGAAATAAGTAATTATAAACAAATAAAAAATTCATGCATTTGGTATAAATTGTCATGAATTAGTCGATTAAGGTGGTATGAGGAACTTTGCAATAAAAACATTTGTTTCTAACCTACAAGTAAGCCTTCCTACCCTAGGACTACAAATAAAGTAGGTCAGAAAACATCTTTCAAAGCAACACTGTACGATTGATGCAAAACAATGAATCAAATAATGCCAATAAGAAACACTGCAAGTGAAGAAGTTACAAGAACAATATACTTCATTTATGTGGTCATTTTATTTTCAGTTTATTTGGTTTCCATAGCTTCCACCCATGGGGCTCTTGGGTACTGCGAGATTCAACCTTTATATACAACGATTTATAACTTGTTTCTTGTGACCAGTGAGAAAATTTAATTTGCTTAAATGTTCCCCAGAAAGAAAATCCAAGGACTTGTACAAAACAAGAAGATGGCTTCTTACAAAACCCAATCAAAAGAAATGATCCCTCCCTAGAGGGTTTCTCAAGATGAAAACAATAGGAGGCCTATGGGATATATTGGTAACATTGTAGCAGATTTCGGTGGTAAATGTAATGCGAGCAAGGGAGGATTCAATGGGAAACCTCTTGCTCAGGTCTCTATCCCTATTAGAAGGAGATTTTATGCTCAGTTACTTGCTCAGGTAGCTACAGACAAGGGGATCTATGTTTCCAATAACCAAACTTAAGCAGCGGTTATGATTCTAAAGGCAAACATTGTGCAAGGAAACAAGAAAAGGAGCACTAGCAACATCAAGGACATTCCTCTCACAACTGTAGTGAACAATGAATAAGATGATTATGTTATTATTGAAAAAACACACAGAATGAAACCAACTTGGAATCACAATGCTAGAGCTATAAAGAATAAAGAGAAACCTCAATCACTAACAACAAATCTTAAATCACTGGAAAAATCACTTACATCTAGAAGTGCAGTAGTGTTACATGGATTTAGATTTTATGATGAAATGACTAAGGAAAAGGAGGACCCCTTGCCAAAAACTGATGGGGGGCACCATGATAGCTGGTTAGTGATGGTTGAATATGTTGAGGATATATACACATTATATCGAAGAATAAAAAAAATTAGCTGTGTCAGATTATATGCCAAGACAAAAAGACATTAATGTGAAAATGAGAGAAGTACTAATAAGTTGGTTAATTGAGGTATGTTACAGATTTTGGTTGATGCCAGAGACTTTGTATCTTGCCACAAATATTCTTGATAGATATCTTGCTAGTCAACTTGTATCAAGGAGAAACTATCAATTAGTGGGTGCCACTGTGATGCTTATAGCTCCCAATTATGAGGAAATTTGGGTTGCATAGATAAATGACTTTCTCGACATCTTAGAAAATAAATTCGAGAGGAAACATGTACTCGATATGGAGAAGATAATGCTCTAAGAGACTGAAATTCCATATCACAGTCCCAACTCCATACATATTCCTTATTCGATTCCTCAAAGTTGTTGGCTCCGATGAAGAGATATAAAATTTGGTATTTTTCTTGATGTAACTGAGCTTGATGCAATATGTCATGATAAAGATACCCCCTTCAATTCTCATTGTTGTTGCAGTGTACACCACTCAAAGTACTTTCAAAAAGACACATGTTTGGAATGATGTACTTAAACGCCATACATGCTACTCTTAAATAGACCTGAAGGAGTGTACAATACTAATGGTGGCATTCCATGAGACTTTAGAAGAAAGCACATTGAATGTATTTTTTTAAAAGTACTCAATGCCTAAGAATGACTTTGTGGCACTTATCATACCTGCCAAGATCCCTGCATAGGATTTTTTTTATTGGAGTTGCAAAGTGTATAGCAACTAATGAGTAGAGTTGTCATTTTTCCTAACTCAGTTGCACATCCAATAACTGTGATTGATATGTCAATCAAATTTTTTAGAATAGAAGATCATTCATTTCCTTCATATTCCCCTATGGGTGGAAGGTTTTTTCGGTCATTCTTTGTAACTGTACACAGTTGTGGAAAAAGCATGATTAACAGAAGATATAGTCCACTTCATTTTTGGAATAACATGTCCACAAAGGAAGTGGTGGATTAAATCCAAGGGAATTTTTCTTATCAATTGTAATAAATTCTTGAGGGAATTTATGTGTTTTTTTATTTAAAAATTTTAATTATAAACACTAATAAAAAAATTAGAAAAATAAAACAACGGTAAAAGCCATTTTTTTTATTTTTTATTTTTATTTTTCTTCTCATTAAAATGCTCAACCTTAAAACTATCAATATTGTACCCTGCAAATAATGTATTTTGATCAACCAAGGTGAAGAGAAAAAATCCACCATATAATCAAAGAAACTTAAATTTGAATATATAAAAGAAAACGATGTACTTAAATTCCATACACGCTACCCTAAAATAGACCTCAAGGAGTGTACAACGCTGATGGTGGCATTCTAGGTTACTCTAAAATAGACCTCAAGGAGTGTACAAGACTAATGGTGGCATTCCATTAAAGTTCAAAAGAAAGAAAATCGAATGTAGTTTTTAAAGAGTACTCAATGCATGAGTATGACTCTGTCTCACTTATCAAACCTGCTAAGCTCCGGGCATTGGACTTTTTTATTAGAGTTGTAGTTGCAGAGTGTGTAGAAATTGATGCGCAAAGTTTTCATGTTTTTCAATTCAGTTGCACATCCAACAACTGAGATTGATATGTCAACCAAAAATTTCTAGCATAAAAGATCATTCATTCCCTTGATTTTCCCCTTTTGGTGGATGGTTTTTTCGGTCATTCTTTGTAACTGTACGTAGTTGTCGCAAAAACATGATTAGCATAAGATATAGCCCACTTCATTTTTCACATAACCAATCCACATGGGATGTGGTGGCTTAAATCAAAGGTATTTTTACTTGTGAATTAATAAATGCACGAGGGAATTTATGTGTTTTTTAATTTAAAGCTTTGCATTATAGAACATTAATATTAATAGTAATAAATAAATAAAGCAACACTGAAACCCATTTTTTGTTTTGCCTTCTCATTAAAATGCTCAACCTTAAAACTATCAATATTATACCCTACAAAGGGTGTATTTTGAGAAACCAAGGTGAAGAGAAAAAATCCACCATAAAATCAAAGAAACTTAAAACTAAATCTATAAAAGAAAATTTACCATGTAATGCAACTTTTGAGCTTCTATGTGGAATGAAGTCAGATATCAACAATTTCTCATCAGCTGCCTAATAAATTGTTTCAAGTTTCACTACATTGAGATGTTGAATTCTTCCGTTGGCGTGAACTTTAGACTCAAAATCCTCAAAACTCTCAGCACCTCTCTCATACAACTTCCTTGTTGCCACTAGAATCACATTTCCAAGTACCACTTTGTACACAATTTCCAACCCACACTTCCCTAAGACATGAGTAGAAGCTCTGAGTAATTCATCTCAATCTAAACTGAAACCTTTGTCATTTGGAATGAGATCTCTCCAGTCTTCCTTCTATGAGGTTATTTCAGAAGTCTTTGCATTGTTGCATAAACATTGAGGAATCCCTCCTCCTACCAATTTCTCTTTCATCCATATTTCCACCACTTGGCTTGGCAGATCCTAGTTTTCTAACACAAATAGATAAAGAGTAGGACAATTATGGAAATTCCCATAGCATTTCTCAACTATATTGCAACAATTACACCATTGTTAAGAATTTTCATTACTGCAGAGGTCACCTCGTGATTAGTAGGGCTCCTTGAGGAAGGGAATTGTAAAGGAAAATTTTGATTAGGACCAAATGAATCTCATTTGAATGCTAGTTTTGTTCCATCGATGAGAAAGTTCCATTTGAATTAAAAAAAAAAACATTGGAATTGGAATTTTAAGAATTTGATAGCTATGACAGCAAAAGGAATTATGTGCCTATTTTGCTAAACACTGTTGTAATATTCAATTTTTTTTAACAGGACGATGCTCCATCTTCTAGGGTCATTGAACATTCCATTTAAATTAAAAAAACATTGGAATATGCACTTTAAGAATTTGATAGCTATCACAACAAAAGGAATTATGTGCTTATTTTGCTAAACATTTAATAGGATGGCACTTCATATTTAGAGGGGAATTGAACCCTAAATGACAATTATTAAGCCTCGCAATTGCTTCTTTTTGACAACCTTTTTCACTCTCTTTATTTCTTTTTAACCTTCATAATCACACAGTGGGCATCAAATTGTAGGATTTATGACATGGCATGTATATAATTATCTTGTATTTCATAAATTGATAATGTTCTTTATTATTTAGTCGAATGTTTTCTTAAGCTACGGAATCGCAATGATTCTGCAGCTAATACATGATTCTGTAGCCATGTCCGTGGTTTAATAGGTTCCATGGTGCCAGGTGGAAAGAAAAATTTATGGGTAGATGGAAATTGATGCACTCAGTGATTTCCTCCTACTGTCATGAACTAGATCGATGGAAGCAAGTCGCAGTGATGCCATCAAAGATAAAGTCAACACCTATAATCAACAACAGGCGAGCGAGAATGAGATATATGCCTCATGATTTGCTTTGGTAATAGAAAATCATGAGCAAATTATGCTACATTCTCTTTTCAAGTTAAAATTAGATTTTTGACAAGGATTAGGCATATAGCTTCAAAATGTTAATATTATGATAAATAAACCTCTTGGCAGAAATTAAATGTTGTGAGGGAGTACGTGACAGTGAAGGTTTAAAATCTATTTTGAATATCAAGTTTATGAAAGAACTTTTTTGTTGCCATGCGTGGTTCATTGTTTGATCAATAGCATGATTACCAACTTCTCATTCAGGGACCCCTCGAGCAGTAAGGATTCTTGTTCATTTTCAGTCGGTAGAATTTTCATATAATTTTGTAAGATTTCTTCCTTTTTGATTGAGTAGTTTTATTCTTAATTTATTTCAGAATCGAATGAGGATTGTTTTATTAATTATTTCTTTTGTTTATAGATTCTGGATGCACATTAACTAACATTTTTTTTTTCCTCGTTAAGACTATGCTATTCTATTATTTACATAAACAGGAAAACATTTTACAGTCATGCGGTCATGTTGCCAGAAGCCAAGAATGGCATTCTGGACTGACAGTAATCAGAGAAACCTCCCACACCTGTGCCATTGCTTCAGGACATTTCACCCACGCAGGGGCCCTAACACTTAGACACTTCACCCGCGCAGGGGCATTGCCACTAGGATAAATCGCCCACGCAGGGGTATCACCATTGAGAAAAACCACCCACGCAGGGGCGCCACCATTGAGACAGAACACCCACACAGGGGCGGTAGACCGATTAGGAGCAGCAAAAGCGATAATTAACCTCCCACGGAGGGGCACAAAAATGAGAAAGAAAACTATCATATGGAGCCCTTGCATGGGCATTGACAAACATTGAACTTGAAAATTTTCGAACCACACAGGAATAACAACAGTGAACAGAGGGCCATGAAAACACACAAAGCATAACAAAAGAGAACCTGAGCAGCGCCTGGAGTGGAAGACCGGAGCGAGCGGAGTCCTATTCGTCCGGTTCCTCCTCAATGATCCAGCACATTCCTTCCGGGAGAAGGTCCCATGCGGCTTTATCCTTTTCAGGCGGAGGTGCTGCCTGAGTCGATGGCGGAGGTGCTGCCTGGGAAGAAGGTGGAATGTCAGCATGCTCTGGGCGGTCCTCTGGCAGACCCTCAGCAACCCCAGAACTTCCAGCTTGGTGCGGCTTTGAGCTGGGCTGTTCCGCGCCCTCTTCCTTCGGTTCTTCCAGAAAAAGGATTGATACATGGGCGTTGATGCGAGAATTTCCCTGAGAATTGCTGAAGGAGAAGACTGCGGTTCCAAACGCAGGTAGCGGAGCTGAATCCGGATTTGAATCGCTGGCGTCCATGAAGTGGCTCGACTGGATTGGATTAGCCTCGGCCACTTGGTGGCATAGACATCTACAGCAGCGGGAGGAGGAAGCTGCCTCTGAGGGGCGAGAGGACCCGCCTCTGCTAGAGGACCTGCCTTTGATAGAGCCTCTCCGGCTGAGGAGGCGCTGACGGGGCTTGACCATGATGCCACTGTTAAACAGAAAACGAAACGGAGCAGGATAAGAGTAAACAGAGGAATTGAGACCTGAAACTCCCTTCTCAGACCTGAAACCTCTATTAAATTCCAAAGGGGCGACGTGAGCTCCAGGTCTGTGAGCCTTCGACCACAAGCCCACTCCTGAGATCTGAACGCCACCGAACACCTGACCTTCCCAAGCCTCACCATACTTAAGCGCCTCTGCTCTTCCTCGATCTCCACAAGCCATAACTGCTCACTGAATGCTTGATTGAACCCCGGACGCAGCAATGAATTGCCGTCCATAATCGCCTTTGCACCCACGCTTGAGTACCCCGGCGGTGGTTCGTAGTTAATGCACAGCTTATGCATGGAGCTACCCATGGTGACCATGTGGCACCACCTTCCCTGCACATTAACTAATATTATTAGCAGTGATAGATATGATTTTATACTTAGACAGAACTTTATTTTTCTTGTAGAACTGATGATTTATTTGCAGAATTAGATGTTACATTCCAAGCATGTGCGATTTATAATTCAAGAAAGTATTGATGTATTTAAGCAGAGGTTTATTTCATTTTGATTTCAAACAATTGTGAATGTTATTTCTACAAATGTGTGATGAGATTAATAGTAGCCTTTCCTTTTGAAATTGAGAGTGTATATAATTCTTATTGGTGCGAAGAGTGTAGTTAATTTTCATTTACAACAAGCGTGGAATTGATTTACTTATATGCAGAATTGTGAGATTTTCTTTCCATGTAGAGTGTGAGAGTTTCCATAAGTAGTTTTCAGTAAAACAGTGTGATCATCATAGGGATAATATTATTTTCACTAATAGAAGAAATGTTCACTTCCATGACTCAATTTAATTTAGAATAAAAGGATTCTTTCATATATGATTCATTTAGATTTCATCAGCTTACGAGCCCTAGTTGATAATTTATGTAAACAATTTAAGGTCAATTAAATTGGAAAACATTTTGGCACCGTTGCTGGGGAAGTGTATATAGGAATATTTTATTTTTATTTTTTCTAGAAAAAATGATATGCATAGGGAGAGAGATTCTAAAGTTAGATTTGGAGGTTGAGGTAAAATCTTAATTCCAATATCATCACTCACCCCACCACGACCTCATGGTTCGACACCACCAACTTAAACTCATATTCCATCGTTTGCAAGCAAACATAAACTTCCTGAGGTACTCAGATCCGAAATCCAACCTAGAGATTCACCAACCTCAACAATGGAAGAAGTAATAGAAGAACAAGATCCTACATTCCCAACAAAAAAAGTAGTTTTCCTATCTTCAACTGGAGAAAGACTTCTAGGACAAGAAGTAGAAATCCCTATTGAAGAAGAAGAGGAAGAAACTTATTTTAACTTACCATTCATAGACGAACTAGAAAAGCTAGAATATGAATTAGAAAACTCAATTTTGGAACCTTATATTAGTTCTTGAAAATCTACAATGGCTAGAGAAGGGGAAGTAGAGGTACATAATATTAATGGTGAACAACCTAGGATTGGTGGATGAAGAGGAGGAAATAGGGGAGGAGGAAGAGGGGGAAGAGGTCTAGGAAGAGGTAGAGGAGGAGGTATAGGAGATCCAAAACCTTTTGGATTTCTTATCCTCAATGAAGATACAAAAACTACAATAAAAAATATATCACCTTCCATCCTTCCAAATTTTCATGGATTAAGAAGTGAGGATCCTGAAACATTTGTCTTTGAGTTTGAATTCTTGTGTAGATCTTATGTTAACTTTCTTGAGCCTCAAAATTTGAAATTGTTTCGGGAAACTTTAATGATGTGACATTAAAATGGTTCATGGTATTAGGAGCACATTATAGAAGAACATGGGAAGAAATGAAAACTATATTATTAGAGAAATATAAGGACTATTGTACGCCCCATAATCTTAACGATGAAGTCTTTGAAATGATGCAAAAAGAAGATGAAAATCTTGAAGATTTCATTTAAATATTTTCTTATAATATTAAAAGGGCTAAAATTCATGAATTATATGAAGAAACTTTGAAAACTCTCTTATTAAAATCCATCAGAGATGAGTGGATTGATCTTGTCAATTCGATGGGTAAGGGATACATTTATTAGTTATCATTTCGAGAAATTTGTAAGTTGTGCATGCACATTTCAAGAGGTAAGACAAGAACTACGAAAAATCCAAGAGACCCTCTCATGTCTAGGATTAATAAATCTTCATTTGGGATAGTAAGTAGGGATGAATTAGGAAATTTTGTTGACAAATTTAAAATGGACATTTTGGTGAGTCTTAGTGAACAAATAGATACTCTTAAAGTAAAAAACAATCAAAATTCTTAAAATGTTGCATTGTCAATCTTTAGTCCCAAAAGTAGGAAAAAACAAGATTTGAGAGAATGTCCCCTTGATTTAAAAAGTGTAGAAACTTGTGTTATATGTGTAGAAAATCATGATACAAAGGAATTCCCTTCGATACCAAGTCTTAAAGTTGTTTATCAAGAAGAATTAATACCAAATCAAGTAGAGCCTCTTTGTTTTATTGCTAAAAGACCATGGAAAAATTCACAACCAAATATGACTCAAGGTTTTAACACTCAAGCATTTTCACAACCATCACAAAACAATTGGACTGCACCCATGCCTTGGAAATCTTCGCCCCAACCTTGAGCACAAGGATGGAAAAATCCTTATGGAAAATATCTTCAATATCCTCAGTATCAACAACCTTACCCTATTTTTCCAACACAATATTTTCCTCAACATGTTCAACCAACTCAACCTCAAAATCCAAATCCGCAACTTTCATTACCACTTCCTTAAAGAACAAACAATTTCCTTCTCAACCACTTCTAAATCCAAATAATAATAACAATTTACAACCTCTTTACAATATGAAGGAAAAAAATTTAAAACCTACATGATAACTGCATTAGATCTAAACAATCTCCAAATTAGATGTGGTATAATATTGGAAAAGAAGTTCCCATCAGTTGTTATTCAGGAATCTGAAAAGGATAATATATCTTAAAAAGGGAAATCTCTTAATCAAGAAGAAAAATCTCAAAAACAAACCATCCTTGTAAATTCTGGTGATATTCCAATAAACACAACTCCCATGATAGGACAACCTTGAGTATCTGTCCAAATAACACCTTTTCCTAAGAGATTAAAAATTGATAAACGGGTAGAAAAACATATTTTATTGCATGATTACGAAATGATAGATGAAATGAATAATGTTTTTATAAAAATTATTTTGTTACAAGCTATCATACCAATATTTGCAAAGACAATCAGGGAGTTAAGTATTAACAGACCAGGAAGAAAATTAAAAGATGTAAAAAAATTTCAATTAGTTGGGAAAATTGCAGATATCATGATGCGAAAAACAACAATTTAGAAATATCTTGATCCAAGAGGGTCCCATTATACAAACACATATCAATGGTATCAAAATTCCAAACACATTGATTGATTTAGGAGAAGCTATAAACATCATGAGTAAACAAACTATGAATGAATTGAATCCTCGTAATCTTGAATATACACCTACACTGTTAGAATTAGAATACAGATATGTTATTAAATCTAATGGTGTATTATAAGACATATTTGTATCATTAGACTCTTGTGAATATCCTATTGATTTTGTGATTTTAACACCGAATAATAATTTAGGAGGACATCCATTGATTCTAGGAAGACCATGGTCAGCTACAGTTGATGCCTTTATAATTTGTAGATCTGGTGATATGTTTATTTTTGATGGAATTTCAACAAATAAATTAGCATTATATCATCCTGCAAAAATAGCAATAGAAGTGGAAAGTGAAGAATGGGTAGATGATGATATTGATATACAACTTATATTTGTTACTTCACAAATAGATGAACAAGATCAGATTTTGAATTTAATGGAAAATAATGTGTCTTCCTCATATTGTGAATCTAATCAAATCTCCCAAGAACAATGTAATATTGAATATTTGTCATCTCGTCAATTATATTTACATTCTATGGAAAAATTTGGCAATTCATCAATAGAAATTTTTCAACAAAAGGCCTTGAATATCAATAATAATATGGAAGCAAAAGAAAGACTTAATAAAGATGTTACAAGAGCATTCCTCTGCTTATGCATGGGAGTAAAATGACATGAAAGGAATTGATTTTAATACTTGTATACATCATATTTAAATTGAAGAAAATGCTAAACCAATCTGATAGCCTCAGAGAAGAATGAATCCAAATTTCAAAGAAATTGTTAAAGAGGAACTATAAAAATTGTTAAATGTGAATTTCATATATCCAATATTAGATAGCTGGTGGGTTTCATCGTTGGTAATTGTTGCTAAAAAGAATGGAAAGTGGAGAGTATGCATTGAGTATATGGAATTGAATAAATCTACCTTAAAAGATAATTTTCCACTTCCTTTTATAGATCAAGTTTTAGATACATTGGCGGGAAAGAAACATTTCTCATTCTTGGATGTTTTTAGTGGATATAACCTAATCCAAGTAGCTCTAGAAGATCAAGATAAAACCACTTTTACCTATCCATGAGGAACCTATGCCTAATGAGTACTTCCTTTTGGGTTATGTAATGCACCTGCAACATTCCAAAGGGTAGTTTTGGAAACTTTTCTAATCTAATTCATGATTGTGTAGAAGTTTATATGGATGATTTTACTATCCATGGAAATTCGTTTGAATAAGCTCTTAAAAATTTGGAAAAGGTTCTCATTATATGTAAAGAAGCAAATCTCTCATTAAGCCGTGAATTTTTTTTATGATGTTTACTAAGGAGATTGTTTGATGACACCATATTTAAGGAAATGGAATTAGAGTGGATACATATAAAGTATAAGTTATTTATAAATTAACAATTCCAATTTGTCAAAGAGATGTTAGAAGTTTTCTTGGTTTTACTGGTTACTATAGAAGATTCATATAAAACTTTACAAAACTTGCTTCTCCACTTTTCAAATTTCTCATGAAAGATTGTGAATTCATTTGGAATTCTGAATGCCAAAAGTCTTTTGAAACATTGAAAGAAAATATTTATGAAGCACCTATTCTAAGAGGACCAAAATGGAAGTGACATTTTCATATTTTAGTTGATCCTTCAGATACAACATTAGGAGTAGTATTAAGACAAAAGGATTTAAATCCGTATGCCATTTACTTTACCAGTAAAAATTTGACTCCCGTAGAGTTAAATTATAATGTAACATAAAAGGAGTTTTTAGTTGTTGTCCATGCCATTAATAAATTCATACATTACATCATTGGTTACGAAACCTTTGTACATACAAGTCATTCTGCAATTAGGTACTTAATGAATAAACCAATCACTAATGGTAGAATTACAAGATGGTTATTGTTGTTACAAGAATTCAATATTACTATTTTTCATAGACCTAGAAAACAAAATATAGCTACTGACTTTCTATCTAGGATTCAAAATGATAATAATGATCTACCTGTAGAAGATAATTTTCCTAACGAATATCTTTTTGCAGCATCTATTAAATCTCATTTGTTTGTAGATATTGCTAATAATTTGGCTACAGAAAAGTTATCATTATATTTGTCTCCTTAAGAGAAAAGAAAGGTAATTCTAATTAGTGGATATTACTTATGGATAAATGGAGAATTGTAAAAAACAGGGCCATATCTGATTATTCGAAGGTTTGTCAGAGAAGAAGAAGTACCAGAGATATTAAAGGCTTGTCATGATGAACCATGTGGAGGACACTTCACTGATAAAATAACTTCTTACAAAGTCCCTCTCTTAGGATATTATTGGCCTTCCCCTTTCATGGATGCCAAAGAATATGTAAAGAGATGTGATAGTTGTGAAATAATGGGGAAACTTGCTCCTTTAGATGAAATCCTTCTACAACCTCAGGTACTCATTGAACCTTTTGAAAAATGGGGTCTAGATTTCATTGGTCCAATCAATCCACCATCAAGACAAAAAAAGGTACATTCTTGTTTACATTGATTATGTTACAAAATGGGTAGAAGCTAACGCACTTCCTTTTTCTATTGAAAATGTTGTAATTTAATTTCCTTTTAAGTATATTCTTGGCACCCTAGATTTTCTTTTTAAACCCTATTCTAATCCCATTTTATTTATAACACTCGTTTTATTTTCAAAATAAACAGCTACATAATTGTTGAGAATCTACAACTTTAACAAAATTCTGCAGTCAATATTGATAGGGATCATCAACTGGGATGATTTAAGATTTTGGCAAAAAAGATTGATCAAGCTTGCAAGTGAAGGAATCAATGGACAATTCAAAAAGGTTAATGAAAGCATTAATTTAAAGGTATGCAAATATTAGATTAAATAATAAAGGTAAAATAACATTAGAGTATTAAATAAGATAGATGTTGCTACCACCATTCAAAATAATCATTACTATTCCAACTTTGAAATGAGTTATAAATACTATGTCCTATCAATGAAGTTGGTTGTAAGCCCATTCATCATTTATCATTACATAGATACTCCACTCCATAAACCATGTTTCATTGATAATTCTCCTCTCATTCATCTTCCATTTTCCCGAAGGCCTTTTCACCCATTTTCGTTAAACAATTTCACTCTCATCCATACTCAGACCTATGAAACCATTTCCACTCCATAACCTTGTCAAAGTAATAAATTGAAGGTTAAACCTTCACCAACATGGGGGTTCTTGTGAGTATAGATTCGAATGGGAAGAAATTCATAGAAGGATATCCACAAGTTAAACAGATGCTGCAGCAGGCACAATGGTTGGAATTTATAGAAATGTTCAATGAGTATGATAGAGAGGTGACCAACTCTTTTTCCCGATGATTTGATGGAGTGGAAGCAGATATTTGGTATATTAAAATAGTGGCGACAAAATGTTTCATGGAAGAAGTACTAGATTACCTAGGGTTGGTGAGGGATGGTTCAAAAACAAAGGAATTGAAGGAAATGAACGGAAGACATTTCTTAAAAACCCAGGTATGGATATTCAATTTTTAAGAAAGGCATCCCAAGTACAACTCTTAAAAGAAAATGGAGAAATTTACCATTGATTATCCAAAAATTCATTACTTGTGAAGTCTATCATATATGTTTTATGATGCATTTTCTTGAGGGTATTGAAATTAATCGGCCTTATTTCTTACACAATAGTTTAAATAAAATGACTCGTAATACTCAAAGGAAAATGCATTCTATTGGGAATACTGAGTATCATCATGTTCTGATAAAGATGTTAATTGAAGCCCACCTCGAAAGTGTAGGAGATAATTGGAAATGGTTTCTAGTCAGGAGTAATTTTAAAGAGATAGAACAAGAAGAACCCAACAACAAAATAAAAATAAGTAGAAGAAATCTATCTCTAAACCCTATATATCACCTACCTCTACAACCAGAGAGACTCTCAGAAGATGAATCCCCTCTTGCTGATGTATTGGAAAATATTAAGAAGAAGAATATTAGAAGAATAAAAGCAGTGATAAGGAAGAAAGTATGTCTAGAAAGTAATCATAGGAGATATAATATGCAAAGACTGAACAAACAAAAGTTCAAAAGGAAACTCCTCTTACTAAATCCTTATCTACTACTAGGAGAAGTGCAAGAATCAACAAATTAACAAAAGAATCATCTCGACAATCTGTAGAGCTTTTCAATCTGGAGGAAGATGAAGAACTGAAGATTCTATTCCCTGTAATTCCATCACTAGCTTTATCACCCATTTTATCACCAGTTTCATCACTGATTTCTAATACAGAGAAGAATTCTTGAAATTGACCCAGATCAACAAGAGATATATGATTATATAGAGCCTTTGGAGAAAAAAACTACAAAAAGTTCCACTGCATCCTCCTCAAATCAAGATAAAGGAATCTAGACTGGTATTCCACAAGAACCTCCAATTATAAATACTCTCAAACAAGAATTTTTTTAATTGGAGACACTAAACATATACTTAAAACATGAACATGAAACGTTGAAAGTGGAGAATGAAATACAGAGGAATAAAAATGACAACATTCTCTTACATCTTTCTCTATGGTATGATAAGAATAAAAAGCTAAAAGAAAAGAACAAATCCCTCAAGGGACAGGTCATAATTCTAAAATATAAGATTCTAATGAAAAAACTAAGGATGCAAGACACTAAGAAAAAGGAAAAGAACACAAATCTGGATGTTTTAGCTCAAGTTTCTGAAGGGGTTCAGTAACAAAAAGGTTCATCGGTTTTGAAATTTTTCATGAGGACATGAAATGACTTCCATGTGGTGGAATATTGAGCCTTATAATTCCTTCATTTTGACACCATTTTTCATTCTCTTTATTTATTTTTTAGCTTCATAATTAGACAGTGGGCATCAAATTGCACGATTCATGACATGGCAGGTATATAATTGTCTTTTATTTCATAAATTGATAATGTTTGTTATTAGTTAGTCTAATGTTTGCTTCAGCTACCAAATTACAATGATTTTGTAGCTACTACATGATTCTACAACCATGTCCATGGTTTGACAGCTTCGAAGATGCCAGATGGAAAAAAAATATATATGGGTTGATGGCAATTGACACACTCAACGATTTCCTCGTACTCTCATGAAATAGATCGATGGATGTAGGTCTTGATTATGCATTCAAAAATAAAGTCAACCGCGGTAATTGGAAACAAGTGAGCGAGAATGAGATATACCCCTCATGATTTGCTTTGATAATAGAAAATCATGAGTGAATTACGCTACATTAACTTTTCAAGTTAAAATTTGTATTCTGTTGACAAAAATTAGGCATAGATCTCTGAAAAGTTAATGTTATGAGATTTATAGAAAACCTCTCAGAAGAAATGAAATGTTGTTAAGGAGTACACAACAATGAAGATTTAAACTCCATTTTTAATATCCAGTTTATGAAAGAACCTTTTCATTTCCATGCTTGGTTGATTCTTTGATCAATAGCATGATTACCTGCTTCTTGTGGAGCTCCCCCTCGAGAAATAAGGATTCTTGCTTGTTTTTGATGTAAAGAATTTCTATATTATCTCATAGGATTTCTACCTATTTGATTGAGTAGTTTCATTCCTAATTTATTTCATAATCGAATGAGGATTGTTTTACTAATTATTTCTTCTGTTTATAGATTCTGGATGTACATGAATTAATCTTAGCAGTGGTGATAAATGTGATTTTATACTTAGACAAAACTTTATTTTTTCTTGTAGAATAGAGGATTTATTTGCAAAATTATATGCTACATTCCAAGCATGTGTGATTTATACTTCAAGCAAGTGTTAATGTATTTAAGCAGAGATTTATTTCATTTTGATTTCAAACAATTGTGAATGCTATTTTTATAGATGTGTGATGACATTAATATTAGCCTTTCCTTTTGAAATTGAGTGTGTATATAACTCTTATTTGTTTGAAGAGTGTAATTAATTTTCATTTACAACAAGTGTGGGATTGATTTACTTATATGGAGAATTGTGAGATTTTCTCTCAAAGTAGAGTGTGATATTTTCCATAAGTAGTTGTCAGTAAAAGAGTGTGATCATCATAGGGATAATATTATTTTCAGTAATAGAAGATTGTTCATTTCCATAAATCAATTTAATTTACAATAAACGGCTTCTAGCATATACAGTGAATTTACACCTCATCAACTTACTAGCCCTGGTCGATAATTTATGTGAACCATTTAAGATAAATTAAATTGCCAAATAACAAATATAGAGCTAGAGCTAATCAAAGAGGTTATGTCTGCGAAACATAGTCTCTCATATGAAGAAACTTAATTGCAGCAAAAAGGTGTTGTTGGGTGTGGGATCCCCCCAAGCCAAGTTTTGCGGCTTAAAGCCGAAGTTTTGACTAAGTCTGATGTAAAGACTCCGCGATTTGTGGGCGCGTAGCGTGAAGTTGTAATTGAGTCATAGACTTGTCTGCCCTTACTTTTGTAAATATAATTTCGGCTTGAATTGTATAAATAGACCAAGGCTCTAAGTGTAAAGGGACATCATATAGAAGGAATAGAAGAAGATTAATGAGCATGCATTGAGTCAAAAGTGTAAAGTATTGTCTTTTAGTTGTAGAGTAGGAGAAGGCTCTACAGCTGAGTGCGCAGAGGCCTAGTAGTCCATAGCTGAGTGCGCAGACCCCTGCAGTTGAGTGCGTAGGGCAGGTTGAGTCTCTAACCGATTGAAGCATTAATAAAGAGATGTTTTACATTATTTTTGTGTATCATTTCCTGTTTTATGCATTGAAGTATATTGGGTGTGAATTGCAAGTTTACTGTTTAATTGTTGCGCGAACTTATATGAATATGTTGAATAAGTGAATATAAGACAAAGTATATGTTCACACGAAGATAACTAACTGTTATAAGAAGATAAGTAAGATCCATAGTGTAACTTGGAAAAATAGCACAGATCATTGCTTTAGCAGTGTGAAAGATTCACAGCTCCTAATAGGGCTGTGCAAAGGGGGATATAACACGGCGCGAAAGCGTCATAGGTCAGGAAAGTGCACGAAGGTAGTCCCAGGTGGACTAAATCGACCCCTCAGACATCTCAAGGGTGTGGAAACATGGTTCCAGCATACCCCATACTGGTTCCGGTGAGACCTCAGACTGCGCTCCACGGACTGTTGCCGAAAGTGCCAGTTGTACAGGGATTTGTTTGCCTAAATAACTCCAAACCTGGGTCAGGCCCCATCAACCCAACAAATGGTTCCACTGCGAGGACCAAAATCTGCATAGAGATGTTTGATGTCGTATCATTGGAATCCAACTAAGAAAGAAATTGAAGGTTGGTTGGACAGGAGAATTCATGAGTTTGCGGCGCAGGAGAACAGGAATCTACAACTATCAAAGGAAGAGTGGTTAGACTGCTACCTGTACATGGAAATCCATGAAATTTTCTTTGCATCCTTCCCTACTGAGATGTACGAGTGGATCACGAAGCTAGCAAATAGCCAAGGAAGGTGGAAACTCAACAATCCTATTGTGTGGAACCTAGAGTTGGTGCACAGATTGGAAGTATCAGAGGATAATATCGCATGGGCTATTGATCACTGGCTCAATCAGATTATGGGAGGATTCATTACTGAATTTGCGGTATATACTTCAGTCAGCTATAGCGAGGCAGAGTGACGCTTTCTCAAAGGACCGTGAGGTAAGTACGTAGAGTCTCTGAATACTTGGATTAAAATGTTATTATGTGAAAAGAGGGTTATGAAATTTCCTTGATGTCCGGAGCTACGTGGAGTGGAAAAACCTACAAAAACAAAGGAAGTAAGGGACTCGAGAATAGCCCCTTTATTTCACCTCCGTGAAGGGACGAGGAAGAGCTCATGAAGGTCTTACCGAGAAGAGTGATCAATTTGATAAGGTAGAGGATTTCACACATACCACCCCCACCCACGCCACCACCAACTTCACCGCCTTCAGCCCCATCTTCGCTTGTACCACCTCTGCCACCACCGTGAGTCAATATGGCAAGCACGATAAAGTTGCAGGTGTTCAAGGGAGTAGGAAATGAAGATCCAGACTAGTTTTGGTTCGTGATAAGGGATGTATGGGAAGCGCAGGGAGTTACAGATGATAACATAAACAAAGCAACATTGGTCAGCACCCTGCAGGGTTGCGCACTGACCTGGTAAATTGAGCATTCTAATGACAATTCGAATGCAGGGATCATGGATATCCAAATTTCACTGAACAAAGAATTTAGTAGGCTGAAGTCAGAGTCGTAGTCGATCATTGGATTGAAATAGATCACAATGCTATTGGGTTCGACTCCTTGTGAGTTGGATCAGAGACTGAAGTGCACAATTCACAAAGCTAATATGGCTTTGGCGGATGGACAACACTGTGAATGATTTGTGGCATCGCTAATTCCGCATTTGAGGAATGCATTGTTGCAACAGAGGTTAACAACCTAGGCAGAGGCCTTGGAGATCGCGATGAGGCTGCATGAGACACTAATACAGGATCCTAACCTCGGAGTTTGGTAGATCCACATGCAGTTGAAAAACTTATGCCTTGAGATGCAGAGTCTAAAACATGACAGGATGGCTCGCTCGGAAGTGCGCAAAGTAGTATGGTGCATAAAATGCAAGGGTCAGGGACATGACAAGGACCACTACCTGGTGTTCATGAATTACCTCGTGTGAGGAGGGTTGATGTAATTAAGACCGAAGGCACAACCAAGACCTAGCATGATGCCTACTTTGTGGTGCCTGACTTGTCAAATAGGAGGAAAGCATGCTATGGACAACTGCCATTTGTTATAGAAGTACACACAGAATTCGCAATAGTTGTTGTGTAAATTTTGTAGATCGGTTGGACACGATGAGTGCAGCTGTAGAAGCTATGAGCTGATGATGGATAGGACTCCCACCTATAGATTTCAGGCTGAGACGCAGCCCCTTGACCAGAAGGCAGGAGTGGTACGAACCGGATTTCAGGGGCATGGATGAGGACGAGGTGGAGGAGGACCTGGAAGAGGTCGCAGATAAATGATATGTTACAATTGCGAAGTGCCAGGTCATTATGCCCATGATTGTATGAATCCAACGAGTCCATCATGTCTATATTGTACCTTGTTTGATGATGAAATTGAGGATTGTCACACATTGATAGCTAGGTTACATGACAAGGGAGTGCTCCAACCTCCCCCAACTCAGAACCTGCAGATGATGAGGTCTGAGCCACACGAGGAAGACCGAAATGTGAACATTGTGCTCCGAAGTGGAAATACGATGGGAGATGATAACGGCAAATAGTCAGAAGATAGTACTTGGGTTCGCATGGCTCTGACGAAAGAACTAGATTTTTATTTGGAGCACGCTAAGGGAACCTTCATGGAAGCTAGGAAGAACTTCACTCATGCCTCCACTTCAGGAACCAAAGATAGAGCTGAGCCGGAAATGGACCCATCTATGGTTACGACGTTCCTAGAAACATGCATGAAGCTACTGTGCAATAGTAAGGCTGTAAAGGGATTGTAGGAACTAAAGGGATTGTAGGAACTCATTAATAGATGCAATAGGACCGTGCCAGGAGAACCGCACGTAGTCTGGAAGATTGGAAAGAATGTGATGAGGATAGGAAGAGAAATGAGGTTGACTATAAAGATAGGAGAATATGAGATGGACAATGTAATTCTAGACCTAGGGTCAGATGCGAACGTTCTGTCGAAGCAGAAATGGGAGTTCATGGGAAGGCCTACACTACAATGGTCTGTTATCTAGCTACGAATGCTGAACCAAGAAAGGATAATACCCATGGGGAGATTGTAGGGAATCACCGTGGATATTGAAGGGGCAAGCTCGCTAGCAGACTTTTAAGTGTTAGATGTTGTTGATGACAGAAATCCCTATATCGCGCTCTTAGGAATCGATTGGGCAACTGAAATGAATGGGGTGATCAATTTCAAGAAGCGAAAAAATATTTTTGAGAAAAATTCTTTGCGCGTAGTCATACCTTTGGACCGTGCATAAGGATTGTGCTACATAGAGCCAGTGTGCGACTATGAAAGTGACAATGATTTGGACTGCATCTACAAGATAACTACGAGAGCGAAAGACTGGGTAAATCCCACCCCGGATGGATAGATCTCATGGGAGTGAAAAAGCTCCTGTACATCGGATTCTGATGAGGATATAGAGTGATAGAAAAACTGGTTGCACGAGGTGACAACACTGAACTGTAATATGATGACAAGATCGTTGTGCTGCGTATCGACAAAAACAAGGGATCTACCTACTTATGATGGGTTATGTGAGGTAGATGCTTTCTTGAACATATTTGAAAGGGAGGTGTCGGAACATTAATATTTGGAGGCATTGAAATGGGTACCACGCGCTACGCCTGCGAGGTGGTGGGGTACGCACCAAGGAAGCTTTGAGGACTGGCGCGAATGTAGGAGAAAGATGCTCATGCATTTTGGGAAACCTCAGATGTGACTAACAGACAAGTATGATGGACGAGACGATCTGCACATGCACCTGGCCAAGTGGACAAAGGTCTATTGAGAAGAGACACAATCTGAGTGGGTGCACTTGTTTTGTCATACCCTAGATGTTATACCCATGAACTAGTATACAAAGATGGAGCTCTGCCATGGGACAAGTGAATGGGATATCGTACGCGAAGGGTTCCTGTTAACCTTCACCTTTGAGGATCATTGGTGGGACACTGTTAGTGACGCACTACAAGCGGTAAGAGCAGTTATATTTAAGATACCACAGGAGCCAATAGAATCAATTAAGCTTGAATAGGCTACTCAATTGAGCTGCACACATGTGTGTTATAATGTAAATTCTAAAGAAGACGATGAGGATCTGTGAAAAATTAACATTCCAAAAATAGAATGCCATTGTGAGGTTCAAGGATCAATGATTGAAGACCCTGACATAACTGCGCTGATAAAGAAAAAGTAGGTGAACATTGGTATGGAGGCTGAACCTAAGTATGCAACGCTCAGGGACTACTGGGATGACGCAATGGTGGATAAGGTCGCTGAGTTACTCCGCGAGTACCAGGACTTATTCCCGAGCAAGATCATGGACTTAAAAGGAATCATCGGAGATTTAGGAATGATGAAGATCACATTAAAGCTCAATGCGAAGCCAGTTAAGCAGAGGCCTTACTGCTTGAATCCAAAATAAAAGGAGAAGGTCTGCATAAAACTAGACAAAATGCTCGCAGGAGGAATCATTGAGCAGGTGGAAAAATCTGATTGGGTAATCCCTATGGTTGTGCAGGAAAAGAAGCAGAAGGGTGAGATAAGAATATGCATGGATTTCAGAAAATTATATGATGCATGTGTGCATGTCCCATTCCCAACTACATTCACAAATGAAGTATTGGAAAATGTCGGTGGGTAAGAAGTATATTCTTTTACTGACAGGTTATCAGGGTACCACTAGATCAAAATTGTGCTGGAAGATAGGAGCAAGACAACCTTCGTGACTGAGTGGGGCTGCTTTCGCGCATAATTGTTGCAACATTCAAGGAATATATACATAAGTTCATGGAGGTTTATCTTGATGATTGGACTATATTTGGGTTGGTTAAGCACCGTGTAGTGAGCTTACGCTTGATGCTAGATACCTGCTGAAGACACCAAATCGCATTGAACCTCAAGAAGTGTACGTTCCTCGTGCCATTTGGGAACCTGCTGGGACACATGGTTTGTAGATAGGGAGTGATGGTAAACCCCGCGAAGATTGCGATGATTCTGAATTTGGAAGCACCACGGAGTGTGAAATAGCTACGCGCTACTATGGGACATATGGGGTACTACAGGAAGTTCATAAAAAGTTATGGCGAGATCACCACACTGATGGAGAATTTGTTGAAAAAATATGTCACGTTCTACTGGAATGATGGCTGCAAGAAAAACCTGGATGTGCTAAAAGAAAAGATGTCCTCGGCGCCAATCTTGGTCTTCCTAAAATGGGACGAGGAGTTTCATGTCCATGTTGATGCATCGTGTATAGTGTTGGGAGTAGTACTAACACAAGATGGAAGAGAGGGTTTGGATCACCCTATCGTGTCCACGAGTCACAGCTTGTCTAAGGCAGAAAATAACTATTCCACCACTGAATGCAAGGCATTGGCTATTAGACGCTCTAGAAATATAGGCACTATTTTATAGGGGGACACTTCAAGATGTATACAGATCATTCCACACTAAAATACTTGGTCAATAAGAATGTGTTGGGGGGGCACATATGTAGGTGCCTTTTATTGTTCCAAGAATATGATTTTGAGGTCATTGTGAAGCCTGGAATCCTGAATGCGGGACCGGGTCACCTGTTGCACATTGAGACAGGAGAGGAACCTACTAGTTTGGAGGAAGTATTACCTGACATACAACTCTTTTCTATGCGTGTAGCGTATGGACACTTTTAAGACATAATCCACTTTCTCACGATGGGACCAGTGCCAAAAGAGTACTCCATCCAGTAGAGGAAGGAACTGGTGGTGCGCAGGGCATATTTTTCTGTCATTTCAGGGCACCTATATAAGATGGGAAATGATGAGATACTACAAAGGCATGTACCTGAATTTGAATGAAGCCATATCATTGCGGACGTGCATAGGGGCGCTGTGGGAGCACACTATGCAGGGAGTGTGACTGCGCAAAATATTCTCCGCCCAGGATTGTGGTGGCTGACCCTTCATTAGGATTCAAAAGCACATTGCAAGGCCTGCGATGTATGTCAAAGAACATGTAAACCATCGTGGAGGGATGAGATGCCTTTGAATCCACAAATGATGCTGCAGCCCTTTGAAAAATGGGTGATTGACTTCATAGGACCTATCAAAACTCAAGGAAAAATGGGCACAAGATACATTATCACTGCGACGGAGTACTTGACTCGTTGGGCAGAACCACAACCAGTAAAAGATTACATGACCGCCACGACCGTGAAGTTTCTGTTTGAACACATATTGACATGCTTTGGATGTCTGAAGATCTTGATGAGCGATTTCGGTACACATTTCTTGAATGAAACAATTACTGTGCTAATAGAAGAGTTTCAGGTGTATCATCAGAAATTCACACCGTATCAGCCACAAGCCAACGAGAGAGTAGAAGCATTTAAAAAAATACTGGAGACTGCACTGATCAAAGTATGCAACATGCAGCGAAGTGAATGGGACCTACATGTACCTGCAGTATTATGGGCTTATAGGAGAACGTGCAAGAAACTGACGGGACAGACACCTTTCCGGCTGGTCTATGGAGTGGAAGCCGTAATGCCAATGGAGTATATTGTGCCTAGTCTATGCATAACAGTGCTCATAGGTATGATGAACCATGGAGCCCTGGAGGAGAGGCTCGTGTAGTTGGAGGAACTAGAAGAGGAACAGTTTTAGCTGGATTCCATCAGCAGGTATGAAAGCCATGGGAAAAGGCATGGCACGATCGACATATTAAGTTGTGCACCTTCAAGGTAAACGATTTGGTGTTACTATATGATAGTAAGTTTGATAAGTTCCTGGGAATGTTCAAAATGCATTGGCTGGGACCGTATGTGAGTAAGGAGGTCACAAACGGAGGTGGGGTGTAGCTGGTAAAGCTAAATAGAGAACCTTTCCCAAGCAAAGTGAATGGCAGTCGATTGAAGCCATACACGAGTGGCCTGACTATCTGACTAGCCAACAAAAGCACAGTCGTTGCGCTTCTGGGTGTTGAACAAAGGTGCGGGACTATAAGCAGATGCAGGGGATGCAAGAACAGATACAGGGGAGCATTTCTGACACCACGGTCTTGGAACAATGTGTATAGGAGATACAATAGGCAGCCACTCAGTGCACTGCTGACCTTGCAACAGTCCGAGCAGAGTTGGGAGGTCTCCCCATTGAGATCTTTGCATCGACAGTGTGACTCGAGGGCAAGTCACGATGTTTGTGATGGGGGCCTGTTAGGTGTGGGATCCCCCCAAAGCAATTTTTGGGGCTTAAAGCCCAAGTTTTGACTAAGTCTAGTGTAAAGATTCCGTGATTTATGGGCACAGAGCGCAAAGTTGTAATTGAGTCATAGGGTTGTCCGCCATTACTTTTGTAAATATAATGTAGGCTTGAGAGTTCTACCCATGGTCTACGGACCATGGGATTGTATAAATAGATCGAGGCTCAAAGTATAAAGAGACATCAGATAGAAGGAATAGAAGAAGATCTAATGGGGAAGCATTGAGCCTATAGTGTAAAGTCATTTCTTTGGGTCGTAGAGTAGGATAAGGCTCTGCAGCTGAGTGTGCAGAGGCCTAGTAGTCCGCAGCTGAGTGCGTGGACCCCTGCAGCTGAGTGCGTAGGGCAAGTTCAGTATGTAGCCAATTGAAGCATTAATAAAGAGATTTTTTACATTATTTTTGTGTATCATTTCATGTTTTATGCATTGAAGTATATTGGGTATGAATTGCAAGTTTACTATTTATTTTCTACATGAGCTTATATGAATATGTTGAATAAGTGAATATAAGATAAAGTATTTGTTCACACGAAGTTAACTAATTGTTATAATAAGATAAGTAAGATCCACAATGTAACTTTGGGAAATAGTGCAGATCACTGCTCTAGCAAGGCGAAAGCTTCACAACCCTGGATAGGGTTGTACGAAGTCGAATATAATAGGGCGCGAAAGTCTCGTAGGTCAGGAAAGTGCACGAAGGTAGTCACAGGTGGACTAAATCGAACCCTCAGACATCTCAATGGTGCAAAAACTTGGTTCCAGCATCCCACCATACTGCTTCGGGTGAGACCTCAATTTGCGCTCTGCAGACTATTACCGAAAGGGCCAGTAGTACAGCGATTTTTTTGGCTAAATAACTTTGAACCTGGGTCAAGCCCCATCAATCCAACAGGTGTGATGAATTTCATTTGAGAAACGCTTGTTGATGGCTAATGGTCAAGACAGGGTAATCTAGAAGTGTGTCATAGCTCTTGATTTTCACCAGGAGAATCTCAAGCTAAGCTGCATTGTAATTACCATGCAAGAAAAATTAAATATTACGAAAGAAAGCTTGTTAATAAGCAAAATTCGAAATGGAAAATGATCGATGCCGGAAGAATGGTAAATCTTGCACAATATCTAAATTCTTTTTTCAGAACTTGGGCTAGATATATTTAATTGGTATTTAATAGATTTCAAGAGGGTTAAAAACCTGAAAGTGATATATTTAATGATTCTTCAGTTGTAGAGAAATATTTGATGAAAAAAATATATATAGGGACAAATATCATACATGATTGGAAGTAAAAAATGTAAGGTAAATGATTATAAGAAAAGTGTGGATTTAGGGGGCATAATTGTGGACATATCAAAACAAAGATGGAATTTGGAAGCAACTACAAAGGGGAAAACAAATTTTCAAGAAGCTAGCTCTACTACCAAAGATGGCATCTAGTGTTGGGTGTTTTCCTCTCTTTTAAGGCAACTTAGATCAGTTTCAAGGCACATAAGAAATACATCCTTACATTCTTCTGGACTTCTCTTCTGCTCCTATTGGGACGTCTATTTTTTTGTCATCTTCTGTTGCTCTGTAATTGAGCTATGTTCTCTCTCGGTTTTGAGTTTCTTCAACTTAAACTCCAGAGATTTGAAACATGAGTAAATACCACAAAATACCATTAGAAAACATTGTGCAAACCCAGAATCCAAGGGGGCTAATCTCAACTCCTCTAGCCACCATATGTTATTGCTACAACAACCTAGACAAAAAATCTTAATTACCCACCCCTGAAAATAAAAACAAACCCTACATCCTTATAAATCCCAACTCATAAAAGCACACCCACTTGCAACTATAAAGGGTGAAAGGACGACCATGAAACCCTAAAATCTAGGATGTTTTCCACTTCAATTGATAGTTAGAAATTTGTTTAGTTCTACAAAAAATCCTTCCCGAGGTTTCTTCTGATGTTTATTTAATGATCTATATGGAGATTGAGCAGGCACTAACTCTTTGGGGGAAATAAAGGGTTTACTGCAATTCAATGTGAGAGCTATGAGAGACGGGGCTCAACTTACCAACAAGAAGGAGAAAGAGGAGAAGGGTATAGCCATTAATAAGGCCATGTGAGGGAGATGGTTCTAGAAAGGGTTAAAATACATGAAAACAAAATGTGAAAGGGAGGGAAATGTTTGTGAATAGGTATATTTGGTACTAATTTGAAAGTCACAACTATATGGGTGAGAAAAAAAAGCATTTTCTTCACATCATTTCCCATGAATTTTAGTGCAAGATGTTGAAATAAGATCCCAGATCTAACATGACATTACAAATATCATACTCGTGGATCTAGGAATCCATCTTCCACTCACTTCTTGTCTTGATTTTCTACTTCCCAGCCCTCCTGATGTGACTCTTAGGTAGAGGGGCATTGATGAGCTCCTCTTCTTCCTCAATACAGTGATGAACTATCGATGAAACTTCTTTGTCAAGCTTCCATTATGAAATATTGAACAAGAGAGGAATAGATCCTTCATTACCCTGAAAGGAATTCATTTCCCAAGGGGTTTATGTTGTGTCCTTGATACTATCCTTCCTAGCCATAGGCTATCAACAATATCCCATGCTACAATAGCACTAGTTGGTCCATTACCATATCCCACAGTAGCGCGTTGCAAATAGGTAGGCCGACTGCAACTTCTTTGTCAACCTTCCATTATCAAAGATTTGAACAATAGAGGAATAGATCCTTGCTTACCTATGAGAGGAATTGATTCCCCAAGGGTTCCAGGTTGTAGCCGTTATACTATATTTTCTAGCGATAGGCGATCAACAAGATCCTAGGATACAACAACGCTAGTTCCACCATTAGCCAGTCCCATAGTAGTGTGATGAAAACAGGAAGGTAGGGGAAAATGTGGCCCAAAGAAACCTGGACATATGGAAAATTTCCATTCGTTGGAGGTAAAAACACATGGAAAAATTTAATTGGTTGGAAGGGAGAAATTCAAGCTCTCCCATTGGCTAGGGTGTGCAGCGTTTTCTGTCCCCAAGCCAACAAAGAAAACACCTTTTGGCGTAATGATTGGAGTGAGACTCAACTAGAACTCAACCGAACTAGACTAAACTCAAACTAACTATGACACGTAGATTTACTGTAATGAAACATGTTAGGTGGTTGCAATTATTCTCTCCAATACTCCCCCTTAATTACAACCATTAAAATTTAAACTAAGATGTCTACCAGTTTGATTCTCACCTAGGCGTACAATTTAAAAAATTTGAAATTAGTTGTATTTCATTTTCACTTTTCGTTTCTTCCAAATCATGTAGCGCTTGAATTGCTTCAACTTTTTCTTTTTGTTGTATAATACCGCTCCCTTGTTATCATCTTGGGCAAAGTTATACTGAGTTATAGAAGAAAAACTGGGACTAGGTGTAAAAATGTGAGTAAATATTTTATTACCAAATAGATATAGATAATTTAAATGCTTGGAAAATGAGACACCTAGAGATGAGACTCTTGCAAAATAAAATCCCATTGGTGAACGAGAATAGATAATTATTTCATTATAAGAATTCTAGATCAAATAATAGATAGGCTTAATAGATGGGAGATAGATATCCATTAAGCTGCTTAGCTGGAGAAAGATGCTATGTTTGGAAAAAACATAAAAGCTTCACAGGAGAGAAAGGAAAGATTTTATGGGAAAAGCCTATGCATGTGCATAAGAATATCCACAAAAGCAGGACATAAATAAAGGAATCATTATCATGAGAAAAGGAAATTAAATATCCATTAAAGAGATCAACAAGAAAATGTTGATCCATGGGAAAGTAATCTCATCTCGGGGGTGAACTAGAGGAAGTCAGTTCTAGGTTGGATGGTGGTGTTCAATTTTACAAGTGAAACTCTCTTAGATAATCGGGTTTAGTATAATGGAGTGCGAATCATTTTGATTCATCATTTAGTTCCTTCCAACTATTTGATGGGAGGTTTAAATCACTTTCGAATTGAACTTAATTTGTAAGTTTATGTATGTTATTTATTGATTGCATCTATAACATTCATGTTGGGATATATAACATAAAGTTTGATTTTGTAAATCATAATGTTTAATGGTTCATTGAAATAACGATGAAACTATTCTATTCCAATTATGCTAAGAAATGGTGAGCTCATGCTTAATCTAATTGAAATATTCAACTAAATAGTGAAAGGGGTAGCTTTTAAAATCCAAATACCATATTAACATCCTTATTCATATTTGTGGAGGTAGAATTTGATCACAAAATCTTAGACCATAGAAATTTAACTTGAAATTTCAACTCGTTGAATTTGGAAATTTTGGTGGTTTGTGAGGGGGCGTTTTTCTTTTTGTATTTTTTGCATTTATTGTTTTCTTTCAACCAAATTTGCCAAGGTTGAGAAAGATGTTGCAAAAATCATGAAAGGAAGAGGGAGGATCTAACATCACCCATATTACGAATTTGTGGGGACTTGATAAGCATGCAACAGAGTCATCATTTTTGGATCGCATGAAAACTCTCCTTGATTACTATTGCACAACCATGGGTGGGATCTTTACTCTTTCTCGTGCTTATGCTTGTGAGATCGCTAAAGTTGTATTTATACATAGTGTTTTTGTTTGATACGCAGTGTTACTGATTCTTCAGACTTGAATTGGTATGGTTACTCCATGTTAACCCAGATATTCCACCAGTTTCATTGTGCAATCCTACAACATCTCCATATTCTATTTATGGTAGGACATCTGAGTCGGGATTGAGGAGATTATAATGGATACTGAAGGAGATATTAGTGATTCAGAGATATAAGTAGGTAGGTAGGCAAACTGGGCATGTAGTTCGAAGTCCATAAGCTATTTTTCTTACAACCTAGATCAAGCCATCTTCGTCTTCTCCTTCCTCTTTCTCCATAATTTTAGCTCTGCAAGAACTTTTTTTTTCTCAACATGATTTTGGTAATTCGAACTTGTCAAAATTCTAAGCTCTATGAATAACACAATGTACCTAGTATATCTTGTATTTGTGGCCTAATAGTGGCCCATCACATGCATTTGCACTCAGATTGGTGTTCTAGTTATTTTAGACTTGAATCACTCGCACTGAGTGTGATGATAATGCATGTCACCAAAGGCACAAATTTATGTAAATAAACTCTAAATATGTCTCTATCAATCATAAAATAAGACACGCTTGCTGAGGCTATGGCAATGATTAGGTCAATAGTTCTTAAAAAAAAACTATCTCCAATGGCTATGGCCATGGTTTATGGTTGTGGATTAGTGACTCTAGTGCACTTCAGAAAGTAACTGAAAAAGAATAATGTTACATGATTTCATATATAGAAATGGAAAGCTAAGAAAGTCTATCAATTATTGACAAACTATGATTGGTTAGATGGTGTATTGTAGCGGGATTCTCCACTATCTAAAATGATTTCTGCACATATTTATGAATTGTCAAGACGTATTCAACTTTCCAATGTCCAACCTTATTATGCCCTGAAATCTAACAATAGTCAGAGTTTGAGTGTGGAGCTAATTGTTCACTTTTTCCTTCCTTATTATTTTACTTCGCTCTGATGGCCTCGCTGAAGCGAGTGATTAAAACACAATGGAGGACAAGCCTCTGCGAGTTCTAATTTTGGAGAAGAAGGGAGATGAATGAAGGGACAATGTTATAATATTCTAGAAATACAGTGAAGAAAAGAGGGATTTGAAGAAGAAAATTTGGTTTGAATCAAAGAAGCTATAGCAGATAGTAGGCCCTGCCACTTTTACATGTTTCACGACATATGGGATGAACCTCATTACACAATCCTTCATAGGCCACTTGGGTGATCTAGAGCTTGTTGGTATTACCATTTCCACAATCATCATTGCTGGTCTCAGTTTTGGCTGGATTGTAAGTATATCATATCTAGCATCCTTTTGGTATGATATGGTTGGTTTTGAATGCTTAATAAGAATTAAACTTTATAACCTATTTGGAATCCTTGTAATCAATAGGTAGCTTTTACCTACCTAGCTAGCTTTTGATACAGTAAACGTTGGCAATATATTTGAATCGTTAAATGGAAGAATGTTTCGTCAAACTCTAAGAAGATATCATTAAGATTGTAAGATGTTTTCACTAACGATTCCATTAAGATTATAATATGTTGTTAATAAGGTTGTGTGATGTTGTCACTAACAGCGTAAGATGTTATTATTAAGATTTCGTAGAACTCAAGTAAGTTTGAAAATAAAATACAATTTGAATAAATAAATAAAAATAAGAGTCTTGAATGGGAGATGCGACAATTGGTATCAGAGCTTAGGCTCAACCCTTAGGCTTAATGGGCACTAGTATAAGCCGGAAAATGATGGAGTGTCAGTACAACCATTGAAATAATTTTCGTCACTTGTTTGAAAAAAAAGCATCACAAACTATAACCAATTCACTATGGCCCATACAAGATTCTCCAATTGATTAGGAAAACCCCTTCAAACTGGATTTTCTTACATAAATAAGAATTCCATTCCATAATAAATTACAATCAAATGAAGTTACATAAATCATCTCAATTAGAATATTTTCAAATTACCCTATAGCAAGACACCCCTTTAGTTATTCAAACTAAAGCTACTAGCCATTCCCATCCCAACTAAAGTGGGGAAACTCTCATCCCAGACAACATGGATTTGGTAGTAATACAATGACCTAGTCATCCACACCACTTTGTCTAATCATGCACACAAATTTTCCAAGTCAAATGACATATTGGGAATAAGTTGATAATTTCATGACTAATAGTTATCTTGATTACCTCAATTGTTAGCTTGTTGTTAGCAGAACGATTAGTTACTTTATGATCTGTTAACAATAAAGATTTACTATATTATGGTTCCTATTTAATGAATATGAATTTGCGATTGGGTTAACATAAGTTTAATTATGTT
Organism: Pinus tabuliformis; assembly: GCA_031772625.1. Lineage (NCBI taxonomy): Eukaryota > Viridiplantae > Streptophyta > Pinopsida > Pinales > Pinaceae > Pinus > Pinus tabuliformis. Next base: position 101,728,050 of record CM062820.1, read on the forward strand.
AGAAAATTAGTTGTGATCCTTTTAAGCTGTCATCCTAGTGATTGTACCACCAAAATATCTTAAGGGAAGATCCCAAACATAGATGGGAAAAATTAATAGAGTACTATTTTTAGAGTTAATAAGATTTGTATATTGTTATGTTGTATGCAAACAGTGACCGAAGAAGATGAAATTATTAAGGGTTTTATGGTGTTCCTTCCATGCTGTGTTGGAAAAAGTCCCTTACCGAGCAATTAATAGATTTACTCTCCACTGATGGAGGATCATTGCATCTACCTCTACAAGTGTTGGTAGTGGCAATTCTAGTGTAGGCAGCTTAGGTATGGTGTACCTACATTCCAAAATTCTAAGGGAAAGCTTTATCAATGAGACAATTGATAATGAAAATTATGAAATGGATAAACTTCGTGTGTTATTTTGGGACTATTCTATGACACTTTGGGATCAAGTTCATGGAGGTTTAACCATAAATAAAATTGGTAATTAAGCTCGTGCTAGTGAAATTATTTCCCATCGGAACAATTTGATGGTGTTTCTTTTTTCATAATCGGATGATCTACCAAAGGACTTGTTAGAGTGAGTCTTCTCCCATTTTCTTCTCTTTCACAAAGTTCACTCTCGCTCAGTGTGCAAGCACTATCATTAAATCTTGACATAGATCCAAATCTTATGTCATTACTCTAAACTCCATAATATCAATTCTTGGCTCACCCTCATAAATGACCAAGGAGAAGATGGAACAACTAACAACCATAGACTCCTCAATCTCTACGTCCCATAATTGCATGTATTCTATGAATTGGATCACTCATTTCTCCCTCCCAAATTCATAATCTCACTAGCACCCTCACGAGGACTAGTATGCGTTACAGAGTCCAACTCCACCATCTCACTTTGCCTCTGCAATCCCTTAACTAAGAGGTACACGATGATCCCTCCCCTCCATGACCTCGTATCCTTCTCTGTTATGTTGATGATCAAAGATCTAGGGTCTAAACCCAAGAAGACAATAATCATGGTTGATGGCCTTCACGCTTGTTACTATCCACACAAAAATCATTGGATTAGATTTGGATGCGAACCCTTTAGACCTAGAATCTATGTGATGTATTTCAATGGTGTAATTTATGGGCTTGAGGATGTGGATTCTGCTTGGCATCCCAGGTGGAGGCTTGCTAGTTTAAAAATAGACGACGTGTATGGGGGATTTTGGAGGCCTCTTAGAAATGATATCTAGGATGATATCTTTGATATTGTTAAAGAGCCTCAACTTATCAAGGGCATAAGGAATTGCTTGTTAATGGTAAGGGCTTTGAAATCATCATTCTCATTGAATTTGGCTTGTTCTATAATTGTGATTCTGGAACTTGATCACAACAGCCTTGAATAGGATGAGGTTGGTAGGATGCCCATGTAATTCTTCCGACACCTTGATGTTTAAGGTGCGGATGATATATTTGGTGGGATTGAAGGGGTTTATTTCTCAACCAGAAAGGTGGGAAGATTTGTGTTTGGAATTTCTCCAACATTGGAAAGGGATTCTAGAGTTGGGTTGATAATCCTCTTGGATAGAGGAATTTTATTCACAAAATGTTTCCATTTGAACACAAACATGATGTTTTGACTTGAATAAATGTGATTGAATGACTTTGTGTGTATGTTATTTCATTTTCAATGAAACTGAACTGATAATAATATTCCAATATGCTAGGAAGTGTTTGTTAATTGAAATTTGAAAGTATGGATCACAGATCTAAAATACTAAAACTGGATCAGCTTTTTCCTTTGTACTATGATTTCTACTTTACAAGGAAATAGAGAAGGATGTTGATATTCATTGAGAGCATTCCTATTTTTGAAGAGAAGGGTTTTCTTAGGTCTTAGGTGAGATCCTAGTATCACCTCAATAAAAAAGGTTGGTCCTTTCATGCATATAGTAAGGCCGTCAATTAGCTTACGAGGTTGAGATATCTGACCAAGACATGCCTTTCAATACCTTATAGTTAGTATGCTCAAGAACCTACTTTCACTATGGTCGTAGGTGATTGAAAACCTTCCTTGAGTTACAAGTAGAATGTTATATAGAAATAATATTTTAGTATAGTGGGAAAAGAATCGGGTTACATGGTAAAATAAAACCTTTATCTGGGTGAAATGGAAGCAAGGTAGTCTATCATTCCTATGATATAGGATAATTATGGAAAATTGACCTTCATTGACCAGAGGATTTTGCAGGTAACAATTTATTTATCATTGATCCGAAAAGTTATTCTATCTATTTGAAGTATATTGTGATAATTTTTATTTTTCCACCGATTACATAAATTGAAAATGAAGACATAAGGTATTTTTTAATTTCTACCTTTTGCTACAAAGGATGCAATTAATATGGAAGGCATTGAAATTTAAAAGACTGGCCAAGAGGAGTGCTAGGGGGCACTACCTTCTTTGTTCCTGTATCCATAGCTAAATCTGGTAACCCATGCGATATAGATTTTGTTTTCGAATCCCAATGGTAGCTAGAGAAAAGATCAGCCACATTAAAATCTAAAAAAAGACAGTTCAAACATTTTTTTATAGTTTTTCATTTTATATTTTTGTGCTCCCAGTTCTGATCCAAATGACCAACAATTCAAAATTTTGTTTAAATATTCTTCTATGTAATAAACATGTCAAACAAATAAGGACTCATCATAGGATTTTCCATCAAAGTTAAATGAAATACATGTATAGGTAAACCATAGATGTGTTTTCAATTGGGTTTATCTCAGGTGGTTGAGAGGAACGATTGTTATCCTCTCCATCCATGTTTAGTTGTAATGTATTTGAACATTGTTGTTGAGTCTAAGAAGTGTTTGGAGTACCAAAACATGTATATTCCTTATATAGAATATCAAGATATTTCTCATGGGAAAAGAACCTTAAATCTGATGTTAAAATTCATTGAACGTGACTACCATTGCATGATACAAAATTGTTGAAAAGTTAATTTTTAACACTACAAGGAAATAAAGTACTATGAGATTTTGTTGAAAGAATAATGCCCTCCCATTTGTTGAAAAATAAGAAAAAAATAAATTCAAAATGGAATTTGAAAATACCTTGATTAAGGCCTGGATAATGTATGTAATTCAATAAATATTTTCTTCAATTCATGGATTGACTTCCATTTAGGTATGAACCCCAATGGATGACTTTTTCAAACTTGTCCATACAAACAAAAGACCCAAAATTAAAAAAGTAATAAAGCAAGGCATTTCACCAAGCGAAAAGAAAAGAGAACAAAAATAAAATCAAAGGCATATGAAAACAAATATTAATTTTGTACCTTATGCCTAAATTACAACAAAAGGGATAGTGTGGATCATTTAATAATCAAGATGTGGAATAGGGAACGATGCAGATGGAAATATGATCACAAATAGCATAACGAAGATGAAGAGAAAGAGAAAGATAATCAAAGAATGAGGAAGTTGATATGAATAATTAAAACATTTTTTCCATATCATTCATACATTCCAAGACAATCGTTCTGATGGTATCAGAGATGGGCGTCTAGGGTTTGCTCTGCATGAATGGCCATGAACCCTTCTGATGGGGTTTGCAGGCCGGTCCACGGCCCTGTAAAACCCCCACCTGTACCCCTGTACCTCCACCTTTCTTGCTATTGGCTCGCGCGACTGCTCTCGGGTCCCCCGCGCCCCGTGATTCACCTTTTTCTTTTTTACCCTGCTGCTCTCCGTGTTCACGCCAATTTCACCTAGGTTTTTTACTCCCCCCAGGGTTTACTGCGCTCCCTGTTTTGGTTCGAAGTCCTCGCTCCGCTTGCCGACAACTTGCAGGTGTCGTTTTCACAGCTGCCGAAGATTGTGACCTGTAGCTAGACCTCCAACAGTATCATCCCAAACGGTTACTCTGCTGTCGGTGCCGACGTCCTGCGGTTACCTGGTTTCGAGGCTGTCCCTCTCAGGCGGTTACCTGTTTTCCGAGGAAGGAACTGCAGTTGTCACCATGGATTCGGAGGAGGTAGATTATTCGGAGTCCCCGCTGGCGGAAAGCTCCATCTGGCACTCCACGTTTGCCTCCTCAGGGGGTTTACACAGTGAGCACTTATCTGCTAGTCTGGAGCATCTGTCGCCCACCATTGACCCTTCACTCCCCACCTCCCTTTACCCCGGCGAACCCTCCTCCTGGAACTCATTTGCGGTCCCCTCTCCTGCTTCACTAGGGTTTCTAGCGGATTGTCTACAATCTTCCCCGGTTTCTGCTTCCCCACAAGCTCCGGTCTATCCCTCCCACCCCCCTCCCCCGATTACCTCTCTGGAGCTCCCCTCCCTCTCGTCAGTAAACCCTCCCATCTCTATCTCAAACCCTCCCTCGGGTCCCTCTGCCCCCTCTGGTAGTTATCACGCGGTCCCTCCCCTCCCGGAAGCTTTCCCCTCTCTTGGGACCATCCCCCCTCCCCCTCCCTCCTTCCCTCCCCCCGTGGGTTCTCAGGACACTGCAAATCCGGGCCGTATGTCCTCCCGCCCTGCCAAGAAGCAGCGTTGTTTCAAATCTACTGCGGAGGACGTTTTCCTTCGGCTGGAAGAAGATATTCAGTGGGGCGACGTCATGGATCTAGCGGACTGTGTCCTGGTGGGTCGGATTAGAGGCAGACATGCTTCGGCTGCAAAATTAAAACAGTGGGCGACCGAGATTTGGGGACCATATCTTGCGGAGATGCCATCGGTCCAGACTTTTGTGCGAGGATGGTTTGCACTCCGATTTGCAAGAGCGGACCACACGAGCTGGGTTCTTTCCTCGTTCAGGCATTTTGAGAAAGCCCCGGTCCTCCTCAAACGGTGGACGCCCCTTTTTGACCCGGAGACGGAGCTTTTAGGCATTGGACCAGTTTGGGTCCGGCTCCCGGGCTTACCTCCGCAGTACTGGTTGGAAGATATTTTCAAAAGAATCGGGAATGCCCTTGGCACCTTCATGGAAACAGATAAGTCCTATATTGCATCAGGCTCCTTGGCATTCGCAAGGATACTTGTTCACATGGATACCAGGGGGGGCGTGCCTGAACATATCACTATTCAATGGAAAGCTACTTCTAGGAAGCAGAAGTTGGACTATGAAGGTATACCCTACAGATGCAGAAGGTGCCACCAGGTGGGACACCTATTCAGGGACTGCCCCCTCCTTCAGAAGTCTCAGCAGACTGCTCCGGGCCAGGAGCTACCCTCCTCTGAAGGAATGCCAGATCCTCCGGCTGCTGAGGCACCCAGAGCGGATAACATCATCAACTCGGATACGGTGGAAGCGCCCCAAGCCCCCCGCCGCAGGAAGCAGACATCTAAAGCGCCCAGGCCTCCATCCCCTCCGCTGACGCGTTCAAAGGCAGCAAAGGGAGCGGTCTTCTCCTCGGGTATGTCCACTTTTTCGTCTGCCTCTATTTCTCATTTTGCATCATTGAGTTTATCTTCGGCTGGCATCCCCCCCCCCCCATCAGGCTCCCTCCCCCCTCATCCCCGTCGGCACAGGACCTGGTAAAGGTACCCTGTTCATCCCTCCTCCCTGTCGGCTCACTGTATGTTACCTGCCCCATCCCCGGACATACAGGCCATCCTTCTTTATCCTCCTCCCCCTCTTTCCCCCTCCCTTCCTTTCCCTCGCCGTCCCCCTCTGTAAACTCGTCTCCAAGATACCCTACCCGGTCGTCCACAAAACTGAAAATCTCGGACTCCGTTGGGATGCCGGTGGATCCCCATCTCTTTTTGCCTAAGCAGGGGCGTGCTCGACCCTCCTCAAAATCAATTGCTCAGAAACAAACGGAGGAAGACATACTCCTTGGCAAACAAAAAACTCTTCCCAGGGCCCTTAGAGTGCAAGATACCCTCCCCCATCCCCCTCCATGATTATTTTGTCCTTCAACTGCAGAGGGTTGGCCAGCCCGGACAAAAAAATGGCACTGAAGCGACTCTTTCTCTCAAACCCTGTGGACATTATCTTCCTACAAGAAACTTTATGCAAAGTAGACTCGGCATCCTCCATTCTGGTTTCATGGCTGCCTGGGTGGACTTTCTCGGCCATTGATGTCTCAGGCCGATCAGGAGGCATAGCTATAGGCTTCAAGAACAAATCTCTTATGCTAAAAAACATCTGGGGTGGAGGGGGTTTTCTGGGGGCAGAGATATACTCGAGAGACTTGGAGGAAAATCTTATAGTATTAAATGTCTATGGCCCCTGTGTAAACGGAGAGCATTTCTGGCAAAAGCTCCTTGGTTCCCCAATCCTTCAAGCAGAGAACATCATTTTGGGTGGAGATTTAAATTTCTCTATAGGGTTCTCCGAATCCTGGGGACATCTAGCTCAAATTGATCCCCTCTCTGATTACTTTGGGTAGCTACTTGAAGATCACCATTGGATTGATCTCCCTTCAGCTAAGCTCCAATTCACTTGGAAGAACAACAGATCAGGGGATCAAAGCCTAGCGAGAAGGCTGGATCGCTTCATCATGAAAGAAGGGCTCTGCTCCCTTTTCCCTTGAGCTCATCAATGGGTGGGAAGTGGAGGGATCTCGGACCATAGGCCCATTTTCCTGGAAATAGAAGCAAGACAACGAGCTCAAAATGCCCCATATAAATTCAATGCAACTTGGCTGCGGGATCCATCATACTTAAAGTTGATAACGGATTACTGGAATGCTCACCCAATCTCTGAGAATATGGACCCAGCCAATGGTTTGGTTATAAACCTCACAGAAATCAAAGGAAAATCTAGAGAATGGGCGAAAACAAAGAGGAAACAGGATGATCAGATTCTCTCCCAGGCGGAACAAGCAATTGAGGCCCTTCAAGAAAATTCAGATGGAACCTATATATCTCCTGAACAGAAAACTTTTTTTGAAGACCTAATCAAAAGGAGATCTCAGATACTCAGAGATAGGGAGGACTCTTGGAGACTCAGGAGCAGAGCCATATGGCTCAAGGAGGGGGATGAAAATTCAAAATTTTTCCACCGTTTTGCAAATGGGCGAAAGGCGATCAACACTATTTGGGAACTGAAAGATGAACAAGGACATCAGGTCAGCAGTCAAGGGGAACTTGCACATCTTGCATCCTCACATTTTAAGAATATATACAAAGCTCCAGGACAAGCAAACCTCTTGGAAATAATGAGGGTTGCAGAACTTTTCCCAAGATTTGTGGATGAGGATGAGGCGGAGGAGCTGACTAAAGATATCTCTCTGGCAGAATTGGAAGCCACTATCGAAGGTTTCCAAAAGGACAAAAGCCCGGGTCCTGATGGCTGGACTATTGAATTTTTCTCAGCCTTTTTTGAGCTTATTGGAAATGACATCCTCAAGGCCATTAACCACTGCTGCCACAATGGATCTATCCCCTCTAGCATCAAAGCCACTTTCATTGCACTCATCCCAAAATCTGATAATCCAATATCTTTTAATGACTTCAGGCCTATCTCGCTTTGTAATTGTCTCTATAAGATCCTGGCCAAAATTCTAGCGAATAGGCTTAAACCCATCCTTTCGGCCAACATATCCTCTGAACAATTTGCTTTTCTCCACAAGCGCCAGATCCATGAAGCTATTGGCACTGCACAAGAACTCCTCCACTCTATGAAGAGCAAAAACCTAAAGGGTATGATCCTCAAGGTGGACCTCTCAAAAGCCTTTGATAGGGTAAATCTTCTTTACATTAGAATGCTCCTCACTCATCTGGGTTTCCCTTACCTATTCATCAAAAGAATCATGTGTTGCATCTCTGATGTATCTTTCAGTGTCCTCCTTAATGGTTCCCCCACCCCTTTTTTCACTGCTGAAAGAGGGCTCAGACAAGGCTGCCCCCTATCTCCCCTACTTTTTTTACTCATCATGGAAGGTCTAAGTAGATTGATTGCAGCAGAACACAGAAGAGGTCGTATAAAAGGAATCAAAATCACAGACAACTGTTTCCTCACACATCTCCTATTTGTGGATGATGTGCTAATTTTCTTAAATGGAGGTATGGCTGATTCATCGGCATTACATCAGGTTTTCGATCTCTTTCAGAAAGCTACAGGGATGGTAATAAATGTTCAAAAATCTACCCTTTCAGCGATCAGTTGTTCTCCACAAGAAGTCATCTATACCAGGAATCGCTTTCCTTTCCATATTCACCCAATGGAGGAAGGGCTAAAATACCTGGGATTCCGGATCAAACATGGAGGATACAGAATAGCAGATTGGATTTGGTTAATATCTAAGGTGGAGAAAAGAATCAATGTCTGGTATAACAGATACCTTACTAGGGCAGGCAGACTCATTCTAATTAAAGCTGTGCTGGAAGCAACGCCGGTGTACTGGATGTCTTTGGCGTGGATACCTAGGGGGATACTATCTAGGCTTCAAAAAATTTGCTGCAGATTCTTATGGAAGGGATCAAATCAAGGAAATCTCTTTGCCTGGGTTAAATGGGACTCCATAGCTAAACCGAAAAAATGGGGAGGATGGGGAATTAAGAGATTAGATTTTTTTGCAAATGCTCTCGCTGCAAAAATGGGATGGCAACTCCTCACGTCCAATAGCCTCTGGCAGAAAGTTGTCTTGGAAAAATATATTGCACCTGAAAGTGTCTTCAGCTGGATCCGCAGGGAACATAGGGGAAGTGGTAATCACTCCATCATCTGGAAAGCTGTCCTAAACTCTCTTCCTCTAATCAGGGAGGGCTTGACTTGGAGAATTAAGCAGGGAAACTCTGTTCGCATTGGTGTCGACCCCTGGATTGGCTGTGGAAACATGCAAAGACTATCAGAGCGGCTCCTAACACATCTAAGGGATCAAGGAGTCACGCACATTGCCCACATTGCTGACGATGGAAATTCTGGTTTCCTCCATCAAGCTTGGAGGTCTTCCCGTGATATCCACATTCCGGATCAATGGAGACAAGAATGGAATTCTTACACTGAGGCTCTCTCACAAGCTCACATCAGAATATCGGAGGGAGAAGATGAGATTGTCTGGGCCCATGCAAAATCAGGAACATACTCCCCAAAAGAAGGTTATTTGCAGCTAATGCAACATCACCAGCCAGACATCTCACAGCCATGGTGGAAATCAATCTGGCATCTAAAAGCCGCCCCCAGAACTCGGCTACTCATGTGGGCTATTCTCTCCAACAAGATTCCTACTGGGGCAAATCTGATCAAAAGGTCCTTCTATGGCCCCTTCTGGTGCCATCTCTGCAGAAGTAACGAGGAAGATACGGAACACTTATTTCTCACCTGTCCGGTGATTCTTGAATTATGGTCACTCCTCTCTTCTCGTTCCCCCTCCCTTCACCTGTGGCAAGGCCAGACTATCGCTGAGGCTTGGGGTAACTGGCAGGTACAACACTCAGGAAAAGACAGGAACATACCTCTCCCCATGTGTTGGTCAATCTGGATCGCAAGAAATAGAGCAATTTTCGACCAAAAAATCCCACACTGGCCGATCACCATTGCCCACATATTAGCAGACCTCGCTCTCATTCCTGATGATCCTCCTCCGGCCCTCCCTCGATCCATCACCCCTGAACTCATTGACAAATCTTTCCCCTGGGCATACTTTGATGGCTCAGCCCAAGAGGATGGTTGTGGGGGGGGAGGCATTCTTTTCTTGCGTGAGAACCATTCATTCTCGCTACAAATTCCAAATTCCACTGGGAAGAGGCACAAACAATTATGCGGAACTCTCCACTGCAAAATTTCTCATATCCTTTGCACTAGAGAAAGGATGCACAAAATTACAACTGTTTGGTGACTCAATGATTGTTTGCAATTGGCTAACAAGAAAATCAAATTGCACTGCTTTCTCTTTGAGACACATCCTGGATGAGGCACTCAGACTAACAGATGCTTTTGAAAATTTTGACTGTCGACATATATACAGGGAGCGCAACACTCGGGCGGACTACCTATCCAAACAAGCAGCGCAGAGGCAAGAAGAGACCTGGTTAATACAAGAAGATCGGGATGGTACCTTCTTTCAGCACTATCACAGACCCTTTGTTGAACAGGCACAAAGGGATGCTCACATTTGAAAGGGGTCCCAACATGCATAATCTTACTGTTATTTTGTTTATATGCTTTTACTTCTTTCTGGTTAAAAGACTGTTATGGACTATGGTGATAAAAACAAAACTATTATTATTTTTTGTAAAATTTTGGGCAGCAAGCTACAACTGCACAATGATGTCTGAACAATGAAAACTCTATGCTGTTTATCTTTTTTTTTTTTTTTTTTGATCTTATACCTCTCCAAACTCCCTGCGTGGACAACAGTTTGATGAGAGGAGAGAATACAATCTAGAATATCTGGTTTTTCTAGTGGCTTGGAACAATGACAAGTCTATTTTGGTTTTCACTGAGAGGCAAAAAGCCTCGGTATGCATATGCATAGCATCTACAAAATGTAATTTCTTATGATTAATAGAAATTGCGACTTTTTCTACGGGAAAAAAAAATCATTCATACATTCCAAACCCAATAGACATCACATGGGACAAGAAAACTACTAATCCTTATTGGCTCAGCCACATGGGCTGGATAATTTAATTTGTCGTAGGTGTAAAGAGGAAGCAAAGGGCCTTGACATTGGTATAGGTCCACAATAATACGAAATTAATAGAAGTTAGGACGAGAGTACAATCATAGTAATGTTTATCAAAATATGAACTTGTTAGCTAGTTGGTGTGACATTTTGAATGTCTAGAGAATATAACTATGCAGAACATTTAATAAATTAACAATGAATTTGCAATTCATGGTGTGACACTAATGTGAGGTTAAGATTATAACTCTTGCATAATCAAATAAGATTAAAGTATTATGAAGGCCATATGCATAAATCAAATGGTGTGGTTCAAGCCAATACCTGAATCAGATTAAATATATTTATAAAGATATTAAGTATAATGGAAATTGAGGTGGACCATAAAGTAATAGTTATCATGTATATTGACAGTGGATAGTTTATGAAGCAACGTGGATATGTATTTAGAGGATATATACCAAAAATAGCATGAATTTGTAAACTATAACGATGCCATTGAAAGTACTAGAATGTATAGGAAATCAATTTGGTAGCTAAATTGAATGGAGATATTTTAATGGAAATTTGATGAATGGTGCATTTAAACCATGGAAGGGAATGTGCATTTGTACTATTGAAATATAAACATAAAAAAATAAGAATGTTTGGAATAGATGAAAATCAAAATTACCAAGGTACTTCTTAATGTTTTCATACTTCCATTGATTTGTGGAAATAAATGGAAATATATAACAAACCGATCACCACAGCCAGGTAGCAATAGTATAGGTACGTTGAAATATACATAATAGATGTATATTGGATTAAAGGTACACTGAAATCTACATAATAAATGTATAATGGATACAGAGGTATCAAATTTATGAGATCAACCTAAAATGATACAGATTGTTCTAGAATTAGTAAAACCTTGATCTCAGCAATACGAAGGGAAGAGTTTAGGATGCCTACTCTGAATTCTGTAAGAGATTACACCTATTCACTAAATATAGTTGTGAGTGAATGATTGAAAAGAACCTTTGGCATTGACATGACATTATGTTAATGATATTAACATTGTTTGAAAACATTTGGATAATGTGACTGGTGCAGGGAGATTGCAGGAAGCAAGTGTTAGGCATGAAACAATGTAAACATTTAAACAAAAACTATAAACTCAAAACAAGAACTCTAGCCAAAAAACCCTGAAAAAACATAAAAAACAATGCTAAAAACGAAAAGTGTGTATACTGGAATGATGGTTTTTTTTTAGGCTCAATTTTTGAACATGTTTTAAAAATGGTAGTGAAAATGAATTTTTCGTGCAAAAACTATGTAAAAAACACCCTGAAAATGAAAAGTATTGATATTGGAACGATGGTTTTTTTTTTAGGGTCAATTTTCAACATTTCTAAAAAATACCAGTAAAACTGAATTTTTATGTGCAGAAAAACAATTGTTTTTGACGAAAAAACACACTAATGTTTTTGGTAGAATAACATTTTTCTTTCCTAAGTATAAATTCAACATGTTTTAGTAATGACGATAAAGATAAAATAATGGAATTAGAAACACATTACAAATTTGATTAGTTTTCATCCATGTTGTTAAACATATAATAACATCACACTAAAGATCGCTAAAATTCTAATTATTTTCAACCATAAAATTAAAAAACAATGACATTATGAACAAATTACATAACTAAATTAATCAAAATGTCATTGTTTGTATATTGAATGAAACATACATTATATCTCTAATTTATTGTTGCATTGTAGATATTCTAAATAATAAAAATCATCATAATTAAAACATATAATCCAACAACATAAAAATGACTCATAACTTTTGATTTAACACGATATGTAAATCATAATTTTTCTTTCAAGATACGATGCAAACATCAGCTATATAAACTAGCATAGATAATTATTTGAAATCAATCATATTTTCTTGCACACCATTAGAATTCACATCTTGATATGAATGAATGGATGTAGACGAAGATGTTCCATATTCTTATCTTTCATCAACTAGTGCCCCATCTAAGTCAACATGCATGCCCACTATTTTAGGTTTCAAAATTCTTCTGGATCTATGACTGGTTTTAGCAGACTCCCATCTCAACATTGTTCCTTCTGGTAACAACTTTTTTAGAATCTTTATCCTCTTGAAGGGAGGAGTTCCTCTCTTATTTAAATTGAAGTCATAAACAAGTATGTCAAGATCCTCCAATTTTAAGAGGTTTGTGCGGCAACGATTTATATTTGTACCCTTTATTTTTCTCTCTCCGCCAATTTTTTATCAACTACCATCTCTGGCTTATACACACCATTGAATGGGTGTGTATTTGTGGCATACCAATGTACTTCAACACCTGTAACATCTTCATTTTCTGTAAAGGCTTTTATAACCTTAGTAACCCAGAATGGATAGGCATTGGGATCTCCATCTGCTAGCACTGTGATCATGCAACCCTCTTTATAACCTGTACTAAACCCCTGTAAGGGTCTTCCATGGACTCACATTGTGCACAAGACCTTCTATAACCAATATACATCTCTCTTTCCTCTGCCCGTGAAGAATTAACAATACCTTGAGATTGTTGTTGTTCAACAATGTTTCTTTCCTCATGTTCATTTGACACATTTTGTGGCCAACTAAATGGACTTTTCAAAGGCATATCTTCATTTGTTGTTCTTGAAATGATATCACTTTGATTATTGAAAAATGACTCCCACCAAACTGTATCAACAATTTCAAAGTATTCATATGTATATCTAATACATTTTTTTATTTCTTCCAGGCAATCAGAATAATTTATATCTCTATTTTATCTGCGTGCATTATGACCTTCATCAACTCATTGTAATAACAATATTTTTGATGCAAATATTGGATGATCTGGAATGAACTTCAAAAATTTCAAACCTGATGACGGTGCCCATTCTGTAGTAGTTGAATACTTCTTGCCCCATATTATTGTTTTCCCATCAATTTTTTTTGATATGAAATTGATGTTAGAAGCTAATGGCATTAAGTTCTTCAATGAATTTCTCCTCACCATGCGATCCCTAAATAAGCCTTCGCATGCCAACAGTTTCTTCCAACACATCAAAAGTGGGCTCTAGCATGTATGATTTCTTAATACATTCAATTAACGATGGCAAGCTCCCAACTTCCTTCCTCCTCAATGTGACTGAAAAATGACTAAACATCTCATCAATATGGTCATGAGTGTTCCCAAAAAGAAGGAAACCAACCTTTACCTTCTAAAAAATTCTCGATTCAACAAGCATGTTTAGGTATCCAAAAATAACCTGATTTTTGTTTTCACGACAAGTGTTGTCCAATTGTAGATACAAAACTTCAGGAAGGTTACCATACCAATGAGAAAGCACATCATGAATTATGGTTATTGTCAGACTTGCATCATTATGAATATTTGGAGCTGTGAAGTACACCCTTGGCAAAATTTTCCCATTAAAGACCATAACCAACCAAGTGATACTGAATAAAATTTTCCTCCTGTAAAATTTTGGGTGTGCAAAAAAAATGTGGTAAAATTGTTTTCTTCTGGTCCATACCATCAATTATCAAACCCAAATATTTATTCGGATTATCATAACAATTCTTTCAATTCTTGTACATTTTTTCCTTTCACTTGTTTGTTGTTCATGATGCTCCTAAAGTTCTTTGACAATGGAATCTACACAACATAAAATAAAGTCATTAAGAAATATGTTTTCATAGTTGATGACTATACAATTTTAAAAGTTAAAGTTATGAATGCTTACCTCTTTCTAACCCTTGACATTTATCCTTTTTTTATTTAAGAGAAGCACATCTACTTCAAATCCCCATCCTTGTCTTCTTAGGAGTACAATCATTATTGAGTTATTTCTCCATACCTTCAATAAATATTGATATGTAATAAACCGACCATGTCCCTCAGAACCTTCCACATATTCTTTGTACAAGTTATAGATTTCTCATCTTGAAAAATTATCTGGAATATGTTTTGTCCCTCTATTTGGCATACAATCTCCATGCTTTGAAAAGAAATATTTCATCCATGACATTGCAATATTTGATAATGGCAAAAATTGTTGTTTATGACATACTTCTAAATAAAATGTGGGATCCTTTTCCAATTTTTCTTGTATTTTTGAGAGACGAAAATTACCCATCGAATGAAACATTTTGAAATCCTTTCTATAGATAAATAAAGACCCAATATGATAATCATAACCTGAAAATATAGATTGCATCAACAAATATCTCTTCCTTTTCCCTAGTGAAAATTTGAAATCCATATGTTTAAACCAATATTATTGATAACATTCACTTGAAATGAGAGCACTGATAGAACTTCTTCTCACCAGATATTCTTCTCTACCCATTGTATAACGAGAACGTCTTGGATTTATACGATAAGGTCTACTCCTACTACTCGATATAATATTTCCTGGCAACATATCCATCATTGGATCATCATTTTTATAAGAATTTTCATATCCTCACCATGATCAATTGTGCTTTTGAAATACTAACTTAGAGGATATTCTTCATCTTCCCCTTCTTCAGTTATACTATCATAGTCCTTAGAATAAGGACTAAATGGAAAATTTGCCTTGATGTTTATTGGATATTATTCCTCATGTACATTCTCAGTGCTACTCTCATAGTCCATAGAATTAGGACTATGTCGAAAATGCGACTGTTTACTTACTGAAAATTCTACATCATGTTCTTTGTCACTACTACTGTCATAGTCCTTAGGATTAGGACTAAATGGTTCATCCTATCCTTCGTCACTACTTCTCTCATCGTCGTCAGGATTAGGACTAAGTGGAAACTGTGAATCTTTATTTACTTAAAAATCTTCATCATGTTGTTTATCACTGCTGCTATCATAGTCCATAGGATTAGGAGTAAGTGTACACCGTGACACTCTTTTCATTTGAAATTCCTCATCATGTTCTTCATCACTTCTGCTTTCATAGTCCATACGATTAGGACTAAGTGAACACTATGACACTTTATTCATTCGAAATTCTTCATCATGCTCTTCATCATTATTTCTCTCATAGCCCATAGGATTAGGACTAAGTAGAAACCATGACACTTCATTCTTTTGAAATTATTCATCATGTTCTTCATCATTGTTGCTTTAATAGTCCATAGGATTAGGATTAAATGGACACTGTGACACTCTATTCAGTTGAATTCTTCATCATGCTCTTCATCACTGTTGCTCTCATAGTCCATAGGATTACGAATAAGTGGACATGATGAAACTCCATTCTTTTGAAATTCTTCATCATGCTCTTCATAAATTCTGCTCTAATATTCCATAGGATTATGACTAAGTGGACACTGTGACACTCCATTATTTTAAAATTCATCATCATGCTCTTCATCACTGTTTCTCTCATAGTCCATAGGATTAGGACTAAGTGGACACCGTGACACTCCATTCTTTTGATATTCATCATCACACTCTTCATCACTGCTGCTCTCATAGTCCATGTGATTAGAATTAAGTGGACACAGTGACACTCCATTCTTTTCAAATTCTTCATCACGCTCTTCATCATTGTTTCTATCGTAATTAGTAGGCTTAGGACTAAGTGGAAACTATGACTCTTTATTTATTTGAAATTCTTCATCCCGTATTTCATTAGTAATTCTCTCATAGTCTTTAGGATTAGGACTAAGCAGAAGAATTTACCCTCTATTCATAGTGGAGTAATTTTCATTATATTCATCAATATAAACAGAGTTGTTACACTAGGAAGATGTTGATGCTTCACAAAGCAAAACTTCACTATCAGAAGAATCCATGCCTTTCAAATAGAAGAGGTTGAATGATACAAATGCAGGCTCTCCTAATGACAATATATAGATTAAACAATGAAAATTTCCCTCCAAAAATTTCGTTTCATGTATTTCCCTCCATTATTTTCTTCTACAATTTATTGAAAATTTTTAACTAATTTTTTTTTGTATGAAATAAATCTTTGAAATTAAAATTTAAACTAAATATTTTACCTAAATAAATTTATTACTTAAGCTATATAATATTTACCAAACAATTGAATGTTTTTTTTTTAATTATACCTTCTAAAACAAATTAATCCCACATTCATCGTGTTGTAAAACAATTCTGTAATGTTCACTTTATCATAGTTTCCTATATCGACATAGCAAAATTAACATGTTAAAATTTATAAAAACAAATTAATCCCACATTAACTGTACAGTAAAACAATTATGTAATTTTCACTATATAATAAATTTCATTATCACTATTCCTCACATCACATCAATGTTTTCTGTGGTTCGTTAAAAGACTTGGAACG
Source organism: Pinus tabuliformis (assembly GCA_031772625.1). Taxonomy (NCBI): domain Eukaryota; kingdom Viridiplantae; phylum Streptophyta; class Pinopsida; order Pinales; family Pinaceae; genus Pinus; species Pinus tabuliformis. The sequence goes on from CM062820.1 coordinate 101,744,970, forward strand.
AATTTCTGGAGTAGCTACATTGTTATCAATGACATATTCAACGGAGGATTATCGTATTTGAAAGGTTAGTTAATTTTTCTGTCGTCCAAATTTTAAAATTAAATAAGTATAATGATTTTTTTTTTTTTTTGTTTTAGAAGTAAAAAAAAATTGTGGGACATATTTACCCACTACGTCCGTAGTGGGCGTGGTGGGTCCGATCATGCTCTCGATGGTGCAATGGTTCCCTAAAACTTACACATATATTTGTTTATTTTATTAAATATGAGGAAGGATGCAAATGGAGCACCAAATATTTTCAGAACCTTTAATGAAAAAATTAAGATCGAACAACTGAAGAAGCAACGTCTTAAGAATGTTGAACTTGATCCAACTCTTACTCATTTCATTTGGAATGGGCATGACACTATTCAATATCAAGTAATAAAAGGCAACTATGAAGACATTTCTAAACTCATACCTAAAATGGATTATGCCCTAGTTATTGTAGATATTCTCCATGGTTTCAATATTCCAAACATTGACTATGATAGTGACACTTATACTTATAAGGCTCTTAGCAAAGTGGTTGCGGGATTTCTGGATGTCACATGATCACCATTATGGATATTTATGAGATTTCATTCAAACACACAATTGGCAATGTTATTTTCAAGCTTGAAGGGGAAAACAAACTCAAGGATGCAACTTACATGGTAAGACGTTGAAAATGTATATCTGATTAATGTTAAAAAATTCATTTACGTACAAGTTAATTGAACTTCTACTATTTCATGTTATAGGAAAAAGTCAAATATTCTTAACCATGAAGATCAACCATTTATAGATGATTGTGAGTTCATCCATATTGATAGTTGGGAAAAATATGATAGCTATATGTCTTTTATTTTTAATCGGGTAGATGGAAAGAGTCATAGCCAAGTATTGGCTTATGATGCTATTATGAGAAAACTAACATATGAAGACAAAGAAGCAAAATGAGAGATAGTTAACATTTATAAAAAACCATAGTTATTGATTAACTATCTTACAGACATATTTTCAAATGAAGGAGATTGGGTTCTAGATTTATTTTCCGGCTCAGGTAAGTTTTATTATATGGAATTGAATTTCAATATCTTATTTCTTAATTTATATGTCATTGTACTAATTTACTTCATTATTTAGTTTTTCTTGATAATGAGGTACAATACTAGTATGTTGCTTTCAAAAAGGAAGAAATTGCATTGCCATTGAAAAAGATTCAATACAATGCAATTTTATTCAATAAATAATATTGATCTTCAATTTCTTCCATATGCAATGCAAGAAATTGGGTTGAAGAAAGGGGACTTTAGTGAATAACGTTTGGCAAAAGAGGCAAAGGAATCCGAACCACCATTACATGGAATGATTGGAAAGGCATACATTGGGAGATTTGCAGACATCAAGGATCCATTAGAAGAGGAAAATGAGCAAAATGAAGAAGAGATTATTGTGCAAGAAGACAATGATGAAACTCTAGAGGATGAAGAGTTTGGGTTACTTGATATTGTTGATTAAATTTAAGTTATGCTTGGAAATCAAGCTCATTTTTTGTAACTATTAATTAGTTATACTTGTAATGTTTTGACTTTGACATTTTATGAGAAGAATAAGAATTCAATTAATGTTGTTATGTGTTCAATATTTGTATTGTGTGATTTTCACATTAATTTTTATGTTAATCATTACTTTTTTGAAAAAAAAAGTGATTATTATTATTTTTTTGACATGAAATCCATAGAAAAAACTATTATTTAACCATTTTTAGTTAATTTTTTTCTATTAAATTGTGATTTTTACATCTCATTTCTAGCAAAAAAAATTACAAAAATGATCAAAATGTGTAATTTTTTAGTTATATTTATGTTGAAAATGGTTATTTTTATGTCAATTGTTAAAAATTATTGTTTTTTAGAGACAATTGTTTAATGTGAATTAAAAAATTAATTAACGATGTATAAATATGTAGAATATCGATCTTCTTTAAATATGAAAAACGATAAAAACCTCACTTCAAAAAAAAAAAAAACAAGAAAATATGAAGAAGAAGACCACTTCAAAAACTGTTAAATTTAGAAAATAATAATTTACATTTCATACATTAGAAAATTTGATGTCAGAAAATATGTCTTTTAGAAAAAGTGTATAATGCAGAATCACCACTTTTTTAAACTAGCAAGAAAATCACTAGCATTTTAAAATGTAATGCACATACAAATTTAAAGTGAAAAAAACTATGCTCCAAAAAATTATGTGTTCGGCATCTCCCCTTTTCAAAATCAGGTCACTTTTTCGCTATTTCTACGAAATGGGTAACAATATCAGTTCCCATTTCAAAGTTTACATTGTTATGAATACAAAAGCATTGGAAGAAAACAATTTATTCCAACTTTTTAAATGCAATGAAATTGAAAATGTGGAATCATAGTTAAATTATGAGAGACATTAAACCAGTGGCTAGTCAAATAGTAGTATTGTTATATTAAGGTTATGATATTTTTTGGTTGTAAACTAGTATTTAAAAGAAGGCATTTGATGTGTCTCACAGAATTGGTTGGAACAAATGTTAGAGATAACGCTTGAAGGAGACTTGCTAGTAGAACTCCTTTGTATCCTACATCTAGGAAAGATTTGATTCAGGTGGCAATGAATGGGAACTTGTAATTCCAAAAACAACAACCTGCGAACAAGGAACTGGATTGTAAGATGGAGAAATGACTAGAGAATACACCAAGGAATATGTGAATTTAATGGGGGAGGAATGTAATACCCCTCTATTTCTATCATGATGGAAAAGGTTTGACTAAGTTATAGCAGAAAATCTAGGACTAGGGCTAGCAATGTGAGTAAATATTTTATTACCAAATAGATAAAGGGAATTAAAATTATTGGAAAATGAGACAACTGGAGATGAAATTCTTGCTAGATAAAATCCCATTGGTAAATGGGAATGGACAATTATTTCAAGATAAGAATTCTAGATCAAATTATAGATAATCTCAATGGATGGGAGATAAATATCCATTAAGTTTCTTAGCTGGAGAAAGATGTTAAGTTTGGAAAAAACATAAAAGCCTCATGGGAGAGAAAGGTGAGATTTTATGGGAAAATCCTAGGCAAGTGGATTAAAATATCCACAAAAGCAGGACGCCGCTAAAGAAAACCTTATCATGATAAGAGGGAATTAAACACCCATTGAGGAGACCAATAAGATGTTGTTGATCCATGGGCAAGTAATCTCGGCTTGGGGTTGAGCTGGAGGAAGTCAGTACTAGGTTGGGTGGTGGTGTTTGATTTTCCAAGTGACACTGTATCAGCTAATATGGTTCAATATAATGGAGAGTGGATCATTTTGATTCATCCTTTAGTTCCTTCCAAATATTTGGTGTCAACTTTAATATTTTTCGAATTGAACTTAATTTGTAAGTTTATGTATGATATTTAGTGATTACAGCTATAAATTTCATGTTGGGATATATAAAAAAAATTATGATTTTGTAAATTGTAATGTTTAATGGTTCGATGAAGTAACGATGACATTATTCTATGCTAAGTATGCTAAGCAAAGGCGAATACATGCTTAATCTAATTGAAAGATGCAACTAAACAATGAAAGGTGTACCTTTTAAAATCTGAATACCATCTTGATAACATCCATATTTAGATTCCAAGAGGTTGAATTAGACCATGAAAGCTTTAGACCATAGAAATTTAACCTGAAATTGCCACTTGTTGAATTTGGAAATTGTGGTCTTTTGTGAGGGGGAGTTTATTTCCTTTCTTTTCAACCGAATGTGGCAAGGCTGAGCAAGATGTTGTGAAAAGAACGAACGGTAGAGGGAGGATCTAACATCACCCATTGTAGGTTTTAACCTCGTACAAAATTACCTGCATATGAATTCTAAAACACATAAAATAAATAATGCTAGAGCACAGCACATAAAACACATATACACATAGATTTTCCCCTGGATCCCAAAAACGGGACTACCAGCTTGATTTTTCATTTTGTTCCTTTCAATGTTATAATAGACTTATTTATACATGCCGAAGCATCTAATACCATGGAACGAAAACCATCATGTCCAAAACCATGGATCGAAAACCATCGTGTCTAAAAACATGTGCGAAAATCATGCACAAAATAATAGGTGGGTCTGCCCAACCTAACATAGGTTCTGAAACCAAACGTTTCAGGGGCACTACCTCGAACCCCATAGAGTGGGGTTACCTGCACCCCTCAAACCCCTTGTGACCCCTCTGCCACACATTGGCGCAATGAATAGGGGCCTTCATGCCCCCTCTAACCCCCCGGTTAACTATGTGGGCCAGTCGAGGAAAGAATATAACACAACCCAACATTGTCCCACTTGTTGTTTTCTTTCCACAATGTGCCACAAGAGAGCTTAGTCATTTATCTAGCCCTTCAATGCCCATTGTTTCTCTACACCAAGAGAAATTCTCAAAGCTCACAAATTTTGTTAATGCATTTGTAGTATTCTTCAAAGTGTCCACCTTTACTAGCAACACCTTTTTGTTTTCTATCATATCCCTCACAAAGTGATACTGATCATCAATGTGCTTTGTCTTTGAATGATATGCAGGGTTCTTTGCCAAGAAAATTGCACTTTGGCTGTCACAGTCTATCCTTACAGCTCCTTGTACTAACCCCATACTTGAACACAATCACTGCAACCAATCTGCTTCCTTTCTTGCATGAGTGGCTGCCATGTATTCTGCCTCTATAGTTGATAGTGCCACTATAGATTGTTTCTTACTCATCCAATTGACTGCACCTCCAAATAGGTTAAACACATACCCACTTGTAGATATTCTCTGATCCAAATCTATATCCCAGTCTGCATCAACAAAGCCATGAATATCCAACACTCTGTCCAATCCTGGTCTTCCTTGGTAGCACAAACCATAATCACTAGTGGAACACAAATACCCAAAAACCTACTTCACTATTTTCCAATGCTCCTATCTTGGTTTTGACATAAACTTGCTCAATACTCCCACTGCCTGTGCAATGTCTGGTCTAGTACAAACCATTGCATACATCAGGCTACTGACTGCACTTGCATATGGAAGATAGGACATGTCCTCTTCCTCTTCTTATGTCTCAGGACACCATTCAATAGATAACTTTATGCCTACATGAATAGGAACCTTCACCAATTTACTATCTTGCATATTAAATGTATACAATATTGTCTTGAAATACCTCCTCTAGTTTAACCAGAGCTTTCTTTTCACCCGATCTCTTTTAATTTCCATGCCCAAAATATAGCTTGCAGCACCAAGATCTTTCATGTCGAATTTGGAGGACAATTGGGTCTTCAAATCCTGGATAATTTCTTTGTCATTTCCAACCAGCAACACATCATCCGCATACAAGACCAAATAAATAACACGGTCACCAATTAATTTAAAATATACACAATGATCTTCTTTGCTTCTGGTGAAGCCAAGTCCTCATATAAATGTATCAAATTTGTGATACCACATCCTTGGTGACTATTTTAACCCATACAAAGGCTTCTTTAACTTGCATACCAGTTCTTTCTTACCCTTCACCGCAAAGCCTTCAGGTTGCTTCATGTAGATTTCCTCTTCCAGATCCCTGTGAAGAAATGTTGTCTTCACATCCATCTGTTCTACCTCAAAATCAAAAGCAGCAGCAATAGATAAAAGTAATCTAATATTATTTAGCTTGGTAACAGGAGAAAAAAAATCACCAAAATCAATTCCCAGCACCCGAGAATAACCTTTTGCTACCAATTGAGCTTTGTATTTCTCTACCTTCCCTTCTGAATTTGTCTTCTTGAACACCCATTTGCTGCCAATTGGTTTCCTTCCAGCCAGCAACTCCACCAGATCCCAAGCCTCATTTTTGTGAAAAGATGCCATTTCATGAGCCATGGCCTCTTTCTACAGTTTTCCATCCTCTGAATCTACTACTTCCTTCACAGTTTTGGGATCATCATCAGTAATAGATAAAGAAAAATTTAAATAGAAAGTAGATGGACTATACCTTTCTGGCTGTCTTCTCTCTCGAATTGATCTTCTCACACTGGGAGTTTGTGGCTCTTCATCTTCTGATTCCTCCTCTGCTGTAGAGTCTGATTCTTCCTCCTTTAGCTCAATCTCTATCTTCTCAAGTTCCTTTACTTGAACTTCATGTTTAATAACATCTTTCACCTCTCTGAAAACCACATCTCGGCTATATACAATCTTCCTTGTTATTGGGTTTCAAAGCTTATAACCCTTTAAACCATCCTTATACCCAATAAAGATGCACTTTTTCAGATTTACTATCCAACTTGGTTCGTTTCTCCTTTAGAACATGTACATATGCATCACATCCAAATACCCTTAGATGTGACAGAGAGGGTTTCTTACCAGTCCATACCTCTTGTGGAGTTTTATCCTCCAATGCTGATGAAGGTGATATGTTGACCAGGTAACATGCTGTCTCCACCACCTCTGCCCAAAATTCTTGTCCTAACCCAGCACCACTAAGCATGCTTCTTTCCCTTTCCATCAACGTCTTATTCATTCTTTCTACAACTCCATTTTGTTGAGGTGTATATGGAGTAGTCTTCTGTCGTGCTATACCAAACTTCTTACAAAATTCTTCAAATTACTTACTGCAAAACTCTCCACCATTATTTTCCCTCAGCACCTTTATCTTCTTCTCTATCTGGTTTTCCACCAGAGCCTTGAATTCTTTAAACCTGTCAAAGACTTTAGATTTCTTCTTAAGGAAATATACCCATGTATTCCTTGAGAAGTCATCTATAAATGATGCATAGTACACATACTTAACCAGTGATGGAAACTTCACAGGTCCAGACACATCACTATGCACAAGCTCTAATATATGTTTCACCCTCTTACCACCAGAGGGGAAACTCACCCGATTCTTCTTCCCATATACAAAATTTTCACAGAAATAAAAATCCAGAGTACTCATACCTTCTACCATACCTTTACTGTGAAGTATTTGAAGGCCCTTCTCTCCAATATGTCCAAGCGTTTGATGCCACAACATGGTCTTCTCTTCAAAGACCACTAGATTTTCTGCTCCACCTTTAGGAACCACAAAAATTTTGCACCCATCAACAGCTGTGCTACCTTGTAGCTTGTACAGAGTTCTAATCTGAACTCCCCGCATCAATACTAGTGCTACTTGAACCATCTTGCAGGTATCCTTCTCGAACACTGTTTTTACACCTGCATCATCCAACTTGCTTACAGAAATCAGATTTCTAGCCAATGCAGGAATATCGAGAACACGGGGAAGTGTTCAATCCCTTCCACCTTGCAACTTCAACTTTACTTTTCTACGATGAACGATTTTAGCCTACCTATCATCCCCTAAAAAGACATCACCACCATCGTATTTCTCATACTCACAGAACCACTCTCTATGGGGAGTGAAGTGAAAGGATGCACCTCAGTCAATCAACCATGCCTCATGATCTACATGTGTACTTGAAGAAGCCAAGTACACATCCCCACCTTCATCTTAGATGGTTTTCACCTCTGTAGAAGGAGCATCATCAGATCCCTTTCCTTTATGAGGAGCTTTAGATTTACAGTCCCTTTTGTAGTGCCCTTCCTTTTTTTATTTCCAGCACACCACCTTTATAGGTTTTCCTGGAGATTTAGATCTCCCTCTAGATTTAGATCTTCCACTCCATGACTTTTTTTTTTTTTTGTTCTAGGACCATCCTTGTACAGACAAGGCGTCACCATTCTGACTCTCCATATTTTTCCATCTCATCTACTCCGTTAGCAAGGATGAGACTATTTCATCAAATTGCAAGGAAATTGCATTACTACCTATTGTAATAACCAGCCTATTCCACGAATATGGTAGAGAACACAACAAACTGATGCACTTATCTTCATCTAAAATTTTAATATCAATAGATGCTAACTGACTTACCATAGTATTAAATGCGTTTAGATGCTCTGTCACCGAGTCTCCATCTTTCATCCTTAGGTTATACATCTATTTCCGCAAGAACAATTTAAAGTCCCTAACTTGTCCCACAAAGCCTTCATTGTAGCTTTCCCTCATACATTTAGAAATACTGAATCTAAGACACACAATCGTATTGTGCTCTTTATCTTCCGATCTAATTTCTTCCATTCTTCATCAGACACTCCCACTGGTTTAGTACCCAGATCTACGATGATCCACTGATCTTTATCCACCAACAGATCCTCCTTCTTGAGTTTCCAAAACTCAAAACTTTAACTATTAAATTTCTCGATCTCTATCTTTCCATTGCTCGCCATCTTCTTTCGCCACCAGAATCGATCTCGCACATCTCCCGCTAAACAGGGTCTACCACAGGCTCGAGAGAAACCCATCACCAACAAAGGAATCCCCTTGAAGCCAAAAACAACTCTGATACCAAATGTAGGTTTTAACCCCGTACAGAAATTACGTGCATACGAATTCTAAAACACGTAAAATAAACAACGCGAGAGCATAACACATAAAACAAATATACACAAAGATTTCCCATGGATCCCAAAACTGGGACTACCAGTTTGATTTTTAATTTTGTTCCTTTCAATGTTATAATACATATTTATACATGGTGAAGCATCGAATACCATGGATCGAAAACTATCGCGTCCAAAGCCATGGACTGAAAACCATCGCGTCCAAAAACATGTGCGAAAATCATGCACAAAACCATAGGTGGGTCTGCCCAACCTAACATAGGTTCCAAAACCAAAAATTTTTGGGGTGCTGCCTCAGATCTCAAAGAGTGGGGTTACCTGCACCACTCAAACCCCCTATGACACCCCCGCTACGTAATTGGCACAATGAAGGGGGGGCTCTGCCCCCCCTCTAATGCCCCAGTTAACTACATGGGCTAGTCATGGAAAGAATATAACACAACCCAACACCCATATTGTGAATTTGTGGGGACCCTATGGGAATGCAGTAGAGTCATAATTTTTGGATCATTCAAACTCTCATTGATACTTCTTCATAGCCATGGGTGAGATCTTTACTCTCTCTTATGCTTATGTTTGTGAGATCACTAAACCTATCTTTATACATATAATTGTTCATTTATATGCAGGGCTACCGGTTCTCTAGACTTGAACTGGTATGGGTACTCCATGTTAACCCAAGTATTCCACCAATTTAATTATGGAATCCTACAATGTCTCCCTATTCTATTGATAGTTGGAAATATGAGTCAGGATTGAGGAGATTATAATGAGTTCTAAAGGAGATATTGGCAAGTAAAAAATATATGTAAGAAGGAAGGAAAGTTACGTATGTAATGGGTAGCCAATAAGCCAATTTCATTACAACCAGGACCAACCCATCTCCACCTTCTTCTTCTTGTTGCTCCATATTTTTATCTCTACAAGAAATTATTTTCCTTGTCAACATGATTTTCATAATTTGAGCTTCTCAAAATTTTAATCTCTACGAATACCATCATTAATCTATTATATCTTGTATTTGTGGCCTAATAGTGTCCCTTCACATGCGTTTGCACTTAGATTGGTGTGACATTTATTTCAGACCTGCATCACTCCCACTAAGTGTGATGATCAAGCATGTCACAAAAGGAAAATATTTATGAAAATAAACTCTTGATATGTCTCTATCAATCACAAAATAAGATAGGCCTACTGAGGCTATGGCCATGGTTACACTGAGATTTCTTAAAAAAAATTGTCTCCAAATCTTATCAATCACACAATAAGATAGGTTTGTTATGGCTCTACCCATGGTTCGTGGTTATGGATGAGTGACGGTTGTACGCTTTTTAAAGTAGTCAAACATAAATAATGTTACATGATTTTATATATAGCAATGGTTAGTCAAGAAAGTATATCAATGTTTAACAAATTATGATTGGTTAGATGTCGTATTCAACAAGGATTCTCCATTGTCTAAAATGATTTTATGCCCATATTTATGAATTGTCAAGAGGTATTCAACTTGCCAATGTCTAGCCTTATTATTCCCTCAAACTGAACAACTGTCAGAGTTCGAGTGTGGAGTTGATTGGTTGTTTATCCCTTCCTTCTTCCTTTACTCCCCTCTGATAGCCTCACTGAAGCGAGAAATTAAAACAGGATGGTGGAAAAGTCTTTGTGAGTTCTCATTCTGGAGAAGAAGGGAGATGGAGGAATGTTCAATGATATAATATTCTAGATACAACGAAGGACACACAAATTTGAAGAAGTGAATTTGGGTTGAATCGAAGAATCTACAGTGGAAAGCAGGTGCTACCATTTTTATGTGCCTCGTGACGTACGGGACAAATATCATTACAAAATCCTTCACAGGTCAGTTGGGCGATCTGGAGCTTGCTAGTATTACCATCTCCATAATCCTCATTGTTGGTCTCATTTTTGACCTGATGGTAAATATCTCGGGTCTAGATTCCTTTTGGTATGATAAATTTGGTTTTGAATGTTTAATATCCATTAAACATTATAACTTGTTTAGGATCCTTGCAATCAATAGGTAGGATTTACTTGCTTATCTAGCTTGTGAGATAGTAACATTGGCAGCATAGTTGAAACATTAAATGGAATAATGATTTGCCAAACTCTAAGACATTGTCATTAAGATAGTAATATGTTGTCAATAAAGCTTCTATTAAGATTTTAAGATGTTCTTACTAAGGTTGCGTGATGTTTTCAATAACATGGTAAGATGTTATTATTAAGATTGTGTAGAACTCAAGTAAGTTTGAAAATAAACTAGAATTTGAATAAAAAAAAATAAGGGTCTTGAAGGGGATATGTGACAAGTGGTATCAGAGCTTAGGCTCAACCCTTGGGCTTAATGGGCACTAGTATAAGCCTGGAAATGATGGAGTGTCAGTACAACAATTGAAATAATTTTCATCACTTGTTTAAAAAAAAGCATGACAAACTATAACCAATTGAATATGTCCTATACAAGATTCTACAATTGATGGGGAAAGCCCCTTCAACTTGGACTTTCCTCCGTAACTAGGAATTCCATTCCGTAATAAATTACAATCACATGAAGTTACACAAATAATCTCAATTAGACATGGTTGAAGACATACAACCCTATTATCCTCATGGCAACAGAGAAGATTTTAAAATTCCCCAGTAGCAAGACACTCCTTTAGTTATTAGAACTAAATCTACCAACCATTCCTATCCCAACTAAAGAGGGGGCACTCTCATCCCAAAAAACATGGATTGTGTATTAATGCAATGACCTAGTAAGCCAGACCACTTTCTCTAATCATACACACAACCTTTCAAAGTGAAATCACATATTAGGAACAAGCGGATAATTTCATGAGTAATAGTTAGCTTCATTGTCTCAGTTGTTAGTTAGTTGTTAGCAGAACGATTAGTTATTTTATGATATGTTAGCAATAAACATTTAGTATTTTATAGTTCATGTTTAATGAAGATACAATCAATATCAGGTGAGCATGAGTTTAATTATGTTAGACAGTTAGTTGTAATCCTTTTAAGCTGCCATCCTAGTCATTATACCACCAAAGTATCGTAAGGGCCTATCTTAAACATAGCTGGGGAAAATTAATAGAGTATTATGTTTAGAGTTAACAAGATCTGTATATTGTTATGTTGTATGCAAATAGTGGTCACTGAAGAAGGTGCAATTATTAAGGGTTTGATGGTGCTCTTTGCACGTTGTGAGGCACAAGTCCATTTGCGAAAAATTAATGGAATTACTCTCCACTGAAGGAGCAACATTGGATCTACCTCTACAGGTGCTGGTAGTGGCGATTTTGGTGTAGGTAGCTCAGAGATGGTGTAACTATAGTCCAAAATTGTAAGGGAAATATTTATCACTAATATAACTAATAATGCAAATTCTGAAAAGGATAAAGTTCACGTGTTATTTTGGGACTATTCTATGATACATTGGATCACATTCACGGAGGTTCCGAAAATAAAATTAGTAATCAAGCTCATGCTAGTGAAATTATTTCCCATGAAAATAAATTGATAGTGTTTTTTTTCATAATCGGATGATCTTCCAAAGGACGTGTTAGAGCAAGTCTTTTCCCATCTTATTCTTGTTGACATAGTTCATTCTCGCTCTGTTTGCAAGCACTGGAATCAAGTCTTGACATCCATCCAATTCTAATGCCATTACTCTAAACTACATAGTATAAACTCTTTCCTCACTCTAATACATTACCAAGGAAATGATGTAAGGACTAACAACCACATACTCCTAAATCTCTATAATCCATCATTGCAAAGATTCTATGAATTGGATCTCTTGTTCCTTCCTCGTCAATTCCTAATCCCACTGGAAACCTCATGAGGACTGGTCTGCTTCATAGGGTCCACGTCCACCATTTCACTTTTTATCAGCAATCCCTTAACTATGAAGGATACGATGCTCCCTCCCCTCCATGACCTCGTATCCTTCCCCATTATGTTGATTATCAAATATCTAGTTTCTGAGCCCTATAGGATATTAATCATGTTTGATGGCCTTCAAGCTTGTTACTATTCACACAATAACCATTGTATTAGATTTGGATGTGAACCCTTCAAACCTAGAAGCCCTGTGATGGCTTTTAATGGCATAATCTATGGGCTTGAGGATGTGGGTTCATCTTGGCATCCCAAGTGGAGGCTTGATAGTTTAAAAATAGAGGATTTGTATGGGGGATTTTGGACGCCTGTTAGAAATGACATATGGAATGGTATATTTGATATTATTAAAGAGCCTTGGCTTATCAAGGGTAGAGATAACTGCTTGTTAATGGCAGGGGGTTTTAAGCTATCATTCTCATTTTATTTGGATTTTTCTACAATTTTGATTTTGGAACATGATCTCAACAGACTTAAATGGGATGAGGCTGGTAGGATGCCCATGGAATTCTTCTGACACTTTGATTCTGAAGGTGGGGTCGATATATTTGGTTGGATTAAAGGGGTTTATTTCTAAAGCAGAAAGGTGGGAATATTGGTGTTTCGAATTTCTTCGACATTGGAAAGGGATGTTGGAGTTGGATTGATAATCCTCTTGGATAGAGGAATGTTATTTGCAAAACATTTCCATTTGAACCTAGCCTGGATGATGTGCCTTGAATAAACGTGAGTAAATGAATATGTGTTTATGTTATTTCATTTTAAATGAAATTGAACATATAATAGGATTCGAATGTGCTACGACGTGTTTATTATCTGAAATTTGAAATCATGAATCTTAGGTCTAAAATACTAAAACTGGATCATTTTTTTCCTTTCTACTATAGTTTCTACTTTATAGGGAAGTAGAGAAGGATCCTCTTTTTGAAGAGAATGGACTTCTCAGAGCTTAGGTAAGGTCCTTGTCTTACCTCAGTAAGAAAGGTTGGTCCTTTCATGCAGCTAGTAAGCCCCTGAATTAGCTTAATAGGTTGACATATCCGACCAAGACAAACCTTTTAGCACCTTACAATGAGTATGTTCAAGAACCTACTTTCACCGTTGCCATAGGTGAGTGACAACCTTCCCTTAGTTACAAGTATAAGCTTAAATAATAGTAATAGTGTAGTACAATGGTAAAAGAATCAGGCTACATGGAAGAATTCACCCTTAATTTGGGTGCAAAAGAAGTAGGGTAAGCTATCATTCCTACGATATAAGATAACTATGCAAAATTGACCTTCATTGACCAGAGGTTTTTGGAGGTAACAATTGAGTTATCATTGATCCAAAAAGTTATTTTATTTATTTCAAGTATATTGTTATTATTTTTATTTGTCCGCTCATTAAATAAATTGAAAATGAAGACAAAACAGATTTTTAATGTATCACTTTTCCTATAAAGGCTTCAATTAATATGGAAGGCATTGAAATTTAAAATATTGGCCAAGATGAATGCTAGGCTGCATTACCTTCTTTGTTCTTGTATCCATACATAAATGTGGTAAAAGATGTGATATAGATTTTGTTTTCCATTCTGAAGGGTAGCTAGAGTAAATCTCAACTACAATAAAATCTATAAAAAAAGACAATTCTTACATTTTTTATAGTTTTTCGTTTTATACTTTTGGGCTCCAAAATGTGATCCAAATGACCAACAATTCAACATTTTGTTCAAATATTATTCTATTTAGTAAACATGCCAAACAAATAGGAACTCAACATAAGATATGCCATGCAAGTTCAATGAAATACATGTATAGGTAAACCATAAATGTGATGTTAATTGGGTTTATTTTAGGTGGTTGAGAGGAATGATTGCTATCCTCTCAATCTAGGTTTAGTTGTAATGTATTTGAACCTTGTTGTTGAGTCTAAGCAGTACCTGGAGGACCAAAGCATTTATATTACTCATACGGAATATCAAGATATTCCTCATGGGAAAAGAAACATAAATCTAATGTTAAAAGTCATTGAACATAAGTATCATTGCATGCTACAAATTTGTTGAAAAGGGAATTTTTAACACTAAAATAAAATAAAGTACTATGTGACATTATTGAAAGTAAAATGCCCTCCTAGTTGCTGAGAAAAGAAGAAAAAAATAAATTCAAAATGGAATTTGAAAATAACTTGATTAAGGTCTGAATAATGTATGTAATTCAATAAATATTTTCCTCAATTAAGGAATTGACCTCCATTGAGGTATGAACCCCAATGGATAACTTTTTCAAACTCATAAATACACACAAAAGACCCAAAAATTACAAAATTAATAAAACAAGGCATGTCAACAAGTAAAAAGAAAAGGGAAAAAAATGAAAGGTGTATGCAAACAAATAAGAATTTTGTAGCTTATGCCTAAATTAAAACAAAATTGATATTGTCAATCTTTTAACAAACAAGATGTGGAATAGGGAAAGATGTAGACAAAAATATGATCACAAACACCATAACAAAGATGAAGGGAAAGAGAAAGATAATCAAAGAATGTGGAAGTTGATATGCATAATTATACAATTTTGACATATCACACATAGATTCCAAACACAATAGACATCACATGGGACAAGCACAAGTTGATCCTTATTGCCTCAACCACGTGGGCCTGGTAATTTAATTTGCTGTAGGTGTAAAGAGGAATAGAAGAGACTTCGAATTGGTATAGGTCCACAAATATATGAAACTAATAAACATTAAGACAAGAGTACAACAATAGTAACGTTGATAAAAAGATGAAATTTCTAGCCAGTTGAACAGACATTTCAAATGTCTAGAGAATATAACTATGCAGAACATTTAATAAACTAACCATGAATTTGCAATTTATAGTGTGACATTAATATGAGGTTAAAGTTATAACTCTTTCATAATCAAATAATATTAAAGCATTATGATGGCCATGTGCATAAATAAAATGGTGTTGTTCAAGCCAATACATGAATAAGATTAAACATAACTATAAAGATATTACGTATAATGGAAATCGAAGTGGACCATAAAGTAATAGTTATAATGTATATTGACAGTGGATAGTGTATGAAGCAACATGGATATGTATTTAGACGCTAAATACCAAAAATAACATGAATTGGTAAACTAAAAATGTCAGTGAATGTATTGAGAATGTATAGCGAATCAATCTGGTAGCCTAATTAAATGGCGATATTTTAAGGGAAATTTAATGCATGGTACAATTAAACCATGGAAGGGAATGTGCATATGTAATAGATAAATATAAACATAAAAAATATAAGAATGTCTGGAATATATGAAAATCAAAATTACCAAGGTACTTCTTAATGTTTTCATACTTCCATCGATTTGTGGAAATGAATGGAAATATATAACAAACCGATCACCACATGTTGGTAGTAGTAAGATAGGTACATTGAAATATACACCATAGATGTTAGGTACATTGAAATATACATAATAGATGTATTTTGGATACAAAGGTATCAAATTTACATGATCAAACTAAAATGATACTAACTATCGAGTAATTAGCAACTCCTTGATGTGAGCAGTACGAAGGGAAAAGTTGAGGATTCCTACTTTGAATTCTATAAGAGTTTACACCTATTCACTAAATATATCTTTGAATAAACTATTAAAAGGAACCTTCGGCGTTAACTTTATGTTATTAAGGATACTAAGATTACTTGAAAACATGTGGATAATGTGACTTGTGTAGGAAGACTGTAGGAAGCAAGTGTTCAACATGATTACAAATGAATTGGAAGATTAAGCATTTATTCCTACCTTTTAAATGCAATGAAATTGAAAATGAGGAGCCATAATTAAATTACGGGCAACATTAAACCTGTAGCTACTCAAATAGTAGTATCATTATGTTAAGGCTATACATTGTAAACTAGTATTTAGAAGAAGGCATCTGATGTCTCTGACCCATTTGATTGGAAAAAATGTTACATGTATTGCTTGAAGGAGAAATTCTAGAACTTCTTTGTATCCTACATCTGGGAAAGATCTTATTCATGTGGAAATGCAATGGGAACATGTAATTCCAAAAACGACTACCTACGAACGATGAACTAAATTGTAAGATGTAGAAATGACTAGAGAATACACCAAAGATGGTGTGAATTTAAGGGGGGAGAAATATAATACCCCTCTATTGCTATCATTCTGGGAAAAGTTAGGCTGAGTTATACAACAAAATCTAGTACTAGGGGTAAAAATGTGAGTAAATATTTTATCACCAATTAGATTAATGGAATTTAAATGCTTCGAAAATGAGACACCTAGAAATGATACTCTTGCTAAATAAAATCCCATTGCTAAAAGGGAATGGATAATTATTTCATGCTAAGAATTCTAGCTCAAATTATAAATAAGCTTAATGGAGGGGAGATAAATATCCATTTAGCTGCTTAGCTGGAGAAAGATGTTAAATTTGGAAAAACATAAAAGCCTTGTGGGAGAGAAAGGCGAGATTTTATGGGAAAAGCTTAGGCAAGTGACTACAAAGATCCACAAAAGTGGGATGCCGCTAAAAGAAACATTATGATAGAAAAAGGGAATTAAATACCCATTGAAGAGATCAACAAGAGCGTTTTGATCCATGGGCAAGTAATCTCGGCTCGGGGGTGAATTGGAGGAAGTCAATTCTAGGTTGGGTGGTGGTGTTCAATTTTCCAAGTGACACTCTATCAGCTAATATGGTTCAGTATAATGGAGTGCAGATCATTTTCATTCATCTTTTAGTTCCTTCGAATTGTTTGGTAGTAGGTTTAAATCGCTTTCCAATTGAACTTAATTTGTAAGTTTAAGTATGTTATTTATTGATTGAGTCTATAACTTTCATGTTGGGATATATAATAGAACATTATATTTTATAAATCGTAACGTTTAATGGTTTGGTGAGGTAACGATGACATTATTCTGTGCTAAGTATTCTAAGAAAAGCTGAATTCATGCTTAGTATAATTGAAAGATGCAACCAAACAGTAAAAAGGGTAGATTTTAAAATCCGAATACTATCTTCACATCCATATTCAGATTCTGAAAGGTTGAATTTGACCATGAAATCTTAGACCATATAAATTTAACCTGAAATTACCACTTGTTGAATTTGGAAATTATGGTTGTTTGTGAGGGGGAGTTTTTATTTTTGTATTTTTTGTGTTTATTATTTTCTTTTCAACCGAACTTAGCAAGGTTGAGCAAGATGTTTTGAAAAGCATGAAAGCCAAAGGGAGGATTCAACATCACCCATATTATGAATTCATGGGGACCTTATGGGCATGCAACAGAGTCATCATTTTTGGATCACCCCACAACTCTCATTGATTACTGCTGCACAACCATTCGCGAGATTTGTTTCTTTCTTGTGCTTATTCTTGTGAGATCACTCAACATATCTTTATACATAGAGTTGTTATTTTATACGCAGAGCTACCAATTCTCTAGACTTGATGATACATGAACATCCAGCTAAGGCACCATGACCGGGTGCTGGTCTCTACCAGGTTGGAAAGTTGAGTTAACATCTTGTTTGTATTTTATGTTTAGTTTGTCAGAGTAGGAGGTAGGATTTTTGTTTTTTTATCTTAATCTCTGTATTAGTCAAAGGTAGCTTGGTTGGTTAGGGTTATTTACTTGTTTGACTTTAATAAACCATGGATTAATAATTGTCCTGTTACTTTAAGAGGAAAAGGCAAATGTTTTTAAAAGGAAAATCTTGTCATAAAGACAGAACCAAATGCTTAATAGCTATGTAACTGTAAGGTCTACAATTATAAAGTAACTGTACAGTTTCATTAACTATAAACAAAAACATATAAATGTAACAGTGAAAGTCATGTAGAGGGTTCAGTACTTCTTGCATTCTAGTAATAATAATAACAGAGAAAACAATTTAATCCATCTGTGTGTCCTACTTTAATTTTGTTGTGCTTCCTAATTAATGAACATCTGAATAGACAACGTATTGTTCATAGACCATTGCATTTAATTCTTTTTTGTCTTTCCTGAGAAGACAGTCTTAACAGCGAGATAGAAGAGGAAATGCCAAAACGAGGGCTTAAATTTCTATTGAAGAAAACAATGTTGAATGAATACGAGCAACACAAATAAGTTCCAGTATGGGTCAAGCATCCATAGGCCCAACGAAAATTTCTATTTTTGAAATTGACTGTCAAACAAATTACTAGAGAAATAACAACCTTCTTTCCTATTCATGGAAAACATTACAAGCATAGCCGTAAAGAAAAAATTGTATTTCTAGGCATAGAATCCAGATTAAAAATAATGATGGCCTAAGCATATAAATAACATTCAGGTAAATCAAACCCAACGTTCTTTCCTGTAGTTTTTCTTCAAATTACAAAAGCAAATGTATGAAAATATATAGTAGCATTGCAAGACAAAATACGGACAGACATATAAGCCAGTGGACGACAAACCCTAGGTGAGGGTTTTGAAAATTGTTTCTATACATAGCAAGTTACAGCCAATAATCACCAGATAGTGGAAGCCCAAGACAACAAGATGACCAGAATGCCACCTACTACTGAGAGTCACATTTGACAAGCATTGAGGGGAGACAAACCCTCATACCCAGAGGCCTATTGCAAAAACAAAACAAAGACTGAAGATAATTCATGTTGGCGGAGCCTACAGGACAAAGACCGAAGTGTTCATTTCCAATACATCCAACCGCAAACCCTAACACCTGCAGAGAAGCCAACACATAGGTGTTAGCGCCACATTAATAGCGAAGACAAAACTACAGTGCATGGAACACAAATAACAGAGGTCACATCTATCTTACCTGAGGGACTTGTAGTGAGAATAGAGGGCGAGCCTTTCACCCACGGGTTCCAACCAACCGCTGAAATGAAGGAGAAAACACGTTAGAAACTGAGGAATGAAAATGGCAAATTGAATCACGGAGAGAGGAGGCTACCTGCAGTGAACCCAAGGACCGAAGGATGCCATCTTTTCGAGCCTTGAACGCATGCCAACCACTGAGTTGCAAACCAGACCATAACATAGCAAACCACAACTCAAAACACGAAGACTTGTTGAGCCAACAACAGAAAAGGCATAAAGAACCACTTACCCAGGCGACGGCAAAGACATTCACAATTGCCCAACGAACCAGGGCCAAAGACTACCCACACAGGCATAAAGAAACAAGCACAGAAGTTACACTGTCGGACCCCCAAGCATACCAAGAGGTGAGCCAAGAAATTGCAGCACAGTTGCGTACCCCAATCAGCAGAACCATATCTAAACGAACCCTTGGTAGGCACAAGGAAAATGACTGTATGAGCGATAGAGGAGGAGTTTTGGCAAAGCAAGGAGCGGGAAATGCGACCCGAGGTGAGTACACAACTTTGATTGTGGAATTAATTGCCACCTATCACTTTCCAGAAATGTTCAAGGGTTGGTATTCACACATGAAACCACAGTTGTAATACCTTTACAATCATATAATAACTTATACAATCATTTAATTGTCAATAGTCTGAACAATGTTGGGCTAGTCCCATCATAGTGGTATCAGAGTAGGTGAAATTGATTGAAGAGATGGAGGTAGGAAGGAGAGGTCATGGAAGAGGTGTTCGGCGGATAGCAGAGGAAGGACTGAGAGAGGAGATCAGGATTCTTACTACCTATTTGAAGGTAGTCGAAGTAGGGAGAAGAAGATACCCTGAGGTAGGTGATGATAGTGAAGAGGAAGCTGAAGCGGCAATGGATGGATCGGATGGCGAGACCCCAGAAGTGAGACTGTTGAGGTCTGTTTTAGTGGCAAGCAGTAAACCCAAACCAGAACTCCCAACCTATGATGGCAGCCTGTCAATAGAGGTTCTATTAGATTGGATCAGCGAGCTGGATAAGTATTTTGAGTGCTAGGAGGTCAGTGAAGACCGCAGAGTTAAGTTCGCTACGACAAAGTTGAAGGGACACGCAACCCTATGGTGGGACAGCGTCCGAACAGAGAGAAGGAGATTTAACAAGTTGCCGATTAAAACCTGGTCAAGGATGGTGGCCGAGTTGAAGGGCAAATTTCTGCTGAAAGATTATCATATTTCACTACACAGACAAGTGCAGAATCTGAAACAAAAAGGAATGACGGTGAGGGAGTACATTGAGGAGTTCTATTGAGTGAACCTAGGAGCCAGATATACAAAGGATACCTTGAAAAAGACAACCAAGTACGTAAACGGTTTAAGACTAGAAATTTTAGATGAAATTAATATTCTGTCTCCAAGGAATATTGAAGAAGCATATCAGAGTGCGATGAAAGCTGAAGAGAAAATTACTAGAAGGCAGAATGCCCAGAGAGGACAAGGAGCCGGTAGGGGAAAATCACAGTCATATGGCAGAGGGCGGACTGCTAGTAGTAATGAGGAAGGTAGAAGTTCTAGAGCTTCCGGAACAACGGACAAAGGTGATAATACGAGAGGTGGTAGGTCATACTAGCGAGGCAGGGGAAATTGCCGAGGTAGAGGAGTTGGTTATCAATGTTACAGGTGTCATAAATGGGGGCACAGATCATTTGAGTGTCCAAAGGCAGATTAGGCTAGATAGAGGGGTGCGTATGTCGCACAACCAGAGGAAGCAGAGGCACCTCCCTAAGAAGCAGAGAATGCTCTAGAAACAGGGGAAGCCCTAGTGCTGAATAAGGTGTTGTTAAAACTAGCCAACGAAGCCACCGAACAGACACAGTGGAAGGCTTTGTTTAGAACAGTTTGCAAATTGCATGGTAAGTGTTGTAAATTAACTATTGATAGCGGTAGTATAAATAACTTGGTATCCACAAAGATGGTGGAAAAGTTGGAATTGAGGCGGTTGAAACATCCCACCCCTTATAAATTTCATGGCTGCAAAAGGGCCATCAGTTGCTGGTGGGTGAACAATGCGAGGTGGAGTTTCAAATAGGCAGATATAAGGATAAAGTCGTTTGTGACATCATGCCGATGGATGTATGTCACATACTGCTAGGCAGGGCTTGGCAGTATGACAAAAAGGTGGTTCATGATGGATTGACGAACTGTTATAAGTTTGTTAAGGATGGAGTCAAGCATATGGTTGTGCCCATCAAAGAGGAAGGGACAACAAGAACCAGTGAGCCAAGAACATTGTTTGTTAGTGGAAAACAGTTTCTGAGACAAGTTGAGGACAGTGAGATGGGTTATGCAGTTGTAAGAAGAACAAAAAATGTGTTGTTGGATACAGAGGTATCGGATTTACCTCCAAAAATCCAGTAAATGTTGCAGGAATTTATAGACATAGTGGTGGATGAGTTGTCAGACAAATTACCCCCCAAAAGAAGCATAAGTCATCATATTGACTTCATACCTGGAGCCAGTTTGCTGGACAAGGTGGCATACTGAATGAGCCCCAAGATAATGAAGAGATTATGAAGCAGGTGCAAGAACTGCTAGACAAAGGATTGATAAGGGAGAGTTTGAGCCCTTGCGCAGTTCCAACAGTTCTCGCTCCCAAGAAAGGAGGAGAGTGGTGGATGTGCACAGACTCAAGAGCCATCAAAAAAATCACCATTCGGTATAGGTTTCCGCTGCCAAGGATGGATGATATGATGGATTGTTTAAGTGGGGCAGCATATTTTTCTAAGATAGATTTGAAGAGCGGGTATCATCAAATCCAGATACGAGAGAGTGA
Organism: Pinus tabuliformis; assembly: GCA_031772625.1. Lineage (NCBI taxonomy): Eukaryota > Viridiplantae > Streptophyta > Pinopsida > Pinales > Pinaceae > Pinus > Pinus tabuliformis. The sequence goes on from CM062820.1 coordinate 101,767,095, forward strand.
TGAGTGGAAGACAACCTTTAAGACGAATGAGGGACTGTATGAATGGCTGGTCATGTCATTTGGACTGAGAAATGTACCCAGTACATTTATGCAGTTAATGAATGAGACGCTGAAGGAGTACATCAGAAAATTTGTGATAGTGTACATGGATGACATACTAATTTTTAGCAGGACAAAGGAAGAGCACCTACGACATGTTCGGGAAGTGCTGGAAAAATTACAGCAGAACAAACTGCTGATAAATCTGAAGAAGTGTACTTTTCTGCAAAAGGAATTGATTTACTTGGGCTTTGTAATAGTAGAAAATGAACTGAAGATGGATTTGGAGAAGATTGTGGTGATAGTTAATTGGCCATCTCCAAAACGTTTATTTGAGGTACGTAGCTTTCATGGACTAGTGAGTTTTTACCGAAAATTCATAAGAAATTTTAGCAAAATTTGTGCACCTATGTTGGACACCATTAAAAAGGTCAGTCAGCCTTTTCGATGGATGGTTGCAGTGGAGAGAAGTTTCCAGCTATTAAAGAAAAGGATCACAGAGAGGCTGATCCTGAGACTGCCAGACTTTAAGAAGCTTTTTCAGGTTCGCTGTGATGCTACTAGTACTGCTATTGGAGTTGTACTAGCCAGGAGGATAAGCCTATTGCATTTTCAGTGAGAAGATAAATGAAAGTGGACTGAAATATTCATCCTATGATAAGGAGTTCTATGCTATTACACAGGCATTAAAACACTGGAGGCATTATTTGCTGGGAAATGAATTTGTGTTGTTTACAGATAATTCTGCACTATAGTATGTAATGCAACAATACAAGCTGAACCAAAAACATGCTAAATGGGTGGAATATTTGCATAGTTTCACCTTCGTGTTGAAACACATCAGTGGGCAGGCCAACAAGGTAGCAGATGCACTGAGTAGGAGAGCTTTACTTCTGCAGGAGAGTACTGTACAAGTGCTGGGTTTTGAGCACTTAAAGGATTTATACCAGACTGATACAGATTTTAAAGAAGCCTATGAGCCATGTTAGAATCCCTTGGTGAGAGATAACAGTCCATGGTTGGACTACAACTTGCAAGGGAAACTGCTGTTTAAAGGAGGACAGCTATGAATTCCTGACTGCTCAATGAGGGAGAACATTATTTGGGAGAAGCACAGTGGAGGTCTAGCTAGACATTTCAGCATGGACAAGACACTCGAGCAGCGCTGTCATTTCTACTTTTGGCCAAAGATGCAAAGGGATGTACAGTAATTTGTGACCAGATGTAAAGTGTACCAGTTGGTGAAGGGTCACAGTCAAAACACGGGACTGTACACACCGTTACCTATTTTAGGCAAACCGTCGGACTCAGTCAACTTGGAATTTGTCTTGGGTCTACCTAAGACATAGAGAGGTTATGAATCGGTGATGGTAGTAGTGGACAGATTCTCGAAGATGGTGCATTTCATCCCTTGCAAAAAGCCTAGTGATGCCACTCACGTGTCCCACTTGTTTTTCACAGAGATTGTCAGGCTACATGGGTTGCCTAAGTCTATTCTGTCGGATAGGGATGTGAAGTTTACAGGGAAATTTTGGAATACCCTCTGGAAGAAGATGGTTACACAGCTGAGTTACAACTCTTCTTATGACCCGCAAACTGACGGACAAATAGAGGTGGTAAACAGGAGTTTGGGAAACTTGCTACGAAGCTTGATTGGAGAGAATTCGCGGATGTGGGATCGAGTGCTGGCACAGGCAGAGTTCACTTATAACGACTCGCCTAATCATAGCACAGGCTACAATTCATTTCAGATCCTATACGGCATGCATCCTCGCGAAGTGCATGAGTTGCGGGATCTTGGACTACAAGAAAGGTGAAGTGCAGATGGAGAAGATTTCGCTAACGCGATGATGGATTTGCATGAGCAGGTGAAAATTAAATTGCAGGACAATAGCCAAAAGTATAAACAACAAGCATATTTGAAGAGAAGGGAAGTACAATTCAACGTAGGAGATGAAGTCCTCGTGCATTTGCGCAAGGAATGCTTTCTTAAAGGCACATACAATAAGTTGAAGTATAAGAAGATAGGTCCCTGTAAAGTCCTCCAGAAATTTTTAGCGAACGCCTATGAGATACAGTTGCACCCAGAATAGGAATTTCACCTATATTTAATGTATCAGACCTGTTCCCTTACACCGCTGACCTAGAAGAAAAAGAAGAAGACAGAGCCATGCGGCCTACACAGAGTACCCAGGATAGAGGAGAAGCTTGGATGAGACAGATGCCTTACATTCAGCCTCTCGAGATTGAGAGCATTCTTGACACTCAGGTGGCCAAACGAACTAGGCAGAAGGAGTATCTGCAACACCTGATCAAGTGGAAGAATTGTCTTATTGAGGACAGTTCGTGGCTTGATGCCAAGTAGATTGAGCAGACAGGTTCTTCAGTCCAAGAGCTCATGGAACAGAGTCATGATTTTCTTTTTTCCCAGGAGCCTTATTTAGGAGCATCTAGCTAAGGCACCATGACCGGGTGTTGGTCTCTTCCAAGTTAGAAAGTTGAGTTAAGATCTTGTTTGTCTTTTATGTTTAGTTTGTTAGAGTAAAGGGTAGGATTTTTTTTATTTTTTTTATTTTTATTTTTTATCTTAATCTCTGTATTAGTCAAAGGTAGTTTGGTCGGTTAGGGTTATTTACTTGTCTATCTTTAATAAACCATGGATTAATAATTGGCCTGTTATTTTGAGAGTAAAATAAAAATGTGCCTAAAAGGAAAATCTTGTCATAAAGACAGAACCAAATGCTTAATAGCTATGTACCTGTAAGGTCTACAACTGAAAAGTAACTGTATAGTTTCATTAACTGTAAACAAAAACATATAAATGTAACAGTGAAAGTCATGTAGAGGGTTCAACACTTCTTGCATTCTAGTAATAATAGTAACAGAGAAAACAATTTAATCCATCTGTGTGTCCTACTTTACTTTCGCTGTACTTCCTAATTAACGAACATTTGAATAGACAGCATATTGTTCATAGACCATTGCATTTAATTATTTTTTTTCTTTCCTGAGAAGACAGTCTTAACAGTGAGAAAGAAGAGCAAATGCTAGAATGAGGGCTTAAATTTCTATTGAAGAAAACAACGTTGACTCAATAGGAGCAACAAAAATAAGTTCTAGTATGGGTCAAGCATCCATAGGCCCCGCAACAATTTTTATTTTTGAAATTGACTGTCAAACAAATTACTATAGCAACCACAACATTCTTTCCTGTTCATGGAAAACATTACAAGCATAGCCGTAAAGCAACAATTACATTTCTATGCGTAGAATCCAGATTAAAAAGAACGATGGCCTAAGCATATAAATAACATTCAGGTAAATCAAACTCAACGTTCTTTCTTGTAGTTTTTATTCAAATTACAAAAGAAAATGTATGAAAATATACAATAGCATTACAAGAAAAAATAAGGACAAACATATAACCCAGTGGACGATAAACCCTAGGTGAGGGTTTTGAAAATTGTTTCCATACATAGCAAGTTACAGCCAATAATCATGAGATAGTGGAAGCCCAAGAAAACAAGACGACCAGAACACCACCTACAGCCGAGAGTCACATTTGACAAGCATCGAGGGGAGACAAACCCTCATACCCAAAGGCCTATTCCAAAAACAAAACAAAGATTGAAGATAATTTATGTTGGCGGAGCCTACCAGACAAAGATCGAAGTGTTCATTTCCAATACAACCAACTGCAAACCCTAACACCTGCAGAGAAGCCAACACACAGGTGTTAGCACCACATTAATAGAGAAGAAGAAACTACAGTGCATGGAAAACAAATAATAGAGGTCACATCTATCTTACCTGAGGGATTTGCAGTGAGAACAGAGGATGAGCCTTCCACCCACAGGTTCCAACCAACTGATGAAATGAAGGAGCAAACACGTTAGAAACTGAGGAATGGAAATGGAAAATTGAATAACAGAGAGAGGAGGCTACCTGCAGTGAACCCGAGGACCGAAGGACACCATTGTTTCAAGCCCTGAACGCATGCCAACCACTAAGTTGCAAACCAGACCATAACATACCAAACCACAACGCGAAACACGAAGACTTGTCGATCCAACAACAGAAAAGGCATGGAGAACCACTTACCCAGGCGACGGTAGGGACATTCATAACTGTCCAATGAGCCAAGGCCAAAGACTACCCACATAGGCATAAAGAAACAAGCACAGAAGTTACACTGTCAGACCAGCAAGCATACCAAGAGGTGCACCCAGAAATTGTAGCGCATCTTCGTACCCCAATCAGAAGAACCATATCCTAACGAAACCTTGGCAGGCACAAGGAAAATGACTGTATGAGCGATAGAGGAGGAGTTTTGGCAAAGCAAGGAGCAGGAAACGCGACCCGAGGTGAGTACAAAGCTTTGATTGTGGAATTAATTACCACCTATCACTTTCCATGAATATCTGAGGGTTGGTATTCACACATGAAACCACAGTTGTAATACCTTTACAATCATATAATCACTTGTATAATCATTTAATTTTCAATAGTCCGAACAATGTTGGGCTGGTCCCATCACTTGAACTGGTATGGCTACTCCATGCTAACCCAAATATTCCAACAGTTTCATTGTGGAATCTTGCAGCATCTCCATATTCTATTTATGGTATGACATCTGAGTCAATATTGAGGAGATTATAATGGATACTGGAGGAGATACTAGTGAGTATGAGCTATATGTAGGTAGGCAAGAAAACGAGCCATGTAGTGGGGAGTCCATAAGATGATTTTCTTATGGCCAAGAAAAACCCATCTCTACCCTCTCCTTTGCATTGCTCCATATTTTTAGCTCTGCAAGGAATTCCTTTTTTTCTTTTAATGCGATTTTGGTAATTAGAACTTGTCAAAATTCTAATCTCTATGAATAGCACAACGAATCTAGTGTATCTTTTATTTTTGGCCAAATAGCTTCCCATCACATGCATATGCACTCATATTGGTGTGCTAGTTCTTTCATACCTGAATCACTCCCATTGAGTGCGATGATCAAGCATGTCACCAAAGGAAAATATTTCTGTAAATAAACTCTCAATATGTCTCTATCAATCATAAAATAAGATAGGACTTCTGAGGCTATGGCCATGGTTAGGACGTGATTTCTTTAAAAAACATTGTCTCCAAATATTATCAATTGCACAATAAGAGAGGCCTGCTATGGTTGTGATCATGGTTCATAGATGTGGATCAGTGACAGTTGTACACTTTGGAATGTAACTGAACATAAATAATGTTACATGATTTTATATATATCAATGGCCAGCTGAGGAAGTCTATCAATATTTGATAAATTATGATTGGCTAGGTACTGTATTACACAGGGATTCTCCACCATTTAAAATTATCTTTTTCCCATATTTATGAACTGTCAAGACGTATTTAACTTTCCAATGTCCAATGTTATTATGCCCTGAAACCCAATAACTATTGAAGTTCAAGTATGGATCTGATTGTTCGTTTAATCCCTCCTTCTTCCTTTACTCCCCTCTCATAGCCTCACTGATGCAAGCGATTAAAACAGAATGGACGACAAGTCTCCCGAGTTCTCATTCTGGAGATGAAGGGAGATGGAGGAAGGGATAATCTTATAATCTTCCATAAATATGTTAAAGCTGAGGGGGATTTGAAGAAGATAATTTGGGTTTGAATCGAAGAAGCTATGGCAGATAGCAAGCCCTGCCGTTTTTACATGTCTCATAACGTATAGGATGAACCTCATTACGAAATCCTTTGGAGGCCACTTGGGAGATCTAGAGCTTGCTTGTATTACCATCGACATAATCATCATTGTTGGTCTCAGTTTTTGTCAGATGGTAAGTATCTCAGGTCTATATTCCTTTTGGTATGATATGGTTGGTTTTGAATGTTTAATAGCCATTAAACATTATAACCTATTTGGGATCCTCGTAATTAATAAGTAGGATTTACCTACCTATCTGGGTTGTCAGACAGTAACGTTGGTAGCGTAATTGAAACGTTAAATTGAATTATGATTCGGCAAACTCTAAGACATTGTCATTAAGCTTGTAAGATGCTATCACTAACACTTCCATTAAGATTGTATGATTTTGTTACTAACTTTCTCTGATGTTGTCACTAACATCGTAAGATATTGTTATTAAGATTGTGTATAACTCAAGTTTAAAAAAAACCAGAATTTGAATAAATAAAAAAAATAAGGGCCTTGAACGCTAGAGGTGACATGCAGTAGGCTTTAAATTTCAGTTTCGGATGGAGCTCTTCCATTTTTCTAGGTTTTCAACGTATGTCCTCTACTCATTCAAAAGTAGGCTTGTATGTGGACTACTACCCAATATAATATTCTATTGTGTTCTTTTCATCATCAATATTCTGGTGTGACATAAGTCTATAATAAAAAATTATCTCTTTAGGACTCTAATACTTTACCATTTTCATTTTCTATAGCATCCATGTTATCTTCAAGATTCATTGTTGCAACTTCTGTGAAAACTTCATCAAACCATGTTGTTTCAAGTCATGCTTCAAGGAACTTTATTTCTTCTTCATAATCGTCTTATTTATCTTCACACTGGAAATTGATAATAAGTTTAAAAACATCTACAGAATCATATTGATTGTATTCTTTCCGCTCTTCAATGAAATCTTTCTCTTATTTCACTTCTTTATCTACCTTTGTAACTCCCTCCTCTTTATGAAATGTGACTGCTTCAAAGAGGTTGTCTTCCACTTGGTTTCCAGATGCAAGTGGTCATCTCTCACCAAATAACATCATATCTATGATATGTTTTTGTTGGATAATGTGGAACCACTCATATTTGGCTAAGTACTCTTCATCAAACTTAACGTCAACAAATTTAATTATTGGATTCACTATAACATTGTCTACTTTAATGGCAACTTCATTGTCATGAACAAGATATGTTTCTAGATTCACTAAATCTTCATCCACTTGTGGTTGTTTATTGTGAGATACATTAGCATCTGTGTGCTCTTTCTCTATTTTTGGTAACATATCATCATCATTGTCATCCACTTTCAAGTGGGATTCACCAAATTCTTCATCTTGTTCTAGATATACTTCTATATATCCAACTTCATATTCAACTTAAATAACCCCCTACACCTAAAAGACTCTTAATGGTATCTCATACTTCCTTGGTTGTCTTTCACGCTGCAATGAGGGGAAGAAAGCTATCATCTATGAATTCCTTTATGTATTTCAATGCGAAGGAATTTTTTGTCAAGCCTCATATATCTCTTATTTTTTCTTTGAATTTCTTAGTTTCTTGGCTTTTCTCATTTGTTGAGTGTTGGCTTACTATCACTCAATACGAAAATCAACTTACAGACATAGTGGTTCCCTGTAGTTTCCCCTCTATAATGGTTCCTCTAGCACTTGGCTTCTACAAAGTAGAAGAGTCCAGAGATTCTCTGAAAAAATGAAGCTTTCACAAAATCTTTCACAAACCCTTTCTTCTAAAAAAAAAATTGTAGCCCTTTCTCATTTGAAAAATACAGCTTTTTTTAATATACCAGACCCTAATTTCCTTTTAAAGAAAATATCCTTTTGAAAAGAAATTTCAAATATGAACGATGGCCTTTTTGAATAAACCCTTTTTGAAAATCACATAAATGCCTCACATAAGCCCTTTTTTAAAAGCAATTTTTTTATAAATACTTTTTAAAACATTTATCCTTCTATTAAAAAAATCTTTTTAACGAAATCTTTTGAATAACGGAAGGATTCTCAAACACGAACGACATAACCCTTCATTTTTTAAATTTTGAAAATAAAATAACTTTAGGAAAAAGAAACAAATGAAGGAAGAAAATGATACAACTTTTATGGAAGGTTCTCTACGCATGCAGAGTGGCTTTACATACCATGCCGTGACTTGGACATTATAAAATGCTTCTTACCACACAACTTATGCTGACGCGAGCTCATTCCTCATGAAGATAAAATATCTTAAAATAAATAAATAAAACTTTGTTGACAAACCCTTTCAATAGAGAGGTGTGTGATTTTAGGTCATTGTCATCGCACATTCACTCTCTTCACGGGCGTGATTAATCTCATTGTTGATACTGCGATGGTATCCTAATTTTTTTTTAAATTCCAGCATGATATCTTCTTGTTGGATTTTCTGTGCAGTGTGGCTTATCATTCACCTAGACTGCTATTTTACTTTTGTCCTGAAGCACCTCTTGACTTTTTTTTAATGAGCACAAACAAATTTCAAATTTTGTATTCTTTGGAGTGTTATGCAACAGACTCATACTATGATTCAGATTGAAAAATGGGGAGGGAAGTATTTTTCTCAATATTCTCAACAATGAATGAGATTACATCGGAAACAATAATAATAAATGACGAGAGTGCCACTCAATTTGAACTCAACCAAATTCGACTGAACTCGAACTAACTATAACCGTTAGATTGATTATTGTGACACCTAATTGGAATTAGTTTACCCAACATGCACTCTAATTAAAATAGATATTCTTTTTGTTTCGTACATGGAGAGAATTTAGCAAAAACATTGCATTTAAAACTATTTTCTTTTGTTTTTAACCCTTTTAAGAATATTCAATTTCAATACTACATCATATTATCACCAAAAATGTAAATCATTTACTAAATTTGAAATCAATTTAATAATAATTGGAAATGAAAAAATTTAAACTCTAGTAAAAATTTGAAAAGATTTATTTTTTATTTTTATTTTTATTTTTTCTCTGTAAGCTTGGCATGACTACATCTTTAACATGTTCAATATATCACCCCCAAATTGTGGCATGGAATTGAATGACTTCACATAAAAGAGTGCCTTAAAATAACACTAGATCATCACCTATCCAAAACCCCTTAAACAAAAAAAAATAAATAAAATTGAAAAAATCTTAAAATAATATTTTTTATAAATAAATTCATATATAAATTTAATGATTAAAAATATCTACTATCTTATAATTTCAAATCTATAAAAATATCAAATATATACGCAACTTTAAACTTTTACAATCAAATAGCTAATAAAAATGCTTCCCTTATTTTATAAACAAGTCATTTCATACGCCAAGTTAATATCTATAACCTAAACAATAGGTTATAATATTATATTAAAATTAATTACATAGTGAACATAGTGAAAAATAACACGTAAATCCTCCATATATCCTCTACTTCAGAGCTTTCGATTTATGACATCAGCTTGTAATTCCAATGAAACAAGAAGATATTTATAACTATGCCAATCCTTATCTTTCCTCCGTTTAAATTGTAACCCATAATGTCTCTCATGGATATTAGCTGCTAGTGTCAAGTTCAATTTAGGGTAACCATTAGGTAATATAATCACCGATGGGAATTTCGTTTTTCAGTATGTCACTCGAGATTAAGGGTAAATGTAATAAAACATCAATAAGTTATCAAGAATAATTTTTGAAAACTCATGTAATGGCCATCAAAACTTTGAGAAATCTATCAAAACTAATAAAAAAATTTAACATAAAAGTGTATGATAATAAAATAAACGGATTTATTTGAATAACCTTAAACCTTACAATTTTATTCTATATGATATTTAAAAGGATATAGAAAATATTTATAGGGTATAGAAAAACAATAACAACGACATGATAATGGTGATGGTGATTTTAACAGTAGCTTTCTTTTTTTCCTCTATTTTTTTCCTTCATTCAAAATCACTCGCAATATTTTATTTTTGAATCATTTTCTTAATAATTGCGGGCAGAGAAAAATTTTCAAATTTGGATGAACAAATGTTCAAATTGGGAAGAAGGACATGGCCTATTTAGACCATGAACCATTGCAAAAATTATTAGAGCTCAATTATATCTATATATATATATGCTTTTTTTATATAATTTATGGCAATAATTAATAAATTGATATATTTTGAAAAAAATAAATTACTCTATAAAAATTTTAGATAGTTTGTATATAAATGTTGGTTTCTAAAACTAATGGTAATGCATGTAAAAATGAGAGACGGGTTGAATATCAATAAAATACCATATCTTTTTCCATGGATGTTTCCTAGACACATTTTCATGGTTTTACCTTATAATTTTTATTGGTATTGAGAGTTTGAATTGAGATAATGAAAATTTCTAAGGAAACATAAGGTTTAAGAGGTAAAATATTGATGTTTCATGAAGGAAGCTTTCGCTGGCCATGTTAAGGTATTTTATTTCATAAGAATAGTATTTCGTATCAAGCTTACAACACCTCACGAATCTCTCAGCTTATATAGATCGATCAAAGTCAACTACATTTGTTATAGAAACTACCAATAGTTTCTTAAACCAACACCGTGTTTATCCAATTTCTCGTATCATTGTCATTATTATTTATCCCTTACACTTTCCTTATATTTTTTCAGAAACTTATGTGTGAAATTCTTTACCTCAATTAATATTTTATACACTCCACACATAGTCCCCTCCACACATAATCTATCCTACACTACTCATATACTTAGCCATTTTGTAGGCATGTGAAACACTTGCCCATCCAACTCTTTAAACAACTAACTTTCCACACATACATCTCTTTGCAGATAAATTCCCTACACATTTATATTTCTTTGCACACATAAAGCTTCCACACAAGATATACCACATACTCGTATAAAGTGGCTTCTATGCCTATAATCCATTCTTAGTGAACAAATATATTTTTTCATTCTTTAAGGATAAGTGAAATATCATAATTAGTTTTGATCTCCAAGGTGGAAAGGTGTAGATATCAGGTCACATCAATCAAATCCATAGTACACCATCTATATACGTGCCATAATTTCTTAACTTCTTGTTATTACTCATGTATGTCCCAATGAAGAAGATAGACGAGAGTGGACATACTAATAAATGCTTCCCTTAAACTGAGATTTAAGTACCTAAGATATTCATAAAGCCTCACTTGATCTATCACATATATCCAAGTGCATTGGAAGAGTAAAGAAATATGACAAGTAGGAGGAAGAAGGAGACATTTTTTGGGAATACAACTAATTCACTTGCATGGAAAGATATGAAATTCCCTTAGTCTGCAACCTACCAATTCTATTTTAATTTGACACCAAAGGAAAAGAAAAATCACAAAATTTGGATTACATTACCCACACATGTGTTGAATGTGTTCTACAGTATTTGATTATAAACAAATTTCTTTTTGGTGTGCCTACAGGTTTGGACACAATACTGTAATTCCCTCCTCCCAAATTTACCCAAGTTAAACGGTCCGCTGGGCTAAACATATGACCAAAGGCTACTATGATGTGATTCAACTCCCCATGTATATTTAAGGAAGTCGTTTTGACAAAACCAAACCAATTTGACCTTTCACACATGCTACAGAACCTTCAGGAGCGAACCAACACTTCCAGGTGACCAAACCCTCAGGAAACTTGGCATTTCACTGATCTAGACACCCATCTGCTCCCACAACAAGCCATCCATACAACTAAGGTCATCTAGTGTCTCCCACAACAAGGCAATGCCAACGATTATGGACTTTTTCAGTTAGTTTCTAGCTAGTGACCCTGGATTGTGTGCCACTTTTTCAGGGTCATGACTCATGCCACTGCCCATAACTGTTGGGTTGTGTTATATTCTTTCCACGACTACCCCACATAGTTAACCAGGGGGTTAGAGGGGGGCCAGAGCCTCTGTTTTGCTGCGGTGATTGCACAGCGGGGGGGGGGTAGGAGCCCCCCTTGTCCGGGGGGTTTAAGGAGGGCAGGTGGACCCCATATACGGGGTCTGGGGCAGTGCCCCGGGAAATTTTTTTTTTGGACCCTATATTACGTTGGGTGGACCTATTTATGGTTTTGGTCCATGGTTTTGGACGTGATGGTTTTTCGGTCCATTGTATTGGATGCTTCAGCATGTATAAAGATGTATTGTAACATTGAAAGAAACGTAATGAAATGTCAAGCTGGTAATCCCAGTTTTGGGATCTAGGGGAAAATATATGTGTATATGTGTTTTATGTGTTATGCTCTCGAATTGTTTATTTTTGGTGTTCTAGAATTCATATGTAGGTAATGTCTCTACGGGTTAAATCCTAGATTTGGTATGAGAGCTGTTTTTGGCTTCAAGGGGATGCCTTTGTTGCTGATGGGTTGTGCTCAGGCCTGTGGTAGACTCTATTCAGTGGGAGATTTGTGGTATCAATTCTGGTGGTGAAAGAAGATAGTGAGAAGTGGAAAGATAGAGATTGAGAAATTTAATGGTCAGAGTTTTGAGTTATGGAAACTCAATATGGAGGATCTATTGGTGGACAAAGATCAGAGGATCGCGGTAGATCTGGGTACTAAACCAACAGTAGTATCAGATGAAGAATGCAAGAAGTTGGATCAAAAGGCAAAGAGAACAATACGATTGTGTGTCTCAGATTCAGTATTGCTGAATGTATCAGGGGAAGCTATGGTGAAGGATTTGTGGGACAAGTTATGGACTCTGTACCAATCTAAGTCTCTGGTCCATAAAATGTTCCTACGAAAAAATTTGTCTAACTTGAGGATGAAATATGGAGACTCAGCGACAGAGCATGTGAACGCATTTAACACTATGGTAAGTCAGTTATTATCTATTGATATTAAAATTTTAGATGAAGATAAGTGCATCAGTTTGTTGTGTTCTCTACCAAATTCATGGGATAGTCTGTTTATTGCAATAGGTAACAATGCAATTGCCTTGCAGGTTGATGAAATAGTCTCATCCTTGTTGATGGGGCAGATGAGACAGAAAAATATGGAGAGCCAGAATGGTGATGCCTTGTCTGTACAAGGACGGTCCCACAACATAAACAAAAATAAGTCATCGGGTGGGAGATCTAAATCTAGAGGGAGATCTAAATCTTTAGGAAAACCTATAAAGGTTGTGTGCTAGAAATGTGGAAAGGAAGGGCACTACAAAAGGGACTATAAATATAAATCTCCTAACAAAGGAAATGGATCTGATGATGCTCCTTCTGCAGAGGCAAAAACCACCTCAGATGAAGGTGGGGATGTGTACTTGGCTTTTTCAAGTACACATGTAGATCATGAGGCATGGTTAATTGAGTCAGGTGCATCCTTTCACTTCACTCCCCATAGAGAGTGGTTATGTGAGTATGAGAAATACGATGGTGGTGATGTCTTCTTAGGGGATGATAGTAAGGCTAGGATTGTTGGTCGCGGAAAAGTAAATATGAAGTTGCAAGGTGGAAGGGTTAGAACACTTCCGGGTGTTTTGCATATTCCTGCATTGGCCAAAAATATGATTTCTGTAAGCAAGCAAGATGATGTAGGTGTAAAAACAGTGTTCGAGAATGATACCTGAAAGATGGTTTGGGGAGCACTAGTATTGATATGTGGAGTTCAGATTGGAACTCTGTACATGCTGCAAGGTAGCACTGTTGTTGATGGGTGCAAGAGTTCTATGGTTCTTGAAAGTGGAGTAGAAAATCTAGTGGTCTCTGGAGAGAACACCATGTTGTGGCATCAAAGGCTTCCACATATTGGAGAGAAGGGCCTTTGAATACTTCATGGTAAAGGTATGGTAGAAGGTATGAGTAATAGCTCTCTGGATTTTGATTTCTATGAAAATTGTGTATATGGGAAATAGAATCGGGTGAGTTTACCCTCTGGTGGTAAGAGGGAAAAACAGATATTAGAGCTTGTGCACAATGATGTTTTTGGACCTATGAAGATTGCATCACAAGGTAAGTATGTGTACTATGTATCATCTATAGATGACTTCTTAAGGAATACATGGATATGTTTCCTTAAGAACAAATCTGGAGTCTTTGACAAGTTCAAATAATTCAAGGCTCTGGTGGAAAACAAGACAGAGAAGAAGATAACATTGTTGAGGTCAGATAACGGTGGAGAGTTTTGCAGCAAGGAATTTCAAGAATTCTATAGGAAGTGGGGTATAGCATGGCAGAAAACTACATAAACGCCTCAGCAAAATGGAGTTGCAGAAAGAATGAACAAGACATTTATGGAAAGGGCAAGAAGCGTGCTTAGTGGTGCTGGGTTAGGATAGGAATTCTGGGCAGAGGCGATGGAGACAGCATGTTACCTGGTCAATAGATCACCTTCATCAACATTGGAGGATAAGACTCCACAAGAGGTATGGACTGGTAAGAAACCCTCTCTTTCACATTTAAGGGTATTTGGATGTGATGCATATGTACATGTTCCAAAGGAGAAAAGAACCAAGTCGGATAGTAAATCTGAAAAGTTTATCTTTATTGGGTATAAGGATGGTTTAAAGGGTTATAAGCTTTAGAACCCAGTAACAAGGAAGGTTGTATACAACCGAGATGTGATGTTCAGAGAGGTGAAAGATGTTATTAAACATGAATTTTAACCAAAGGAACCTGAGAAAATAGAGTTTGAGCTTAAGGAGGAAGAATCTGACTCTACAACAGAGGAGGAATTAGAAGGTGAACAACCACAAACTCTATGTATGAGAAGATCAATTCGAGAAAGAAGGCAGCTGAAAAGGTATATTCCATCTACTTTCTATTCAAATTTTTCTTTATCTGTTACTGATGATGATCCTAGAACTGTGAAGCATGTAGTAGATTAAGAGGATGGAAAACTATGGAAAGAGGCCATGGTTAATGAAATGGCATCTTTGCACAGAAATGAGACTTGGGATCTGGTGGAGCTGCCGACTGGAAGGAAACCCATTGGTAGAAAATGGGTGTTCAAGAAGAGGAAAAATGCATAAGGAAAGGTGGAGAAATACAAAGCTCGGTTGGTAGCAAAAGTTTATTCCCAAGTGCCGGGAATTGATTTTGGTGATATTTTTTCTCCTGTTGCCAAGGTAATTTCTATTAGATTACTTTTATATGTTTCTGCTACTTTTGATTTTGAGGTAGAAAAGATGGATATGAAGACAACATTTCTTCACGGGGATTTGGAAGAGGAGATCTACATGAACCAACCTGAAGACTTAAGAAAGAACTGGTATGCAAGTTAAAGAAGTCTCTGTATGGGTTAAAACAGTCACCAAGGATGTGGTATCAGAAATTTGATACATTTATACGGGGACTTGGCTTCACCAGAAGAAAAGCATATCACTGTGTGTATTTTAAATTAATTGGCGACCATGTTATTTATTTAGTCTTTTATGTGGATGATATGTTGCTGGTTGGAAATGACAAAGAAATTATCGAAGATTTGAAGACCCAATTTTCCTCCAAATTCGACATGAAAGATATTGGTGCTGTAAACTATATTTTGCGAATGGAAATTAAAAGAGATCAGTCAAAGATGAAGCTGTGGTTGAACTAGAGGAAGTATGTCGAGACAATACTGCAGAGGTTTAATATGCAGGATAGTAAACTAGTGAAGGTTCCTATTCTTGTAGGTGTGAAGTTATCTGTTGAACAATGTCCCAAGACACAAGAAGAGGAAGAGGACATGTCCCATGTTGCATATGCAAGTGTAGTGGGTAGCCTAATGTATGCAATGGTTTGTACTAGACTAGACATTGCACATGCAGTGGGAGTATTGAGCAGGTTTATGTCAAAACTAGGGAAGGAGCACTAGATAGCAGTGAAGCAGGTCTTCAGGTATTTGCGTGGTAGTAGTGATTATCGCTTGTGCTACCAAGGAATACCAAGATTGGACAAAGTGTTAGATATTTGTGGCTTTGTTGATGTAGACTCGGCTGGAGATCTAGATCAGAGAAGATCTACAAGTGGGCATGTGTTTAACCTATTTGGAGGTGCATTCAATTGGATGAGTAAGAAACAATATGTAGTGGCACTATCAACTACAGAGGCACATTACATGGCAACCACTCATGCAAGCAAGGAAGCAGTCTGGTTGTAGAGATTGTGTTCAAGTATGGGGTTAGTACAAGGAGCTATAATGATAGACTGTGATAGCTAAAGTGAAATTTTCTTGGCAAAGAACCCTACTTATCATTCAAAGACAAAACACATTGATGTTTATTATCACCTTATGATGGATATGATAGAAAACAAAAAGGTGTTTCCGGTAAAGGTGGACACTTCGAAGAATATTTCAGACGCATTAACAAAATCTGTGAGCTCTGAGAAATTCTCTTGGTGTAGAGAGACAGTGGGCATTGCAGGGTTGGATAAATGACTAAGGTCTCCTATGCCCCCCTGTGGAATGAAAAAAACAAGTGGGAGAATGTTGGGCTGTGTTATATTCTTTCGATGACTAGCCCACGTAGTTAACCAGGTGGGTTAGAGGGGGGCAGAGCCCCCCCTTCATCGTGTCGGTTGCGCAGCGGGGGTGTCACAGGGGGGGCGGCAGCCCCCCCTGTTCGAGATGTTTGAGAGGGGTGGGTCACCCCCTCTACGAGGTGTAGGGCAGTACCACGGGAATTTTTTTTTGGACCCTATATTAGGTTGGGCAGACCTACCTACGGTTTTGGTCGATGGTTTTGGACGCAATAGCTTTTCGGTCCATGGTATTGGATGCTTCAGCATGTATAAATATCTATTGTAACATTGAAAGGAACATAATGAAAAATCAAGCTGGTAGTACCAGTTTTGGGATCCAGGGGAAAATATCTGTGTATATGTGTTTCATGTGTTATGATCTCGCATTATTTATTTTCTGTGTTATAGAATTCATATGTAGGTAATTTCTGTACAGGGCTAAAACCTACAATAACTTTATGAAAATTCTAAGAATGATAAATTACATTGGAACAAAGGTATTAATGCAAGAAATTGATCAATGAATTGATTGGACCCCTACTAGCCATTGTTGGTCACTTTAATTGTTAATGATAAAACAGTCGAGTGCCGCATTAATTATCAATCCGGGAAAGTCTGATTATTCCAAAGGTGACTACGTACTGTATGTACTCAATATTAATGGTATTAAAAGTTGTAGTATAGACAGTCTACTATCTTATGAAATCCATACTATGTGTTACAGCAGTTATAGTAGTTATAGCCTATTGCAGAAAATGGAGTAAGAACAAGTATCTTAAAAGAAAAAAATCTGCAAAAGGAAGTGATGGTTGCCCTGCAACAAAGGATCAGGACCCTATCCTCAGAGTAAGGACTTTCAGCACCTGCCTCTGTTGTCCAGTTCACACATACACTCTGTGAATCCTAATCACTGGTGAGGTATTCATATACAATATCAATCAGCGAAAAGGAAAACAGAGTTTCAGCAGAAGTAAATATCATTAGAAGCAGTAACTATAATGCAAATAGAAATCACACACACACACCACACAACAGAAAGAAGATGGGTGAATCTTGTGATGAAGGTGGGCCCTGTCCCTCTCACAAGATTCCCCAGAACACCGGTATTAAAATAAAATGCTCAGAACAATATTATATTCATTTGCCAATAAACCATATTACAGAAAGAGATTCAGTCTCATCACTTCACTACAAGTTCTGTATTACCAGTTGTTACCCCCCCCCCCCCCCCTCTAATGTAGATGTCTCCTCTTTATAGAGGAGACATCTATTACAACAGATTTTCATACATTCGGTTTCAACCCTTCTGTACCAAAAATAAGGAAGCCAGTTTTTGATAACAAAATATTGTTACAGCCATGAGGATCATGATCATTATGACCAATATAGTAATCGATCAGACTCTTTTGCCGATGCAGATTTGTTACGCAAATCCCAACTGTTCCTCAAAATGCGCATGCTGTTCGTGGTGTTTCAGCATCGAGGTTCATGCTGTTCTTGCTGTTTCAGCTTCACAGTTTGCGTTGTTTCCGCTGTTTCAGCAACGACAGAATGTGATCCTGCCAGTTAGGCAGTTTCAGTAATTAGTCAACACTTTAATCAACTTCAAGAAATAATTATAAAGATAGCATGATTACGTGTTAAATAATTAAACATGTAGTAATGAGGAAAGTTATTATGTACCTTTTGGATTGATTAAGCCAAAACACCTAGCAAAGGCTTTCACTTAAGGGTTGAAGAGGGTAATTCAATGGCAAAATATACAGTCAAAAATAGACAAAATGGGAACCTAACATCCCCCCAACTGAAGATGTTGCATGTCCACATGCAACGCCTAATCTGAATCGGAATCAGAATATTGAGCTGAACAGTGTAGATTGCTTATACAGTAAGTGTAGAAAGTGCTATCAGCCATGTCTCTGAACCCTTGGGCATTCTGAATACTTTTCCATGTTGCCAATTCTTCCTTTTTAGTCAATGAAAATTGAGCCTTGTATTGTTCTCCAGGCAGCCATAAGAGAGGGAAATGAAAATGGTACCCAATCCATCGTGCAACACATTGTCTCACGCATTTTACATAAGCAGGTATCCTTGAGATTGCTTCCTGCAGATTGAGGGGATTGTAGGGATGGTATTCCCTTCTTTCTTTGGGACATTGTTCCCAGAAAAATTCATTTGCTTTTATGGCCAAAGGTCCTTTAGCTTTGACATAGTGCTGGCAGTCTTCCAAGACTGCTGTTTGCAGATTCCTAATGTGATCAGTCATGCCTGTCTCTTTTAGATTCCGTTGATGCTCCATGAGGAAGATGGCTGCATTCTGTGGTTCCGGGCGAATCCAGAGAAGACAGTTCTCCTCATTGTGTTGTGCAGACATGAAAGCATTCTGCCAAGTGAATTGGTTGGCCAAAAAGGAAATAAAAGCTCTTATTTGAATATCACCACAAATAGGAAGTAAATTAATCTTTCTATCTTCAGGCATAGCCTCGTTATGAAGATAGAGTTTGCACAACAAATTCTGATCATTGTTTGGTGCTTCTGAAAAAGTTTCAATGAATTGCTGTGGTGTAGAGACCTGGTGTGGTCTGCCATCCTTTATTGCTTTCAATTGAAGGAACGCCAAGCGTTCTCTCAAGAATACAAAGTAATTAAAAGAAGGCTTTCTTGAAGCCAGTAAGCGCTGGACCAAATCAAGGATGAGGGACAGTCTGGCTTTTAATTGCTTATTTTCTTTGTATTGTGCACGAGACTGTTCCATTGCTTCCCAATTCCTATAGGCATAATTAAACCATAATGATTTCTGCTGTTGAAATGCCTTTCCTTGGGAAAGCTCATATTCTGCTTTCCATGTGTAGCTTAATTCTTGAAAAGTAGAAGTCTGTGCATGAGCATCACTAACATAGGGAGGTTCAGTTTGTATCTGCACAGTTGTGAAATATTTAGATTTTGATTCCTGCTCATCAATAACTTGGGTATGCCGGAGTAGTTCTGCTTCCTCTTCAGGTTTCTGCTCGTCAATAACTTCGGTAGGCCGGAGTAGTTCTACTTCCTCTTCAGGTTTCTGCTCGTCAATAACTTGGGTAGGCCGGAGTGGTTCTACTTCTTCTTCAGGTTTCTGCTCCTCAATAATTTGGGTAGGCCGGAGTGGTTCTACTTCCTCTTTTGAAATCCTTGAAGACCCTATTGGTTCTTGTGTAACAGTAGGGTGTTCCTTTTTGAATAACAGGACTGGCTCCAGTCAATGGGACTGCAATTATTTTATATCCTGCCTGAGTATAGATATCCCCACATTCACTGCACATGTATTCACTGTATTGTTCTTTCTCTACACTCTTTTCAGCTTGAGATGCTACTTGAGCTAATATGTACAGGTTGAGTTCTTCCTTATAGGCTTCCCTAGCCATTGCTAATTCTTTCTGATAGGTCTCAATTTCTGATTTTGAGAACTCATTCTCTTCTTGTAGGGAGGCTAGAGTGACTGGGGCTTCTACGGTTACAGATTCCAAAGGAAAAGAAAATTGTTGTTCAGCATTATCTTCATCATATGTGTCCCCAACAGGTGGTTCTTGTGTTTCACCTATTGGGTCTGTTTGTGCATCAGTTTCACCTAGGGCACCTTCTTCTTGCTCCTTAACAGGTGGTTCTTGTGTTTCACCTATTGGGTCTGTAGCTGGTTCTTGTGTAACAGCCACATGCAGGTCGTCTTCTTTTTGCTCCCTAACAGGTGGTTCTTGTGTTTCACCTATTGGGTCTATGGTTGGTTCTTATGTAACAGCCACATGCAGGTCGTCTTCTTTTTGCTCCCCAACACGTGGTTCTTGTGTTTCACCTATTGGGTCTGTGGCTGGTTCTTGTGTAACAACCACATGTCCTATATCAGCTTGGATGTCTGGTTTGAATTTTTTGGCAGCTGGTTCTTGTGGAGCAGCTACCTATGTTGAGAGAAATGATGTTACAAATTCATGAACACTTTGGATTTCAGCATCTGAAGGTGAAGGAGATGAAGGTTCAGGGCTATGGGAAATACGAGGTTTTAAGATAATAGGAGGAACGGCCTCGGTTGATGCAAACAACCTCGTTCATTTCCGAGATAGGGAACCAGGAGAGACAGTGGTCTTCCTCTTGCGAGGACTTTTACTCGGGGATTCATCAGGACTAGTGGCTACCTTTACTGAAGCCCTGGTTCTTCTTTTTGATGGGGATGCAGTTTTCTGTTGTTTTTTTCTTTTTAGTAAAGTGATGAGGGTATCCTCGTCTGAATCATCGGTAGGGATGTGAACTATAGGAGTGGATGGTTTGGCTTCATCATGGGATGATGAGTGCAGCGGATTCTCAGTGCTTAATTGGGGTGTTCCTGCTGCAGGTTGCTGAGTTTCAGCTTCCTTCTGGGGATTTCCTTCATTTTGCTGAGGAATTTCCTCAGCTTGCTGGGGAGGGTTAATGGGGGGAGGCTGATTATGCAGAGAGAAGCCTCTATTTATCAGGAGTTGGACCAAGCAATGGTGTGTGAGACAGAGGAGTTGATGCCTAGCGTTCGCAGTGTAATGTGCCATATTTTTCAGACATCCAAGGAGATAATAAGGCATATTTACTAGACGACCATGCCGCAAATGATTCAATAAGACAAAGTCATGTTGGTACACTACCTGGTAGCGGCCCTCGCAAGTGAAGTAGTGCTTGACGAATTCTGCAACTTTTGGCCAAGGTGGTGGTAATGACCGAAGCGCAACTCCCCTGCCTTCTGCTTCCACCTGCTCCCGGGGTTGTAGGAAATCTTGTTGCGCATTGAGGATAAGATGCTTCCTGCTGAACCAACGAATGCCGTTGGTTGGAAGCCCCAAAACTTGTGCTATATCTTCTTCTGTTATTGGGATTCTAACCCCTTGGACAGTAGAATACCCCTCCCTCAGGTTGCATGCAAATTCAAGAACTTGCTACAAATCAAATTCCGGAAGTCTTCTAAAATAGTCCACCCATCCTGCCTGAAGGAAGATTTGGTATGCGTCTCGGTAAAATTTCAGTAATGCCGTCGAGCCCAGTTCATGTCTAACAGCATCTCCACCCATGGTTACTGTTTTAGGCAAAATACAGAGTGCAGAGCCGAGTTGCTGAAGTCGAAACAGAGCAGAACGTTGCAAAATAGAATTATGACGTGGTCAGGCATAAGCGGGGTGGATTAGACACAACCGGGAGGAATAGGGATGGCGGCGATAGGCGTGTCCTATAATGATTGCAATATTTCGGTAATCCCCCCCAACTGCGGCTGAATGATATGGTTGGCAGTACGACGCTTTTGGCGGTCATGTCAACTATCTCCTCATTATCTACAATTTAATATTCACACATAACATGCGTACCTTTACAATTACCTTTGGTTGCTGCGCCGAAAAGTGTTACCTCGTCCTTAATAGGTTAATGATCAAAAAGGATTTGTAAGGTGTGAGGGTTTTTATCCACGGGGTTTTTATTATTTACGAGAAGCAGTAGTGAAGAGGTATTATTAATAGGATAGATGGCTGATTCCTTTGAATTAAGAATGATATATTTGTTTTTGAAATAATAGTTCATTCTCGGGAATAAGAATGGGGATATTTAGGAAAATAGAAAAGATTGGTGTTTAAGCATTGGGATTTGGTGTATCAGTAATAGGAAAATAGTGTATCAGTAACAGGAAAATGGTGTATCAGCAACGGGAAATGGTGTATCAGCAACGGGAAATGGTGTATCAGTAACGGGAAATGGTGTATCAATAACAGGGATGGTGTATCAGCAACGGGAGATGGTGTATCAGCAACGGGAAATGATATATCAGTAACGAGAAATGGTGTATCAATAACAGGAAATGGTGTATCAGCAATAGGAGATGGTGTATCAGCAACGGGAAATGGATTATGATCTGGAATGACAATGCTTTTCCAATCTGCAGATTAGTTCCTCCTATACTGGAATTTTTCTTTTTCAGCCACCATCCAAAGCTAAGATCTGCAAAATAATTAATTGTAACATGGCAACCCTTGACAGGGATTATTAGTTAAGAAATCTAATCTAAAAATAAATACATAAACAGGAAATTAAGTGCATTGAGGGATAGCAGATTCCCCCAAAAAGGTATAGTGTATATCTGTCATGCAAGTAGCTTTGAAATCCTCTTTAGAAATAGGTCGTTGATACAAACGGAGTCGATACCCATTCACTAATAATGGTGTTCTGCTATCATCAATCGTTAGGAGTCTGACTGTTCCATTTGGAAAAACAACATCTACTTCATAAGGTCCTAGCCACCTTGTTCTTAATTTCCCCTGAAAATTTTCAAAACGGGAGTCATATAGCAAAGCCCAATTACCTTTTTGGAACTGCTTGTGCTTAATAGTTTTGTCATGCCATCTGGTTCTTTGTTGTTGTATCATGGTTGTTTGATGGATGGCATCCAACCTCTTTTTGTCCAATTCCTGAAGCTGCTGCAACCTAGCTCTTTATGCATCAGTTAAATCAAGGTTAACAGCTAAAGCAGTCCTTAAGGTTTTGATCTCAAATTCCATAGGAAAAACAACATTTTTACCATAGACTAATTCATAAGGTGAAAAACCTGTAGTGTTCCTCCAAGTAGTTCTGTAAGCCCATAATGCTTCAGGCAACCTTTGAAACCAGTCCCTTCTATTCTCCTTGACTGTCTTTGTTAAAATGGCTTCTATGACTTTATTTGTACTTTCCACTTGCCCATTTGCTTGGGGGTGATAAGGTGTAGTCATCTTATGCTTAATGTGATATTTTTGGAGCATATCTTTGAAGCCATGAGAGTTAAAAGGAGGTCCTCCATCTGTGACTAGTTCTCTAGGCAAACCAAACCTAACAAAGATTTCTTCAAATAGAAAAGTTAATACTGATTCTTCATTAGCTTTGATAAGTGCCTTACCTTCTACCCACATAGTCATATAATCTGTGCAAACCAGTATATAGACTCTTTGATTGGATGGAGGATTGATGGGACCTATAAAATCTAGTGCCCATCTTTCAAAAGGTTCCAATATTACCTGGGGGTTAAGTGGAATTTCATCCCTGTGATTAGGCTGGCCCATTCTCTGACAGCTATCACAGGCCCTAACATATTTCTTTGCATTCTTAAAAAGTGAGGGCCAATAGTAACCCATTCTGAGAACTTTGTGTGTTGTTCTTTTATCTGCAAAATGCCCTCCACAAGGGCCATCGTGGCAAGCCTTCAATATATCATAAACTTCATCTTCTCTGATGCATCTTCGAATTTCCTGATCGAGTCCTGTGTGAAAGAGACACCCACTTATCCAGCTGTACCTAGCACTTTGTTGAATGATATTTCTTTTCTCTCTGTGCGATAGGTGGGATGGTAGTTTTCCTACAACTAAGTAATTGGCAATGTCTACATACCAAGGTGAGTGAGCAGATACTGCAAATAAATATTCATTAGGAAAATAATCATCTACTGGAATATTTTCATCAGTCTTTAACCGAGAAAGAAAATCAGTAGCTACATTTTCTTTACCTGGTCGATCTACAATTGTGATATCAAATTCTTGTAATAATAATAACCATCTAGTAACTCGAGCATTTGTAACTGATTTGTCCATTAAATATTTAATGGTCGAGTGATCAGTATGCACAAAAGTAGTGTAACCAGTAATATAATGTCGAAACTTGTCATTAGCATAAATAACTGCTAAAAATTATTTCTCGGTGACTATATAATTAAGTTCAGCAGGAGTCATATTTTTACTAATAAAATAGATAGCATAGGGAAGATTGTTTTCTTCTTGACCCAAGACAGCTCCTATTGCAGTATCTGAAGCATCAGAGGATATATGAAAGGGGAGTGCCCAATTAGGTCCTCTTAAAATAGGAGCTGTAGACAATTGATGTTTAAGTTCATTAAATGCTTTTTGACAACCATCAGTTCACTTAAATTCAGCATTTTTCATAAGTAACACAAACAAAGGAGAAGTTATTTTAGAAAAATCCTTGATAAATATTCTATAATATCTAGCATGTCCTAAAAAATTTCTTACATTAGTTTGTGTTTTCGGGATAGGCAGAGTCTGAATTACTTGCACCTTAGCTGAATCATCTTGAATTCCTAGGAATGAAATGAAGTGTCCCAAAACAATACCTTGATTCATCATCATATGACATTTTTCAGTACTTAAGGCAAGATGTGCTTTTATACAATGTTTAAGTACTTTTTCAAGATTTTGTAAGGCATCTTCAAAAGTCACACCATAAGGAGTAAAGTCATCCATAAATATTTCTAAGGAATCATTAAGCATATCAGAAAAAATTCCTATCACTGCCCTTTGAAATGTTGCTGGGGCATTACATAGTCCAAATGGAAGAACTTTATAGGCAAAATTTCCCCATGGACTAGTAGAAGTGGTCTTGTCTTGATCTTGGGGTGCAATCTTGATCTGATTATAACCACTAAACCTGTCCAAAAAGGAAAAGAATCTCTTACTTGCCAAATTATCTAGCACCTGATCAATAAATGGTAAGGGAAAATGATCTTTCTGAGTAGCCTTATTCAGAGCTCTATAGTCCACACACACTCTCCATTTCCCATTTTTCTTAGGTACTATCACTAATGGTGAAACCCATTCACTATAAGATATAGGATATATGAATCCTGCATTCAATAGTTTTTGAAGTTCTTCTTTCACAATTTCCCTTAAATTGTGATTCATTCGTCGTTGGGGTTGGCAGACTGGGCGGGATCCTTCTTTAATATAAATTCAGTGAGTACATAATTCAGAAGAAATTCCCTTCATATATGTGTAATCCCATGAAAATGCTTGTTTATTCTTGTGGAGTAACTTCATTAACTGTTGTGTTTCAGCATCTGTTAAGTTAGGGTTTATATTTAATGTTTTGCCAGGCTCTATTTCAACTGTTATACTTTTGGAGGGGGTGCCAGCTGATGTCTAAGATAAGTCCTCAGTTTTAAGATTCTGCTGTGATTCAGATTCCAAGATTGAAGTCAAGTGATCTTGTATTTCAGAGTTAACCGAAGAAGGTTCAGAAATAAAACTACTAATTAATTCATCTTCAGTTGAATCTTTAAAAGTTAGGGCTTGTCCGACAGTCAAAATGGGTTGAGTCTCATCATCCTCATAATCTAACCATACTGAATTATCATTATTAATCATAGGTGTGGCATGAGGGTACAGAGTAAGCTGCTTGGTTTCACATCCATTAGAAATTGTCATTGAACCTGACCTATAGCTAATAAAGGCATTTGTTGTAGCCAACCAAGGTCTCCCTAAAATCAATGGATGACCCCCCAACTTATTTTTGGTTTGTAACACCACAAAATCAGCTGGGTAGTTCCAAGATTCGACTGAAATTATCAGGTCTTCGATGACTCCTTCAGGTTTGATTGTGGAGCGGTTAGCCAGCTCTAGAATGGTTAGGGTTTCCCTAATAAAATTTTTTAACTACAGTAACTGTCTTGTTTCAAGTGCCATGATGTTTATTGCAGCACCCAGATCTACCAGAACTTTAGAAACAAAAGTTTTTCCAACCTGAACTGTGACTGTAGGGTGACCAGGGTCACCATATTTCACAGGGGGATTTTTTTCTGACATTAGAGCAGCTAGATCACCCATCACATGAACTGTGAGGGGGTCTTTAGCTTTTCTCCCAGGTTTCTTAATACAAATATCTCTAACAGTTCTAGCATAAATCGGTACATCTCTTAGTGCCTGTAAGAGTGGAATTTTAACATATAAATTCTGCAGTTCTCCTAACAAATTAAAAGCAGGTGGCTCAAGTGTTTTGGTAAGAGCCAAACGTTCAGGGAATGGTGGCTCTGCTGCTTCAGCAGTCTTTTTAGAGGATGTTTCAACTGTTTCAGCATTGTCATTAGAAGATGATCCAACTGTTTCAGCATTAGATGACTTTTCTTTTCCGATTTCTTCTTTATCAGAATCAGAAGTGATGTCATCAATAATGGGTTCAAGTATTCTTCCTGAGCGTAAATGAATGTCATTGCATTGCAGAGGGGAAACCAGTTGGTTTTGAACATCAATTACTTGCAGAGCTTTATTATTATTTGGGTTGGGGTTAGGTTGCACAGGCAGCTGAGGTCTTATTTTCTGATTATTAGGTGGGGCATTTGATGGTAAGGAGAGAGATTGCTGATACTGAGGTAATTGGTTTGAAAATGGGATCTGTGGAGCTGTCCAATTCGGGTTCCATTGATAGGGTTGCTATAAAGGCCAGGGATTCCACATCATAGGATCGACAAAAGGAGGGCTTGGTTGCTGCATGGGTGGAAAATTAATTTGATTAAGGTGTGGGTACTACATTTGGTTGAAGGGTGGGTAATTTGTTTGAAAAGGAGGATGATTATTCCAATGATTAAATGACATGTTCGAATTCATACATGGTCCTCGTGGTTGCCATTGGCTTCTCTGTGTGAGGAGGTACACTGCTTCAGCCTCTTCTTCAGTTGGTTGTAGTGCTGCCTTTCTTCCTGGCAAAGAAGGGCATTATTGAGTCTCATGGTCCTTTTCACAAATAATGCAGATCGGTACCTTGTCCAGGGGGCATTCCCTTAGTGGGTGTTTCTCCCTGCATTTAGAACAGAAAATAGCTAGAGCAGCTTTTGCTTCTGCCTGCTTCTTTCTAACCTGCAAGGTATCAATTTGTGAAGAAAAAGAGCTTAACATTTCAGTTTTAAATTCTTCAAGTAAGTTACCTATTTCAGCCCGTGTTGCTCCTCCACTTGCTGATTTCTGGACCCTTGAGTATGTACTGTCCTTGATTTTTGGTCTGCTTGCTGCTCCTCTCGAACATCTTTTACAGAGATTGATAATCTCATCATAGGATTCCTTAGATATGTCTCCTTTTCCAAGCATATTTAACATATCTAAACAATCATCTCGTACCCCTCTTAGCAGTATTGACTTGAGAATGTCCTTACTCATATCAGGATGATTAGATCGATGTAAGTTATATTGTAGCCTTTCCACGAAATCTTCCAGACTCTCATCCTCCTTTTGAGTCATCTTGAATAATTCTTCCTTCCTCTCTCTTGTTCGACAATAATCTTGGTATTTAGCCAAAAATTTCTCCTTCATCTGGTCCCATGTTGTAATCACATGAGCTCCCAAGCTCATGAACCATCTTAATGTGTTCCCTTTTAATGTGGCTGGAAACAATTTTAATTTCTGAGCAGAATTAACATAGTCATAGCTCCTACACAGTATATCAAATTCAAAAAGAAATTCATCAGGATCTTTTGTGGATAACCCATGGAAATTGGGTAATGCCTAAAGTGGGATATTCTTCATAGGAGTTGCTCCTCTAGGGAGTTCTCCAATGGGGAATTCCAGAGTGGAGAGAGAATTTTCTCCCCTTCCCTCTATTCTGTGACCTCCACCGAAAATTCCTTCATTGTTATCCTCCATTGGTTGTTTTCCTGATGCGCTTGCCCGGTCTTCAGAATTTTCTGTTGGAATTTCAATGTCCTGCACTGGTTCCTCCACCTTAACTTCCTCTATTGGTTCTTCCACTGATCGTTCGTCTTCTTCCACCGGTTCCTCAGTATATTCTGATAATCCTATGACCCTCTCTGGCCCCACTACTTCCTCTGTCTGAAAATCTGTCTGGGAAGAGTGTTGGATCTGTGGCCTCCGAGAGCTTAACCTCTGGGATGTCTCAGCTTTTGAAATAATATCGTCAATAAAAGTTTTTCTTCCTCCTCCCTTGCCTTTGCCACCTGAATGGTTAACCTTCTTGCGTCCTCTCATGCATCCTGCATTCCTAAAGAAAATTTTTAATACCCTTAAAATCTTTAGTCGCCTTCCCCGGAAACGACGCCAAAATGTTGATCACTTTAATTGTTAATGATAAAACAGTCGAGTGCCACATTAATTATCAATCCGGGAAAGTCTGATTATTCCAAAGGTGACTACGTACTATATGTACTCAATCTTAATGGTATTAAAAGCTGTAGTATAGACAGTCTACTATCTTATAAAATCCACACTCTATGTTACAGCAGTTACAGTTACAGCCTATTGCAGAAAATGGAGTAAGAACAAGTATCTTAAAAGAAACAAATCTACAAAAGGAAGTGATGGTTGCCCTGCAACAAAGGATCAAGACCCTATCCTCAGAGTAAGGACTTTCAGCACCTGCATCTGTTGTCCAGTTCACACATACACTCTATGAATCCTAATCACCGGTGAGGTACTCATATACAATATCAATCAGCTAAAAGGAAAACAAAGTTTCAGCAGAAGTAAATATCATTAGAAGCAGTAACTGTAATGTAAATAGAAATCACACACACACACCACACAACAGAAAGAAGATGGGTGAATCTTGTGATGAAGTTGGGCCCTATCCCTCTCACAAGATTCCCCAGAACACCGGTATTAAAATAAAATGCTCAGAACAAAATTATATTCATCTGCCAATAAACCATATTACAGAAAGAGATTCAGTCTCATCACTTCACTACAAGTTTTGTATTACCAGTTGTTACCCCCCCTCTAATGTAGATGTCTCCTCTTTATAGAGGAGACATCTATTACAACAGATTTTCATACATTCGGTTTCAACCCTTTTGTACCAAAAATAAGGAAGCCAGTTTTTGATAACAAAATATTGTTACAGCCATGAGGATCATGATCATTATGACCAATATAGTAATCGGTCAGACTCTTTTTCCGATGCAGATTTGTTACGCAAATCCCAACTGTTCCTCAAAATGTGCATGTTGTTCGTGGTGTTTCAGCATCGAGGTTCATGCTGTTCTTGCTGTTTTAGCTTCACAGTTTGTGCTGTTTCCGCTGTTTCAGCAACGACAGAATGTGATCCTGCCAGTTAGGTAGTTTCAGTAATTAGTCAACACTTTAATCAACTTCAGGAAATAATTATAAAGATAGCATGATTACGTGTTAAATAATTAAACATGTAGTAATGAGGAAAGTTATTATGTACCTTTTGGAGTGATTAAGCCAAAACACCTAGCAAAGGCTTTCACTTAAGGGTTGAAGAGGGTTATTCAATGGAAAAATATACAGTCAAAAACAGACAAAATGGGAACCTAACAGCCATCACCATCATTTTGTCAAACATGTCACAAATATGAAATCTACAGGTCATAACAACACATCTGAGCATAGGGGTCTCATACGTATCTGAGACTCATAAAGAAGAATTTTTTCCATATCACAATAGCTGCATTATCATTAATTAGGTCATGTGTTCTTTGTATTTTCAATTAACAATCAAAACATGATGAGTTCCATGCATCAAGTTTGTCATAAAACATACTAATAACCACCATATAACCAACATAAATAACAAGGGTATAACAACCATAAAATCCACATACAAGCCAATACATTTACACATGAAATACCAAGGAGAAAGAGATTTTATTAATGAATCCAAAATACAACTAGGTATGGGACTTCTAAGAACCACTCGACCATAGATTGGATGAACCAAATCTTTCTTTAAGACAATCAATCTCGTGCCATATTCCAATCATGAATGTGGGACTCAAAACCAAACCAAACCAGGTTTCCTTAGGCTTTACCACAATCCCCACTAGATCACTAGGCCTTAACAAGAATTGATGCAACCGAATTTCTCCAACTACAACATGAGGAATTTGCATGATTCGTAGTCTCTAGGCTTTATCGTATATCACTCCATATAATTATCAAGGATTACTAGGTCTAATCAAGACTCCACCCTCCATGCTTTATCGTATATCCCTCCATTCATCAGTTAAGCATTCCTAGGCTTGATAGAGGGCACACACCTCTAGGTTTTACCATATATCCTGTTATTCACTAATCAAGGATTCCTATCTGCACTAAGGCACACAACATTTGATTTTACTACAATATGAATTTCTCCAGCCCAGGGATTCCTAGGCCTTGTGGTCTTTTTTTCGCATATCACATCACTCAGTTTTGAAACCATCCGAAAATCTAGCTCAACTAAATACAAGAGAACCCATCACACTATGGATATCCGTAAATGGTAAGCCAAGTCTGAAGATCACTGTCACACCTAGAAAAACTAATTCCAATGACAACAAGAGAACCAAATACACACATCCATGTGCCATGCATGCCAAATATAGCAAGGAAATCACACATACAAATCGACACCCACAATAAATCCCATTGTAGCTTCTAGATGATGCTCTTCCTTATTTAATATTTTATTTCCTTTTCCTTCCTGGTCTTTCCTTTTCTTTCCTTGATGAAATGCTAGAGTTGTCCAAGAAAGCTCTAAGTGCCCAAGAGTGGGAAAGAGAGAGAATAGAGAGAGCTCCAAAACTGAAATGAAAAATAGGTTACCAACTAATCCTTAGAAACCTTTTTATCATTAAGGCCTCTATTTTCTTCATTTTCCACTACTTTCCTTCATTTACCTCCTCACATGAAACCTATGACCTTTCACCTTCCTTTTCTCATAATTTCAATTATATTCATAAATAGAATTCTAATTAATGCCACATTCCTTTCCAAATCCTTTTCCAATTTCCTCAACCATAATAAACCAAATTAACACCCACACTAGGTTGTTTTTTCCCAATACTCATCTTGGAATGTGTGTCCCATGACCTTCACCTTATATTTTTCTAAATGAAATTTTTAGCTGGATTTGTTACAAAACCCTCCACCTTGGGGGAACACTGTCCTTCGTGTTCACTGACACCTACAACCAGTAGGACTAATTAAAGAAAAACATACTTCCCATGGATCTTTATAACTCAGCTTGTTGCAGTATTTACAATGACCACTGTTGAAGATATGACAATCATATCATTTACTGGAACTTTATAACACATGTCATTATGGTACTTACAACAATAACCACGTATACACTTATACAACTTTGATTCAACTAACAAATAATCATACTATCTATGGAGTTCTATAAATCCAGCTTGATACAATATTTACAATCATATACACATGTGTATATTTTCTTTAATCATCAAATAAAAAGATATTATGCATGCACTTGCAACAAGGGAATCCAGAGGTTTACACCTTCACCGTCAAGAGTAGTATCAAGATTCACCTCCTTTAGAGGAAGTCCATAATCCACTGCTAAAGTTAAAATTACATACAATGTCCAATCCTAAAATCCTGCACCACTTGTCCTCTGAGTGAACAGTTACTGGCTCATTGTTCCATGACAAACTCCCAATGTGAATTTGATTCCATATAAAAATGCTAGTGACCAATATAAATTTACTTGTCGGCCTTCCCTTCTCTGCTACATATTCCCTCAGGAAATCAAGTTATCTCCTTCTATGTCGTAAGTCACCTTCCAAGTTCCCTAACATCCCCTATCTTAGGTGATCCATCCTTTCGAAAGGTTTCCTCACATCAGAAGGTCCAAAACCAATGCATGCCCCTACCTCAAAACCATCATACCGATCATATTATTCTCATGGAAATCAATGGACACTATTGGGTACCAATATCCCATAACGACCCATCTCCTGAAGAGCTTTACGAGCATATTACTGCCTGTTCCAATTCCTTGTGTTTTTGTTGCTAATATTTGTAGTCAGTTTCAACCACCCAACTAGTCATGTTCACACATTCCTATACCAAGCACATAACTATCAGTAGATTCAAAATAAATTAAAATAAATTCACATTGTACCTCATCTATGACCCATCAATAAGGTACATGTTGGCTTATATGGGCATGACCCAGGTTTGGAAGAGTTATTTAGCCAAACAAATCCCATAGCTACCGACCCTTTTGGCAATAGTTCGTGGAGCGGGACTGAGGTCTCACCCAAGGTAGCAGGGGAGGGTGCTGGAACTAGGTTTTTGCACCCTTGGGATGTCTTGATGTGGTCTGAAAGTTTCACATGCCATTTTGTGGCCTCTTGCCACTCTGCTTCCGCGTAGACCTAGAACAAGGAAAATCCTTAGTATTTGTTATTACTGAGTTTGTTACGGATCAGATCTACTTCTTATGGTCTTTAAGAAAACATTTAATAGAGTTAACTAGTTCGCGCACCCAAAAAAGTTATAGATTTGCATAAACTCATAATATAAGCATAAGCGCGCAAATCAAACAGATAAATCAACCATAAATTAACCAGATCCACAATATTTCAAAATCAATACAGTATTTCAGAACCTACTTATCTTTATTCAACTCTGTCACCAATAGAACTAGATCTATCCTGTGCACTTAGCTGCAGAGGTCTACGCACACAGCTGCGGACTCTACCAGGCCTCTGAGCATATAGCTGGAGAGCCTCTATCTACCCACCAATGCCCTCGACTTGAACTTTATAGAGGAAAAGATTACTTTCCTTAAAAACCCATAGCACTTAGATCTATCAACAACAAAAGCTACCTTTTTCCCCTAGAGCCACGCTCTATTTATACATTCCCATGGTCCGTGAACCAATGGTAGGCCGACTTACTTCCTATTATTCTATACTATTTCTTGGGTGAACAACCATTTGCTCTGCATATTTTGGAGATTTACAATATGATTATCCTAACTTATAGGCTTTATGCCCCAAAACTATTACGTGGGACCTCCGCTACCCAACAGGCCCCCAACACAATCATCGTGACTCATCCCAAGTCACTCGTTGGCATGGCGATGCGCATTGCCTAGGCTTCACGGTTCACCTTCCTGTGAGTGACGTACTGCTCCCTCTTTGTCTCCTGCAATGCTTCTTCCAGCTCCTGCTCCAGTGTCGCAACCAATTCACACAACCGATACTGCTCATTCTACTCTTTTCGATTAACACAAAACAACCCCTCATAGGATTTTAGCTCTAGTTGGGGTGCCGCATACAAGAACTCCTCGTACCAATGCAACTATTTTCCAATTCCATTTCTTCTGTATGCAGTTTCTGCTATAGATTGTGTTGCAATTTTGCAAGATCGTTGCTGCTATCCACGAGATCACAATCTCCAATGTGAATCAAAGACAACCAATTAATTGCAATTCCACCATTTGTCTCCGTATTTACAACCTTTCCCTTATTGTTCATGGTTCGCCGTCTAGTCCATGGGTGAGGTAGCGGCATCCCAACCAGTTCTACTTCATGTCGACAAATTTCCAGCACATCCCCTACTGTCGGTGTTGAACTCTGCACGGTCTCCACAACTGTCAACATCGTCCTTTTCAAAAATCCTGACACCTCCAATGGCTAGATCACAACCCTCAGCCTTACTCCTTGAGCGTATATAATGAATAGTTCCACAGTGGCACGAAGGAACAATAGTTTACGGTTCCCAGAAGCATAACTCATTTGGGGGATGCCCCCCTATGATTTATAGGTGTCTCGAAATTCAAATTCATCCACTCCCACCTTTTCTGTTGCCCTCATGCTAAGGCTGCAACAGATTGTTCCAGATCTGGATCATAGCCCATCTCTTAATTTCCTGCTGACTGCTTCCTTTTGCCATAACTCAGACATCTTGTCATGACTAGTGATAGCAACAGTCACCTCCCTGCTTATCAATGCAACAACATAGCTCTTTTCACGCAACCGTGACCCTTGTGACAGATCAAATCTATGGGCACCTCGGTTGTCGCGCAGCTGCTCCCCAGACTACTTTACCGTCCGACGCTCTCTTTCAACTGGATGGAGCGGTGAGACTGTCCTTCAGATGGTTAGTTAGGCGGTCGACCCACCCGTGTAGAGCTTCAGGCGACTGCCATTTACTCTTCTTGGGAAGGGGTCTCCATTGAGCTTAACTAGCTGGACCACGCCTCCATCTGTAACTTCTTTAACTACATAAGGTCCCAACCAGTGCATGCGGAGCTTTCCGGGGAATTTGTTGAACTTGGTGTCATATAGTAAGACTAGATCATTTTCTTTGAACGTGCGTATCCTAATTTGATGATCATGCCAAGACTTCTCTCGCTCCTTTTGTACTTGCTGATGAAATCTTGCTAGAAATTACTCCTCCTCTAGTTCCTCTAGTTGCGCGATGCACTCTACCAAAGCTGCGCAGTTTGCCATGCCTGTCATCGCTTCTATCCATAAACTAGGTACAATGTACTCCATGGGCATGATGGCTTCCTTGCCATAGACTAACCGGAAAAGTGTTTGGCCTGTCAACTTTTTGTATGTTGTTTGTTATGCCCATAACACAACAGGTATGTGTAAATCCCAATCGTTGCGCTGCGCATTACATACCTTGGTCAACGCTGTCTCAAAAATTTTGTTAAACGCTTCAATAGTCCCATTTGCTTGTGGATGGTATGGCGTACTCGGTTGATGGTATATCTGAAATTCCTCAGTGATCGTTCTGATAGTCTCATTCAAGAAATGCGTTTTGCGGTAACTCATTAGAATTTTCGGGCATCCAAATCGCGTTAACACATTCTCGAACAAGAATTTCACGGTTGTAGCAGCCATGTAGTCTTTAACCGGCTGTGCTTCTACCCATTGGGTCAAGTACTCTGTGGCCGTGATGATATATCGTGCCCCCGTCTTTCCTAGAGGTGTGATCGGTCCCACAAAATTAATCACTCATTTCTCAAATGGTTGCAGTGTCATTTGTGGTTTGAGTCGCATTTCATCCCTCCGTGATGGTTTCCCAGTCCGTTGACATACGTCGCAGGCCCCAACAGTACACTTTCAAATCTTGATGTAGAGTTGGCCACCATAGTCTGGCGGGATGAATCTTTTGTGTTGTGGCATGGTCCGCATAATGTCCTCCAGCAACCCCCCCACGAGCTTTATCCAGAATCTGTCCTTGCTCGAATTTAGGTACATATTTGCATAATATTTCGTCACTGCCCATTTTGTAGGGGTGCCCTGCAATAACAGTAAAATCTGCTGTGCGTATCACGAATTATTTTTTTTGCTGAACGGAATATCCCTACGATGCAGTTCTTGTGGTTAAGAAGTCGATTATATCCTCAAAATGGCCATCCACGACGTGCACCACATACAGCTGTGCATCTAGTAGTTTCCTCTAAGTTGGTGGGCTCTCTGCCATTCTTAATCCGGGACAGGTGATCTGGGCCTACGTTTAGACATCCTGGCTTTACGACGACTTCGAAGTCATATTATTGAAATAATAGCAACCACCTGGAAATGCACCCCCCCAACATAGGCTTATTCACTAGGTATTTTACTTCAGAGTGGTTAGTATACATCTTAAAGTGTCCTCCAAGAAAATAGTGGTGGTATTTCTAGAGCGCGTATACCATCGCCAATCCTTCTCATTCAGTAGTGGAATAGTTCTTCTCAACTTTTGACAATCGTCGACTTGCGAATGCGATCAGGTGATCGATTCCTTCCACTCCTTCCTATATGAGTACCGCTCCCAACACGATACACAACGCATCAACATGCACGTGGAATTCGATGTCCCATTTTGGAAAGACCAATATAGGGGCTGGTGCCATCTTTTCCTTAAGCATTTCCAAACTTTTGTTACATTCTTCATTCCAACGGTTTGTAGCATCCTTTTTGAATAATTGTTCCGTTGGTGCCATGATCTATGCATAGCTTTTTATGATCTTCTGATAGTAACCAGTGTGTCCCAATGTGGCGCACAGTTGTTTGACACTTCGCGGCGCTAGCAGGTTGAGTATGACAACAATCTTTAACGGATCCACCATCAGAACTTTCTTACAAGCCACATGGCCGAGCAGGTTTCCAAAGGGGACGAGGAAAGTAAACTTCTTTAGGTTAAGCGCAATCTGGTGCCGTCAGCAAGTATCTAGCATTAACCGTAAGCTCGCGCTATGTTTCTTAACCAGCCCAAACATTGTCCAATCATCAAGATATACCTCTAAGAACTTGTATATAAACTCTTTGAATGCCACTACCACAACGCATGAGAATATTGTTGGTGTGTTGTTTAGTACAAAGGGCATCACCTTATACTGAAATCAGTGCCACTTGGTAGTGAATGTTGTTTTACTCCTATCCTCCTGTGCAATCTTGATCTCGTGGTACCCCAAGAAGCCGTCCATAAAGGAGTAGGCTTATTGTCCTCCCACATTTTCTAGTACTTCGGTCTGTAAATGGTGTCGGAAATGGATCATTAATGCCTGCATCATTGAGCTTCCGAAGATCCAGGTAAATGCAAATTTCACCTTTCTATTTTCTCTCCTACACCACCATAAGACTTACCCAGTCGAACTCCTCCATTGGTTCAATTATCCCTGCTGCGAGCATCTTGTCCAATTCTTCACGGACCTTTTCTTTGTATTTTGGATTCAACTGGTAAGGCCACTACTTAACTGGCTTCACATCCAGCTTCAAGGTTATCTTCATCACTCCCAAGTCACTGATGATCCCTTTTAACTCTGTGATTTTATTCGGGAATAAGTCTTGATATTCTCGAAGCAATTCAATGACCTTTTCCACTGTGGCATCATCCCAATAGTCCCCAAGCGTTGCATACTTCAGCTCTTCCTCCATTCTGATGTTTATTTGTTTCATTTTCAATGGTGTGGTGATGTCTGGATCCTCGATTTCTGGTCCATGAACCTCATGACTCCCCTCTGTTTCCGAAATATTGATATTCCTAGGGTCATCTTCATCATCTTCTACTTGCAAATTGTAACATTCCAGGGCTTGGCTCAACTATCTAATCCAGTATGGCTGCATAATTTCTTTTGGTTCCATTGGTATTTTGAAGATAGCGGCCTTCACCAACTACAACGTGTCATCCACCATATCCATCCATTGATCTTCAAAGGGGAACATTAACAAAGAACCCTCACGCAAGATATCCCAGTCGCCTATACCGTGTCGGAGCTCAGTTTTAGTATACCAGTTCCTTGGAATGACATCCAAGGTATGATAAAATAAGTGTACCCACTCTGGTTAAGGCTCTTCTCCATAGGCTTGGATCGATCTGGTAAGGTGCATGCGCGGGTCATCACGTCCATCATATTTCTCAGTTATTCGTAGTTCCGGGTTCCCAAATCTTATCTGCATCATGCACCTGCAGCTGTGCCAATCGTTGAAAGTTCCTTCATGTGTGCCCCACCAACGTGTAGGCATCGTAAGTAATGTCCATCACAACACATCAAACCTTTGGGGCTTTGGAACCATGCTCTCAAATTTGGTCAGGAATTCCTCTATTGCTGTGAGCCCATCAAACATTGGCAGTTTGTGGTCCCGAGCTTTGACACAATACAGCGACTTAGTCATCATATTGCAGTTTAACATAGTCACCCCTTTCAACTGATTATTCCACCGCTCATCTTCCTCATCTGAATATTCGGTGTAGGATTCTTCATGCCGCAGTTGGATTAACCCACTCCTGATTTCGTGTGGTAATTTTGTAGATACAGTCTAATTCATCATCACTTCCTTCATCGTGCACAGGCTCAGTGTAACGCGGTCCTTCAGCCGAGTCTAGCGGAATGACTACGCGGAGTGACTTCTTTTCAAATATCATTTTTTGCTTCTTTAAATTAATAACCCCATTCATATCAGTGGCCCAGTCTATCCCTAACAACGTAGGATAAGGGCTACTTTCATCCACGATTTCTATTACCTCAAAGTTCGTTCAGGTGCTCACACCTTCTATATCTACTGTAATTCCTTGCAGTCTTCCCATGGGCAGAATCTTTTGTTGATTCGCCATCCGCAATTGAATACGAGACCATTGTAGTGTGGGTTTTCCCATGCATTCCCAAGTCTATTTAGGTAGTACATTTGCATCTGAGCCCAAGTCTAGAATGATCTGATCCATCTCAAAGTCACCAATCTGCGCTGTTAGTCACGTTTCTTTCCCAGTCTGTGATGCTTATTTTCCTAATTTTCGGACCACGCGAGGTTCTCCTGACGCTGCAAACCTAGTTATCAATTCTTGTAATCCTTTAACCGCCTGATTGTTGCGAAGCAATTTCATACATGTCTCTAAAAAGGTAGTCAACATTGAGAGATCCCTCTCCAGCCTGGGTTGATCCTTACTACCTGGGGTAGAGACTTCTGTGAAGCTCTCCCTAGCTTCCAGATCTGTTTCCTTCCGAACCCCGACATCATCCTTGGTCACTTTCCTCTTATCCTCCCCTGTAGCTATGCCACTTTTGAGTACCATGTTTATGTTAGGGTATTCCTCGCGCGGAGCGGCCCTCATCATTTGGACATTCTACATTGTAATCGGTTGCGCTACCCTCTTCTCCCGTATATGTGCTATCAATGTGGGGCAATCTATCATTTCATTATTGAATTGCTCATAGTACAAGCATGATATTCTGGTCGGGTTGGTACAATCTCGTGCATAGTGTCCTGGTCCTTTGCAGTTGTAATAGATTAGTTGTCCGTGACCCCTTCCTAGTCCCATTCCTCCCCGTCCTCGTCGACA
The DNA here is from genome assembly GCA_031772625.1 of Pinus tabuliformis. Lineage (NCBI taxonomy): Eukaryota > Viridiplantae > Streptophyta > Pinopsida > Pinales > Pinaceae > Pinus > Pinus tabuliformis. The sequence goes on from CM062820.1 coordinate 101,805,690, forward strand.
TCCTTGGAACCCACCATGTGCTATCTCCGCGGCTGGGTACTGACCTCGCGCTTCAGTATGCACTCTGTAGGTAGGTAACGGTCCATTAATAATTGATAACTACGGCAATCTTGTTCCTCGTGCCCCACCAATCTACAAAAGTTGCAAAATAACTGCTAGGGGGTCTAGTTAAATTTTCGTAGTAGATGACAGTTGTCCGTGTTGTGCTTTCCTCCCACATGACAAATTGCGCACTAGAACGAGGGTGTCGTGCTCGGCCCTGCTTGTGCCTCTAGTCGCAACAGCGTTGGTCCCCCCGTTGTCACATAGTTTTCAAAAACCGAATAGTGATCCTTATCATGACCCTAGCTTCTACACTTTATACACCACACTTCCTCCCCAACCTTCATGTTGACTTGTCATTGCCCCTTTCAATAGAGAGGTGTGTGATTTTAGGTCATTGTCATCGCACATTCTCTCTCTTGAGGGGTGTGATTAATCTCATTGTTGATACTGTGATGGTATCCTACCTTTTTTTTTAAATTACAACATGATACCTTATTGTTGGATTTTTTTTGCAGTGTGGCTTATCATTCACCTAGACTGCTATTTCGCTTTTGTCCTGAAGCACCTCTTGACTTTTTTTTAATGAGCACAAACAAATTTCAAATTTTGTTTTCTTTCGAGTGTTATGCAAGATCTTTCTCTCATACTATGACTCAGATTGAAAAATGTGGAGGGACGTATTTTTTCTCAATATTCTCAACAATGAATGAGATTACATAGGAAACAATAGTAACAAATGACTAGAGTGTCACTCAATTTGAACTCAACCAAATTCAACTGAATTCCAACTAACTATAACTGCTAGATTGACTATTCTGACACCTAAAAGGTGGTTGGAATTTGTTTATCCAACATGCACTCTAATTAAAATAGATATTTTATTTATTTCATATATATAGAGAATTTAGCAAAAACATTGCATTTAAAACTACTTTCTTTTGTTTTTAACCTTGTTAAGCATATTCAATTTCAATAGTACATCATTTTATCACCAAAAATGTAAATCCTTTACTAAATTTGAAAACAAATTAACAATAATTGTAAATGAATTTGAAAAGGAAAAGCTTTTTTTTTGTAAGTTTGGTAGGACTACATCTTTAACATGTTCAATATATCACCCCCGATTGTGGCGTGGAATTGAATGACTTCGCTAAAAAAAGTGCCTTAAAATAACACTCGGTCACCACCTGTCCAAGACCCCGTAGACAAAAGAAATTTTTGTTTAAATAAAATTGAAAAATATTAAAGTAATTTTTTTTTATCAATAAATTCATATATAAACTTAATGATTAAAAATATGTACTATTTATAAATCAAATATATAAAAATATCAAATATATACACAACTTTAAACTTTTACAATCAAATAGCTAATAAAAATGCTTCCCTTATTTTATAAACAAGGCATTTCATACGCAAGTTAATATCTATAACCTGAAGAATATGTTATAATATTATATTAAAATTCATTACATAGTGAACATAGTGAAAAATAACACGTAAATCCTCCATATATCCTCTACTTCAGAGCTTTCGATTTATGACATCATCTTGTAATTCCAATGAAACAAGAAGATATTTATAACTATGTCAATCTTTATCTTTCCTCTTTAGTTTAAGTGGTAACCCATAATGTTTCTCATGGATATTAGCTGCTAGTATCAAGTTCAATTTAGGGTAACCGTTAGGTAATATAATCACTAATGGGAATTTCGTTTTTCAGTATGTCACTGGAGATTAAGGGTATATGTAATAAAACATCACTATGTTATCAAGAATATTTTAGAAAGGTCATGTAAGGGCCATCAAAATTTTGAGAAATCTATCAAAATTAATAAAAAAAATTAACGTTTTTATTAACGTAAAAGTGTAGGATAATAAATGGATTTATTTGAATAACCTTAAACCTTACAATTTTATCCTATATGATTTATAGGGAGATAGAAAAACAATAACAACATTATCAATAATGGTGATTTTAATAGTAGCTTTCTTTTTCTTCCTCTACTTTTTTTCCTTCATTCAAAATCACATTCTCACTATATTGTATTTTTGAATCATTTTCTTAATAATTGTAGGCATAGAAAAACGTTGAAATCTGGATGAAGAAATGTTCAAATTGGGAAGAAGGACTTGGCCTATTTAGACCATGAACCATTGCAAGAATTATTAGTGCTCAATTGTGCATTGATATATATATATATATATATATATATATATATATATATATATATATATATATATATATATAGCAATAATTAATAAATTAATATATTGTGATAAAAATAAATTACTCTATGCAAATTTTAGATAGTTTGTATATAAATGTTGGTTCCTAAAATAAATGGTAACACATGTGAAAAAGAGAGATGGGTTGAATTGGTTGTAAGTGTTGAATATCAATAAAATACCATATTTGTTTCCATGGATGTTTCCTAGACAGCTTTTCATGGTTTTACCATATAATTTCTATTGGTATTGAGAGTTTGAATTGAGATAATGAAAATTTGTAAGGAAACATAAGGTTTGAGCGGTAAAATATTGATGTTTCGTGAAGGAAGCATTCGCTGGCCATGTTAAGGTATTTTATTTCATAAGATTAATATTTTCTATCAAGCTTACAACACCTCATGACTCTCACATCCTATATAGATCGATCAAAGTGAACTAGATTTGTTATAGAAACTACCAATAGTTTCTTAAACCAACACCGTGTTTATCCAATTTCTCGTATCATTATCATTATCATTTATCCCTTACATTTCCCTTTCTCTTATTACATCACATATTTTTTCAAAAATTTATGTGTGGAATTCTTTACCTCAATTAATATTTTATGCACTTCACACATAGTCCCCTCCACACATAATCTATCCTACACTACTTATATACCTTGCCATTTTGTAGGCATGTGAAACACTTGCCCATCCAACTCTTTAAACAACTAACTTTCCACACATACATCTCTTTGTAGATAAATTCCCTACACATTTATATTTCTTTGCACACATAAAGCTTCCACACAAAATATACCACATACTCGTGTAATGTGACTTCTCTACCAATAATCCATTCTTAGTGAAAAAATATATTTTTTCATTTTTTAAGGATAAGTGAAATATCATTAATTAGTTTTGATCTCCAAGGTGGAAAGCTATAGATATTATCTCACATGAATCAAATCCATAGTACTCCATCTATATACATGCCATAATTTCTTAACTTCTTGTTATTACTCACGTAAGTCCCAATGAAGAAGCTAGATGGTGAATGGACTTAATAATAAATGCTTCCCATAAACTGAGATTTAAGTACCTAAGATATTCATAAAGCCTCACTTGATCTATCACATATATCCAAGTGCATTGGAAGAGTAAAGAAATATGACAAGTAGGAGGAAGAAGGAGCCATTTTTTGGGAATACAACTAATTCACTTGCATAGAACGACATGCACTTCCCTTACTCTGCAACCTACCAATTGTATTTTAATTTGACATCTAAGGAAAAGAAAAATCACAAAATTTGGATTACATTACCCACTCATGTGTTGAATGTGTTCTAGAGTATTTGATTATAAACAAATTTCTTTTTGGTGTGCCTACAGGTTTGACCACAATACTGTAATTCCCTCCTCCCAAATTTACCCATGTTAACCAGTCCGCTGGGGTAAACATATGACCAAAGGCTACTGTGATGTTATTCAAATCCCCATGTATAGTTAATGAAGTCGAATTGACAAAACCAAACCAATTTGACCTTTCACGGATGCTACGGAACCTTCAGGAGCGAACCAACACTTCCAGGTGACCAACCCCTCAGGAAACTTGACATTTCACTAATCTAGACACCCATATGCTCCCATGAAAAGCCATACATGCAACTAAGGCCATCCAATGTCTCCCACAACAAGGAAATGACAACAATTGTGGACTTTTTCAGTTAGTTTCTAGATAGTGACCCTGGATCGTGTGCCACTTTTTCAGGTTCATGACTCAGGCCACCACCCATAACTATTGGGTTGTGTTATATTCTTTCCACGCAATTAACTAGGGGTTAGAGGGGGGCAAGGAGCCCCCCTTCGTTGCGCAGCGGGGGGTTTGAGGGGGGAAATTAGACCCCCTCTACAGGGTCTAGGGCAGTGCCCCGGGAATTTTTTTTTTGGACCCTATATTAAGTTGGCTGGACCTGCATATGGTTTTGGTCCATGGTTTTGGACGCGATGGTTTTTTGGTTCATGTTTTTGGATGCGATAGTTTTTCGGTCTATGGTATTAGATGCTTCAACATGTATAAATATGTATTGTAACATTGAAAGGAACATAATGAAAGGTCAAGCTGGTAGTCCCAGTTTTGGGATCCAACGGAAAATATTTGTGTATATGTGTTTTATGTGTTATGCTCCCGCATTATTTATCTTTTGTGTTCTAGAATTTGTATGCAAGTAATTTCTTTATGGGGTTAAAACCTACATTTGGTATCAGAGGATTTTTAGCTTCAAGGGGATGCCTTTGTTTGGGCTTGTGGTAGACCCTATTCAGTGGGAGATCTGCGGGTTCGATTTTGGTGGTGAAAGAAGATGACGAGCAGTGGAAAGATAGAGATCAAGAAATTTAATGGTGAGAGTTTTGAGTTGTGGAAACTCAATATGGAGGATCTGTTGGTGGACAAAGATTAGTGGATCGCAGTAGATATGGGTACTAAACCAACGAGAGTATCCGATGAAGAATGGAAGAAGTTAGATCGGAAGACAAAGAGCACAATATGATTGTGTGTCTTCAATTCAGTATTGCTGAATGTATCAGGGGAAGCTACGACGAAGGATTTGTGGGACAAATTAGGGACTTTGTACCAATCTAAGTCTCTGGTCAATAAACCGTTCATATGAAAAAAGCTATATAACTTGAGGATGAAAGATGGAGACTCGGTGGCAAAGCATCTAAGCACATTTAATATTGTGGTAAATCAGTTATTATTTGTTTATATTAAAATTTCAGATGAAGATAAGTGCATCAGTTTGTTGTGTTCTCTACCAGCTTCGTGGGATAATCTGGTTATTTCAATAGTTAGCAATGCAACTGCCTTGCAGTTTGATGAAATAGTCTCATCCTTGTTGACGGAGGAGATGAGACAGAAAAATATGGACACCTAGAATGGTGATGCCTTGTCTATACGACGAAAGTCCCATAATAGAAACAAAAATAAGTCATCAAGTGGGAGATCTAAATCTAGAGGGAGATCTAAATCTCCAAGAAAACCTATAATGGTGGTGTGCTGGAAATGCGGAAAGGAAGGGCACTACAAAAGGGATGTAAATCTAAATCTCCTAACAAAGGAAAGGGATCTGATGATGCTCCTTCTGTAGAGGCAAAAACCACCTCAAATGAAGGTGGGGATGTGTACTTGGCTTCTTAAAGTACACATGTAGATCATGAGGCATGGTTGATTGACGCAGGTGCATCCTTTCACTTCGCTCCCCATAGGGAATGGTTCTACGAGTATGAGAAATACGATGGTGGTGATTTCTTCTTAGGGGATGATAGGATGGCTAGAATCGTTGGTCATGGAAATTAAAGTTGAAGCTGCAAGGTGGAAGGGTTAGAACACTTTCGGGTGTTCTGAATATTCCTGCGATGTAAGCAAGTTGGATGATGCAGGTGTAAAAACGGTGTTCGAGAAGGATACTTGCAATATGGTTCGGGGAGAACTAGTATTTATGCATGGAGTTCAGATTGGAACTCTGTACAAGTTGCAAGGTAGCACTGTTGTTGATGGATGCAACAGTTCTACAGTTCCTGAAAGTGGAGCAAAAAATCTAGTGGTCTCTGGAGAGAAGACCATGTTGTGGCATCAAAGGCTTGGATATATTGGAGAGAAGGGATTTTGAATACTTCATGGTAAAGTTATGATAGAAGGTATGAGTAATAGGTCTCTGGATTTTTATTTCTGTGAAAATTGTGTATATGGGAGGAAGAATCGGGTGAGTTTCCCCTCTGGTGGTAAGAGGGCGAAATAGATATTAAAGCTTGTGCACAGTGATGTGTTTGGACCTGTGAAGGTTCTAGCACTGGGTAATTCTATGTACTATGTATCATCTATAGATGAATTCTCAAGGAATACATGGAGATATTTCCTTAAGAATAAATCTGAAGTCTTTGACAGGTTTAAAGAATTTAAGGGTTTGGTGGAAAACCAGACAGAGAAGAAGATAAAGGTGTTGAGGTCAAATAACGGTGAAGAGTTTTGCAATAAGGAATTTGAAGAATTATGTAAGAAGTGTGGTATAGCATGGCAAAAGACTACTCCATACACACATGAGAAAAATGGAGTTGCAGAAACAATGAACAAGACATTGATGGAAAGGGCAAGAAGCATGCTCAGTGGTGCTGGGTTAGGACAGGAATTCTGGGCAAAGGCGGTGGAGACAGCATGTTACCTGGTCAACAAATCACCTTCATCAGCATTGGAGGATCAGACTCCACAAGAGGTATGGACTTGTAAGAAACCCTCTCTTTCACATCTGAGGTTATTTGGATGTGAGGCATATGTACATGTTCCAAACGAGGAAGGAACCAAGTTGGATAGTAAATCTAAAAAGTGCATCTTTATTGGGTATAAGGATGGTTTAAAGGGTTATAAGCTTTGGAAACAGTAACAAGGAAGGTTGTGTACATCCAAGATGTGTTGTTTAGAGAGGTGAAAGATGTTATTAAACATGAACTCCAACCAAAGGAACCTGAGAAGATAGAGTTTGAGCTTAAGGAGGAAGAATCACACTCTACAATAGAGGAGGAATCAAAATATGAAGAGCCACAAAATCCAGGTGTGAGAATATTAGTTCGAGAAAGAAGGCAGCCGGAAAGGTGTAATCCATCTGCTTTCTATTGGAAGTTTTCTTTATCTGTTACTGATGATGATCCCAGAATTGTGAAGCAAGAAGTAGATTAAGAGGATGGAAAACTCTAGAAAGAGGCCATATTTGATGAAATGACATCTTAGCACAAAAATGAAGCTTAGGATCTGGTGGAGTTGCCGGCTAGAAGGAAACCCATTGGTAGAAAATGGGTGTTCAAGAAGAAGACAAATGCAGAAGGAAAGGTGGAGAAATACAATGATTGGTTGGTAGCAAATGGTTACTCCCAGGTGCTGGTAATTGATTTTGGTGATATTTTTTCTCCTATTACCAAGGTAACTACTATTAGATTACTTTTATCTATTGCTGTTGTTTTTGATTTTGAAGTAGAACAGATGGATGTGAAGACAACATTTCTTCATGGGGATCTAGAAGAGAAGATCTACATGAACCAACCTGAAGGCTTTGCGGTGAAGGGTAAGGAAGTACTGGTATGCAAGTTAAAGAAGTCTCTGTATGGGTTAAAACAGTCACCAAGGATGTGGTATCAGAAATTTCATACATTTATATGGGGAGTTGTCTTCACCAGAAGCAAAGTAGATCATTGTGTGTACTTTAAATTAATTGGCAACCATGTTATTTATTTGTTCTTGTATGTGGATGATATGTTGCTAGTTGGAAATGACAAAGAAATTATCCACGATTTGAAAATCCAATTGTCCTCCAAATTCGACTTGAAAGATTTTGGTGTTGCAAACTATATTTTGGGCATGGAAATTAAAGGAGATCGGGCAAAGAGGAAGCTATGGTTAAACCAGAGGAAGTATGTTGAGACAATACTGCAGAGGTTTAATATGCAGGATAGTAAATCGATGAAGGTTCCTATTCCTGTAGGTGTGAAGCTGTTTGTTGAATAGTTTCCCAAGACATAAGAACAGGAAAAGGACATGTCCCATGTCCCATATGCAAGTGCAGTGGGTCACCTAATGTATGCAATGGTATGTACTAGATCAGACATTGCACATGCAGCGGGAGTATTGAGCATGTCTATGTCAAAACCAGGGAAGGGGCACTGGACAACAGTGAAGCTGGTTTTCAAGTATTTGCGTGGCACTAGTGATTATGGCTTGTGCTACCAAAGAAGACCAAGATTTGACAGAGTAATGGATATTCGTGGCTTTTTTGATTCAGACTGGGCTGGAGATTTGGATCAAAGAAGATCTACAAGTGGGTATGCGTTTAACCTATTTGGAGGTGCAATCAGTTCGATGAGTAAGAAATAATCTGTAGTGGCACTATCAACTACAGAGGAAGAATACATGGCAGCCACTCATGCAAGCAAAGAAGCAGTTTGGTTGTAGATATTGTGTTCAAGTATGGGGTTAGTATAGGGAGCTATAAGGATAGACTGTGATAGCTAAAGTGCAATTTTCTTGGCAAAGAATCCTACTTATCATTCAAAGACAAAAAACATTGATGTTCAGTATCACTTTGTGAGGGATATAATAGAAGACAAAAAGGTGTTGCTGGTAAAGGAGGACACTTTGAAGAATACTGCAGATGCATTTGCAAAATCTGTGAGCTCTGAGAAATTCTCTTGGTGTATAGAAATAATGGGCATTGCAGGACTGGATAAATGACTAAGCTCTCATGTGGCCCCTTGCAGAAAGAAAAAAACAAGTGGGAGAATGTTGGGTTGTGTTATATTCTTTCCATGACTAGCCCACGTAGTTAACCGGGGGGTTAGAGGGGGGCCGGAGCCCCCCCCTTCATTGCACAGCGGGGGGGCTACAGGGGGGTTTGAGAGGGGTGGGTAGCCCCCCTCTACAGTGTCCAGGGAAGCAGCCCGAGAAATTTTGTTTTTGGACCCTATATTAGGTTGGGGGGACCTACCTATGGTTTTGGTCCATGGTTTTGGACGTAATGGTTTTTTGGTCCATGGTATTAGATGCTTCGGCATGTATAAATATGTATTATAAAATTGAAAGGAACATAATGAAAAATCAAGTTGGTAGTCCTGATTTTGGGATCCAGGGGAAAATATCTTTATATATGTGTTTTATGTGTTATGCTCTCGCATTGTTTATTTTCTGTGTTCTAGAATTCCTATGCAGGTAATTTCTGTACGAGGTTAAAAATTACAATAACTTCATGAAAATTCTACAAATGGTAAATGACATTGCAAGAAAGGTATTAATGCAAAAAATTGATCATTGAATTGATTGGAACCCTACTATCCATGACCATCATTTCGTCAAACATGTCACAAATATGAAATTTACATGTCATAACAACAGATCTGAGCATAAGGGTCTTAGACGTATCTGATATTCATAAAGAATAATTTTTTCCATATCACATTAGCTGCATTATCATTAATTAGGTCATGTGTTCTTTGTATCTTCAATTAATAATCAAAACATGGTGAGATCCATACATCAAGTTTTTCATAAAACACACTAATAACCACCATATAACCAACATAAATAACAAGGATATAACAACCATAAAATCCACATATAAAACAATACATTTACACATTAAATACCAAGGAGAAAGAGCTTTTATTAATGAATGCAAAAGCCAACGAGGTATGGGACTTTTGAGAACCACTCGACCATAGATTGGATGAACCAAATCTTTGTTTAAGACAGTCACCCCTATCCCATATTCCGGTCATGAATGTGGGACTCAAAACCAAACCAAACCAGGTTTCCTTAGGCTTTACCACAATCCCCACTAGATCACTAAGCCTTAACAAGCATGGATGCAACCAGATTTCTCTAACTACAACATGAGGAATTTTCATGATTCCTAGTATCTAGGCTTTACTATATATCCCTCCATATAATGATTGAGGATTACTAGGCCTAATCAAGACTCCACCTTCCATGTTTTATCGTATATCCCTCCATTCATCAGTTAAGCATTCCTAGGCTTGATAGAGGGCACACACCTCTAGGTTTTACCATATATCATGCTATTCACTAGTCAAGGATTCCTATCCACACTGAGGCACACAACATATGACTTTACTGCAATCTGAATATCTCTAGTCCAGGGATTCCTAGGCCTTGTGTTCTTTATTTCACAGATCACATCACTTAGTTCTGAAACCATATGAAAATCTGGCTCAACCAAATATAAGAGAACCCATCACACTATGGCTATTCGTAAATAGCAAGCCAAAGATGAAGAACACTGTCACACCTCGCAAAACCAATGCTAGTGACAACAAGAGAACCAAATACACACATTCATGAGCCATGCATCCCAAATCTAGCAAGGAAATCACACATCCAAATTGATACCTACAATTAATCCCATTGTAGCTGCTAGATGATGCTCTTCCTTATTTAATATTTTCTTTCCTTTTCCTTCCCGGTCTTTCCTTTTATTTCCTTGATGTAATGCTAGAGTTCTCCAAGAAAACTCTAAGTGTCCAAGAGTGGGAAAGAGAGAGAATAGAGAGAGCTCTGACACTTAAATGAAAATTAGGTTACTCACTGATCCTTAGAAACCTTTTTATCATTGAGGCCTCTATTTTCTTCATTTTCCACTACTTTCCTTCATTTACCTCCACACATGAAACCTATGACCTTTCACCTTCCTTTTCTCGTAATTTCAATTATTTTCATAAATAAAATTCTAATTAATGCCACATTCCTTTCCAAATCCTTTTCCAATTTCCTCAACCATAATAAACCGAATGAACATCCACACTAGGATGTTTTTCCCCAGCACTCATCTTGGAATGTGTGTCCCATGACCTTCGTCTTATATTTTTTTACATGAAATTTTTAACTGGGGCTGTTACAAAACCCTCCACCTTGGGGGAGCATTGTCCTCAGTGCTGACTGACACCTACAACCAACAAGACTACTAAAAGAAAAAACATACTTCCCATGGATCTTTATAACTCAACTCGTTGTAGTATTTACAATGACCATTGTTGAAGATATCGCAATCATATTGTTTACTGGAACTTTATAACACATCTCATTCTGGCACTCAAAAAAATCCCACGTATACACTTATACAAATTTGATTCAACTAACAAATAATCACACTATCTATGGAGTTTTATAAGTCTAGCTCGATTCAATATTTACGATAATATACACATATGCATATTTTCTTTAACCATCAAATAAAAAGATATGATGCATGCATCCGCAACAAGGGAATTTGTAGGTTAACACCTTCACCCTCAAGAGTAGTATCAGGATCCACCTCCTTTATAAGAAGTCCATAATCCACTGCCAGAGTTAAAACTACATCCAATGTCCAATCCTACAATCTTGCACGACTTGTCCTCTAAGTGAATAGTTATCGGCTCATTGTTCCATGACATACTCCCAATGTGCATTTGATTCCATCTGAAAATGTTAGTGACCAAAATAAATTTACTCCTCGGCCTTCCCTTCTCTGCTACATATTCCCTTGGGCAATCCAATTATCTCATTCTATGTAGTAACTCACCTTCCAAGTTCCCTAACATCCCCTAGCTCAGGCAATCCATCCTTTGGAAAGGTTTCCTCACATCGAAAGGTCCAAAACTAATGCATGCCCCTACCTCAAGACCATCATACCAATCATATTATTCTCATGGAAATCAATGGACACTATTGGGTACCAATATCCCACAACGACCCTTCTCCTGAAGAGATTCACGAGCATACTACTGCCTGTTCCAATTCCTTGTGTTTTTTTGCTAATATTTGTAGTCAGTTTCAACCACCTAACTAGTAATGTTCACACATTCTTATACCAAGCACATAAATACCATTAGATTCAAAATAAATTAAAATAAATTCACATTATACGTCATCGGTGGCCCGTCAATAAGGTACACATGCAATTTTGTTCACAGCCTATCACAACAAGCCAAACCATCTCTTGACCAAATCATCATGTATACACATATCACATCTGGTTAGCTTAAAGTGCAACAATCATAATCAAAATCATAGATCACGTGTAACCATCATAAATCGGAATCATAGATCACATACAGAGTTAAAACTGAAATCAAATATTGATACATATCCTTTAATAAATCCTTACCTTTTACCTTTATACTTTGCTCTTTCTGTATGCACCGCGGATCAGTTTCCGCATCCGAAAAAGTCCCAATACATTCTCTTCAATGACATACACATACATATAGTGTGCATCACACATACAACCACACACAACACACAATTCATCTAATAGATGCACCTACACCTTGCGTACAACACATACACCTACACTAAGAGTACAAGCAAAACACATACACATGCATCTAGTGCACGACACAACACATACACCTACACCTACACCTGGTGTATAACACAATACATATACATACATAAAGACAAAAAATACACATGTAATGATACCAAGATTATGCATTTTACGTAACACAGCATGTATGACATGAACACAATTCTACACGTACATCAATACCACATGTATAACATCTACATAGTACCACCTGTACACAACACCACCTGCACAACATGTACAAAACGTCACATATACATGGCACCATCTGCACAATGTGTAAACAATACCACATGTACACCACATCACGTGTACAACATGTACACAATACCACATGTATGCAACACCACATGCACCGCATGTACACGAAACCACAAGTACACAGTGCCATACGCATGACATGTACATAACACCATGTGCACATAAGACCACATGTACAATATGTACACAACAATACATGCACACAACACCACATGTACAATCATGCACACAAAACCACATGTACAATCATGCACACAACACCACATATCCAACATGTGCATAGTACGATATGTACACAACACTGTATATCGAACATGTGCATAGCACCATCTATACCAAGCACCGCAAATGCTATATTCACACAACACCATATATATAATAGGTACACAATATCATATGCACATAATACTACATATACAACATGTACATAGCACTATATGTAAACAACACCACATATACTATACCTACACAAAATTATATGTACACAGTACAATATATGCAACATGCATACAAAACTATATGTTCACAATACCCAATATGCAATAAGAAGATAACACTATGTATTAAACATGTGCACAACATCATAGGTACATGATGTACAACAGATACAAAACAATAGTATTGAAGACCGAGAAGCCATATTTTTTCTACCAGGCAACCTTACTTCTAGAGTCTTTCCATTGTCCATGCTTGTCCCAACATGCCACAAGTCATGGTGCTTTCACTTTGTTGATGTATCCCTCAACATAGCCTATCCATGACATAAACATAGACATAGTACAAATAGATAATGTCAACCATATCCAAAAGATACTAACCTCATAGATCTACCAGGGTTACTCTTCCCACTTGATTCCTCATAAACCAGGAACCTCTTCATGCCATTCACCTGCATAAACAAACATTTCTCCACAAAAATTATCCATGACAACCCCATCGGACAATGACATAGATACATACATGCATACTCATATATATAAACATTAGCATAAAACAATCATGATCTATTAAACAATGACATACATATATACATATATACATATGCACATTAGCATTAAACAATAATGATTTATAGTGACCCTTTCACACAATGGCATACATGCATGCATATATACATATAAAATTTATCATTAAACAATCATGATTTCTAAGGACCCAGTCAGAAAACAACATACATGCATACATGCATACCTATATACACATTATCATAATCATGATCACAACATAATTACCAAATAACTTAAGGTCAACGTTAATGGAACACCCTTTATTCATGCACAACATTGAGAACAACAATTCCCAACATATCTAAGAATTTGACGCCTCAAATCCATTAACTTTACCTTTCTTAATTAATTTTCTCATGATTTTCCTACCACCGTCCATTTATATCAATGGACCCAACCAATCCAACTAGTTATCATACTATTTCCTTCAATGCCCTTATACCTGCACCAAGCTTCATCCGGGCCTTACAACATCTGTTGGGTTTCCTTCTTCTGTCCCTGATCTCTATTAAATTTCCTCTTTCCCAAACCAATTCCTAAGACCCTTAAAACATAAAATGAAACAACAAGAAACACAGTAGAAGAAAATCATGAAAACCAATAGTAATATGACACCAAAAACAAAGTGGCAATGCCTTGCAACAGAAATAGAAAAACCCATAAATCATCTCCAACAAATCACAAAATGTTTAAGGCACAAAACTCCCAACCAACACCATGACTCACCCCCAAGGGTTCCCAATGCCTCCAAGGGAAATTCAACCTCATCCTTCTTCAAGATTCCATGGAAATCTCTTTCTTCATGTAATTCCCTACATTATACTTCCATAAACACATAACTATAATTGCATAGATAAATGTAACAACATAATAGTTACCTTACCTTTCTATCCCAAGTAAGCTCCCTTCTACCTAAACACATACATATATCATCTCCCAGGGGACTCCAATTCCCTTGACAAATATAGCTATAACTAGAAACTAGTTGTTATACCTGTCAAATACATGTTCATGAATCTAGCACATATCCACATAGTGTCAGAAAAAATCAAGGTTAATAAGACTCCCTATATTCATACAAAGCACTCATTCATTTTAAATTGTGGTTTGTAAACATAGACAAAGGAATTCTCACCAAATTCATTGTTATTACTCTTACCTTCCTGTAATCGAGTCTTACTATGCATTGTCACATCAACCAACTATTAGTTATACAAACACATCAAATATTACCTTGTCAGGCTAATACCTATCATGTTTCCTTGAAACTGCTCATACATGTCAATCACATGTTCCAAAGGTCAAGTCATCATTTCCATTAATTTGAAATCAACCTTTATCAATACTAGCAAAGATATCACAATCAACTCATAGTTACTAGTCATAATGCTACAACTAGCACCCACTTACACTCAAGTACATATCAACTATTCTTAGCACATATGTGTTAGCACGATCATCTTAAAACAATTTCATGTCCTCATGCAATATTATAGATACAAACTCATATCATGCAATCAATCAAGCATTCAAAGCCCAAATAGACGACATAATGGACACTCAAACACCAAATAGATGTCATAATCAAACATTCAAACACCAAAGCCGACATAAGAAACTCATACCTTAATGTACCTTAGGGGAGGCTATCTTGTCTCCACAATCACTCTAGATTAGCACAATATAAATTCTTAGCACATCAACTCAAACATAAATAAGGTCATGATATCCACGACAGTAACTAGATAATATGTTCACATCATAAAGTTGTAAATAATTGTCATTCAGGCATAAAAATTACATATGCATAGTTAGTCTAGATTAGTAAAACACAATATCACAAATAGGTTTACTCATACATTAATTTTATAACCCTAACCATATGCATAGGCCAATCCAAATTGGCATGATACATATAACATCAAGATCTTAAATGCAATGGCCATAATCATCATGTGTACGACCGTAATGCATATAACAACAAGTTACTACCATTCATGACTACTCGACACATATGCATATGACCACATTGATTAAACAGTGTCTATCATGTATGTAACCATAACATAAATAGAATGGAAGGAATATACATAACCATAATGCATATAATATCCATTAACCAACAGACCTACATACCCACCATACAAACCCATATGATGATGTACTCTCACTAAGTGGTTTAGAGTTGCAACCTCTCTTCGATGATCTGTATCTCTTGCTCTAGCTCAACCAACACATTAGCATCATAACATACAAATAGCATCATGATGATAGAAGACCACAACAATGACCATCACAATTCTTCTCTTACCTACTATACATGCATAACTATAACCATGATAATGGATGCATAAACATATAGACACTGACATGCATAACAAATTCATATACAACTGGCATACGTTCATGACAAACACATCCCAACAACAACATCATCAACTCCTACATGGAAACAAAATTGTAGCAATGATTACCACCATGCATATATAACAAGAACATATGAATTCTACATGCATGCCTGACAAACACATTCCTCCCATCTAGTTGAAGTATTGAACCATGCTATGATACCACTCTATGGTATCATATATCACCCAAAGATAAGAGAAATGAGACATCAACCTATGAGAATGGAACCCACTCTGATGCCACTCTGTAATGCCCTCTTCCCACATTTACCCAAGTTGACTGATCCACTGCGGTAAACATGTGATGAGAAGTTAATGTGATGTAATTCAACTCACCATGTATAGTTAAGGAAGTGGAACTGAAAAAACCAAACCAATCTGACCTTTCACACATGCTACAGAACCTTTAGGAGCCAACCAACCATTCTTGGTGACCAACGCCTAAGGAAAATTGACATTTCATCGATCTGGACCCTGAACCGCTCACATGAAAATCCATGCTTGTGACTGAGGCCTTCCAATCACTCCTACGACAAAGGCATAATAGCGACTCTAGATTTTTTCAGTTGGTTCTAGGCCAACAACCCTGGATTTTGTGCCATTCTTCATGGCTAGGACTCAAGCCACTTCCTAGAAATTCATGAAACCTCCAAAAATGATAAATTAAATTAGAATAAATGTACTAATGCAAACACTATATCAACGAATTTACTGGACCCCTACTAGCCATGATAGGAATTTCATCAAACATGTCACAAGTATGCAATCTACAGGTCATAACAATGAACCCGAGCATAGGGGTCTCATACTTATCTGAGATTCATAAAGAATCATTCTTTCCATATCACAATAGTTGAATTATCATCTATTAGGTCATATATTCATTATATTTTCAATTACTAATCAAAACATGATGATATCCATACATCAAGCTTATCATAAAACATACTCATAACCAAAATATAACCAACAAAAATAACAAGAATATAAGAGCCATAAAATCCACATATAAGCCAATACAATTGCACATGAAATACCAAGGAGAAAGAGCTCGTACTAAGGAGTGCAAAAGCCATCCATATATGGGACTTCCATGAACCTCCCAGCCATAGATTGGCTGAACCAAATATTTCTTTCAGATAATAACCCTTGTGCCATATTCCAAGCATGAATGTGGGACTAAAGAGAAACCAAACTAGGTTTCCTTAGGCTTTACCACAATCCCCACCAGGTCACTATGTCTTAACAAGCATAGATGCCACCGTATTTGTCCACCTACATTGTAAGGAATTTTCCTATCTATTAGTCTCTAGGCTTCACCATATATCCCGCCATAGAATGGTTCAGGATTCCTAGGCCTAATCAAGACTCAACCCTCAACGATTTACCATATATCCCACCTTTCACCGGTCAAATATTCTTGGGCATGATCAATGACACACACCTATAGGCTTTACTGTATATCCTGCCATTCAATGGTTGAGGATTCCTAGGCCCACTGAGCCACACAAAATCCATATTTACCATAATCCCACCTACTTCGATCGAAGAATTCCTAGGCCTTGTGCTTTTTCTTTTAGAGACCACCTCACTCAGTTTCAAACCATCTAGCAATACATACTTAAGAGATAATGGTTATCAATACATGCCATTTTTATTCTCTATTTTTATCTTTGATGAGTATTTGTTGTAGAAGTATGAACGAAATATTACTCTTGGTCAATATTATTTTATAGGAAAAGGAATAATCAATTCATCTCACTACCATTTAAAGTTGTATAAGTTGTGGTGAAGAATTATACACATTTAGTAGAACTATCTAAAGGACTAGAATATTTTAAATTGAAAGAACTTGAACTTTCCCAAATATTTGATCATGAAGTCCTATTTTCAAAACATATAGAATCAATAGGATAGAATAACATACTAACTAAAGTTACAAAAGGGAGTGGATAAGATGAAGCATATAAGACTTGAAGAGAAAAATGGAAGGAATCAATTATATATATTGATTATTTAGTCACTAAAATTAGGACCAATTCATAACAGAAGACCAAGAAAAGAGATAATAAACCTACAAATGTAAATAACTCTTCAATCACATAGACCCTTCATTTCATCCTTTCCTTCTAAAAAACAAGAAACAAATACAAACCATAGAGAAAGTAATAAATGATTTTTAGGAGAAGATGATGGAGAAGATCCACCTTTTCATGGTATCCACAAATAACATTAATACGTAATTTGGTATAATTCAAGAAGTGTGTGAAATTTCTCTATATTTAATAAACATTTCTCAAAGTATTTCCTCTTTTTTTCATTATTTGTGGAAGGGTTCTATACACGATCAATACTTTGTTGATAACTATTTAATGACATTCATCACCGATATTTCTACTCCAAATGACTTCCAAATGAACCAATGAGGAATTCCAATAGGGATTGAAATAAAACGAATTAAGGTAGAATGACATGCTAGGATCAGTATGATATAAGATGATACGTAAAATTCACAAGAATTTATAACCAAAGAAGTAATTATTTCTTCAAATATATTGAGATTGTCAAATATTTTCAAGATCCTAGAATATTTAGAGACTCCATACTAGTTCCAAAACATATATTACGTGGAAAATTTAAAGTTATTAAAAATATTACAGGGTAATGAATATGAAAAATTAAAATACTTTATAGAGGAAGAGACTAAAAAATGGTTAGTTACATTTGTTAATGAAATGAGGAACAATTGTCAATCATTGAAATATTGCAATTAGATTCAAAGAAAATAGTGTTGCAAATATTATTTTCATTGATTTCAAAACCAACAGGAGACTACATATGTCCAAGATAAAGATTGGAAATGAGGATTATTGGAAATATTGTTTTTGGACTCTTGATGTTGAATTTGGATACCCTATATTTGAAGTAATTTTTACTCTAATTTCATAGTTAAATTTGAGCATAATATATATGGTTGAAAATATTATTTTTTGTCCTTTCCAATGTTAGATGACACTCCCTCTAGCTATATAGGAATGGTTAGATATGAAATGTTTTGTAAATATGACCCAAAACATGTTTCAAGCAAGCTCAGCAAGCCAATTTTATAAGTTGGTCCCATAAGTGAATGTAGAAAAATTATAAATAAAGGATAGATAAGTTTATTCTAAGTGAATCCAAGCATGGAGACATCTATTATTGCAACATGAAATGGGAAATATTTTTTAGGGTGGTTTTTGGACTCTAAGGGGGAAGCTAAAATATGATTGATGGGATGAACGAGCCATATTAGCATTTTTTCTATAAATTATCTTATCGAGTGTTTTATACTATGAAACATGGAGCCACTATAGAGAAAAACTTCATGTACCAGTGGCTATAATTTTAGACCTTGGATTTGTATAGTTTCAAAGATATGGTTTCAGGAATTTAGGCCTCCTGAATGCTCCTGAAATCTTCTTCAACCATGTCATCTTAGTATTTTAATTATAAATTTTATTTTGGGACGTTGGGAAATGTGAAACTTGGAGGATACATATTAAAAATCTTCATGTATTTGTAACTAAAATTTTAATCTTTGGTTCGCTATAATTTCAGAGATATGGTCTGAGAAATTTAGGCTTCTTAAACGCTCACAAAATCTACGTCAAATTGGTTAGCTTTGTAAATTTTCCTAAAACATGCATTCTATGATCTTATACTCTAGAATATAGAGGAGATGAAGAATAGATCGCAAGGTACTTGTGTTAAAAAATTTAGACTTTTCTTCTATAATTTTGGATATATAATTTGGAGACCTTAGTGTTTTTGAATTCTCCTAAAATCTAGTCCAAATAGGTCATATTCTTATTTTCACTATAACTTTCTTTCTATGATGTTTTAAAATATTAAATATATAAGAGAAAGATAATAGATATCAAGGTAACTATGTTAGAGAATTGAGACATTTTTTCACTGTAATGTTAGAGATATAATCTGAGGAAGTTAGCCTTCCTGATTGCTCCTAAAGCATGCTTCAAACAAATCAAATTAACATTTTTTATATAACTTTACCTTTGAGATGTTTCATATGGTTAAATATGGAGGGGACAAAGAAGATATATCTAGGTACCTATGGTAGATATTTCAAAAATAGATATGTGGTATTTTGTGCAATTATGTTCATGGAAAGAAACCAAAAGAAAAAAATTCTAGTAGAAGTAGACCTAATGAAGAATGAATCAAAAAGTAAAATTTTTAAAGGAGGAAGAACCAATAGACCTTGGTGAAGTAAAAAATAGTAAGCATGCTTGGTGAAAGTAGAAGAAGCTAACAAACATTGTAAATAAGTAAGCATATTAAGTAAAGTAGTTTGGTACCTACAAATATTTTCATCGATGGAGATTGGTGTCTCTTGTAGGTTGATCCCTACAAATTTGATAATAGAGGGGATTTATGTCTCCTATAGCTTAGTGCATAAAAATTTTATAGTAGAGGGGATTGGTTTCTCGTATACATTTGTGACTACAAAGTAGCAAAGGGGATTGGCGTCTCTTGTATGTTGGTGCTTACAAAGAAAAAAAAGAGATTGGTATCTCCTGTAAGTTGGTTCCTACAAATTGATGTAATAATAATTTGGTTCCCACAAGATCTTTCATATAAACATTTTAGTAGTTTTCTCTTATAAGGGTTTCCTTGTATACCTTTTATTACTTTTCGAGTTTATGAGGTTGATGTTTTATAATGTTTTAGTATATCTAATAAGTAAATTTTTTATTATAGTGATTGAAGCCCCTCTCGGTATAATTTTGAATTCCAACAAATATAAGAAGAAATATTTGTATTAAGAGTGAATAAAGAAGTTACACTCTCACAAATGAAGGATTATATTCAAAATTGGCTTAACAAATGAAATTGTTAATCTAGAATAAGAAACTAATGGTTAGATTAATATATAGAAAAAGTGAATATATACTCCAAATATCTGATGTTTCGAAAGACAAAGGATCCATTCCATTTGTTTTTCTTACACAATTTTTTTAGTGTTCTCTATGTATATAAAGCAATTTGTTTTTCTTTATCCCTAGTCTCTGATCATCCAACTTTATATTTGTGTATTACTTTTTTGAAGTCGATCCCTAGCTACAATCGTTATATTTTCTTACAATATAATATATATTAATTATTAGTCCATGAGAATCCCATCCCAATCGATTAGGAATGAATCCATTCAATTTATGTTTAAGTATGGGTAATTTTTTATTGTTCTAGGCATCTAATTTATTCAAACCTCAATTATATATGTTATTTTTACTCTTAAAACAAAATATTTTTCGAGAGTGCATGAAATTTGTGGTTTCATATACTATTAATTAAGCATTGGAATATCATGAATTTTCTCCTCTGACTCTTTTCATGTTAAATGAATGAAGTCATTTCAAAGTTGTCTAAAATTTGCCCATTATTTCTTCAAATATGTTTTTATCATGATATTTTAATATATATGCATCATGGAATAAAACTTTCAAATATTATATATAGATATATATATATATATATATATATATATATATATATATATATATATATAATTTTATCTCATTCTTTTGAAAAATCACATAGGCCATTCATATGTGAATGTGCTAAAGACTAAATTTTATGTGTAGAATTAATTTTGAATATATAATTTAATGGAAATGGGAGTAACACCTCTATAATAAGGTAGAGGAAATTTAAATAAGTCCCCAGGAGGTTCACTCTACTCCCTAATAGGAAAATAGATAAACATTTTTGGCAACCATATTGGGGATGTGATTTATTTTGTATCTCATTCTCAATAAATGATTCATTTTGACCCAATCCAACATCATTTTATCATTGGATTGGTAGATCAAATAAGTTCCTTGAATCATATATATGAATTTTCCTTGAAGAAAAAAAAATATATAGAATAATGAAATATATTGGCAAGATTTGGCCCAACAACAACTTCCATTCCTACGAAATATTAAAGATAAACTCCAGTAGAGATGTTTTTGAATTTGGGAGAATATACACTAGTATAAAATGAGAAATTAGTGACTAGGTGACTAAAACCGTTAGTCACCATAGCTTTTCCAAGTGAAATACTACCAAAAGTTAGCAATTTTCAGTGACCAATCTAAAAATGACTAACATAAATCACTAATTTAGTCGGTGCTTAAAATATGTGACTAGCTAATATGTAATACAACTAAAAATGACTAACATGGATGACTAATTTAGTCTAAGAACAAAAATACAACTACCTAACAAGTACTACAATAATATGAATCATTTTTTTATGTTAGTGATCTTAATTGTGTCAAGAAATATAAACTTACAAGTGATAGGGGATTGAAAAGTTATTAAAGATTGGTTGAAAGGTTATGCTTCCTTAAACACTTCTTCATCCTCACATGGTATATAGGTGATCCAACTTTTCATTATTTACATCCAATAATTTGTAATTTTAAAAATATAATTTTTAATCAAAAATATTATTTTATGTATTTTTAAAAAATCTATTCATTGAATCTAATTGGATCTAGTTCCAATTTGAAATTAATTTGGAGAGAAATGTTAAGTTTTAGGATTATAATATCAAATTAAAACTACTTTAATTTCATATTAATCAACCTATATCCATCTTAATCCCGAATATATCAAGTGCCGAGAGGGATCGAATCTCTCAAGGGGCAAACTTTTTTCTAGTGCAAAACTTGAGGAAATGTTTGCACCTCGAGAGATTGGATACTTCTCGGCACTTGATAGTTATAGGGTTAATATGGATCTAGGATGGTTATATAGTACTATATAATATCTATATTTATATTGGTGTCTCTTTGTTATTCCCGCTCTCTATATCACCCCCCAAACATATACACACTCTGTCTCCCTCTCTTCCCCTTCTCTATCTCTCTCTCTCTCTCTTCCCTTTCTCTCCCTCTCTATCTATATCCTTCTCTCTACTCCCTCCTGCTCTCCTCTCTCCCTCACTCTCTCTGCATGACTCCCTTGTCACCCCTTATCTCTCTCCACATTTCTCACTCTATTTTTTTCTTGTTCCCTCCCTCTCCTGCCCCCTCCAATTCCATCTTTCTATCCTCATCTCTATCTTCCTTCCTCTCTATCCCTTATATCCCAATTCCCTCTATCTCTCCCCCCAAATCACTCTCCCTCTCTCACTCTCTCTTCCATCCAACCCTATCACTATCTCCCACCTCCCTGTCCTTCTCCATATCTCTCCCTCCTCATTCTCTCTCTATCTCTATCCTCTCCTGTTCTTTATGTTCCCTCCACTCCCCTCTCCCTCATTCTCTCCATCTCTCCCTTCTCACTCCTCTCTCTCTCCACCTCTATCTCTCTATGTATTTGTTCTTTCCTCCCCCTCTCTCCCTCTCCCACCTCACTCTCTAGCCCCCATCACTCTCTTTATCTATCTCTCTTTGCCCTCCAACTTTTTCACTACCTCCCTCCCTCTCTCCGCCCCCTTGCCAACTCTCTCTTAAATTTGATCACATTATATTGTGTTTAAGAAATTATCTAAATTAAAAAAACTTTATTGGTTGTAAAATATTAAACCTATATTTTGGATCAATCAAGTCAAAGAAAATAAAATAATGAAAAACTTAAAAAAAAAACATGCACTATGTTTAATCTATTATAATTAGTCAATTTGCATGCTCTCATCCCTTGGATCCTTATCTAGGATGAATCTATTCCAGTTCTTTCTATATATATATATATATAGAACCGACATAGATCCATCTTAGCTTAATTTTATTAAAACCTTAATTTAATTTCTATGCGAATATTTGTAATAGTAATTAGGATAGAGGGCTTAGATATATCTCAAATTGTAACACTTTCCCTTTTAGATTCAATTAATTTTTTTTTTGTAAAATTAAATTAAAATAAAATATTTTTACTATGAAATAAGTTATGGTTTTTTGGCATGTGTTATTGATAAGCCATGGTATTAGCCCATGTTATTGTAACAAAGCTGATTTACAGGTTAATATCCATGGTAAAGTAAGGGTGAATATCCATGGTTAACAATCTCGTCATATTGTTATAAAATATTTTGATTATGAAATAATTTATGTTTTTTATGCATGTGGTGTTAGCCCCACTCTCATAATAAAACAATTATAAATCCAAAATTATAACTAAATAAATCAAATCTTGAGAATTAGGAGTTAGTTCCCCAAACTAGGGAGTTTAAATAGGATGAGAGATTCTCTCCAACTAGTTCTCCTATATTAGTGTTTTGTTGAGAAAATATCTCAACCAAGTTTATTCAAGATAGACACACTATATTGAGACAAACTTCCTCATGCATTTATTTGTAATATTATCATTATTTGTAAATTGGATTGTATCATGAGAACAATACAGTGAGACTGAGACCTTCCCCGCCATTTCTATGGTTTTGGTATTATTTTATGTGTGTTAATTTTATTTATTATTCTAAGTGTGTGTGAGATTTGGATATAGTGTGGATAGTGTGGAGTGCGTAAATTATTGTGAAATATGGATTTTCATATTCAATTTAGGATGTGCCTTGTTGTTGTCTTTCCCATTTTGTGTACATTTTCTTGTATATTTCCAATGACATGAACTAATTTCCTTTGAAGAAGTCCCTGGAATTTTGGTTGTTGATGGAGGAAGAGCTGACATGTGGCTGAGATGGTGAAAGCATGCTTACTTTGTCGCAATTTTTTTTCTAAATATACTTTTGAAAACTGAAAGTATGCTCGCTCACTTTGTAGTAGAAAAGGATAGAAAGAGTGAAAGACCGGAATGCCTTTAGCTGCAAAATGAGCCTGGAATTTGCAGCTTCTACACCTTCTAAAATCTGCGTGTGGGAGGACTAGATTAAATGTGTGCGTTATTTTTTTTAAAGGGAACGAGAACAAAATTTTAATTTTTGAAATCATAAGTGACTTCATATAATTTATTTCACTTTTTAAAAGTTACATCATAAAGTGATTTTCCTTTTTATATAAAGTGATATCAAGCCTTTGGAGGAATAAGGACATGTTTTAATATTTTGGAGTGATAAGTTTTTTTTGGAGTGAGAAGTAAAAAGTGAGTTTTTGTACATATTTGGAGAGATAAGGAGTATTTGTAATTTTTTATTTAATGGCATCATAACTGATTTTGTGAAGTCATAAGATGCATATTTTGTATTTGGAGTGATAAGTGAAAGTCATTGTTATAATTAAAAGTAATGTTTTACTTTGAGAGCAATTGAGTTAGTGCAGGAAGTTTTTGAAGACAATTTTCTTACAAAGTTTGCAAGTGTGACATTCTCATTGAGAAGTTTCCACGACAAAGTTGTGACATTGAAGAATGATATACTCTAGTAATTAATAAAATCATAATTTTTTTGGTTCTTGTGTCCTAGATCCACCCGAAATTGAATAAGGGGATCTTAGGTACACCTTGTGTAATGAATGTGTGTGAATGACTTGTGTTCAGATTATAAAAACACTCTCTTTGTATTATGCTTAAAGAAGTACATGCACATAAGCAAGCTTAAGTATAAGAACGGTTAATCAAGCTCCTGTAATCAAGATTAAGTACACAAGCACAAAGCGTCACATCATCAACTTGATAAGATGATATTCCAAGAAAGCACATTTCACATCATGTAATCAAGCCATAAAGTTAAGGACGTTACAAAATCAAGCATTTCAAGCCAAGATGACATCAACATCATCAACACTTTTTGTATCACTTGCAGATAAACATTTTTTAACTGAATTCTATGGGTGCATTCTCGGTTGTAACCGACACCCTAATTTGAATTGTTAAGGTGAATACATTAAGTCGAGTAAGTCTTCAACTGGGTCATCAAGATTGAACTTGTCATTTGTCTCTTGGGTGCATTTTCGATAGTGTTCGACACCCTTCCTTTTTTAAAATCAACACATTTAGTGAGTACATTCAAGAAAGCACAAAGTGTCAGTAATCAATCAAGCAAGTTCAAGCAAGCCATCTAGCAAGAAATCATCATCAAACAAGTGTGAATTCTAGTATTCTATTCTTCAAGTGAGCGTTAAATGAAGACAATGTTTAATGCAAGTGCAATACGAAATAAATCAAGGGAGTGTGTCATTCAAACAAAAAAGCAAGCGAGCGTGTCATTCAAACAACAAAGTAAACGATCGTGTCATTCAAACAACCAAGCAAGCGATAGTGTCAAAATCAAGTGCGAAAGTTCAAAGCACGACATCTACAACAAACGAACCAGTGTGAAGTTGATTGAAGCATTCATAAAGTGTCAGTGAAGCATTCAGGCAAAGTGATCGTCATCAAGCGAGCATGAAATCAAGAGTTAGAGCAACCAAGTTATAAAACTCTAGCACATGTTTAAAGCATCAGCAATAAGCAATAGTACAAGCGAGACTAAATTCAAAGTGAGCAAGCTAACATGGTGACGCATATTCAACTGTCCCAAATTTTTAACAATTTGATTTTATCATCAGCTAGCAACATGGTGAACATCAACAAAACAACTCTTGTTGATATTCAAGTGCATCTTCAGCATCCACATGAAATGATTGAGTTCCTTCAACTAGAGTCGCAACTACAAAGAATTGAGTTTCTAGAGAAGAGTGATGCTCCGAAGTCATTGAACAATACAAATACAGCTGATGATTCGAAGTCACTCATCCAAACAACTTCAAGTGTAGAAGTTGTTCATGATCAAATTGAACTTGCTTCTTCCAAATCCATCATCAAGCCATGGGAAGAACTCCAAAGTAACAAAAATCGACGAGGCTTAGGATATGTCAAAGATGACGCCAACTTGCATATCCTAGATTATTCAAGGCCCATTAAGTTTGTTAGTGTAGGGTTTCTTTTACAAATCACACTGGCTAGTTCTGCGAAAGTTGACGACAAACATAAATACACACAAACTGAAGTTGCAGACAAACAAAAATACAAGCAAACTGAAGTTGTAGTCAAACCAAAATGCCTTCATTGTCAAAAAACTGGTCATCTCGAAGATCAGTGTTTTGATCTCCATCATTGTCACCATTGTGGCAAGTCAAATCATTCATTAGCACAATGTAGCAAACGAAAACAATCAACCATATTGAACATATATTATTCATGGATTGATCCCTGGGAATGTTCATCCATGGTTAGAAGATTGTATAAGTTTTACAATCGAATTCACTCACGCATATTGTAGCCAACAATAAAAATGAAGATGGTACTCTTGTGCAGTTGAATGGGGGAGTACACCAGTGAAACACTCCTACACCTGAAGGGGGGGAGTTCAAAAATAATTTGAAGAAGACTGTCACTCCTTTAAGCCAACAAAGGGGCAAAAAGATAATGGAAGTAAGTGTGGTTGTCAGACTGAAAGTCTCGACAACATCAACAAAGTAGCCAGTGGGCATTTTCATTAGTGAGTGATCATCAACATATTCGCTAGTCGGCGATCGACAGCAAAGTCAACATTGAGCAGTTTTCAAACACAGCAAAACCAACAGTGAGTTTTTTTTCAATGTCATTAGCTAATGGGAGATCCAACAAATTCGTCAGTGGGCATTCACAATATTTTGTCAGTGGACAAGCAACTTCACCAGTGGGCATCATCAAAATTTTGTCAGTGGACAAAGGATGGTGATTTCAAGCAAAGGACAGTTGGCTCCTTTTGTAGCTTGGCATGTGATGGAGTTGTCAAGTGACATCTAGAGATGAATCAGACATGCAGTTGCCTCATGGTCTCTTCATATTGTAGTTTCTTTAGCATCCAACTTTGTCGGTTTTTCAGGCAAATGTTTTTTGAGGATCAACTTGAGAACTTGGAAGAGGGTTCCTTGTTCGTATTTTGGATTTATCATTGAGGGGGGGGAATGTTAGCCTCACTCTCATAATAAAAAATTTATAATTAAATAAATCAAATCTTGAGAATTAGGAGTTAGTTCCTCAAACTAGAGAGTTTAGTTAGGATGAGAGATTCTCTCCAACTAGTTCTCCTAGATTAGTGTTTTGTTGATAAAATATCTCAACCAAGTTTATTCAAGATAGACGCACTATCTTGAGACAAACTTCCTCATGTATTTATTTGTACTATTATCATTATTTGTACATTGGATTGTATCATGAGAGGAATACAATGAAGCTGAGACCTTTTCCGCCATTTCTATGATTTTGGTATTATTTTATGTGTGTTAATTTGATTTATTATTCTACATATGGTATTGATAATCCAGGGTATTGACCTACTGTATTGTAACAAAAGCTATTTTTTACAAGTTAATAATATCTACTTAATGAGGGGGTGAGTATGCACGGTTAAGAATCTTGTAGTATTGATAAGCCATGTTATTGGCCCATGGTATTATAACAAAGCCTATTCACAAGTTAATAACAAAATCAAAATATAACAAATTGAATTTTATTATTTTTATTAATTTAACCTTTTATTATTAATCGATCCCATATCTGAATGCTTACACTCATCCCAATATCATTTTTAACTTCTTCTTCTTCTTTTTAATTTAGCGTCTTACTAAAAAATAAAAAATAAAACCTATTAAAAAATTCTTATTAAAAATAAACCATTTAACCCAATTTCAATTTATATATTTTATTTTGTATTATAAATATTTATTTTATTTTTTCCATTATAAATATTTCTTTTCTTTTTCATTTCCAGTTTAGTGCTAGATAAAATATTCATAGATTACACCGCATTTTTCTCTGCCTTGGTTATATCTCTGTGGAATGGTTGGGTAAAATATTTACAGATTACACTGCATTTTTCTCTATCTTGTTGATATATCCGTGGAAATTTCAGAAGAAGGAAGACCATTAATTTCATCTATGGATTTCATGGGATTCGAATCCTAGATGGAGTTTGCATTGGAAACACCTTAGGATAGCACAAACGATTAGATGGAGGAAGCACAAGGTCATAGAGCGTGGAGATTTTGGCCATTTATACATGGGTATGAATTTGGACTCTGGAGAGTTCTTTCATTTTTATACTAAAGATGACTTTTGTTCTTATGGGTAAAACATTTCGAGAGTTTATATGATCAAAGCGTAAGGGAAACACCTTAGGAGAGCATTAGTGACTAGATGGAGGAAGCGCAAGGTCATTGGTGTGGAGATTTTAGCCATTTTTACATGGGTATGAATTTGGACTCTGGAGAGTTCTTCCCTTTTACTAAAGATCATTTTTCTTCTTATGGGTAAAAAATTTCGAGGGTTTATATGATCAAAGCATAAATTTCATCTAGAGTTGAGGGTCTAATGATCATGATAATGCAGATCTTGATTGCGACCAACAATTCATCAAAAGAAAATGAACAAGTAAGAATTTTGCATGTCCTTATTGTACGAAGGGTTTAATGATTATGATAATTAATATCTTGATTGCAGCCAACAATCCATCAAAATATAATGGATAAGTAATAATTTTTCATGTCCTTATTGTACAGATCAGTTCAATCCTCCCTAACTTTTCTAGGGTCAGAATGAATGACTTTTTTTTCTTTTCACTTGTTTTTAGTGGTTGATTGTTTGTGTAATGGACTCTACCATGCCCAAATCCAAAGGGCTCAAGTGATGCAAACAAATTTTCTGGTAGGATGAAAATACTAGACCTTCCTCAAACTTTGTTACATGAAATTAAAATTTCTTGTAATCATGAACATAAATTATTTCTGTTTCATCCTTAGATTACGATCACAATGCCTACTGTTTTAAACCATGTTACTATATTTTAAGTAGAATATACTTAGATCTATTAAACCTTACAACTCTCCAAAGCTTAGGTTAATTTCAACTAAAAAGAAGGAACCTAAATGGATTTTGCAATTTAGACTCAATGCTCATAGACAATGACTAAAAATGGAAGAACCCAAATGGTATGATAACGTTTACCCACCCATCAATTTCCAAGACCTTTGATATTATTCTAAACCTAAACAAAGAGAGTAGAAGAAGAAGAGGAGACTGTATGAGGTGGACCTTTACCTACTTGATACTTTTCAAAAGATAGGCATGCCCTTGACTAGAAGAAGAGAGTGACCAATGTTGTTGTAGATGTTGTGTTTGACAGTGTTTTCGTTGCTACCATGCATAGGTAGACTCTGTAGGCAGTTGAGGTTATATTTTGTTTTTTATAAGATGTAATTTAGGAGTATATTGATCGAGTTAGGAAGTATCTTAGCAGGTTTGTTCCTCGTGTCCATAACTATTATGCTGCATTATATTTTTTTTAGTGATAGCTCCTTCTTTTAAATCCCCAAGCACACTTTGTCACCCATGGAAATATACATTTATTTGAGGATGAATGAGATGGAGACTAGGAAGTTTGATAGGTCTCTTATTGTTGTAGATGAGAGGAGTTCTATGAGGTGAGAGGAGTTTTGTGACAAATATTGAAGGATGCATTGCACAATTTTATGACAACAATCATGTTCATGCCATAGTAGTGGATCTCTATTCCACTAAGGGAGCAATGATAAAGTATTTCACCGTAAATAATTGGTATGTCGGGGATGAGGAATACAGGCGTGGGATTTATAATTTTATTACGAAAATAGGTTTGTGTGATGGAGATAAATCAAGGATTTCGTGGACCTGAGTAGAGACTAGTTTGATAATCACTTGGAAATACTCAAGCATTGTTTTGAAAGGCGATGATGCAATTGGAGATTTCTATTCTGTTTCCTTGAAAAACAAGTATTAATAGGGGGGACAAAGATGATCCATATAGGGAATAATTGGAGTAGTATGATTGTTTCTAAAATTATATCTATATGCAAGTCAAGGAACTACTACAGAGGATTAGTGTAGGTGCAACCAAATTCTCATAATGCAAGGAATTTTCACATTGTGATTCTATGCTCATTGGTGACTAGGCAGCTGCAAATACTTATCACTACATTTAGGTACAATTTGAGTTGCATTCTAAAGTCTCTAATTTCATTTATTGATATTCCTTCTTGTGTCCTTGTCTCGCTTAATTTCATTGTGGTAGGATTGGAATGGGTTAAAAATCAAGCATATCATTGAGTAAAATAGACACCCACATCTCACTACATGTCATTGTGCATACTCTTTATTTTTTATACAATTAGAAGTTAGAAATATGATGTGTGCACAACTAAAAATTATAGCAGGCATGATGAATCCAGTATTAGCATGGAAATCAAAACCTAGAATCATAAAATATAAATAAATTTGTGACACGGAGTAAAAAGGCACAATAAAAGATTCTATGCCAACATTGTCTATTTAGTGCAAGATACTATTAATATTTCGTAATTTTCAAAGATGGTGGTTGTCATGAAGATGCCCTCAAGCGAAGTTACCGATTTGAAGATAAGATGGTCAGTGCAACTATTTACGGCTGACTTCGAATGTTGATATTTAGTGATTTTGGATGTTGAGGGTGAGGTGGGGAATGAATTAAGCCTACATAATTTGAGAAAGCCATACATGAGACGAGAGATGGGCACCAGCATAGATGATCGGGAAGGATGAATACATAAGGCATGCAGGTGCCATGAAGGTGGTAGGCAGGTTGGGTTTGTTCCAATTTCTAAATATTGTGTTTTCTAGATTTCCCCACTTTCCTTCGGCTCCATCCAGATGTATAGGTTGACTTTATTCTTTCTTCTTTAGCACCGCCTCCCAAACATTGATAGGCTCTTGATCACGCCTCCGATTTCGCAGTGGATCCCATGCTGCCTATTTGAATCCTTTAGATATGTATTTAGGCGTACCAAGTTAGTTGGATTTCCAAATAGATTTCCGTACTTACTCCTATTGGAACCCTTAGACTAAATTTAGGTAATTAAAACAACTTTAAAAATCACTAGAAACACCACCCCTATTTATTTTAAATACTATGCTAAATTTAGGTAATTAAAACAAGTTTGAAAATCACTAGAAACACCACCCCTACATCATTTTATTTCTAGTTGTACAAGATAATATTAAATAAAATTATGAGAAATTCCATTTAAATTGATCGTACATAAAATAAGAAACAAGGTTTATGCTTTTAAAAGCTATATTCATCATTAAATATAAGATATGGAAAGGATGGATCATAATTTTAAAGGCTATATCCATCACCTACTATAAGATAAGAGTTAATGACATGAGAAAAAGTTTTCCTTGATATAACATGTAAACGTCATATTACTTATAACTCATGCATATTGTATCTTATTGTGAAAATGTTAATTGTATAAATTTAATCTAGATAATTTTTTACATTTAAATTGTCTAATGTGTAGAAGTCACATTACACTAGCTTAAATCCGCACACAAATAAAATATCAAAAATATAGGGGAATGAGTAAGCATTTTCACACTGGTTTAAAATTTCCCCTTGGTTGGTGATGAACCAATTCGATGTTATTTTTGATAGAGTATTAAGTTATTAACCGAAGATAGAAAAATGTTAGTCTATTAAACGACTGCCAAATATCTATATATATATATATATATATATATATATATATATATATATATATATATATATAATATAATAATAATAATAATATTTAGAATGCTATATAGAAGTTACATTTCACGTAGTTGCATCTACCATGACATAACTATAATATTCCAACTCCATTTTTTTATCCAGAAGTTACATTTCATGTAGCTATAGAAGTTACATTTAAGTGTTTTAGATAGAAGTTACTTTTTTCATAGATATATCTACCGTGACATAACTATACTATTCCAACTCCATTTTTTTCACACTTTTCAACATTTTAAAGATTTGTCTATTTTAGTGTGATTATGCAATTAAATAGTTGATATTGTTTAATACATCTCCTATTTGCAACATTTTGAATTCTTAAGTGCGATATTGGTTAGGTTTTCATTAATACCATATCTCATGTTTTAAGTAGATGGTCTTTTATAATTCACCCAAGAGAATTTAGGAGCGACCTTTAATTGCATGCTTGTTTCCATTATACCTCTAATATTTGCAACCTTTTCCACGCGAAGAACACAATAGGCCATGTTGAACATGAAGCAAGTACCTTGAAAATTGGGGAATATCAGTTATTCTATTTCGAGAGGGGGATAGATCCAGAGAAGGCAATAACAACTATCATAAATGGCTTTTGTTGGATTGTATTTAATGAAATCCCACTAGAATTTGCTACTAAAGTAAATCAATTGATGAACTTGAAGCTTGAAGGTAGTGTTGAATAGGTGTTGCAAGGTATCTCTATAACACTATCTATCTAGATGATTCTAATTCCATGAGTTGGTGTGTCATTAACACTATTGTCTAGTGACAGGTGCTAGATGTATATAGCTTTCTCATGTCCTACAGGTAAATCATGTCATTATATTTGTATGAAATCTCTGAATGTTTTCAAAGTTTGTCTCAAATAAGGAAATATGTATGTACTCTTGAATTTATCTATGTTGTAAGTAGAGCAAGAATAAAGTTGTCATTGCAAATAATTGGGATCTACCATGTAAGTTAACTTTACTACATGAAATTCTTGATTTGTTAGATATCAACTAGATAGGGTTGAATTTATTTTTGTTGTAATGAGATTAAGAATAAAGTTGTCATTTTAATCAGTGAAATATACAATGTAATATTTATTCAGTACATGAAATTGTTTATTTGTTAGAGCCCAACTTTTTAGGATTATGAAGAGTCCTCTTTCATGATAATATTTATGAATGCTATATTCTTGCTAAAAGAATTACATATTATAGAAAGATGGAAAATAAATGAGATGTGGTTGAATGGTTTCTATTTCAAAATGTGTGGGGACAGTATAAAATCATTTTCAGTTGCGTTCAAATATTTTAGAGCACACACTAAAGTGCTTCATTTTCCTCCTAGTTAATTCCATTTCTACTATCCTGATGCTTCTAGAAGTCCTTCTCCAAAGTGGTCCCTTAACTATCTTGGAGGGAAATTGGTTACTTGATTGAAATCCACAGATTAAAATTTGATTAGGAGAAAGGGTTGAGAAAGCTTGATATTCTTCAATATATTCCACAAGTTAAAAGCATATCAAACCATTGCCTTTCTATTTAATTGATACGACAATCATTTGAGAAATTTTTAGGATTCTGAGACCTTTTTCAATGATTTTTTTCTTCCGAAAGTAATGTTCTCAATTAAAGAAATTAAAGAAAAGGTGAAAATGATGTAATGGAAGGATTTTATGTTTGAGTGCCTAAGAATGCCTTGCTAATGTGAAGGGCTTGGTATGTTCTTGACTTAAGATTAGTCACATTTGACTTTCTAGCATTTCTTTTAATTTCATTTTTGTTGTGATTATATTTCTATCCTTGAAGTTGGTGATCTACTGTGTGTGTAATAGGAAGTATTAACGACTAAGCACTCTCAAAAGTGATATTGATGGTTGACTAACTTTAAATGTCCCTACTTGACACTTTAGTATTACATGATCATGCAAAGAAATTATTAATCAATATTAAAGGTAAGATGATTAACATGCATTGTTTCTTGGCATGTCGTATAATTACTGCATTTTGGCCCCCAATAATATATTTGAGGCTACTTTTTGGTTGCTACATGTGGAGCTTCTCTTTGTCTTTGAAAAAAATCAAGGATAAATGTCCATTGCATTGGCATTGGACATAATCAAAGAAGAATTCGCCAAAAGAGGCAGAGGACATGGGAGAAATTGGTACAATGAGCGGATAACTGCTAGAGAAACACCCATGCAGCATACTTTTTTGTGTACTTAGATTCACTCGAAATTAACTAGTCACAAAAAGTAACTTTTTTTTCCAAATATTTTCATTTATACAGAAATACTAAAAACGCAATTTTAGACTAATTATTCAAACTAATAATTATCTAATAGTCATAATTTATAATTAAATAGTATAATATGATTAATATTATAGGACACAACTACAGGGTTTGATTGTGAGGGGAATTTTGACAATATATGTACACTTCTCATTGTACTAGACAATCATCTCTTACAATGTGATATCCATCCAAAGAAATGTACTCCCAAATGCCATTGTGGGATTGAAATTTTTTGTTTTAGTGGACAAGTGATGATATATTTTCTTAGACCTTAGTGTTCTCCTTCCCTAAGGTTTTGAAACTACTCATAGCTAGCACATTCATTCAACCAAGTGAGGTACTCATCTTGGAAGGTTGAATCGTTTTGTCTCCATAATCTAATATGATGTTGGATCAATCTCATGATCCTCAAAACATAGGTCATAATAGTGAGTAACTTTTACTATGGGTAAAAGAATGTTGGGTCCCTATAATACTAGTGATTACCCCATTACTATTGTAGTTATACCCCTTATTTATATTGTTGTTCCCGCATTACCCCCATATTGTTATTAATGTGCCCATAGAATCCCTCTATTGTTATTTTTGTGGCTTTATATTATTATTGTTAGGTCGGCTGGATTATATTCTGACTCCATAGACTCCTATATATAGAAAGGAGGTTTTGTCATTTGAATGATCCATGATTTGTTCATTTATGTAATGTAAAGGAGGTTGCCCCCTTGAGAGGCTGAATTCTAAGGCGTTGATCTATCTTTTCTATATTTTCTTGAGCTGGTTTCATAACATTTGGTATCAGAGCTTTGGATTCTAGGGTTTCGCTGCTCCAAACAGGTCATCGTGGAATTTTCGCTATAACTTTTTTTCTGTGACGTTTCAGAAGTCGCAAAAAGAACCCATTTGAGAAGAAATCATGCGGAACCTTGGGTCCGAATTTCAGAGCTTTTCGCGTGATATTTTCGGAGATATGATCTCAGGAAGTTGGTCTTTTTGTAGACACCTGAATTACATTCAAAACAGGTGACCTGGGGAAAATCGTCATAACTTTCTTTTTGAGCATCGGATTGAAATTTCATAAGAAGGTACAGAAAGAGGACGGACTGTAGTTTTCGTTTATATATTTTTCAGAGTCAAAGGTTGAAACAGTGACACGTGGCACTTCATACAAGTTCGCTCTACTGAACTAGTCTATAATCAGGTCACTGCGGGAGATTGTGCATAACTCTTCCTTGGAGAATCCAATTTGGTTCAGACTAGTGGCATTGGAAAGAGGACATAGAAGGCTACTATAGGTCACAATTTCAGAACTGGATGATTCGAAATTACAAAGATACATCAGATTCAATATCAGGCTTCTACAAAGTAAAAAAAGGTGTGTAGTTTTTATTTTTTATTTTTGCATATGCTTGGTTTAAAGGAATTCAAAGGGCATAGTAAAGCATTATTATCGGTAACTAATGCCCCGAGGAAAGAAAATGCAAACACCTAGTAAGGAACCTGAAAGCTCTAGCATGACTCATGAAGAAGAGGAAGAAATGCTACATGATATATCAAAATTACAAGAACAAGTGCAACAAATGTAACGCTCACAAAAGCTAACAGATGCTAAGATAAATGGCGTGGAATCTAAGATAAAGGGCATGGAAGCTAAGATGGATGATCTGAAGACAGATTTGACGATAGATTTGAAGACAGACGTGGCAGATTTGAAGACAGATTTGACAAATTTTCTACAAGAAATACTTACTAATGGTGAAAAGGTTGTAAAGGAAACTCATGATGTGAACAAAAGAAATGTTAATCATGATTCCATAGACTCTAATGTTGGATAAAAGACCCACCATATTCCAAAAATCGATATGAGGAAGTTTGATGGCAAGGATCCCGCCACATGGATATTACAGATGGAGCAGTTCTTCGATCTCAATAATGTCCAAAACACACAAAAGGTACGTATGGCAACTTTATATTTAGAACCAAATCAATTTGTATGGTATCAATGGCTTTGCTCTCGTAAACAATTTATCACTTGGGCAATTTTTACGGAAGAATTGATAGCACATTATGAGGATACAAAAAGCAACACTTTTTTTAGCCAATTGATAAGTGTCAAACAAAAGGGTTCAATAATGGAGCACATTGAGGAGTTCCAAAAATTGAACATAAGGGTAAAAGATATTCCAGAGCAGCATAGGATTGATGTGTTCATAGGGTCTTTAAAGGATAATATCCAACATGATGTTCGACTTTGGGAACCTGATTCATTAGAGAAGGCATTCAGGTTAGCAAGAAAAATGGAAAGCAAAATTATGGCAACCAGGAAGAATACCACTCACAACTATAAAGACGGAAGTGCAGTTGCCCCTAGTCTTCCACAACCTATAAGGTTGACACCACAAAAATTGGAAGAAAAAAGAGCAAAAGGGCTTTGTTATAGTTGTGATAGCAAATACACTAAAGGTAATAAGTGTGCTGAGAAGAAATTATTCTACACAAATTGTGAAGAGGAAGAAGAAAAGGAGCAAGAAAGGTCAAAAGAACAGGATATGCTCGAGGAACAAAGCCTAGATGAAGAACAAATAAATCCGACCATATCTTGTAATGCATTGGCGGGAATTACCACTCCTCAAACCATCAAGATAGAAGGACAAATCAAGAAGAAAAAGGTGATAGTGTTGATTGATTCAGGAAGCACCCACAATTTTATTCATTGTAGGGTAGCAAAAGAATTGAATTGCTCCTATATCCAACACCAGAGTGTCAAGTGATGATTTCAAATGGAGGAACAATAAATTGCTCTGGAAAGTGCCATAATATCAAGCTATCCATGGGAGAATATGTATTGACTAGCCCAATGCTTTCCATTCCAATGGGAGGTGCTGATGTTGTACTAGGAGTCTAATGGCTACAATCCTTGGGTACAATAGCTTTTAATTTTCAAGAATTTTTCATCAAATTTTCTATGGAAGGAAAGGAAGTTGAATTAAGGGGTATTGCAGGGAAACCGGGAAAGATAATCAGCTCTAATGGTATGACAAAACTTCTAAAAAAGGAGCAAAGGGGTGTAATTGCACAATTATGTTCGCTAGATGTTTCCACATTAGAATCATCTATTTCTCCAGATCTCCAAAAAGTCCTGGACAATCATTCCAAGGTATTTGAGACTCCCAAAGGTCTCCCACCTATGCGTGATCATGATCATGCTATTCATCTGATTCCAGGAAGTGTTCCTCCAAACATCAGGCCGTACATATATCCCTATGTCCAAAAAAGTGAAATTGAACGTATGGTTGCAGAAATGCTAGAGGCTGGTATAATTCAACCGAGTCAAAGTTCTTTCTCTACTCCAGTAGTATTGGTGCACAAGAAGGATGGATCATGGCGCATGTGTCCGGATTATAGGGAGCTCAACAAGATCACTATTAAAGATAAGTTCCCCATTCCTGTCATTGATGAATTACTGGATGAATTGCATGGATAAATTTACTTCACCAAGTTGGATCTTCGTTCAGGATATCATCAAATCAGAATGAAGATTGAAGACATTCCGAAAATGGCATTTAGAACTCATGAGGGTCATTATGAATTTTTGGTCATGCCTTTTGGCCTTACCAATGCACCTTCAACATTTCAAGGTTTGATGAATTCAATTTTCAAACCATTCCTTAGAAAATTTGTGTTAGTATTTTTTGATGATATACTTATCTACAGCAAGTCTTGGAAGGATCATGTTGAACATGTTGACAGGGTGCTAAAACTATTGGAAGAGAAACAATTATATGCCAAAAGATCCAAATGTTTCTTTGGAGTCCAGGAGGTGGAATATTTGGGTCATATTGTATCTCATGAAGGAGTTAAGGTAGACCCTACCAAAATTAAAGCCATTAAGGAATGGAAAATCCCCACATCCATAAAGCATTTGCGCGGATTTCTTGGGTTGACAGGGTATTATCGCAAGTTTGTTAAGAATTATGGGAGAATAGTAGCACCTCTAACGACATTATTGAAGAAAGATGCATTTTCATGGACTCCGGAAGCAACAAAGGCCTTTGAACATCTTAAAGAGGCAATGTGCCAAGCACCGGTCTTAGCTACACCAGACTTCACAAAAACCTTTATTGTGGAATGTGATGCTTCAGGAAATGGAATTGGTGTTGTTTTAATGCAAGATGAAAGACCCATTGCTTTTGAAAGTCGTCCAATCAAGGGAAAGTTTCTAAGTAAAGCTATTTATGAGAAGGAAATGTTGGCAATACTCCATGCACTTAAGAAATCGTGACCCTACCTAATGGGAAGAATTTTCAAGGTAAAAACGGGTCATGATAGCCTTAAATACTTTTTAGAAAAAGATTATCCTCTGAAGAGCGACAAAAGTGGGTCACAAAGATGTTGGGTTATGACTTTGAAATCATCTACAAAAAAGGGAAGCAAAATGTGGTGGCAGATGCACTCTCAAGGAAGGATGAGGATGTGGAAGCATTATTGTGCTCTATTTCTATCATCCAACCAGATTGGATAAATGAATCAAGGGAGGAATGGAAGAATGACGAAGAAGTGTGGGCATTTATTCGAAAGCTACAACAAGATTCCAGTACGTCTGATACATTTAGCTGGAAAAATGATTCGTTATGGTACAAAGATCGCTTATACCTCTGTAAGAATTCCCAGCTAAAACAAAAGATTCTTATGGAATTGCACACTTCTCCCTTAGGAGGGTACTCAGGATTTTTAAAAACTTACCACAGGGTTAA
Organism: Pinus tabuliformis; assembly: GCA_031772625.1. Classification (NCBI taxonomy): domain Eukaryota; kingdom Viridiplantae; phylum Streptophyta; class Pinopsida; order Pinales; family Pinaceae; genus Pinus; species Pinus tabuliformis. The sequence continues at coordinate 101,845,100 of CM062820.1, forward strand.
GAAGGAATTTTTTTGGGATGGCCTTAAATCAGATATTCAAAAGTTTGTGGCAGAATGTTTGGTTTGCCAACAAAATAAAGTTGAAACAAATAAGACACCGGGTCTATTACAACCTTTATCCATTCCAAGCCAACGTTGGGAGGAGGTATCAATGGATTTTATCACAGGTTTACCCAAGTCTGAAGGAAAGAGTGTCATCATGGTGGTAGTTGACAGACTTACCAAGTATGCACACTTTTGTGCATTATCACATCCATTTAAAGCAAGTACAATTTCTATTGCATTTATGGAAACAATTCAAAAGCTACATGGAAACCCAAAGATTATTGTAAGTGACAGAGATCCCATTTTCACTGGAAATTTTTGGACACAATTATTTTCTTGTCTTGGTACTCAGTTAGCTCATAGCTCATCTTATCATCCTCAATCTGATGGGAAAACTGAGATAGTAAACAAATGTTTGGAAGGATATCTTCGTTGCTTTGTATCTGATAAACAGACACAATGGGTCAAATGGTTGCCTCTGGCTGAATGGTGGTATAACACTTCCTTCATACAGCAACAAAAATGACCCCATTCATGGCACTTTATGGGTATCAACCACCATCCATCACATCATATTTAAGAGAAAATTCTAAGGTTCAGGCAGTCGAACATCACATCGAACATCAACAACAAGTCCTCCAACTCTTAAAGGATAACCTTGTGTTGGCACAGAATAGAATGAAACAACAGTCAGATCAACATCGCAGTGAAAGAAGTTTTGATGTAGGTGATCGGGTATTCCTACGGCTACAACCATATAAGCAAATGTCCCTCAAGCAAGCTAAGAAGGATAATAAATTATCACCAAAGTATTATGGTTCGTACAAGGTGTTGCAAAAGATTGGTACTATGGCATACAAATTGGAGCTTCCTGTAGCTTCTCGATTGCACCCAGTTGTCCATGTTTCATGCTTAAAGAAGGTTATAGGCGACAAGCTCCCAGCTCAAACAATATTGCCAGAACTTGACGAGGAAGGAAAAATTATATTGGAACCGGAAGTAGTTATAGAAACAAGAACTCGACAGCTACGAAATCGATCAATTTCAGAGTACCTTATCAAGTGGAAGAACTTATCCGCTGAAGATTCCACATGGGAGGATGAGAATTTTATGCAGAAGTATCCTGAACTACTCAAGCATTGAGGACAACACTTTTTTGAAGGAGAGGGGCATGTTGGGTCCCTATAATACTAGTGATTACCCCATTACTATTGTAGTTATACCCCTTATTTATATTGTTGTGCCCCCATTGCCCCCATATTGTTATTAATGTGCCCATAGAATCCCTCTATTGTTATTTTTGTGGCTTTATATTATTATTGTTAGGTCGGCTGGATTATATTCTGACTCCATAGACTCCTATATATAGAAAGGAGGTTTTGTCATTTGAATGATCCAAGAATTGTTCATTTATGTAATGTAAAGGACGTTGCCCCCTCGAAGAGGCTGAATGCTAAGGCGTTGATCTATCTTTTCTATCTTTTCTTGAGCTGGTTTCATAACAAAGAATATCCAAATTTAAGGAACATGACTCTTTTAGAGCAAGCAATAAGGATATTTTTTCCACTTATTTCTTTTTTTTCCATTTGTTTTCACAAGTTATCTATTACATGATATTTTTAACATGTAACTTAGTTGGTATGATTTTGCCTAAGGTTTTGTTGAAGTTTGAATACTAAGATCCTAAGGTGTTATTTTCTATGGTGACATTTTATTTTCTTTGTTTATAAAGGTCATCTAATCGCATATTGGCCACATCAAATGTTGAGGTATATGTTTGTTAGGTCCCTATAATACTAGTGATTCCCCCATTACTATTGTCATTGTATCCCTTATTTTTATTATTGTGCCCCATAGAATCCCACTATTTTTATTTTTATGCCTTTATAGTATTATTGTTAGGTTGGCTTGGTTATATTGTGATCCCTTAGGATCCTATATATAGAAATGAGGTTTTGTCATTTGTATCATCCAAGAATTGTTCATTTGTGTAATGTAAAGGAGGTTTCCCCCTGGAAGAGGTTGAATTCTAAGGCATTGATATATGTTTTTCATCTTTTTGTGAGATGGTTTCATAAAATTTGGTATCAGAGCTTTGGATTCTAGGGTTTCGCTACTCCAAATAGGTCATCGTGGCATTTTCACTATAACTTTTTTTTTGTGATGTTTCGGAAGCGAAAAAAAAAACCCATTTAAAAAGAAATCTTGTTCAACCTCAGGTCCAAATTTCATATCTTGTCTTGCTATATTTTCAGAGATATGATCTAAGGAAGTTAGGGTTTTTGCAAGCTCTAGAATTTCATCTAAAATGGGTCATCATGGAATGTTCGCTATAACACTTTCTCTACGAGATTTCATAAGCTAAAAAAAAACCATTTGAGAAGAAATTGGTTTGAACCTTAGCTTCGAATTTTAGATCCTATCTCGTTATATTTACAGAGATATAATCTGAGGAAGTTAGGGTTTTTGCAGACACCCAAATTACATTCCAAATAGGTCACCTTCGGAAAATCGTCATAACTTTCTCTCTGAGCATCAGATTCAATGTTCGTATGAAGTTTTAGAAAGAGGATGGACTGTAGTTTTTTTGGTACCATTTTTAGAACCTAAGGTTGGAACATTGATCTGCAGCATGTCGTTCAAATTTTCTCTACTAAACAAGTCTATACTCAGGTCACTGTGGGAGAATTGGCATAACTCTTCATTGGAGAATCCAATATTGATCAGACTTGCGGAGTTAGAAATACAACTTAGAGGGTTACCATAGGAAGAAATTTCAGACCTTAGAGATCCAAAATTTTAGAAATACATCATATTCAATATCAAGCTCCTACAAAATGGAAAAAAAAGGTGTGTAGTTTTTTTTTTAATTTTTGCATAAGCTTGGTTTGAAAAAATAGTTTGAATGAATTTGAAGGGCATAGTGAAGCATTATTATTGGTAATTGATGCCTCGAAGAGAGGAAATGGAAACACCTAGTAAGCAACTTGAAAGCTCTAGCATGACTCTTGAAGAAGAGGAAGAAATGCAACATGTTATATCAAAATTACGAGACGAAGTGAAACAAATGTCGTTGACACAAAAATTAATAGAATCTAAGATGGATGGTTTAAAGAAAGACATAGAAGCTAAGATGTATGGAATGGAAGCTAAGATGGATAGTTTAAAGAAAGGCATGGAAGCTAAGATGGATGGTTTAAAGAAAGGCGTAGAAGCTAATATGAATGATGTGGAAGCTAAGATGGACGATGTGGAAGCTAAGATGGATGGCATGGAAGCTAAGATGGATGATTTGAAGATAGATTTGAAGACAAATTTGAAGACAAATTTGAATACAAGCATGGAAGATTTGAAGATAGATTTGACAAAGTTTCTACAAAAACTGCTTACTAATGGCGAAAGGGTAGTAAAGGAAACTCAAGATGAGAACAAAATAAATGTTAATCATGATTTCATAGAATCTAATGTTGCATCGAAGAACCACCATGTTTGAAAGATCGATATGAGGAAGTTTGATGGCAAGGATCCCGGAACATAGATACTACAAATGGAGAAATTTTTCCATCTCCATAATGTGCATAACACACAAAAGGTACGCATTGCAACTTTATATTTGGAACCAAATCAGTTTGTATGGTATCGATGGCTTTGCTCTCATAAACAAATTGTCATTTGGGCTATTTTTACGGATGAAATGATAGCACATTCTGAGGGTATAAAAAGAAACACCTTTTTTACCCAATTGATAAATATCAAACAAAAGGGTTCAATGATGGAGCACATTGATGACTTCGAAAAAATGAATATAAGGGTAAAAGATATTCCAGAGGAGCATAGGATTGATCTGTTCATAGGGACTTTAAAAGATAACATCCAACATGAGGTTCGCCTTTGGGAACCAGATTCATTGGAGAAGGAATTCAGGTTGGAAAGAAAAATGGAAAGCAAAATTATGGCAACAAGGAAGCCTACCACTCACAATCATAAAGATGGAAGTGTTGCTGCCCCTAGCCATCCACAACCTATAAGGTTGACACCACAACAATTGGAAGAAAAAAGAGAAAAAAGGCTTCGTTACAGTTGTGATAACAAATATACTAAAGGTCATAAGTGTGCTGAGAAGAAATTATTTTACATAGATTATGAAGAGGAGGAAGAAAAGGAACAAGAAACGTCAAAAGAAGAGGATATACATGAGGAACAAACCCTAGAAAAAGAATAAATGAATATGACCATATCTTGTAATGCATTGGCTAGAATTACCACTACTCAAACTATTAAGATAGAAGGGCATATCAAGAAGAAAAAGGTAATAGTGTTGATTGATTTGGAAAGTATCCATAATTTTATTCATTGTAAGATAACCAAGGAATTGAATTGCTTCCTATATCCAGCACCAGAGTATCAAATGATGGTTGAAAGTGGAGGAACCATAAGATTCTCAGGAAAGTGCCATAATATTAGGCTATCCATGGGAGAATATGTATTGAATAGCCCAATGCTTTCCATTCCAATGGGTGGTGTTGATTTTGTACTAGGAGTCCAATGGCTACAATCCTTGGGTACAATAGCTTTTAATTTTCAAGAAATTTTCATGAAATTCTTTGCAGAAGGAAAGGAAGGTTAATTAAGGGGTATCGTAGGGAAACTGGGAAAGATAATCAGCTCTGACGGAATGAAAAAGCTTCTAAAGAAAGAACCACAAGGCATAATTGCGAAATTATGTTCACTAGAGGTTCCCACATCAAAACCATCCATTTCTCCAGATCTCCAAAAAGTCTTGAACAATCATTCTAACGTATTTGAGACTCCAAAAGGCCTCCCACCTATTCATGATCATGATCATGCTATCAATTTTATTCTCGGAAGTGTTCCTAAAAAAACTAGGCCTTATAGATATCCCTATGTCCAAAAGAGTGAAATTGATCGTATGGTTGCAGAAATGCTATAGGTTGGTATAATTCAACCTTGTCAAAGTTATTTCTCTACTCTAGTTGTATTGGTTCACAAGAAGGATGGATCATGGCGCATGTGTCCAGATTATAGGGAGCTTAACAAGCTCACTATTAAAGATAAATTCCCCATTGCTATCATTGACAAATTATTGGATGCACTGCATGGATCAATTTACTTCACCAAGTTGGATCTTTGTTTAGGATATCATCAAATTAGAATGAAGATTGAAGACATTCCAAAAACAACATTTACAACTCATGAGGGTCATTATGAATTTTTGGTCATGCCTTTTGGCCTTACTAATGCACCTTCTACATTTCAAGGTTTGATGAATTCCATTTTCAAACCCTTAGAAAATTTATGTTACTATTTTTTGATGATATACTAATCTACAGCAAGTCTTGGAAGGATCATGTCCAACATGTTGACATGGCGCTCAAACTATTGGAGGAGAAACAATTATATGCAAAAATCTCCTAATGATTCTTTGGAGTACAAGAGGTGGAATATCTGGGTCATATTGTATCTCATGAAGGTGTTAATGTAGACCCTAGAAAAATTAATACCATTAAGGAATGGAAAATCCCCACATCCATAAAGCATCTACGAGGATTTCTCGGGTTGACAGGGTATTATCGCAAGTTTGTTAAGAATTATGGGAGAATAGTAGCACCTCTAACAACATTATTGAAGAAAGATGCATTCTCATGGACTCTAGAAGCAACAAATGCCTTTAAACATCCTAAAGAGGGAATGTGCCAAGCACCAGTCTTAGCTACACTAGACTTCACAAAAACATTTATTGTGGAATGTGATGCCTTAGGAAATGGAATTGGTGATGTTTTAATGCAAGAAGAGAGACCCATCGCTTTCGAAAGTCATCCAACCAAAGGAAAGTATTTACACAAATCTATTTATGGGAAGGAAATGCTCACAATACTACATGCACTTAAGAAATGGAGACCCTACCTAATGGGAAGACACTTCAAGGCAAAATCAGATCATGATAGTCTTAAATACTTTTTAGAACAAAGATTATCTTTAGAAGAGCAGCAAAAATGGGTCACAAAGATGTTGGGCTATGATTTTGAAATCATCTACAAAAGAGGGAAGAAAAATGTTGTGGTAGATGCACTCTCAAGAAAGCATGAGGATGTGGAAGCATTTCTTTGCGCCATTTCTATTATCCAACCAGATTGGATAAATGAAGCAAGGGATGAATGGAAGAATGATGAGGAAGTGTGGGCATGCATTCAAAAGATACAACAAGATTCCATTTCATCTGATACATTTAGCTGGAAAAATGATTCGTTATGGTACAGGGATCAGTTATACCTATGTAAGAATTCCCAACTCAAAAAAAATATTCTTAGGGAATTGTACACCACTCCCTTACGAGGGCACTCAAGATTTCTAAAAACCTACCACACGGTTAAGAAGGATTTTTTGGGGATTCCCCTAAATCGGATATTCAAAAGTTTGTGGAAGAATGTTTGGTTTTCCAACAAATTAAAGTTGAAACAATTAAGACCCCATGACTATTACAAGCTTTATTGATTCGAAGCCAACGTTGGGAGGAGGTTTCAATGGATTTTATCACAGGTTTACGCAAGTCCGAAGGAAGGTGTGTTATCATGGTGGTAGTTGACGGACTTACCAAGTATGCACACTTTTTTGCATTTTCTCATCCACTTAAAGCAAACACAGTTTCTATTGCATTTATGGAAACAATTCAAAAGCTACATGGAAACCCAAATATTATTGTAAGTGATAGAGATCCCATTTTCACTGGAAATTTTTGGACATAATTATTTTCTTGTCTTTGTACTCAGTTAGCTCATAGCTCATCTTATCATCCTCAATCTTATGGGCAAACGGAGATAGTAAACAAATTTTTGGAAGGATATCTTCATTGCTTTGTATCTGATAAACATACACAATGGGTCAAATGGTTGCCTCTCGCTGAATGGTGGTATAACACTTCCTTCCATACTGCAACAAAAATGACCCCATTTATGGCACTTTATGGGTATCATCCACCATCCATCACATCATATTTAAGAGAAAATTCTAAGATTCAAGTAATGGAAGATCACATTGAGCATCAGCAAGAACTTCTCCAACTCTTAAAGGATAACCTCACCTTGGCGCAGAATAGAATAAAACGACAGGCAGATCAACATCGCAACAAAAGAAGTTTTGATGTAGGTGATTGGGTATTCCTATAGCTACAACCATATTAAAAAATGTCCCTCAAGCAAGCTAATAAGGATAATAAATTATCACCAAAGTATTATGGTCCATACAAGGTGTTGCAAAAGATAGGTACTATGGCATGCAAATTGGAGCTTCTTGCAGCTTCCCAAATACACCCAGTTTTCCATGTTTCATGCTTAAAGAAGGTTATAGCTGACAAGATTCCAGTTCAAACAATATTTCCAGAACTTGATGAGGAAGGAAAAACCATATTGGAACCTGAAGTAGTCAAAGAAACAAGAACTCGACAGCTACGAAATCGATCAATTTCAAAGTATCTCATCAAGTGGAAGAACTTATCCATTAAAGATTCCACATAGGGGGTGATAATTTTATACAGAAACATCCAGAAATACTCAAGCGTTGAGGACAACACTTTTTTGAAGGAGAGGGGCATGTTAGGTCCCTATAATACTAGTGATTCCCCCATTACTATTTTCATTGTATCCCTTATTGTTGTTATTGTGCCCCATAGATTCCAACTATTGTTATTTTTGTGCCTTTATATTATTATCGTTAGGTAGGCTTGGTTATATTGTGACCCCTTAGACTCTTATATATAGAAAGGAGGTTTTTTCATATTCGTATCATTCAAGAATTGTTCATTTCTGTAATTTAAAGGAGGTTGCCCCCTTGAAGAGGCTGAATTCTAAGCCGTTGATCTATGTTTTTTATATTTTTGTGAGCTAGTTTCATAACAATGTTGCATAATTTTTTTTTAGTCTACTTTGTTTTATATTCAAATATTCATCATCTTTCATGTCTTATACTATGCGTTGTATCGTCTTTCATTTTCAGGAGAGGAACTCAATATTGATGGTAAGAAGAAACAATTGAAAAAAGAGAACAATAACACTAGAACGAAAAATGCAAAATGAGAGAGAGAAGAGATTTTGTCTAGTGATACCCTTAGAGCCAATATCTTGCATAAGACACACTCATAGAGACTAATGGTCAAGCCTTCAGAGTTGGTGAATTCACTTGTAATTCTTTGGAAACACTGTGATAATGTTTGAAATTATGAAGCAATATTTCATATGTAACTTTTAGTCCAACCGATATTAAGTTGGAAACTCATATTGTAATACTTGATATTTTATATAATAAAATTTATATGATTGAAATTAATTTTATTTGCGCTTGATATTAATTGGTGTTGTAATTAACATATGTAAATTTGCATTATCATATTAGATAAACATGCACATTCTATGGCTTTTTTTTTTTAATTTAGCCGCAAAATCATACTAATTAATTTATGTTGATTAATAATGAACACATAAAATCAATCTAAAACTACAAAATTAGTAGTTTATATTAATTAATGATGAACACGAATAAAACGAATATATGACTCAATTAGTCGTTTATAATGATTATGAATGAAATTAAATTAAATGAATAGAAACTACTAAATTAGTCGTTTATATAATGAATATGAAAATACCAAAAAAATATAAATGACTACTACAAATGATAATTTTTTTACTAAAATGATGAAAAATGTTTACATATATACGACTATTATTAGCTAATTTACAGTATCTTATAACACGGCTAAAATTTAGTCATATCTATTTGGTCATTAATTGGTTTCAAATGATGACTAAAATTTGCCTATATATGACTATTAGTAGCTAATTTACAGTATCTTATAACAAAACCAACATTTTGGTCATATTTCTTTGGTCACTAATTGGTTTTCTCAAGGATTCATATAGTATTATATTTTGTTGTATATTTGGTTATTAATTGCAACAATTAATGACTAAATCAATGAAAAAATTATGACAAAATTTATGACTAAATATACTACTATAGGGTAAAATTGAGGAAACCAATTAATGACTAAGCTAAAAATGACTAAAAGTTCATTGCATTATAAGACACTGTAAATTAGTTACTATTGGTCACCGACTAAAAAATGGTCGTTTATATGCAAAATTTAGTTTTTTTTTTTTAGTAATTAATTAGTCATTTTGCACTAGTGATAAGATTCAAAAAGGTCATTAAACCAAAACCAAAATTAATAAGAATTCTACGAAGGAAACTAGTTATGTGAGCAAGAATACATATCTATGCTTCCTACTCGTAAAGGAAAAAGTGACAAATAATGGATAAAGGAGAGAATCAAGGCAAGAAGAAAGAAATAATGATATATCGTGGTATTAGATATGGATACATCAATTAATTCCTTTAGCCTTATAATTTTGGAAACATTAGTTACCAAATCTACCTTGAGTATTACTTGTATTCAATGTTATTTATGTCATGAATCAAAACAAGTATATGGGTCAATTCCTAGGTATTTGTGATACTCACGAAATAATGCACAAGGATGTTATGCTTAGGGTTGTCATGTAAACCCTAGTTGGACCTTCTTATGATTGGTATATTCATTTCTCAAGGGTTCAATTACCTCTTTCAATGATATAGAAACTGCATTCATAAGATGATGTGCTTGGCCTAATACATAATCTACTCCTTGATTCACAGAAATTCAATTGGAAAAGACTGAAAAAATAGATATTTCATTCTTTGAGTCTTAAAGAATTCAAAAAAGGTACCACAAGAACATTTCGTCAATGATTCTGAAATATTTTGGTTTTTCAAACATTCAATGCCTGCAAATGTTAAGTGTGTAAGAAATCTTCTCATATTGCCACATTACAAGAAGATATTATAAAAGTGCAAGAGAAAGAAGAAGATATGCTAGAAACAAATGTTGATCCCAAAATATTTTTCGGGGATGTTCAAAGAGAAATGTATTCTCTCAAATTTTATAACCATTATAGCTACCACTAAGTTGAATTGTGCAAGATCTAATAGTTAGAAGAAGAAAAGTTCAACTAAGAAGATGGTAAGAAAAATGGTCTTGACAACAACACAATATTTTAAAAGAAACATAAGTTTCAAGAAAGAGCAAAAAAAGAGGTTATAATATCGAAAATTTGGCTCCAATAGGACCTAAGGCCTCACATTTCCATAGTCATAGTCCAATAGTAATATATTATGAAGAAATAAATTAAAAGGATCAATTTTTTGAGGTGAAGCGACTAAGAGATGAAGAAACCATACCTATTCTTGAATACATGTAGATGGGAGATGATACAATATATGTAATACACCTCAGTAAGTTGTAAATATTTTGATTACTTTTACGAAAATTACCTGGCAAATCATGGGCCATATGGAAGGCTTGGTGTGATTGGTTGATAAACATAAGTGTTTATTTTATTTTTCATAAATAACATTAACTGTGGTCTGCCATAAAATTATGGGAAAAAGGGCTAAATGAGAGTTTCACTTAATACAAACTTAGAAGATAGGTATTCCTTTCCCTAGAGATAAATAATATCAATTGGGAAAAGGGAACCAAGAGGGTGAGAGGGAAGAAATCCTAAGGAAACCTTCTGAATTTGGTATATGGTTGGAGGAGGTCGAAGAGAGGATAATTAAGTTGTAATTTTGTGAACCTTAGATAGTACATTGTTGAGGGAGGCAAGACACTACCAAGTAAAGGATTCTTGAGCTAGTTTTCTAGTGGATCGCAGATGATAGCCTGGTGCTCAGTTGAATTCCCATACTAAGACTTTGTAGGGGTCAAGAAGATTCTTGGAATATACCTATTATGGTTGTTGGTTAGATAATTATTTTGGAAGTGAAAACTTGCTCAGGGGGAATTCTAGTAACGGACACTGTAATCAATGGTTTAGTGGAGCACTCTCATTCCTAGTGATTTTATGGATGGTCCAAAATTTTAAGGAAATAGATAAGTGGAAATTACACTTAGTTTCTATATTATTTTGTGTTTATCCTTAAATGATTATACCATTTGTTGGGGTGGGGTCCATGGGGTGAATTTTGTTATGTTTTGAGTCAATTTTGTAATATCTTGTGGTAGCGAATGTAAAGTCTCCACGAAATGTGGAAAGCGGTGCACAAATATAATATGAGTAAAAGGGGCTTTAGTACCTTAGTTGGGTAGGTGATGGAGTTGTCTTGAGATCTATCCATGGTCTGCAGACCATGGTATTGTAAAGCAAAGTATAAAGTTGATTCATAGCAATTCTAGGGATATCTGATTAAGAAGAATTTGCAAGCGCAAGGTGCTAAGGTAGGAAAGATATGTTTCATGTACTTAGGTGAAAGGGGAAAGCTCCCATAGTTGAGTGCGTGGAGACCTTGGTAAGTCCGCAAGACAAGTGTGCAACCCCCTGCAGTTGAGTGCATAGGGATAAAGAGTATGTATATGAACACTTATATATAATAAAAATTGTTTTGGACCGAAAATGATGCATATGTGTTCTTTTATTTACTTATGCTAAGTTTATATATCTTCGCTCTATAATATGTTTAATATGAATTAATGCTTATTTACTGCGCGAAACTAGTAGATTTGTAATATTTATGCATGATAAGTATACTTAAGTACCTTCATGAAGATTTGAAGGTCATTTAGATAGAGTTTCAGTAGTTATCTATCGGAAGGATTAGATTTACACAAAGGCAGATGTAAGACGTAAGAACTTCAACAAACCATCACACGAGCCTCTGGATGTAGAAAACTAGTTCTAGGATCCCCCAATGCTACTTTAGGTGAGACTGCATCTTGTGTTGTGCAGGCTATTGACAAAAGGGCCAGCAGTTAGGGTTTTGTTTGTTGGACTAGTTCAAGCTAAGCCTGAATCAAGGCCCATCAAGAAAACAAATGGTTCCGTTGCTGGGACTAGGATCTATCTAACGAATGTGTGATGCCGAATAAGTGGTTCCCTACTAATAAGGAAATTGAGAAGTGGAATGATCGGAAGTTGCATGCGTTTGCAGCTGAAGAGAACAGAAACCATCAATTATCCAAGGAACAATGGTTGAATAGATACATGTACACATATGAAAGCAAATCCTTTTTTTTTTCTTCCCTTGCAAATTGCATGAGTGGTTGTCTAGATTGGCAGACAATCAGGGTACGTGGAGGTTTTACGGTCCTATTTTGTGGACTCTAGAGCTAGTGAGGCACTTGGAAGCTTCAGAAAATAACATTGCGTAGGCTGTTGATCACTGGATTGATTGTATCGTAGGAGGATTTGTCACTGAGCTCGTGATTGATACGAGCATCATCTATATCAAAGTAGAGCATAGGCTCTTCAAGAGACTATGAGGTAAGTATTTAAAATATCTAAAAACTTGGATTAAGACATTGTTGTGTGAAAAATGGGTTATGCCATTACCTTGATGTTTTGGACTACGCGAAGCGGAAAACCTTTCAGAAGGAATGAAGAATCGGGCTCTGAATATAGTCTGCTATTGAGATCCTCTTCAAGCAATGACGAAGGAACTATTATGAATACACCGCAAAGTGCGTTGTAGTTGGTAAGTTAGGGTATCCTAATGATATTTCATCCATCCACTCCACCTCTGCTGCATACACCTACAACTTCACCTCCACCTCCAGCTCAACCTCAATAATTCAACATGGAAAATGAAATGAAGATGTTGATCTTTAAATGGGTAGGGAGTGAAGATTCCAAGAAATTATGGTTTGTTGCAAATGTTGTGTGGATAGTGCAACAAATGGTTGATGATAATCTGAATAAAGTGAAATTAGTCATACTGATGTAGGATACGACGCTAAATTGGTATATCAAGTTTTGTAAAGACAGACCTCGCTAGATGTTGGCAGAGACTGAGCAAGCGTTGAATAGTGAGTTCAAGAAGACTAAGTCTCAAGCGCAGTCTATCACAGAATTTAAGGAGAGACAATAAAAATAAATGAATCCTCATGGGATTTTGATTAGAGGCTAAAATTCCTGATCTGACAAGCTAATATGAACATCATGGATGATCAACATAGAGATTGGTACATTGCTTCATTGTTGCCTCACCTAAGATTACCATTAGTGTAGTAGAAGATAGGAACATAAGCAGAGCCTGTGGAGATTACGATGAGGTTGGAAGCCTCTCCAGTACAAGATATGAACATTGGAGTATAGAATATCCAGTCTTAGCTGACAAGTATGCACATGGAGTTGTAGAGATTGAAAAAAGGAAAGGAAACTTAGCCGAAGGTGTGCACTAAATTTTGGTGTATAAAATGCAAGGACAAGAGACATGATAAGGATCATTGCCTTGTTCACTAGAATTTCCCAATTGGAGGAGGTCCTGCGCCTCTGAAGCATGAAAATATCACAGGAGCGAGCACAGGAGTACCATTATGGTGTGCTATCTGTGAGATAGCTGGGAAGCATGCAACTCGTAATTGTCATCTCTTGTAAAAGTTTTTTTAGACACCACAACAGTTGTTTTGTACCTTCTGTAAATTAGTTGGCCACGATGAGCAAAATTATTGTTACAAATTGTTGATCAAAAGGACCCCTACCTATCGAAATTATTGTTACAAATTGTTGACCGGGTACTTGAGAGCAGAGTGATCTGTATACATTTTGAGAGCAGAGTGATCTGTAAACATTTTGAGAGCAGGGTGATCTGTAGATAGTTCGATCATGTGATAGAAGAGTGCCTAGTTAAAATTTCCAAGATGAAAGAGAAAAAGACACAACAACCTACGCAGAATATCTAGATGATGAGGCCGGAGTCTCGTTAAGAGGATCATAGCATCAATATTGTAACGCGCAGTGGAATGGCTATAGGAGAAGATAAAGGAAACCAACCAGAAACCAAGGAATGGGTGCACAACTCTACTGAAAAGGAAGTTGGGTTTGACCTCAACCGGGCTGAAGAAACTTTCATGGAAGATAAGAAGAACTTTGTTGAGGCTTCTACATCAAGGAGTTAGGAAAAACAGGTTGGAAATAGTGAAGCGCACGATGTGGATCTCTCACTGTTAGCCACTTTTCTAAAAACTTGTATGAAGTTGTTGCAGGATAAGGAGGAAGTGGAAAGGCTTTAGGAGCTAATCAACCATTGCATGGGAAAAATTAGGATTCCTTCAGAACAGCACACTGTGAGGAAACTAGATAAACATAAGAAGGGGACCGCGTGCGAGATGAGGTTAATCGCTCAGATCGGGGAGTATGAAATTGACCAAGTCATCCTCCATTTGGTTCTGATGTGAATGTACTACCTAAGTAGATATGGGAAAGGATGGGGAGACCTACATTACAATGGTCTCCTATACAACTATGCATGGCCAATCAGGAGAAGGTCATTCTATGGGGTGCCTGTATGGGGTAACAGTGGACATTGAAAGAGTGAGTTCGTTGGTTAACTTTGAGGTAATTGAAATAGTGGATGATAGCAATCCTTACCCTGTGCTACTAGGAATTTACTGGGCCTTCAAACTGGATGTGGTGATTTACCTAAAGAAGTGAAGGACAACATTTGAAAAGAAGGCACTCAACGTTATTGTGCCTCTAGATCCCACTGAAGGAGAGTGGTACACTGAACTTGTCCACAACTATGAGGAGGATGATCATTTGGATCAAATCTAGAATATTATTGCGCATGATGAAGACTGTATCAATTCCACCACAGATGGGTGGGTCACGTGGGATAGAGATAGCTCATGTACCTCAGAATTAGATGAAGAGCTCAAAAAGTAGCAGAATAGGTTGCATGAGGTCTCTACGCTACGTTGTAATATGATGACCAAATCACTATGGTGCATATCTATAGAGGTGAGAAAACTTTGGTACTATGATGGCTTAAATGATGTTAATATTTTTTTGGATTACTTTGAAAAGGAGGTTCCTGAGGAACATCGATCCTAGGCACTTGAATTGGCACTACGTGCTATGTCCACCTGTTGGTGGGGTACGCATAAGGAAAGCTTCATTGACTAGAAGGAATATAAGCGAATGAAGAAGTTGAGGTTTGGATATGCTAATACCTAGATGATTGAGAAATATAGTGAAAAGGATGATCCATGTGAGCACTTGGCATGGTGGACTAAATCTTGTGGATAAGAGCCACAACCAAAATGGGTGCATATCTTCTACCATACCCTTGATACTATCGCAATAAATTGGTATGTGGAAACAGAGCTATGCCATGGGACGATTGAATGGGACATCTTGAGGGAGATATTTTTATTAACTTGCAGCTTTTAGGATGGATTCAAATGTACTGATGAAGCACTCCAAGAAATTAAGGCAGCTATCTTTATAACACCTAAAGAGCTGGTAGAATGGGTTCAACTGGACAGGACAACACAACCGCGACATGCATTGGAATGCTACAATGTGACTATAGAAGAAGAAGAAGATGATCCGTGAAAAATAAATATTCCACAGACTAAAGGACAATGTGAGGTTGAAGGACCTATAAGGATCGAAGCATTGGCAATGGTCTATGTGTTATAGAAGTTTTGACATTATTTGTTGCGTGCACATTTCAAAATGTATACAGATCACTCTGCTCTCAAGTACCCGGTCAACAAGCCTATGTTGGGGGGGGATATCTGTAGGTGGTTACTACTATTTTAGGAGTATGACTTCGAGGTGATTGTGAAGCTTGGACATTGAATGCGGGACCAAATCATTTATCCCCGATTGATATAGGAAAAGAACCAACTAGTTTAGAAGAAGGGTTCTTGGATGCAGATCTCTTTGTTGTATGCGTCGCCAATGATCACTTTGCTGCTATAATTCAGTTTCTAAATACTGGAATAACCCTGGAAAGATACTCTACACTATAGGAAAAGGAGTCGGTAGTCCGTGCAACTGACTTTTCTATGATTGCGGGACACTTATATAAGATGGGTACTGATGAAATACTACGTCAATATGTTCTGGAGTTTGAACGATCTAGTATCTTCACCGAAGCACATGGAGGAGTGGCGGGAGGACACTTTGCAGGTAGAGACACCACGAAGAAGATTTTGCGTGTAGGATTATGGTGGGTAATGCTACATAAGGATTCTAATGCATATTACAAGGCATGTGATCCATGTTAGAGGACGGGAAATCCATCACGAATGGATTAATTTCCTTTGAATCCTCAAATTTCATTACAGGTGTTTGACAAATGGGCTATTGACTTTGTGGGTCCAATACAGCCCCCAGGGAAAAAGACTAGCACACGGTATATTATTACTGCAACTGAATACTTGATGAGGTGGGCAGAAGCACAATCAATGAAGCCACAAAGTTCCTATTTGAGTATGTCTTGACTAGGTTTGGGTGCCCTAAGACACTGATGAGTCACAGGGGTATGCACTTCGTCAATGAAACTATTGTTGTTGATTTGGGGTAGCATCACATGTGCTCTAGCTACGAAAATTGGTGGATAGACTAAGTCACATGAGATCTACAATACCTAGAAAGGGTTTGGGCATATTCTAAATAGTTTGGGAGATATTAAAATAATTAATATTTTTAGTGGATTCCCTACGTCTAAACATAGGGAAAATAAAATATTAATGTGAATTAATATAAAACTGTGTTAGAATGGCCCAAAATTCATGGATCAAGCCAGATGTAATCTTAATCATTGATTAGGGACTTAATCTCGGTCGTTGATTTGTCAACAAAAGAAGTATAAGAGGAGGATTTAGGGTCACTTGGAGAACACACCAAGAGATCAAGATTTCGACTTTCTGGGGTTGGGTTTGCTGACAATGTTGAGAGAGTGATCAGAATTGTAGTTGAGGGGTGGTGAATACAGAAGCAAAGAGCTAGAGATAGCACTGGGAGGATCGACAGAGTAGTGAGAGAGAGGGACGCAGAACCAATCAACGGTTCATGCAGAGCTATCCAGGGCTCATGTAGAGGTAGCCAGGAGCTGTGCAGTGCCTTAGAGGGCAAGCGTGAGCGACGCAAAAGGCCATAAGACTAGCACAATACCTCCAGAGGTTGATGTAGGAAAATCCAGAGTTACGTTGGGATAACGCTAGGCCAGAGAGAGCTGACGCACTCCCTAGAGGCTGACATTGGGGTTTCGTGGGGCAGATTGGAGCTGTGGAGCTGCCAGAGTGTTTATCTAGAGTTTTAGCTTGAATATCTTCTTCTGAGTAGAGAGGTGCTATTGTCGAGATTTTTCTCTGTTTGGTGAGTCGGATTTGGCACCCAGATTGTATTCTGAAACTGCTTAATAAATCAAACCCTCAAATAGCTGCACTGGTTTTCTCGCATTGTGCTTTTTCAGGGACATTAGTCCAAAAACAGCGGTGTCACTTGTGTGCTTGTTTCTATTTCCTTCAAGTGATGACTTGTGATGTGTTGAGCATGTACTTGTATTTATTTCCAGTATCTAGATGGTAAATAACTTATTAATTTTTATAACAAGTAGGTAGGAATAAATCAGTAAAGTGCATGAAGGTTTTCTAACGTGTCAGACTTAGAATTTCCAACATGGTATCAAAAGGTGGTTGCAGATCACAGGAGAAATGAGGACATCATCCGACCAGAGTAGCAGTAGAAAAAAATAGTTATCCCGAGTGACAGAAGTTGTTCCTAGCATAGTAGCAGTAAGGAAGGGGTGACGCAATGCCTGTGTCATTAAGATTAAGCTAGGAAGAGGCAGTGCAAAGGCTAAGCGAGGCAAAGGTAGGCTCACGCAGAGCCATGCAGAGGCTAGGAGGGATTACGTAGTTGGCTGAAGAATCTAATTTTCCAATACCAGGATTTTGCAGAGCCTAGGAGCTATAACCTTCAGTTTGTTGGTGCTTAGGAGGCTGTGGGTAAGTTGCAGAGTGGAGTTGGTGGGGTACTGTAGTCAGAACAATACCTAACAGGGGAAGACCAAGGAGGAGTGAGTTACTACCTAGGGTTTCTAGCCAAGAAATCTGGATCAGTGGTGCAGTGGCACTAAGGATCAAAGTGGGGACATCTCGACATTGGCAGAAGGATTTTGAGGAGGGAAATTGAGGCGTGGAGGGAGTCATACCGAGAAATTCTAGGAGGGAAGTAGAGGAGCAGCGAGATGGTGGTGAACAGGGTAAGAGACCAGTACAGATAGGACAGAGCCTCAAACTTTGTATTCTGAAAGGCCAAAATCCTATATGTTCTAAACACAAATCGTGTCAAGAACTTTGCCTTGAGGACAATATCTATCCCAGTTGACCCAGCTGATAATGGAAACTACGAGGAGGCAATGGCAAGGGCCAAGAGCATCATCGTTGATAGGACCAAGGACCATGTAGTACCACATATTTTTGAAAATGAAATGACAAATGAGATGTGGGACGCCCTAAAGAAATTGTATCAACATACTTCTATGCAGAGAAGGATGTTACTAGAAAATCAACTGCGATCATAGTAGATGCAGAAGGGAGAATATATTGAACCCTTCCTCGGTCAATTGAAGGAGTTTTGGGATTAGCTGAATTCCATAGGGGCAACGCTCGATCCAGAATTAATGGTGAGAACAACCCTGAATGCAGTCTCAGAAGATTGGGAGGTGTTTGTCCAGAGCATACTGGGCAGGGCGACCATTCCATATTAGGAGGAAATGTGGGTTTCTCTTCGCCAAGAAGAGATCAGAAGGTTGAGCAAGGCGAGAAGCAACGACAAGGGGATTAGAATCAATAAGGAGTAGGAGGAGGATGCTGTCCTATCATCTGAGGGATAGTAGGGGAAACAGAAGAAGAAGGACCTCTCCAAGGTGTTGGACACCTAATCCTCAATGGGTTAGTGTGGAAGCCGTATAGACAAAGTAGTCCAAGAAACCTTGGGATGTGGAACCCAATGGTCACAACAATGTACTATAAATGTATATCAGTTGTTAATAAAAATTGTACTGTCATGTTTTATCTTTCATATTTCTCTTGTTGTCCATGTGTGTTTAACATGGTATTAGAGAAGGCGTATTCCTGCCCTGCATAATTATATTTGAGCCATTTGTTTTATGGCCTTTCTGTGCGAGTTATTTCTACCATGAAATTCATGAATATTTTCTCATGAATATTTCATCAGCTAAATTTTAGCTGCAACCTATTAATACCACTGCTGGTGTCTACTCCCCATATAGAAGCGCCTCCATACTCCTGACACTGCCTGCGCTGCTCCTCCATATAATTAGCTACTCCTGACACTACATGCGCTACCTCCTGAGAATTTTCTACCTGAAATCCGTTGCTGACTGACATCTCTGACCTCTGTCTACGATATTCCTTTACCTGTGCTCTCTGTTTGCCAGAAGGCGACTGTCCATAAACGCTTGCTTTTCTGACATGGTAGAACTGACACCTTCTGCGTTTTTCTTAACGTTGTATACACCATGACGGCTTCATCCTCGGCTGAAATCCTTCGCTCATCTGCAGCCTCCAGTCCTTCCATTTCATCTACAGGAAAACAAACTATTCTTGTTAGTGTGCCTTACTCTGGCCTGACCTCCGTATAAAAAAATTAAAAAAATAAAAAAAAAAAAAAATATTGAATTTCCTGCCGTAATAGACCCCACAGGTGGTAGTCATTTGACTCAGACGCAGACTCTTCCATGACAAAATAGGTTCAAACTTCGGCCTTCTTCATTTGACTCAGTCGGAATAGTTTGTTGCAGTTCCCTCATGATTTTTTGAACGCAACCGAAGCCCGGATCAGGCACCTTGAAATTCATCGTAGCGCCTAAAACCCTTACAATATTCTCGACGGAGTGAAAATCTGAAAATATTGTTGATGATGTAGAAACTGTAAAAATCTCGAAGACAATAAAGTCAAATGCCTCATTTTCTTTTGAATCTCTGAAATATGTTTCACAGAATGGTCTTCTACGGACTCTCCATTTATTTTTATGCACTCTTGGTCAATTTGTAGCTTTTTAGGGTTCTTGGGAACCATGCAGAGGTGCGGCCAACAGTAAGAAGGGTTGGACGATTTCCAATCCAGATAGTAAGAATGGTTGGATGACTTCCAATCCAGATTATAAAGTCAAAATACTTAATTTTGACTGAGTTTCGGTGATTTTTGTTGTAAAAGCTGGACAGTTGTTGCTGGTTTTGTGCAAAAACAATGAATTGTTTTGGTTTTGCTGCGTGTCCTGTGGCAGTCTCATGACATGCTTCAAAAAGAATGATGTGCTTGAAATTCAATTCACTTCACTTCAGAGCGACAATTTTTGGGCTATCTGGATCGTTCTGGCTTAGTCGATGTAAATTTACCATTTTTTCTGAATCCCAAACATCTTTTGGGCATAAATAAGAGGAATTTGTGAGTATTTGCGGATTTGACCAGCTTGACGTTTTGCAGTTTTTAGAATAAAATCACTCCACATTATCATGAAAAAGGGCATATCAGGGGTCTTTTAGAAAGATAGTGTAAGATTTGCATTTGTTGTGTAGGTTGAGGAAACTAACTTCCAGCTGACTTCAGTGAAGGATGAAGATTTCATCCCAAAAGGAAAGAGTTAACGTTTTGTATTTATTTTAGATTTTGCGACCAAGTCTTCTCACAAAGGATTGGTTCCTTGTTCTTATTCTGCACATGAGCGTTGAAGATTACATTGATATGCCTCAACTTCCTTGAACGTGTGCCTGTATAATTCAGTTTTCTCCATAATGCAGTACTCTTGGTGCTCTCCTTATATATATATATATATGATTCGGTGAAACAGTTTGCATTATATACACAGTGTTTAAAGCATTGAACAGAAACTTCAATGAGTGTGGAAGTCAAGTCTGCTTTCTCAAGCACTCTCCATATTTTTTTAGATATATATTTCTTCCATTAGGAAGGCCAAGTCACACAGAGCATCAGTGTGTGGGAGCTGCTACAACAGTGAAGAGATTGGGTTTCTTGCTATTGTTTACACCAACGAAAAAGGGCTGAACATAGCAAATAGAAAACTGTTCATTCTTGGCTCCATCTGACTGTCAAAGGCTAAGATCTTTGTGGAGAAATTACACCAGGTTTCCCTCGTCAAATGTTGAAGCTCTGTTATATTTTTTAATTTCTGAGTTATATTAAATGAAGGAACAAGTATGTTATGGCTAAAAATAGCTCTTCATCTAATTTTCCAGATCTGAAGTTTGAATTACATATCATAGGGTTTATGATCAGACAATAAGGGATGTATTATTTGTCACATTACCTGAGGATTGAGTTGTGTTTTCAGATTTAATTGTGCTATGAAATCTCAAGGTGTCAAGGGCGAGTTTGTGTTCCAAATATATTGCCTATGCCAAATTTATTAAGGAGTCAAATTAGAGGTTGAAATACTCATTATACCCATAGGTTATCTGCATCTAAATTGTATTCTTTGTGTTCCATTTGCGAAGGGGACAAATCCAGGGGCCATTTCTAGTTGAGGATTTGAAACCAATGATGTCATTACTTTGCAAACAAATGTTAAATTTGAAGGATTATTGAGTTTTGACCTTCCAAAAAGGGACTTGACAAATCATTGCGTTAAAGATACATTGTTGATCGTTTCAGAATTTTCCCGATTCTAACACTGGGTGAAGATACTTGATTCTTTTGAAGCTTTAGTTCAGTGATGAGAAATCAGTTTGGAGGGTTTGATCTAGCTTCCTTGCAATTGATTGTATTTAGTATCTTGATGACACAAACCAGGCTCTACTAAGACTGTCAACAAATTTCATTTGCAAAGAAAGTCAAAGATTGACTCTCTTTTTCACAGTGTGAGTAGTTTGAATAATTTGAGAAGTACATTAAAGTGGCAAGTCATTTACTACATTGAAATTGGTATTGTGTTGTCTGTTACAATGACTTGGTGATATTGGTATCCTGCTACTCATCTAATAGTTGCAATTATTTATCATTTTATAGACCAATTTGTAGCTGGAGATAACATCACTTCTCTGATCATATTGGTCTGAAATGGATAGAATAGATAATGTATTGAAACTACTGAATAATTTAATACTTTCGACTATTGATGAGATGGTTAAGATCAACAAAACCTCTCTATTCAATATTAAAATATGTCTACAAAATGCACAGGAGAATATTGAGTTTTTGCAGCTTGAGACAAAGCTAGAGCAGGAAGAATTACAACAGTGGAGTCATCATTCTGAACCTGTTTCTGTTCAGAAGATTGAAACAGACTCCCATAAACAGCGAGACAATAATGTTACAGTTGGTTCAGATTTAATACCCAATAAAGCAGCAGTTGTACATGCAGATGCAGAAACTCAGTCTGCACTTCCCAAGCCCATCATCAGACCTTGGGAACAGCTTGTCCACAACAAGCACAAAACCGGTCTTCGATATGATAAGGACTTTTCCCTTCATATTCCAGACTACTCAAAGCCCATTCAGTTTCAGAGTGTTGGATTCATTCATGACAGTTCACCTCCAGATGTTCCAGATTCTGCCCCTCTTCCATAGCAACAACAACAACAGATTGTGAAATGCCAACACTGTGACTGAGTTGGCCATTTGAAAGATCACTGTTTTGATCTTCATCCATGTAAGCACTGTCATAAAACCAGGCATTCTTCACATAGATGCTTCAGAAATAAATGTCCTGCAAGAAAAAAGATTCATCTTGGATGGATCGGTTCTTGGCAATGGGCATCAATAGCCAAGAAGATATTCCAAACACATGTCAGAACTTGTTCCAGAGTATTGAACAGTCTTGCAGTTGAGTTTTCTCCATCATCTCACCTTGTATCTGACAAGGGGGGAAATGATGGTCATCTACAAGCTTCAAAGTCACATCAAGCGAGCCTAAGCCACAACCTGCCACACTAGTTTCAGATTTGTAGCCAAAAACAAAGATGCCTGTGAAAATGCCTTCAGTTGGTAATCTGGGACACTTCCTCTAGCAGAAGACTTCATCTTCTTGCCAGTTTCGGAAGAATTCCAGGAACAAAATTGAGAACACTTCCTCTAGCAAAAGACTCCAACTTCTTGCCAGTTTTGGAAAAGTTCCAGGAATTGCATTAAGCATTCCAGAGTTGTTGGTCATCCTTAAACCATCACAGGTTGAGACTTCCCTTTTCAGGGTGAAGTTCTCCCTTTTATGCGGCGTGAGACCTCCCTTTATTGGTTGAAGGTTTCCCTGTTCAAAACAATAGGAGCACTTTGTCTAGCAAAAGAATTCAGCTTCTTGCCAGTTTTGGAAGAGTTCCGAGAACTGCACTAAGTGTTCCAATGTTCGTGGTCATCCTTAAACCACCGCTCTTTATACCAACATTTCAGAGAGCACATTCAGCCTAGTGCTGCCATGCATTTTTGTACATTTTGTATTTCAGCTCTCTTCTTGGACTCATACATAACCCTTCGGATTAAGGGGGGGAATGTTGGACACCTAATCCTCAATGGGTTAGTGTGGAAGCCTAATAGACAAAGTAGTCCAAGAGACCTTGGGATGTGGAACCCAACAGTCACAACAATGTATTATAAATGTATATCAGTTGTTAATAAAAATTGTACTGTCATTTTTTATCTTTCATATTTTTCTTGCTATCCATGTGTGTTTAACACAAGGTAAAATTCATCCATTATGGGAAACTGGGTCATTATGCGACCCGATGTCCAAGGAAGAAGAGAAAGGGGGAAGCCTCCGAGACCAAGGCAGCACCAGCAAGGGTAGAGAAGGAAGTGGAGATAGACAATGATTGTGCCATGAGTGCACACACACCACTTGAGTGGAAGTGGGGAGACATTAAGTTGTAGTCATACATACTTCATGTGATGAGGGGCAGGATCCTTGAGGTACCCAAGCTATCAGATAATACCTGGCTATGGGAGCCCCGAAGAGGAGTAGCAGTGTTGGAGGATGTCAGTAGAGAAAGATGCGGATGGAGCGAGAGAGGGAGCTATAGTGTACGATTCCCGGGACAACATGAGGAAGCACTGTGAGAAGAACATGAGTGTTTTACTTGTGCAGGATGGCAAGAAGAGGTGTAAAATGGTGCGAGATGCATAGAGTTGTTGCAGCAGTGCAGAGGTCAGAGAGGGAGCACTTGTCAGTGACAGAAGGAGCTTCAGTATTAGGAGTGTTTCTAGCCTGATGGAGATGTTGGAGTTGGGAGATCAGTTAGTTACTTCTCAATAACTGAGTTGCAGTGCAGTAGTTAGCAGTGGTAGTGCTATGGGTTGTGGAATGCAGCATGATGAAAGGAGTTGTAGTGTAGATGTAGTAGTGGCAGTGGAAGGGCCATGGGTATCAGCATAGATGTAGAGGGAGTTGTAGTACGGATCTAGCAGTGGTAGTGGCAGGGCCATGGGTAGCAGTACAGGATGCAATAGTGTAGAATATGTCTGGTAGTAGGCCTAGCATCAGTACAGGGACCAATATCGGATGATCAGAGTGATACTCAGTGAGGAGTATTAGTAGAGCATAGTCCTTTGCTAAGAGGGAGTGTTGATTTGGGGTAGCATCGGATGTTCTCTAGCCACAAACATTGGTGGAGAGGATAAGGCACATGATATATATAATACCCAGAAAGGGTTTGGGAAGATTATAAATAGTTTGGGAGATATTAAAATAATTAATATTTTTAATGGAGTCCTTAATTCTAAACTTAGGGAAAATAAAATATTAATGTGAATTAATATAAAACTTTGTTAGAATGGTCCAAAAGTCATGGATCAAGCCATATCTAATCTTAGTGGTTGATTAGGGACTTAATCTTGGCTATGGATTTGTCAATGAGAAAAGTATAAGAGGAGGCTTGAGGGTCACATGGAGAACACACTAAGAGATCAAGATTTCGACTTTCTGGGGTTGGGTTTGCTAAGAAAGTGATCAGAGTTGTAGCTGAGGGCCAGTGAATACAGAAGCAGACAGGTAGAGATAACACTGGGATGATTAGAACAATAGCCGGACAGAGGGACACAAAACTAGCCAAGGGTTCGTGTAGAGCCAACCAGGGCTCACACAGAGGCAGCCAGGAGCTGCACAGTGCCTCAGAGGGCTAGTGTGAGTGACGCAAAGGGTCAAAGGACTAACGAACTATGTAATGTCCCTTAATAATAAATAATAAATAATAAAAAAATAATAATAAATAATAATAAATAAATAATAAATTACATGCTTTAAATAAATATAAATAAAAGAAATAAAATAAAATAAATAGTAAAAATCAGTAAAACTATCAAAAAGTAAAAACAAAAGAAATAAAACAAGAAAAATAGTAAAAATCAGTAAAACTATAGAAATGTAAAAACAAAAGAATAAAACAAGAAAGTAGTAAGTTGCATGTTGACACATGGAGTGTGTGCATGTGGTTCCCCTTCTAATGTTTTCTCTATTTAATAGACAGTGAGGAAGATGAGAGGCATTCCATCATTCCAAGATCCTGTCATTCATTCTATTAGGAGAATCGTGTTCTAAGACTTAGGAGTCACTGGCAGTAGTATGTTGATTGAGGGCTCGGGGGTGGCCATTTGTAGCAAACCATTGCACAATTGAGCCTACGGTTGGGTGGAGAGTAATCCCCAAAACCTTGTTGTCATCTAGCAGACATCGATCACAAGTAATATAGGTATGTGCTTATTTATTTATTCTGATTTTAATTTGGAAATTAATTTTATATTTAATTTGGACTGTTACATAGTGCCTCAAGACGATGATGCGAGCCGAGCTAGAATGATGCTAGGCTAATGCTGGGCTAGAGAGAGCTGACGCAATCCCTAGAGGTTGATGTTGGGGTTTCGTGTGGAAGATTGGAGCTGTGGAGCTATCGGAGTGTTTATCCGTGGTTTCAACTATAATATCTACTTCTGAGTAGACAGGTGTTACTGCCGAGATTTTTCTTTGTTGGGTGAGCCAGATTTGGCATCCAGATTGTATTATGGGCACTAGTTAATAAATCAAACCCTCAGATAGCTTAACCGATTTCCCCGCATTGGGTTTTTCCAGGGACATTAGTCTAAAAACAACGGTGTCACTTGTGTGCTTGTTTTTGTTTCCTTTAGTTGATGATATGTAACGTGTTGAGCATGTACTTGTATTTATTTCAAGTATTTACATGGTAAATAACTTGTTAATTAACAGAACAAGTAGCTAGGAATAAATCAGTAAAGTGCATGAAGGGTTTCTAACGTGTCAGACTTAGAAATTCCAACAATTGTCACAATGCGCGAAGAATTTTATGTCTATTATGAAAAGAGTAGGCCCTATCATCCTTAGGAAGATGGTACGGTTAAAGCATTCAACAAAATCTTGGAGAACACATTGACGAAGGTCTACAACGCACAGGGATATGATTGGGATGTGCACATACCAGCTATCCTATGGAAATATAGGATGACATGTAAGAAGTTGACTGGAAAAACCCCATTTAGATTGGTATATGGGATAAAGGTTGTAATTCCTATGGAATATATTGTGTCGAGCTTGCAAATTTCACCATTAACTAATATGGCAGGCCATGAAACTATGGAGGAATGCCTCACATAGTTGATGGAATTAGAATAAGACCTATTTCTAGCCGAATTTCACTAGGAGGTGCAAAAGGAGTGTGAGAAGGCCTCACATGATCGACATATTAAGCTACACACATTTAAGGTGAATGAGTTAGTGTTACTATATGATATCAAGTTCATGAATTTCCCTGGGAAGTTTCAAATGCACTGTTTGGGGACCTATGTAGTCAAGGAAATTACAGATGGCAACGCAGTTGAAATCACAAAGCTGAATGGGGAGATATTTCTGGGATGATTCAATGGGAGTCAACTAAAGTTATATCAAGGGGATCCTACCCCTGTGAAATGACTACATGATAGCAGGAAAGTCTTAGTACTCCAACAAGCTACAAGGAAGTATGGGACTATAAACTATATTACTTGAAAGATGGGAAAACGAAGTAAGGGCGCTACGTGAGGGAAGCTAGAAGTGCACTAGGAGGAGCTATGCCATGGAGGATGGGGCAGTACAGATGAGTCTAAAAATAGTTGTTGGATGCACTGTAGCTGATTGGATGAAAAAATCTCATTAGGAGGAGCAAGTAGACTGCATTTATGGCACGAATCTTTGGTAATTTCCAAAAAAAGATGCATTTATGAGAAGAAATTGGAGGGAACGGTCAGATTCGAATAAAAAATTATCTATAAATCTGGCATGTTGGCCTGCAGAAGAAAAATTTGCCTTTAGAAAATTATTTGTAAGCTTTGTTGTCTGAAATCTATGAATTGAGAAGTTTGGAAGGTACTTCTGTCATAGCCAGCGTTCACAAATTTTCCTGAGTGGAACCATGAGCTCATCTTCAAGAAAATGTTTGAAACTAATCTCGGAGAAGCCACTGCCTTCGAAGTCGCTATCTGTGAAGCCACTCTCTCTAACGTTAATAGAGATATACTATGAGGAG
This sequence comes from Pinus tabuliformis, assembly GCA_031772625.1. Lineage (NCBI taxonomy): Eukaryota > Viridiplantae > Streptophyta > Pinopsida > Pinales > Pinaceae > Pinus > Pinus tabuliformis. The sequence goes on from CM062820.1 coordinate 101,872,530, forward strand.
ACCATAATCAATGTCTAGAGACTATGAAGTGGGTCACGGTGGTTAAAGAAGTCGATTTGCTAAATATTTTGTGGGTACCACACTTTAACCGAACCACTATCAACATGGTGTGCGTACGACAATTGCTTAGGTTGGTGCATGATGGGTTTCTCTAGCTAGGAGAGCCCATCCCCATCATAGATATATTGATCCACCATATCACAAGGTTTCCTATGAAGGGGTGGATCGCGCCAAGGAGTTTGGAGGAAAGAGTCAAGAGAAACAAATCACGAACAAAATGAAGTGAAAGTATGGCTTAGTGAAGAAGTCACATGGATAATTTATCCGTTCCATCACAACCAAGGTGGCGTAGTTTGTCACCGAGATTTTGGGTTGTAATATTATGAGATAGTGCTATGCAAATGAGTGTTGGCGCTAGTCATTTCCTTGGTTGCACAAGGCATGAAGGGGGTGTAATACAATTGGGCACAGTACCTATATAAAGAGTTCATGTTGAATTTTCGCGAAGCAAATGACGGTAGAAAGGCATTCCATTATGTCTGGATACTATTGTTGATTTTCCTCATCGCGTGGAATCTCCTAGAGGACAACCAATTCCCTCCACAAGATGATGATTTACCAGAGGCTGCGAAGTTCATTTTGTTATGGGAAATGAAGGACCCAGAGAGGGTCATGGAGTCAAAATTATTTTAGGTGTTGGTCGGGATCGAACTTTGCACTGTGATCAGCCAGGGGCCAAGGTTGTCACCAACATTGTTTGGGAAATTACAGGCCTATGCAGAGTTTAAAGCTGATTTTCACAATGTCTACATCCGCGTGAGGTGAGATCGTAAGAAAGTATGGTACAAGTTTTCATACCTAGTCAAGGATGCAGATGTACAAGAAGTCGTGGGAAAATGGATAATTGATTGGAGGCATTCATCATATCTCATCGTAGGAACCAGAACATTTGAGGAAAGTTCCTCCGCACAGGCCACAACAACACAGAAGAAAAAGGAAGCTACACAGGCTACTGCTTGAGAGAAAGAATCGTAGACAAAGAAACAAGATGAGCAGGCCGTAACCCAAGAAAAAGTAGCATAGGAAAATAAGGAAGCTAGTACTAAGGAAACCACTGACAAAGAGCGCGATGCAAAGGAGGCCACACTGGAAGTTGAAGAGTCGGCTTCTCAACATACTGTGGACAAGGAAGGGTCCGAGGAGGAAGAAAGCAATGGAAAGGAGCAGAGCACTCCCATTAAATTCCAGAAGCGGACCAAGGAGACAACTTCCGGGCCCAAGAAGAATTAGAAATCGGATAAGCATGCAAAAGAGTATCCAATGGTCCTCACTAAGGGGGACTTGGATGAGATCAGAGACAAGGTCTATGACACAAGGACGAAGATATGGACACAGTTTGAGAAACAGTACATGTAGATGCCGGGGAGAATGTAGAAGGATTTATGTGAGTTGAATATTCAAACAAGTCGAATTCAATTGAGTGTGGGACACGTGAGCAGGATTCAAGCCAGCCTCCGGCAAGTGAGCACATCGGTGCTAGGCACAGACAAGACTTTGGAACTTAGAGTTATCCTGTTACCAGAAGGATCACTGCATGTAGGGGTAGATTAAGCAAACACCCAGCTCAGAAAGCTCAAGGATGTTGGTGTCAACTTAGTTGTGTTTCCCATTCAAACCCTCCACACACTTCATCAAGGGGTATCAGACAAGCTTAGAATCAGGGAGAAGCGCACACTATCAGTTATTAGCGAGGTCAAGATGAATAATGAGAAAATTTTTATAGAAAAGGATTAGGCACTGAAAGAAAAGGAAGAACTGGATGCACGAAGCTAGAACTTGGAGGCAACAATTGCACATGCATGCAAGACACTACTATAGCTTTACATTCTAGACAATGCAGAAGTAGCCGCGAATATTCAGAAGTTAGCTGCCGCAGTAAGAAAATCAGAGGATGAGATCGACCGGGTAAAATTTTAATTTCAAATGAATATCTCATAGTTGGAATTGAAATTGCAGCCAACCACTCTGCCAGAAATCTGGGAGAAGTGCAGAGTAACCATCAGGGAGAGCATGGCCACTTTCGATATAGTAGTCACATGCTGCAGACTAATCTTTGAACAAATCATGGAACTATGGATGACACTGCAGGAGGACCCAAACCTGGAGAAGCTTGGCACAAATATATGGGAGACACAATGTAATTTTGATGAAATTAAGGAAACTCTGCCCACTTTGCCGCAATTTTTGTGCCTCGCTCGATTGAAAGAAGGAAAATAGATGAAATCACAAATTGAAGAGCTATAGAGAAAAGAGGTCGTTTTAAAGGCCTAAATACAACCATGGATAGAGGAAGAAGGTCATCTTCCTTTGTCAGTCCAGGAAAAGTTGAAGACACTCTAGTAGACACAAAGAGCAATGCGCCTAGTGGTCCAACAGGCCATGGTATAGGGATCTGCTGACATAGTTGTGTTGCAGATGGAGTTATCTGACCTCTGCCACAAGATCGAGGTGCCAATTAAGTAACTCAAGGGCCAGTCGCCCAATTTTTGTTGGGGTCTTGTTGGGGTGGGGTCCCTGGGGTAAATTTTGTTATGTTTTGAGTCAATTTTTATAATATATTGTGGTAGCAAATGTAAAGTCTCTGCAAAATGTGGAGAGCAGAGTGTGAAGCCAATAGAAGCCAAAGGGGCTCTAGTCCCTTAGTTGGGTAGCTGATAGAGTTGTTTTGAGACCTGTCCATGGTCCACATACCATGGTATTATAAACAGAAGGCTATATAAAGTTCAGTCATAGTGAGTCTAGAGATATCTGATTAAGAAGAATTTGTAAGGGCAAGGTGGTAAAGTAGAAAATGTTTGTTTCCTGTACTTAGGAAAAAGGGGAAGTCTCCTACAGCTAAGTGCGCAGAGACCTTGGTAATTTTGCAACCTAAGTGTGCGGGATAAAGAGTCTATATCTGAATGCTTATTTATAGTAAAGACTGTTTTGGACCGAAAATGATGCATATGTGTTATTTTACTTACTTATGCTAAGTTTATATATATTTTCTTTGTACTCTGTTTATTATGAATTAATGCTTATTTACTATGCGGAACTGGCAGATCTACAATATTTATGCATGATAAGTACAATTAAGTACCTTCACAAAGATCTGAAGGTTATCTAGATAGAGTTGCAGTAGTTGTCTGTAGGAAGGATTAGATCTACACAAAGGCAGATCTAAGATTTAAGAACTTCAAGAAACCATCACACGAGCCTCTAGATGGAGAAACCTAGTTCTAGCACCCTCAATACTGCTTCGGGTGAGACTGCAGCCTTCACTACGTAGTTTGTTGATGAAAGGACCAGCAGTTAGGGTTTTGTTGGTTGGCACAATTAAAGATGAACCTGGGTCTAGCCCCATCAAGCCAACACCATGTGTAATTTATTGAAAAATAATTTTCTACAACTCTATGCAACACTGTGTAATTTATTGAAAAATGTTGTTCTATAGTTCTGTGTAAGATTGTGTAATTTGTTGAAGAATTTTTTTCTAAAGTTTTATGTAACACTGTGTAATTTGTTGAGAAACAATTTTTTTTCTATGCAAGTCTAATAATGGGGGTTTAGGCTAGTTTTAGGCTAGGGTTGAAAGAAGGAAGCCATCCCGGAATAGTCCAAGCCCTTATACTTCAACTAGAGAGGAACGAGAACTCCCAGAGATCAAGTCCCATCATAACCCTGGATAACTCTGGAAAATTCTTAGATATCAAATATAAATAATTGAAGAAGTTATGCATTATTTTAATAACTAGGCAGCATAGGTCTTATCTATGACACTTTGGTCCTAGAATATACATAAACTAAAATAAATCATAACAATGTGAATTGAACCATTAGAAACAAATAGATGGTATGCACATGTACATATAGCAATTCAATTAATAATTTTAACATAACGAGAATCAAAACTTATATGTATATACATTGAACAATGAAAATTCAATAAGGGGGACTTTTTTCTTCTGGAAAGCCTCTGGAGCAGTGATGGTAGCAAGGGTTTTGAACAGGGAGCAACGGGTGCGAGTTGGTAACAATGGAGGGGCAAGGAGGGGGGAGCTCCACTCCCTCCTATAGTTAGGTAGTAGTAGAAAGAAACAAGGAGGCAGGTTTGAATCGATTCAAAAAGCCAATGGAGGCAGAAACATGGAAAACAAGTAAAAAAATGCCAGAAAGCAGCAAACATCATGAACATGAGGAAAATCATGAGGAAGTCAGAAAAGGGAAGAAGATAGGTGACAGTAGTTAGAGAACTGAGCAAAATATTGTGACTGGACCCTGTAAACCCAGGTCAACTATCAAACCCCGGGTTGTCCTAAGTGATCCAATGCTACAGACGCATAGAGAAAACATGGTGACATATGCGGTCATTTGCAAATTTATGGGGATATGGCCAATGGAGAAGGCTTTGTACACTTGGATAAGGAATTACTGGAAGCCAAAGGGAGAAATAACCCTTCATCTTCGATCCAAGGGTTTCCTCACAGTGGTTTTCACAAACCTGGAGGATAAAGATGGAGTGTTCGAAGGAGGACCATATTTCTATGCTGCTGCAGGACTTTACATGTGACCATGGGTGATGAATTTTGTCCCAGAGCGAGAAACATTCACTTTGGTACCGGTATGGATTAGACTCTACTCCCTACCTTTAGATTATTAGCTTCCCGAATCCTTAAAATCCATAGGTAATAAATTAGGTCATTTTTTAAAAATATCAGACACGACTCTACGAGGCAAATATACCTCCTTCGCACAGATATGTGTAGAAATGGACCTACCGGGAGCACTTCCGGATGAAATTATTCTAGAAGTATATGATGAAGAATGGGTGCAGGCGGTGGACTATGAGCATGTCCCATTTAGATGCCGAAAATGTCATGAACATGGGCACCTCTTAAGAGACTGCCCACTTAACAAACTGGAGGAAAACATGAAACCAAACATAGGCAAAGATTTTGAAGGCTTCACAAGGGCAGGAGGCAGAGGGAAAGGAGGGGGAAAAAGTACCAAAAAAAACCTAGTGAAGGTAAGCAACCAAGTCATAACAGTTTCAAGATTTTAGAAGAAGAAGGTGGGGACAATGGAACAGACAAGGCACCAGAGGATAATCCTGCAGAGAAGGAAAAAGATGAAAGCATGGAGGTCACACATGAGAACAACAAACTAAGGGAGGATCTGCCAAGCACTATGGAGCTGGGCAGGGACCAGGAAATGACCCCAAGTGAAGTTGGGATGGAGGACCATGAACTACAGGAGATTCTTGAGAGGGAGAATCTGGATCTAGAAAAGTTCCTGGAGCAGGGAACCAATAGAGGTGTTGATTCTCTACCACAAGAGGAGTTTGACAGAGTGCAATAGCTCTTCCTCTTGAGATATCGGGTAAAGGCTATGGTGGGCCCCAGTATTGTAGCAATAATGCTACAACTCCTGGAACTCCCTTCTTTAATTTTATCCACCCGGTAGTTCGTAACAAACTTGGAAGCGACGGTGCTGTATGCACAAGTACTAGCTCTTGCCGCAGCTGTCACTTGGTCAGCTGGCACAAGTCCGCTAGGAGCTTAAGCCAACTTGTATGAGCTCTTAGAAGAAGCTTTTTAACTGATGAATGAAAGCTAACTCAAAGGAAGCTAATCTACTTGCGGAAAGAAACTGAAAGCCAAAATGAAACGCAAACCCTAGCAAACCCTAATTCTACCAGCTAGTCCTACTGACGCAAAGGAGAGCATGCAAACTACTGAAAGAGATGCCATTACTTCTATGAAGGTAAAATGCATGTGTCTAAGTTATCACTATCTGAAGAAAAAATCTTTTTGTATTTTTGATTAAGTTGTTGGAATTATCATGCATGTGCTTCTAACTATTTTTGACTGTGCAGAGGTGGATCAAGGAGGCAAAATGCTTGGAAAAGGTTGGGAAGACTCAAAGAGGGTCTAAGCGATCCCTATCATCCTTTTAGAGAGTTTCACAAAGTCAGGATGCCATGCAACCGTGTTTATGAACTTCTACAGGAAGTCTGCAGGGGTTTCTACAGGATGTTCTGGGATTTCTACAAGATGTTCTGTAATGGAATTTCGGAGCATGGGTGAGTGAGGTAAGGTGCATGAATGGATAGAGAGGCAGGGTAGGGGCCTGAAATGACCCAAGGACTGATGGATAGAGTTGATGAGAGGGTGTGGAAGTCTAGCTTGCATCAAAGAAGGTTTAGGCAATGGAAAAGCAAGAAGGTAGGGTTACTTGGCAAAAGAGCAGATGGGAGATGAGGAAACAGACTTGGTGATGGAGGAGCTGATCTGGACGAGGCTCATATGAATGAGGAGGTGATGAAGGTGCCCTGCATAGTGTTTACCTGATCAAACCAACTACGTCTTGCATACAAGCAAAATATCAGATGATCTATCTAACAGTTTAATGAAATCAGTGAACAACAACCTTATTCATGACGAGAATCACGTACAGCATGTGAACAAAACATTATCAAAGAGATATAAACGCATGACTAACTCCTACCAATCCATCCTAAACATAAAAAGCTACTTCAACCATCAAAAGCAACCTAAGTAACAAAGCACAAATCAAATCTAAAGATCAGACTTTATTTTGAGAATGCAGCGAACACACATAAAGATAAACAAGGGAGGTACTGGGCGCTTGAGATGGGCCCAACCCCAAGAGCTACAACCTCCCAAGAGAGATTTAGAGTTGGTGCAAAGCTAGATTCATCTTTATTAATCAAGAATGAAGAGTTACATCAAAACTGTCCACAAGGAGAGCTTGAGAATGAGCTGAAAGCAAAGCTAATCTATTGCCTACAAATCGAATTACAAAATGACTACAATAAGGCTATGAAATGACTAACTACTAGCTACTATCTACTGGCTAACTAGCTAACATCCACTGGCTAACCCCAAATGAGGCCCTAAGCCTTCTTATTTATACAATTTGAGGACCCAACAGTCCTCCTAAATTTAGGGACTCGGCTGCCCAAAACTTGGAGTTAACAGTAGTCCTACTTGACTTGCTTGGCTGCCCTTGTGTTGATTGATTCGGTGGCCCTTGAACTTCGAGATAATGGTGGAGAATTCGAGGCAAGGGCCCATAAATGAAGGGGACACCTTCCTACAAATCCTCTAGCTTGTCTTCCGACGAATTTGGCTGCCAAGTGCTCATTAAGACCTTCAATTTTGTCTCCAAATTGACCAAAAAGGCTACACAAAGCACCCATTAGACTTGTTGGCATAATGACTAACCAAATTCACTCTATTAGCATAAAAATAATCAAAAACATGCAATAAACCAATGAGAATGGTGGATTAAGTCAAATTAGGAGGTTGAATGAGCCCAAATAATTGTACATTTTTGGGGCTCATCAGGCTACTGGAATCAAAAGGAACCATGACAGCCAGGAAAATAGAGGGGTAAAACCGATGGAGGTAACATCAGAAGACCCTACCAAGAACCCAGGTAGGAAAAGAGGAAGGAAGAGACAAAATGAGCTTCTAATAGAGTGTGGGAAACTCATGATTAACTCCGTCAAGATGAAATATCTTACTAGTTACTCATTTACAAACCTTTCATAATGAAGCTCACAACCTAGAACATTACGGGACTAGGAAGTAAAAGAAAACAAAGAAATCTCAGCAATAGAATAAAAGAAGAAAAACCAAATATGGTGTTTATACAGGAAACAAAATGTTCAATAGAAAAAATCAGAGAGATACATAGAAAATGGCTTATTAAGTACGAGTATCTACAAGTCAAAGCAAACAATACAGCAGGAGGGATTCTCACCCTTTAAAATAAAATAAAAATTCGAATCCTGGATGCCGAAGCATGTAGGAATCACCTTTCAATGGTTATCCAACCTCTGGGTGACAAGGAACTCTATATGATCACAAATTTCTATGGTCCTCAAAAACTTGAAGACAAACTCAGGCTTCTCACCTCACTGGAGGAGCTGAGAGAGAGACATCTTGTGATTCCCTGGAATCTGGGAGGGGACTTCAACATCATCAGATCGGTTACAGAGAAAAAAGGTGGGACCAGAATACTAGGTAGAGACTCCATTGCCTTCCAGAACTTGTTAAACAATATGAGGCTGGTGGATATGGAGACAATAAATGGCTCCTTCACATGGAATAATAGGAGGAGAGGGGCTTCTCAAGTTGCCTCTAAACTAGACAGATTCATTATCTTGGAAGACCTATTTCTCACTGGCCTTGACTTGACTACTTTAATCCTTCCTTTTGAAGGCTTAGGTCACTACCCTATCCATCTTGAATCTTCTTTCATAGGCACTCTGAGGAATAGACCTTTCAGGTTTGAAAATGTCTGGCTCACTCATGTTGAATTCGTCACCAACATTGGAAAATGGTGGGTGGAAGACATGCCCGTGCAAGGCACGAATATGTTCCTACTACAACAGAGACTGAAACACATCAAACTTAGGCTTAAAGAATGGAACAAAAATGATTTTGGAAATATTTTCAAAGACAAAAGACAATTTAAACAAAAAATTCAAATAATTAACCAAATCCTCATTAGTGATGGCTTTACTAAGGAAAGGAAAATGAAAGTTGACTCTCTTCAACAAGAATGAGAGAATAGATGCCAGAAAGAGGAGATCTTCTTGAGACAGAAATTGAGAGTGCAATGGATTAAAGAAGGGGAAAGAAATACAAAGTTTTTTCACAAGTCAACCATGGATAATAGGGCTCATAAGAGGATTGTAAAAGTCAAAGATACTCAAGGGAAAGAGCTAAGAACCCACAAAAAAATGGAGTCTGTTCTGGTACAACATTTTCAAAGTATGGCCAAGGAGCCTCTCTCAGAAAGATTACAATTTATCAACAGCTTCACACAGCACATTCCAAAACTAGTAACCAGGGAAGACAATTACAATCTCAATAGGCTAGTGACTGCAAAGGAGGTCAATGAAATCATCAAAGAGATTCAGAATCGGAAAGCTCCAGACCCAAATGGGTTCAATGTAAACTTCTTCAAAACATGATGGAAAATAGTCAAACAAGATATACTTGATTTTGTGGAGGATTCTAGAAAATCAAAAACAATTTTAAGGGCGCTCAATGCATCTTTCATAGCCTTAGTCCCAAATCAGGAAAAATCTATGACACCTGATAGATAAAGACCTATATATTTATGCAATGTGGTGTAAAAAATCATTTCTAAAGTGATTGCAAATCGACTCAAACCCCTTCTTCCAACTCTTGTGTCTGAGGAGTAAACTTGATATGTGGAAGGAAGGCAAATTCTCAATAACATCATTCAAGCTCATGAGGTGATTCATTCTCTCAAGAGAAATAAGAATGAGGGTATGATCATACAGCTTGACCTAGAGAAATCATATGATAAGATAAGGTGGTCATACATCAGGGAGGTACTAAAAGCTTATGGCTTCAGCCACAACTCGATAAGATGGGTAATAGCCCTTCTTACCACAACTAGTTTTTCAATCCTTCTTAATGGCTCTCCATCCAGAACATTAGGCCTTCAAGAGGACTCAGACAAGGAGATATGCTTTCCCCCTTCCTCTTTATTCTCATGATGGAAGGTTTAGGTAAAGTGATCAATTCAGCCAAAGTAGAAGGTAGAATCCAAGGTCTCAAACTAAACTTGAATGGGGACACCTTGATTCATGAAAAATTTGTCGATGACACCATGCTGCAGGGTACACCCATGGTCAAGGAAGCTAAGGCTTTGAAACAAATCCTGAATGATTTTTCATTGGCTGCTGCTACAGAGGTAAGCCTCACAGTATCAAAAATTTTATTTTTCAATACTGATATTTCCATTCAGAGAAATCTCACCAGAATTCTCGGATTTCAAAGAGATCAACTACCCTCTAAATATCTGGGAATACCTCTTATAGACAAACCTCTGAGTAAGGAATTTTGGGAGCTAGTGACAAATAAATTGCAAGACAAAATCAGAAAATGGACAAGCAGATCCTTAAACTTAGCTGGAAGGCTAGTGCTGACAAAATCTGTCCTGCAAACCATACCCATCTACATGTTTTCTACTCTAGCTACCCCAAAATTAGTTTTACAACACATCAGGAACATCCAAAGAGATTTTCTTTGGGGAAAAGGGGAAGAGAAAAAGAAATGGGCTCTAGTAGCTTGGGAAAAGCTCTGCAAACCCAAAAACCATGGTGGTTTGGGACTTCATGACCTAGAAACCATAAGCAAAGTTTTGGGGGCAAAAATTTGGCGGAGATGGTTAAAGGAAAGGAGAACCCCTTGGGCTAAGCTCTAGAAGCATAAGTATGCAAATAACTGGCAAGAAAGGGACCATATCAGAATGACAGGGCTCATCAAGGGCTCCCATATTTGGAACAATGCTTGGGAGAATAGAGCTATTGTGCAGAAGCATAGTTTCTAGGAGATCAACGATGGAAACCTAGCTTGGTTTTGGGAGGATAACTGGCAACAGGAGCCTAACCTATGCAGAAAAGGACTATACATTCTTAAAAATGACACTGACAATAAAGGGCTGCTCAGGGTTAGTGATTTTTGGGATCAAACAAGGGACAATGACAAATGGAGAACTTGGAAGGACCTAGTATACAGTGAAGAAACCCCTCTGAAAGCCCAGGCTGATGCTCTTGTAGTGATCCTGGAACAAAGAAATATTTTGAATTCAACTTTATCTGACCAAATAAGATGGGGAAGAAACAACGGAGGCAACTTCAACCTCAAAGAAGCCAAAAGAATTGTCACTGGACTTGACCTTCCAAACCCTCATAAGATATGGGGAGACCTATGGAAGAACCCGCACTGGATAAAAATCAAATTGTTGATGTGGTTGGTACATCAAAAAAAAGTTCCGACTTGGAAAAATATAAGAAAAAGAGGCTTAGTTGGTCCATCTAGATGTCATCTATGTGGCCTACAAGAAGAAATGATGGATCACTTACTTAACCTTTGCACTTTCACCTCTACCTTATGGAATTGGGTAGCTTCAATTTTCAGGCAAACTGATAGGGATGAAAGCAGCATCACTGGAACTCTAAAGAATTGGAGGAAATACTTCTCAGAAAATGAGACAGTTAACAGAGCTTGGACTCTGATCCCAGGTTTTTTAATCTGGGATGTTTGGAAAGAAAGAAACAACAGAATTTTCAAGAACAGAATGGGCTCAACCAAGAGCATCATAGCTCAGATTTTAAGACAGCTCAAAGAAACTGTAAGCACCCTTATAAAGAAACCCTCCAAGAACCCTCCTTATAACCAAGATGCTCACATTCTTTTGCATTTGGGCCTCCAGTCACATGTCCCCTAGGGCATAAGAAAGATAGTAAAACATACAATAGCAGGGAAGGACTTCTAGCAACCGCCCCCATGGCATTTTGATCTTTAATATAGATGGAGCCTCTAAGGGAAACCCTGGGGTTGCTGGTTATGGAGGAGTCATAAGAGACAAACAGGGAAGCATAAAAGTTATCTTTAATAGTCATTTGAGGAATCCCACTAACAATATGGTGGAGCTCATGGCCCTAGAGCAATGCCTAGAAATATTGATTGAGTACAATTTACACAATACAATCATAAAGGTAGACTCTGAATTGACAATTAATTCGGTCAAAAAGATATGCAATGGCTCAGCACTAGAAAAGGTATCAAAACATTGGCAGTTATTACAGGTCTATCAATGTATTCAACTCCACCTGAGAGCCCTAGGAACACTGAGATTTGTTCATGTTCGCAGAAATGCCAACATATTAGCAAATGGTCTCGTGAATGAGGGTGTGATTTGTACAATATATAACAGGTGCTATGAGTGGGAGGTGACTCCCTCAGGGAAATTGTGCGAGGACTATCATAGAAAGGCAACCGTTGACAGGGAATATCTTCAAATCATGAAAGACATGAAATAATTCGACCTAAGGAGATAGCAAATAGTGCACCAATGTTAGGAAAGAGGAAAGGATTAAAGAGTGAGCAGGTTGACGGGTAGACGACCTTTGATGGCAATGAGCGCCAACATCTGACAGATATTGGGTGGATAGTTACATGGAAGATAGCCCAAAAAATGGACCCGAAAAATTATAGAGCGGTGGTTAAAGCCACCCATCGGGTCCGTTTGGAATTTTAACGAGTGTGCATGTTGTGGGCCCGAAATATTTTCAGAACCATCAGATCTGAGAGGTCTGGATCACACGGGAGTGAGGAATTTTAACTAATTAGGAGTTAATACAGAAAATGGACCCGAAATTTCCTAGAAATAACTTTTGTTTTCATTTCGGGTCCAATTGGGTTTTAAGTGGTGGGCATGTTGGTTCATCTGAAATAGATCATAGTCATCAGATCCTTAAGGGTAGGATGGCTCATACTTCAGGATGACAAGACACTCTATGCTTTGTGGGCCTTTGGTATTTTGGGTCGTAGGTTTTGGTGGGCCCTCCTCATTAAGGAGTGAAGGGTTCTTTGTGGTGCGGGAATTCCCAGGTCTAGCAGACCCATCAACGCATTAGAACTTTGCTTTTTTATTTTGGTTTAAGAAGGAAAGAAGGTTTTCTAGTGCGAATTTTGATGATTAAGTACTGCATTGGTGTTGTATGCATTGGTTTTGTAGTTTTGTTTGTTGTAGATGTTGCTATTTTTTGGCACTATCTCGTAAAATGTACATTAGGTAATATTTTTTCTTGATTAATGGAAGGAACTGCTCTTATTGGATTAAAAAAAAGAGAAGAAAATTCAGTAAGGCGAGCTTGATCGCACATGGCCACATCTACGGAATGATAACTAAATAATATGTTAACAATGAGAATTGAAAACTTAACCATAATAAATAATGAGCCAGGATAGGATTTTTTTTTTATGAATTAAAACAAAATTTACAGACCCTAAAACCTAGGGTTGACATAACCAATTCAATAGAGGGTTTGAAAAACAATGTCTAATTTATGTAGAAATTACATAATTGAGAGTCATGTTAAACTTGGCCAAAGGTCATAATACAAAATCAACTAAAAGTAATAGTTATAAAATTTATAGTCTGGGTCAAGTTATTGCAAGAACTAATTCATAAGGGAGTTACAGTCAACTAGGGTCTTCAAAGACAATTGAACCCTAAGCTACGAAATCCCATTTTAATTTACACTGAATTTGAATGACCCAACAAATAGACCAATCTATGTTATAGACCTCAACAAGGTCTATCTGACAATAACCTATGGCATGCAATTAGATAGAATTAAGATAGAACCTCAAACCCATTGAAAATTGCAAGAGCTCACTATTGGTAAAGGGGTTTTTTGAGAACACAAACCTATAACAGATAAAAATTGAACCAGAAATTAGTAAATTCATTAGTGATGAACCAAAAATTCAAAAATGGAATTGTGAGAGCAACATAGCATGGAAATATACATGGGTGGTGGCATAGGGAGAGACTCTTGTTCCTCAAAGACCCTGCAAAAAATCCAATGGAACCACTGTGAGCAAATAAAATTGAATATTGAAGAAAAATATATAACAAAAATAAATATATTCACATCATACAGACCCATAAATGAGTTGGGGATGCACCCATCCTCCACGCTATAAAACACTAGGGAAGTTCTTAAAAAAAGATAGCGACCCTAAACATTACCTAAGCCTTGAAGACTATACTTATAACTGACAGGGAAAAATAATTAACCTAATAATAGGAGATTGTAATAAATCTAGCGTAAGAATCATATGATGGGGTTCGCATAGATTTACTTGTGTAATCTAACCCTGATGGAAAATATTTCAATCACATATATGTTCTCAACTAGCAAGGGTTTGAATGAGGCACTAGGGTGCAAGGGGGAGATGGTGTAGATACCTTCGTAAATCCTCCATTCACACCCATCGTTCGATGTGAACCCTAGATCTCACACCATTGGGTTCCCATCCCAAATTGTGAGGGTAGTATTAAGTTTAATTCCATCAAGCTAGACAGCTGGTATGTATGCAAAGTTCTTACGGGTACACATAGTTAATTGTATTGAAGTTAATTAGTAATACTAAGTGTAGACCATAGAGTTTAAACATAGTGTTATATAGTTCCATACCAATCCCACATTTTCCAAATTAGTATCAAGCATCACAAATATAATGGGGGTAAACCATAACTATCATCACAAAAGCATAATAGCCAAATACCATGCAGATACCATATGGAACAACATTTACATAAATTTGAATTCAATACCTTTACAGAAATCGTAAAGGGGGGAGAAAGTATATTTGTAAGTATGGCATTTTTTGTGTTAATGTATGCCCCATGAGATAATTTAGCTTAATACCAATTGAAATGAGTGCTAGAACATTGTCAAGTACAAGATAAATGTAATTTTTTTTATTGAGGTAAATTTAAAGGGAGATATTACAATTCTTATTAGAGCCACAAGTTACAGCATTGTGGCCTATTAGCCCATCTATAGCTAAAAGAAATTACCAAATCGTGTAACAAATAGATTTATATGTCATAGATCCAGGGAAAAGAAAGTGAAAGAATCCTCCCATGAAAATTGAAATAAATTTCATTATGTAAATTAAGTCATAAAATACTAGTAGAATTATCGTTGGCGTACTCTTAACCACAAAAATGGTATGTTAGGAACTTATGGGGAGAAACAATTGTTTGGAAGATTTACTTAATAAAACATGTTAATTAGTAAATGACATCTAACCACTATTGGATAGTAAGAAGAGAGAGAATTTTATGATATGCAATGACGCGGAAGTGCATGTGTAAACAAATTGGGAGACATATACATGTGTGAAAGAAGGAAAGTAACATTCTACATTGTTAAACAATTATAAAACATTAGATAGGTATGTTTAAGAAAGTAGCTCAGGAATTTCATATAAAATTATCCTAAAAGTTTAGGATTATCAGCAAGATGATATATGTTTCTAGTTTCAAGACCCTTCTGTTAATTTGTAGAAAAATTGTATTTCGATACAAAATTTATAAGATTAATAATCATAAAGATGTTTGAAATTAAACATATAGAATAAATCTTTGACGAAGGAGATAGGTATAAAAGGGGTAAAATATATTATTAGTTCCAAAGTAAGTAATACATAATTGTTACATTAGATACAATTGGAAACTAATCACTTGATTGGTATAAACTACCTCCTTGCACATATATTAGATGTTGATCAAGAACCTAGCTGAGAGAGTGAATATATAAGATATTTAGTAATAAAAATAAACTTTTGAATCCTAACATAAGAGTAATCTTACTTATGTGTATACATATATATATTGATTGGAAACTCAGCACAACAAAAATTGAAAATAAGAAATAGAGAATATACACAGAATAAGGTATATATAGAATTAGAAAACGGAATAAAGGGGATTGAGAACCCTGCAGTACATAAAGCCAAATATGGTGTATTGGTATACCAGAGAAGTCGTTTGGACATACTTAATGACAATTTTTTTCAAATTTGAATAAGAATATAGAACACTGATGATTACAAAAAAAATAAGTATAAACATGATTTAATTAGAGTTAATATGCAACAAGTTAAGCATTTTCAAATGATATGGTAGACATCGATATTGATGAAAACAAAATATAATAACCTATATGTGAATAATGTAACTCAGATATAAATAAGTACATTACAGTAATAACCAACTAGTACAAGTAAGTTGTATTTGATGGTAGATGGAAACAAAACTGGTAAGAGAATTAATAAAATTCTCACTGAAAAGTCCCACAGAAAAAATGGTTACAATAATGGCATATATGACACAAACCATCAGATGGAGGTTTGCAAAATTCAAGCAATTTAGAATTGTTTATTGTTTAAAACCAACGAAATGGAGGTAAGTTATGATAAACTATCATAATAACTTGTGATCGAAAGGACATTAGGCTCAAAATAGTGAAGTGAGTAGCATATTTGAGATGTTAAGTTGAAAGTGACATGATAACAGTATCTGAGTTACTTCAAGGCACTAAATAAACATAGAAGCACTTTAAAATAATGTTGGTAATATCCAGAAACATATCATCTTCACACCAAGTTTATTAAGTATAAAGTGAGGAAGATTAGAGCCATTTTCAAGAATATGAAAATCTATTCGAAACGAAATACAATGGCCAAAATATAGAAAAGGAATCTAGATATATCTTGATTTTCCTATACATGATGGACATAAGGGACTCAAGATTGTTGTTACAGATTCGTAATATCAATTCATGGAATGATTTGCTAATTGGTTTATTTTATAATTTCCTCTGGATTTGAAAGGTCAAGTTTGATCGAAATCAAGATTAAATGTGAATTTTGATTGATTGAGATGATTGTTAATAGTGACCTCGATATCTAAAGATTTGATCTAAGTTGTTACAATAATATGAAGAGGAATAGATGCAAGCTATATTCCATGAGAAATCTGTAGAATTTTTGAATATATATGCAAGGCCAAATGATACAACTACAAACTATAAGGGGAAAAATCTTAACCTGGTCACTGCTAGTTTGATGCATTTTGTTTAAACTTTTAGAGAAAAACATAAGTTGGAAAAGGATAACCTAGGAAAATATGTGTATATGCATGCCAATATACACACAAAAATAAATGTGTATGTTAAATAACCTAAGGAGTCTATTGTCCTAATTTGAAATGAAGGATTGATGGTGGATATAGGTAAAAAAGAAAATTGATTAGAGATTGGTAGGTAGTCGATTAAGGTAACTAAGAAAATGTGGCATATAATTCTAAGAAATATTTAAAGTTCTGGCAAAGAGAATGTTGGTAGCATATCATCACAAGAATTTTTTATCCTTATTATTGGGTGATGTGCTAACAAGGAAAGTGAAGCATTCCACTAGTCAATGGTATGCGAGATAAGTACCTTAAATAAGTTCAAAGTGGCTTTTATAGACAAAAATGAGGTCTCGATAGATAGTTTATTAGAGAAAACTTACAAAATCATTATCACCACACTAACATGATGTGTTGAGACAATTAATAGACATGGAAGATGCAAAGGGGAAAGGACCGCATGTAACCTCCAGATACCTTAATTAATAATTTTCAGAATAAAAGGGGATGTAAACCCTAAGAACAGAGTCCAAATAAACTCATGAGTGACACATGTTAGAAAGGTATGATGGTAAGATTTGGTAGTGTAATTTTCTAGTTATATTTTATTGATTTTAAGTATGCTCGTACTGCTCCAGGTTGTGCACTTGAATTTTCATAGTGGTTTCTTTTTATATTACCTTGGTTTTTAGCCTTGATGGCCTATTAGGGAAAGATATGAAGGAAAATAATAAGATAAATAAAAATTACTGAATTGTAAAACCCTAATCAAAACTTTAACATGAAACAACTAGTAGATAATTAACATGGGCATGATTACGTCCAATTGAACAAGGACAAAGACAATAATTGTTGTAGAAGTGGTAAGTTGTTGTGGCATATTTAATATCATGAAATTATGATGGCACCTAAAGAACATATCATTGGTTGTGTGATAAATCATGGGGATAAGGTAAGGAAATTTCCTTGAACTTAAAAAAAAGAGAGAGATCATGATAACGAGTATGATAGTAAGATAATTAGCTATTCTCATGATTGGTATAAAAATTGTTGTTTATTAACATTCACATCACCTTATGTGAAAAAGTATTAAAATAACCTATTGTTGAAAGGAGCGAATAATATTCTCTGAATTGATATGTAAGAAAAGAACTATCCTATAGTATCATAGTGAGTGTGAGACAACCAATATGATTACAAGCGAAAAAGAAAGAAATTTCATGATTGTACATGGAAGAAAAAGTACGTATAATGTTCATCAACAACCTATAATGCAGGATAACAAAGGGCCATAATAGAAGGAACATTGTAAACTAGAATCTTGTTTTTACGCTAAAAGAAAGTAGAAAAGTAGCCCAATATGGGCATAGCAAAGTTTACTTGGACAGATAAAGAACACTCTAGCCACCTTGAAAAAGGTGGGAAAAGGAAGTTATCCTAAACTTTATTCATGCATGATTAATGCATATGTAACATTTGAAATTAAAATGGAAGCATAATAATGCTACAAAATGAAACAATACACAAGTTGTAATCTATCGTAAAACACAAGAACAATAAATGGTTTCCGAAATATTATTACCTTCATGTAAATAGTGAAAATAGAATTGTTACTTCCGTAGTATGATATTTATAGTAGAACCACAAGGTGGGATATTTGTCGATTGGCATAGTCATTAAGTAAGTAAAGGGATTTATTTGTATTTCTGATAAGCTTACAGTGATACTGCTAAATGTTACTGAGTGTAGGTTGCTAAACCTTGTCGTGTTTTGATGCATGTTGATGACCCTTGTTGGGTACACAAACAACAAGTGATGGTGCGCGTAATAAAGTGTGAAATGAATATGCATATGCTTCTTAAATAATGATTGATGTATAACTAATGACATCTTTGATGATTGTGAATGTAGGTCAAACCAAACAGAGAGTTTTTGTTCAAACCTCTATGTATTCTTAATTTCAAAAAAATTGTGTTGTGAAAGCGATTTATCACCTAGGTTAAAGTGCAATGGAGGAATTATAGACAAGAAGATGAAACTTTGGAAGATAAAAATTTCATGTGTGAAGCATATCCCATGTTGTTTGAAGGGCTAGAAGAAAACATCGGGGATGGTGTTTCGCTCATGGGGGGAAGATGTAACACCCCTCAATAAGTTGTAAATATTTTAATTACTTTTACTAAAATAACATGGTAGATTGTGGACCATATGAAATGCCTGGCTTGAATGGTTAATAATCACAAGTGTTTATTTTACTTTTCATAAATAATATTAACTGTGATCAGCGATAAAATTACAAGAAAAACTGTTAAATGAGAGTTTCACTTATGAGACAGTTAGAAGAAAACAATTCCTTTCCCTAGAAATAAATAATATTAGTTGGGAAAAGTGAGCCAAGGGGGTGAGAGGGAAGAAATCTTGAGTCAACCTTATGAACTTGGTACATAGTTGGAGGAGTCTTAAGAGATGATAACTAAGTTGTAAGCTTATGAACCTCAGGAAGGACGTTGTTGAGGGATACATGACACTGCCAAGTAAAGGATTCTCGAGCTGGTTAGCTAGTGCAATCCCAAACTGTAGTCTAGTGTTTAGTTGAATTCCTAGACTAATACTTAGTAGGGGTCAAGAAGAGTCTAAATATACATGTTATGTTTGTTATTTAGATAATTTTTCTGAAAGTGATAATGGTCTTGGGGGGCTGGGGTTTTGGTAGTGGATACCATACCCATTGTTTGGGTAGAGCAGTCTCTTTCTTGGTGATTTTGTGGATGATTTGGATAGTTAAGGAAATAGATAAGTGGAAATTACACTAAGTATCTATTTTATTTTCTCTTTGTCCTTCAATGGTTCTAAAATTTCTAATTTATTGAAAAATTTTGTTCTATATTTTTCTTCAATTCTATGTAATTTACTGAAAAAAATTGTTATATAGTTTTGGGTAAGGTTGTGTAATTTGTTGAAGAATTATGTTCTATAGTTCAATGTAATTTGTTGAAGAATTATGTTGTGCAGTATTATGTCAGACTATGTAATTTATTTAGAAACCATGTTGTTTCACTATAAGCATAAGAGTGGGGTTTAGGTTTGTTCCAGGCCAGGGCCGATAGAAGTTAGTCATCCTAGAATAGTCCTAGACCTTGTTCTTAAAATGGAGAGGAATGACAGGTTTGAGAGATCAGGTCTTTTTGTAACCCTGGATAAATCTAGAAAATTCTAAGATATCCAATGCAAACAATGGAAGAAATTATGTCTTAATTTAAGAACTAAGAAACATAGGCCTGATCTACAATAATATCTTCCTATAGCATACATAAACTAAAAACAATTGTAACAATATGAAGTGAACCATCAACAAGAAATAGATGGTGTGAACATATGCAAATGACAATTCAATTAGAAATTTTAATGGAATAGAAATCAAAATTTATATGTATATAAATTGAACAATGAAGATCTTTGGAAGAGTTGCTTCCATCAAAGATTGGTAGTCTGAAGACTATGCTTTACTGCTCTGCAACCTAGGGTTTTCTATTCGCCGCTGCAACGGTGCAGTCTAAACCCTCCCTGCTTCTATTCTCCATCAACCTTCCTCCTTGCGACAGCAGCTGCTGGCATAGACCGCACTACAATGGCTGACCCTTAGGGGGGGGCTTCAAAGCCTTCCCCCTCAGCCAAGAGAGATAACCAAGCGAAGGAACCGACAAAGCCTTCCGGTCCAAAACAAGTAAACACGGATACAAGAGATTTCCCAATGTAAGATACGACAAACGCTCCCACTGATAAGTTAGACAGGCATATTGAAGTACAAGAAGGAAAGATTGGGCAACAGGAAATGCCCAAGGGTACATCAACAACATGCAAACCCATAGCAGTTGAACGACCCAAGATAGAACTTCTTAGCCAAAGAATCAATGGTCAAATCCAGTACATGAAGGACCATGCGCTCATTGGAAAATTTATTGGATACTGGCCAACTGAAAAAGCTTTGCAAGGATGGATCTCTACCAAATGGAAACCCAAGGGACATGTCACCCTGCAACTAGGACCAAAAGGGTTTTTCACTGCGATTTTCATTTTCATCGAAGACCAGAATAGGGTTATGGATGAAGGTTCCTACTTCTTCAACTCCGTTGGTCTGTATTTAAGGGAATGGGTAGAGAGATTTTACCTGGACAAGGAGAATTTTAGATGGGCACTAGTTTGGATCTGGATGTACTCACTCCCGTTGGAATACTCGGACGAAGAATCGCTGAGAGACATTGGCAAGGGGCTGGGGGAGTTTATAGATACATCTCCTATGCCCATATTTGTGTCTTCATGAGCCTAGACAAAGCCCTTCCGAACTCGTTAAGTCTCTTCCATGATGACTTTGAATGGATCCAACCCTTAGATTTTGAACATGTACCCTTTCGCTGTCGCAAATGTCATGCCCATGGGCATCTTTTTCGGGACTTCCCTCTAAATGCCAAACCCCAAACCTTAGATCCCTCAAAAAAGTTGGCTCATGATGGCTTTACCAAGGTCGTAAATCAAAAGAGATTGCATAAAAAACCTTCCTCCAGGAAAAATCCCTTGTAGGACGTTGCCTCCATTCCCTCCATAAGCAATAGCTTTGAGGTTCTTGCTAAAACTTTAGAAGACCCACCACAGAGCATTTTTCCAATCCCAAAGCTGATCATCATGACCTCTTCCCCCCCTTTGTCTACCTCTTCTCCCACTCCCCTGCCCCTGAGTGACAACATCAGGATTCCTGAGGCGGCTCGAGAGGACCCTGACTGGAAACCTAATGGAATGGATGTTGACAGTATCCCTAGCCAGACCCTGCACTTAGCATTCACATCAGTAGAAAGCAGTCAGATGCAACATATGGAAGAAGAACTGGAAAGCATTGATTTGGGAGGACTTGACATCTTCGAGCTTGAAAAAGCATGCAGAAGGAAAGACTACGACAATATTCAAGAGCATCAGCTCAATACCCTAGAAGTCATCATCTCCAGGGCTTACCAGCAACAACAACTAGGCATACGACTGGGCAGTCAATGGGATGGCAACTTCTTTCCTAAGGACTCCAAAAAACATGGAAGAAAGACAGATTTTCAAAGAACTATTGCAATAGGGAAAATCCTGGTAAACATAGGCAGATACTCTAAGTTGACAAAGTACTACAAGCCTACCACAAATAGTGAATGATGAAGATCACTTCATGGAATCTAAGAGGGCTCAATAGCCTTGGCAAACTCAAAATGATAAAAAACATGATAAAGCAGGAGTAGCCCCAAACGTTCTTTATGCAGGAAATGAAATGTAATAGTAACACACTTGGAAGCATCCTCTCTAGAGCATGGCTAGGTTGTCACTCGGCTGCAGTGGACGCTTCAGGTGCAAGGATAATTTTAGGGGCAAACCCTTTGGCGAAATTAAGGGGTTTTAAATTTTTAGTGGGTGAATATTTTGTATCATAGTACATTTTTACAAATCACCTCAAATAGCCCACCTTATTTTAAGGGAGACGGTAAAAAAAGGTAAATTTAGCCCTTGAAATTAGGACTTACAACCTTCCATTCGCCCATTTTCAAGAATAGGTTTTATTTAAGTGAATCCATTCGCCCATTTTCAAGAATAGGTTTTATTTAAGTGAATCTTATGGGCCAAATACCATATTTATAAAAGAGGTATGGTAAATTAATAAAAATACAAATAAATGAGAGGTATGGTAAATAAATAAAATATTTTTTATATTTACTCCATAAGTCACCTTATATACATGTAAATAAATAAAACCTCTTTTTATATTTAGTCCATAACCCTCGTTCTATTTATGAAGGCTCAAGAAAGAGGTTTTATTTAAGTGAATCCTATGGGCCAAATACCATATTTGTAAAAGAGGTATGGTAAATTAATAAAAATATAAATAAACGAGAGGTATGGTAAACAAATAAAACATTTTTTTTTATATTTACTCCATAAGTCACCTTATATTTATGCTCAAGAAAGAGGTTTTGTTTAAGTGAATCCTATGGGCCAAATACCATATTTGTAAAAGAGGTATGGTAAATTAATAAAAATATAAATAAATGAGAGGTATGGTAAACAAATAAAACATTTTTTTATATTTACTCCATAAGTCACCTTATATTTACGAACACTCAAAAAATGGGTTATATTTAGGTGAAACCTATGGCCAAAATACTATGGGACAAATACCATGGACTAGATTGTTATTAATACCATGCAAAAAACCATTATTAACCCTAATATTAGAATTAATAAAAATAAAAATGGCACATGGTATTGACCCATGGTATTCACCAAAATGGCACATGGTATTGACCCATGGTATTCACTTGGAATGTAGCCTATTTAAATGGGGGAATTAAACCAGCATGTAGCCTATGCTAAGATTCACTAGGACTTTACAAAGTTTTATTATTTAGTGAAAGACTCACCAAGATCTTACAAGATTTTATAATTGAGTAAAATATTCGCCATGCCTGGTGAGAGATTCGCCAAAAAATTATATATACATATTATATTTTGATAAAATCGCCTCCCATTCTTCCTATATACCATGGAGATTCACCCATTTATTATATTTATAAATTTAAGGGGGGTTCTTAAAATTTTCCCTGTTCGGGTGCCTTCGGGGGACTGGAAATTGCCTCGAACACGCAAGCTATAACGCTCTCAGGCTTTCATGCTTCCCATCACATTATATAGGCTACTTTTCATATAATTAGCACTAACATTCATGGCCATCTCTCCAATGTCTACTTCCCACAGGAAGCATGCAACAAAATTGCTCTTTTAGACATAGTAGAAGCACTCAACTTTAATAGACTCCATCCTCTCTGGATCATTGGAGGAGACTTCAACATGATCACCAAGCTGGAGAAAAAGCAGGGAGGCTGAGCCAAGACGGAACAAGAAAATGGCCATTTTAAAGATTTTATCCAAAACAATATGCTAATTGATGTACAATTCGGTAATGGAATGCACAGCTGGAGCAATCGCAGGGTTGGGCGAGATCAAATTGCTTCCAAACTAGACAGATTCCTCATTTCAGATAATGCTATGCATCTTGGGGGTGACATTTCGGCATCAATTCTTCCATTTTCAGGCTCAGATCATTGGCCTATCTCTCTCCAATGGCAAAGACCAGGCAACTCTACCAGGCGTCCTTTCCACTTCGAAGCTTTTTGGCTTACCCACCCTGCCCTCAATGACCTCATCAGATCTACCTAGACAAACTTCCCTTCACCAGAGGGATCAAAAATGTTTCAGTTTCAACAGAAACTTAAATTCCTGAAATCCCAAATCAAGTGTTGGAATCTGAAAAAATCAACTGGCGACTTTTTGGAAAAAAATTTCATAAATGACACTGTTTGACTTTTCTTCAAAATAGAGTTTTGAAGAAGATTCGAATTCTATCCACATGACGATGAAGCTCTCTGAACCATAGCTGTGTAAGGCATCCCTCTGGCCTGCATGGCTTTACTGGACATGTTTCAAAGACCAAATTGATGAATTCCTAGACCTAAACATAGAAAATGACTTTTGTCCTTTAAAGGACCGGACCTTGACTGGCATGCACATTGGTGATTATTGACAAAAGACCTGAGCCAGCAGGAGCCAGACATGAGGGGAAATGATTAGCATGACTTTCTCCATCAGATCATGGCATGCCCCCTAGTGGAATGCAGCTGAGTGAATGGAGCAGGACACCTAAAATCGAAATGTACAAAGAGTTTTGATCTCTGACAGAGTGCTGACCAGACCGACTCTAACATGCTATATGGAATCTATTCTTGGTATGAAATCACTGTGATGAAATGGAACTAGACTGTGCAAGAGAAGCTTCCTGTCTATTTCTACTATGGATTATTATTAGTGTTTAGTTTCCAAGGAATTTATGACCAACTAGCAAAGCATTTCTTTGCAACACTTTACTAGATTATCTATGAGATCAATCCTTCATGTATGATCGATTAGGAGAAGGAGGCAAAATATGATAATGCGGATTGGTTTTCTTCACCATAGGGAACATAGATTAGATGCTTTGGGTGCCAAACGAATCTTCACATTAGGCCATGTTACATGACCAATAAGGTGGTCTTGCAAGAAGTACCCTATTAGTTGAGTAATATATTGTTTACAAAATTCAATAGAAGTAAAAAGGCTTTGTAGCCCACTCTTCCTTTATGGATTGGGCTTTATGAGCTAAAGAGCCTTAAGGTAGTTGACACTGAAATTCAAGAACTTAAGTGCCTTCATTATGGAACTAGCAGTTTTCATTGATGTGATCCTAGAGAGGTATGCATGCAACATTTTGATTTGATAAGATACAATACACTTGTCCGTATGTACACAGTTACGAATTGGTACAATGTATTAAGGAAGAAGTGGCCAGGAGATGAGGTGGGTACCCCCTAGTCCTAGAGACTCCAAATGTCTAGATAGAGGAGATAAAACAAATATAAATTTCTCAAGTGAACACATCAACAATCAGGAAGAGGATCAAGCATGATCTAGTCACACAAAGTAGTAGAATTTTTAATGTTTATCCCATGAGAAAAGGTGTCATTAAGGAAATGAAACAGAATAAACAACGTGAGGAGGAGAAGGAAAAGCTAGAGGCAAAGAATCGACAAGATAAGGAGCACTCATACATAGAAGAAGTAGAAAAGAGGAAGCAGGATGACCTAATTAGGAAGAAGAAGGAAGTAAAGGAAGAAGTAAGGAAAGCAGGAGAAGAAAGGAAAAGAATTGAAGAAGAACAACAAAAAACATGCTCGCAGGAGGAAGAAGCCACATAGATGATGGACGAAACAAATATGGCCCAAGAGGTAGGAGAGTTGGAATAACAGGATGATATAGAACCCATTGTAGATGAGATGGAAACTCCATTAGAACCTCCTCTTAGTGATGGTCATCTCGCATCACTGAAATGGGAATTTTCCCTCCACCATATGACAGGGTCATGGATATATCGAATGGTATGTTCGACCAATTGAAGAAAAGGATGGTTCAGGAAAGACAAAGGTACTTCCAAAATGATCATGAACATCCAATCTCCATATCCACTCATGATCTAATAAAAGATAATACCAGGAGAAACACTCGAGCGGTCATGGTATAAAATGTCTCTTTCGTGACAACAACATAACATAACTCAAAATATCTAATGAGCTATAAGTCACGACTAAGGAAGGATTTAGCTCCAAAAAAGAAATAGGTAGATCATCTCAATATGGAGAATTAATTACTATCTTCCAACAACCTCGACACAAATGGAGATCGGGTTAGTTATACTTGAAGAAATGGGGCCAATGGAGGACATCATGAAACAAATATATAACGAGATTATTCTCTTGCATGAGGTAGTGGCACCCCTAGTCGAAATACAAAAGAAATCAAAAGAGATCCTGAAGCTCCTAGATTCTGCAAACATAATCATAGATTTGATACAAGAGTGTCGTGTCAAGTATGAGAATATTCTAGAGTGGTTGGTCAAGAAGGACATATCTGCTAGCGAGGTGGACAAAGTAGAATTAAGAATTCATATTCAGAACTATACCTTTCTTGGTGAACATGTGATAAACATCGTAGCACCTATGGTTAAATTCATAGCAGATTGGAGTCCCTCGCATATAAACATGGAATTCTTTCTGTGGTTTCACTTGGACAGATAACATGCAAGGATATCATCATTTGGGAGATAAAAAAGTTTATTGAGAAAATCGGGCAAGCATCAAGTCAAGAATGCTTGGATGTCACCAAGAGCATTATTCTAGAGTATGAAATTGCACCAGCTAAAGTTCACATGAAATTATCTTGGTTGTGGAATATTATGCAATCTAGTTCCAAATCCACACTCTCATAAGAATGAGAGGTAAATATGTGATATGTTGTCGCTCTTTCAATCGGATTCAAAGTTACCAAAATAGATTTTAGAGCATGGCACTCATATATCACAAATGAACTCCATGTTGAAGCTATTAATTTGTCTCTTCCTCCTCCATAAGGAAAATTTTTCTTATTAGAGTTTTGTCTTATATATCCATTGTTTTATATGTAATTTATTTTTTGTAAGCAATCATTCCAATGTAAATATGTCCAATAGACACAAGTGGAATGTGAAGAGACACATGTAGAATGTGAAAACTTATATGGATGCCCATAGGCCATAGAATTTGAAGACTCGTGAGGAAACCCAAGAGTCATTCTAATTTGTTATAAATAGGCCCTTGTAAATCAAGTAAATGGATTGGAATTTTAAATATTTATCCTTGGCTTCTACAATGGTGCATATGACGGAAAATCATTCTTTAGAGAAGTTATGGCTTCATGTTCCACTACTTGAGCTAGTGTTTCATCAATGTAGCTATGTGCTTGGAATATTTCATCAATTATCAAAAGGTCTAAAAGCCAACACCCTTTGATGAATGTATTGCGAATGTAGTAATACTATTCTTTATATGTTTGTGGTTTATGTTAATGTAATACATCCTAAACATAATGAACTACTTAATTGGTTTAGATATGGATCTTGTTGAATGGGTGGTGTTTATTGTCGTTTACATTGTGAACTAATTATTAGGTTAATCAAAAAGTATTTCTATTTTTCTCTCATGTCCCTCTTAGGATAGTACGATTACATCCCTATTAGAGCCTATTCTTTCTCTCGTTCACAGGAGCTCCCTTTACACTCTATATTCGGTGTCGAAAAATCTTACAAACTTGTTGCCCCAAATTTGTTTTTAAGATATCTTGTGTATGTGTTGTGGCCAAGGAATACCTCTATATAACTTGAAAATGGTGGTCAAACCGTATAACCAGATGGGTCCCTACTCCAAATTTTGTGAGGTCTAGTTTGGACTTCATATCAGTGAGACCCCACGTATGTTGGCAGAATCCAATACCATGAACATCCTTGTTCTAGAAGGGGGGTCATATGACAAGCTGAGATCGTAAGGTCTGTTTGAATCTCTTTCCTTAAATGGCTTCAACCAAGATTATAATCCTGAGGTGTTTTTGAAAGGCTTTAGATATTTCAATCCTCACAGAATTCTGACATAACTTGTCACATTTAAAGTTCAATGGCAAGGGTCCAATAACCCTAATTTACTATGTAATTGAAATTGTACAATTTTTATTTTCAACTGTAGTTTATTCAAAATATATTTTTGCAAGGTGGTTTACCCTTGCGTTGAATATTCATGCCAAGAAGTGGTCTTATTATTTAGCTACTACTTCTATCTTTTCATTTAAACAGTTGGATAATGAGCTTCAATGAGTCTTTAACAAGTATGACTATCAAGATATTATTAATGAAATTAATTGACTTAGGATGGAATCAAATGAAACTCTTAAAAATTTTGCTGATATATTTCTTCATATTTGTTATGAGTTTCTAGATGAAGATGTGAATTGGGAAATTTTGAATGAAAAATTTCAGTTCTTGGTTAGGATTTCAAGAAAATATTTTGAATCAGATCCACCGCATGGTCCTATTCAAGAAGAATTCCAATGTCTAGAGGAGGAATTTAATGTTGCTTTTATCCCTTTTCCTCCGCCATTTGATGTTCTGTGTGTTGCGCCTATTCAAATTAGAAATATGGAAAATCAAATCCATGAACCTCATTAAGCAACCATTCCCAATGGTGAGGAATCTTCTGATGAGGAATCAATTTTCCTCTCTTCTCTTGCTCGAGATGATTATTTCCCTTGATTTGTTGACAAGCCATCTCTTAGTCCTAATAACAAACTTGTTGATCTTGAACCCATTAATGAAGTTGAAACCTTAGTAAAATATCATCCTAATCATTTTGTTCCTTTTCAATTTCATGTTGATGAGCATCTAAGTTTAACAGATGAATCCTTTTTTTAGCAGGAAGATTTAGATTTGCAGAATTTTGAAATGGAGTCTAGTCTGATCATTGAGAAGTTTCTTTTAGAAATATCTATCCCCACTTGTCATGCCTCATGTTAGGATTTCCATAGTGAATGTGGTTTCAAACTGATGCAAGGAAATCAATGTTTTCAATAAAATTATATGTTAATCATTGAATATCTTTGTTGTAGTCATGAAAATCCATCGTAGGAGAATCGAATATCCCATGAATATTGCGATTCTAGATTTTTTTTGTCTTATGATGATTGTATGAATGACTATTTCTTAAACGAGCAATTGACTACACTCCCACAGTCCAAGATTCGATCTTACAAATGTTTAGAGCCTTGTCGAGAACAAGGCACACTTCATTCAATGGTAATGGTTATGTCAGGTTCCCACTATTCTAGTGATACTCTTGAATTTGATTAGTTTAAAGTGTTTTCCAAAATTTCTATTATGAATTGCATCTCCTCAAAGCTGGATTCTCTCTTGAGGGATTTTTGTTTTCTTCACATTCAATTCTCTATTCCTGGAGATAGAAAGTTTGGTCAAATATCTGAACTTCAACTAATGTATCCTTCTTCACGCAAATATTTAATCTTTAATTCAGAAACAAAGAGTGAGCTTAATAATTATCGAATCTTGTAATATGACTCATTTCCTTCTTCATCCATGGAAGAGATTGACCCACACACTAGCACAAATTACTACCAATCTATATGTGATTTGCAACTAGAAATTGATCTTACATATGATATGGATAGGTTTATGGTTAACTTGCCTTTGTAAGGATTTTCGGGTGCTTATTTTTATGACCATATTGTATATTTGTTAGAAGAGTCCTACCTATCAAGTCCCATGGCTCGCAGTAAGTACCTTCATGCATATAATTAAGATTTGCATGGATGTTAGCCTAACAACTGTTTTTGTGGTATCTCTTTTCAAGTCGAGCAGTGAATTATTTCACAATATTGTACTTGCACTTTATGCTTTCTTGTATGTGTGAATATGATCCACATATGTTTACTTCATTTATGCATTCATAATTCCATTTAAAATATCATGTAATTGCATGTTCATACACATAAAATAAGAGGAAAATAAAAGGGAAACATAAAGAGAAAGAGACCCCAAAGCTTGATAACGAAGTTCACCTCATGGGGGCTACGTCTTTAGTCCTTACTTAAAGTGGGGAGGAATTTTCATTCATAAATAATGAAATTAGAATGAATACATGTAAAAAATACTTCTTATACCTCCACTTCTAGGGATGGCCTGAAAATTCACTACTTTGTTGAAGAAATGGACAACACCATTGGATTCATTACAAAATTTCACAGAATTTGACTATAAAGTCAACCTCATTTTGCCACTGTGACCTTGGAGCCTCTAGGGAATCTCAAATCTTCCCCACATATTCGCCCACAATAATATTCCTAGAATACTTAAGGGAATATGCTTTGAATATTCTCCTCGTACAATGTGTCATAGGGTTCTGTTTGGGCAGGGTTCCCCCACGCTCGATTCTTCTCTGTACATGTTTTTCCTCTGCCCCTCAACCATCGAAATAATTGAGGTTGAAATACAATGTTCTTAGTGGAATTTACAAAGCTCCGGCTAGCATTGGTGGTCAGGCCATGCAACTTGGGTCATTTCGGGTGACAGGTGGTCACGTGATCAACCCCCATTGACCCACTCCACCATTTCTTTTATGAATACATAGGACTTGTGGTTTTTGGCAAGTAATATTTTGTTGTGTATTGTTTTGGTACCACTAACAAATCCTTCAGATGAGTTTAACACCCACTAGTACCATAGTACATACATATTATATATGGTACAACTGGGTCGGCAGGGTTTGACTGCCTGTCGACTAGTCTCTTTTTAATATTTTTTTAACTTATATTTATAATCTGACAAAAATTGCTATTGGATTTTTTGGGGTCATTGGGAAAATTAAGTAGGTGACAATTTATTCACTTCCATCTGCCACAAAGGTCCAAAAAATTGACATGTTTCTAACTCGGTGCCATGTAGCACATTTTGATTTGTTTGTACTACTGACTGTGCTACTAACTATGATGATGCCATCATGCTCATGTCATATGACATGTGCCATCCCGTGATTGGCTGAATTTTGATCATACCACCACATTATCATGTTGATGTAAGTAGCCATACAGAGGATTTCAACATCCAACTACTGACGTCAGCTGCCATGTGGTATATTGTTGGTCCTGCCTGCAAAAAAATTAGTTGATTCTCAAAAAATTCATCAAGCCCTAAATTTCACATATAGTATCAGATTGAGGTTTCATTCATTGTATTAGATTTAAGATGAATAGCTCTTCGATTTGAGATAAGTTTCATTGAGTTTCAAGGACTTCAATAATTTGGCCTTTTAGGATCCTCCTAGATCATTCCTCCCCACTAAGGAACTTTTGGTCCTCCAAACTCATGAACAAGATATTCAATCTTTGGTACTCCCTTGTGTGCATAATGATTTCCCTTTAATGATACACTTCCTTCTCCTTCATCTTTGTACTTCAGATCCATAAGTGATGAACTCACACTTTTATCCTATGCAAAATTTTAGTACAACTTGAAAAATACATGTTATTTGACAAGACTAAACATGTCCCAAGAAAACCCCATACTTGTGAAGAGTTTATAACACACTCATTGGTCAAGTTTACATCAAAATCATAACTAAAACCATACCCAAGATATCAATGAAAAAGTACACAATGTATCACCATGTTGCATTGATAAGTGATGGTAAACACTATATCACTTTTACAGGCATTTCATGACATGTGATTTACAAGAATGTGGTGATGTTAAATTAATTAAAAATGCTACCCATTTCTTACCCAAACATGTTAATTGGTTCTCTACCAGTAGTTGGCTTTCTTCTTGAAAAACTTCATTGATGTTTCCTTCTTTCTTCACAGGTTCTTTCTGTCACTCCTTTAGTCATTTCTCTATATGCAGCTCTCAACATGTGTTCCTATGATGCCCACCTTTGTGGTAATAGTTGCAAAAGTTCTTTCTCCTCTAGAATTTGTGGACCTTGCTTGAAATATCGTCTCTAGTGCATTTCTGGAGATGAGAACTCTCCCTAGCTCTGCTTGTGGAATCGTCACTACCACTTGAATGTTGTGTTGTGCTTTTAAGATCTGTCATTGATTTTTCACTAGATGTCTTGGAGGATTATTTATCATCCTTTCTAACATAGCTAGGTCCTACATAATGAGGAAATTCCTCCACTTTCATGGGATTCACAATGCCCTAGCCATTAATGTCGGGGCCCTTTCCTTGATAGCCCATTTTCTTCATCAACTTTGAACCAATTCATGTAGTATGTTTCTCAAATGCAATAAAATAATCTTCATAAAGAGAACATGAAATGGAAAAATCATTTTTTACCTTAGGCACTGGTGATGAGGGCTTGTCATATTACAACTTTCCCAAGGCTTCTTTTGTGGCTTGTATTTTATGATGCAATTTTTTTTTCCTCTGTTTTTTATAGGACTCTCTCCATTTCAGAATTTTCCACTTCAATTCTTTGGTTGATATCTTCAAGTTCTTAGAGACAGGTATTTTTTCGTGCTCTTCTCCTCTTTGGTGCCAATTCTACTACAATCTTTGTCTCATCGACTAAATCAGAAACTAAGTCAGTATGTCTATCACTTAAAATCCCAAGAGCTACAATCTTCATCTAATCGCCTCAATTAGATCCCAGGTCAATTGGTCCAACACTTGAATATCTGATAACATAACCTTCTCCTCATCCTATGATTCAAATTATTGGTCTTGGTGCACAGTAGACACTTTCTTCTACTTCTCTTTTCTATCATTCCTCTTTGGCCTCAATTCCAAATACAGCTTCAAACAATGTTCCTTGTCATGGTATTCTTTCTCACAATTAGTATAAGAGGGATTTTCTTCCTCTTTCCTTTTTTTGTTTCCTTCTTTGCATAGTTGTCCTATTCACACTTTCCCCTTCTTTCAAGGTGAATGGCTTTCACACTAGACGATTCAAGAGTAGTAGGCTCAAATAAAAAAAAAAAAAAATGTCATAGATAATCATGTAAAGAACCAATATGCGTCATCAGAGTATCAGGTGAAACTAAAGGAATTCCTAATGCTAAATATTCTTTCCTAAATTATTCTGTGAAACATTACACATCTTGTACTTTGCCTTGTTCATATGTTGTCATTATATCATGTCTCTCCATCAATTTGCTAATGGATAAAACTTCCCTTTTAAAGTAGAAACAAATTGGTATTGGGAAGAGAGGAGTTATCCACATGCTTACTACCTTTTTGAACTTTTATTTCCCATCATACGAGAGTGGTTCCTCATAGTAGAGGAGATGCTAATGGGACCTTGGCGTCATATCTTCAATATGCTAAATATGGAAATACACTTCAATATTTCTGATATAGTTATTCAACTTTTCTACATTGGACTCTGCATTAAACAGAAGAAAATAAAACTTACATCCAACTTAAAAAATATTTTTTAAGAGCTTTTATAGTTTGCGAACGATGAGAAGATGAGGAGGAAGTGTAGCATTAACTAGCAGATGGATATGGGGGTTTAGCAAACTCTCCTCTTCCTCCTCCTTGATTTACCAAGTCCTGATCATTTGTTTCTTTCTTTTCCTTCTTTGGCATTATCTTCTCATACTTTGCAAACATTTTATTAACTTTGTTGACCATGCTATAAAAGGCCTTATGAAAATTTCACTCTTCCTCCAATCGAACATCTTCATCTACCATTTTCCTTGTTTGTACTAGATGCCCTGCTTCCAGATCAAAAGACTTAATTTTATCTTCACCCTTTTGAATTTCTTTCCCTATTATCATATAATTGTAATTCACATCAGAAGACGACCCGTTCTGATACCAAACTTGATCCAGATCTTTTTTCTTTATTGATGCATTCATATTTTCATTTAAAAGAGCATGTAACCATAAATCCATACACATAAAAGAAGAAGAAAATAAAAGGAAATCATAAATACAAAGAGACACCAAATCTTGATAATGGATTTCACCTGATGGGGGCTATGTCTCAGGGCCGTGCTCAATGTAGGGAGGCCTTTTGATTCTTCAACAATATAATCAAAATGAATACATGGAAAAAATACACCTTATCCCTCCACTTATGGGGATGGCCTGAAAATGCACATCTCTAAAAAAGAAACACATATCACAGCTGTATTTGTGGTGAAATTTCTTGAAAATTGACTGTAAACTCAGCTTGCTTTCATCATTGTCTTCTTGGAGCCTCTAAGAAATATCAAAGATGCCCTGTAGATTCCCTAACATTAATATTCATAGAATATTATAGGGAATATGTTAAGAATATTTTCCTTGTATGGGGCACCACAGCGTTCCATCTGGGAAGGGTTCCCACATGCCCGGTTCAATCATGTAGAGGTTCCACCTAAACCCCCAATGATCGAATGAATTAAGGTTTAAATAAAATATTCTTGGGGGAATTTACAAAGCATTGGTTGTTGTCGATGGTTAGTCAATGCAACTCGGTTCGTTTTGGGTGTGGGTGGTGACGGGTTCGACCCCCACTGACCCACTCCACCATTTATTTTATGAATACATCAAACTTGTGGTTTTTGGCATGTAATGTTTCATTGGTCATCATTTTGCTACCACCAATAGACCGACCAACAAATATGATGATCTAGTTCAACACCCGTTGATACCATAATATATATATATATATATATATATATATATATATATATATATATATATATATATATATATATATATATATATGGTAGGGTCAAGTCGATGGGGTTTGACTACCCATAAACTTGTCTTTTTTGAATAATTTTTTTGAAGTTAAATTTATAAACCATAAAAAACTCTTACCAATTTTTTAGCGGTCATTGGGAAAATTAAGTAAGAAACAATTTAGTCACTTCCATCCATCGCAAAGGTCCAAAAACTCACTCATTTAAGAAAAATGACTGACTTCCAACTAGCTTCCATGTGGCAAATTCTGATTCATCTGTGCTATTGACTAGGTTGCTGAATGTGATGCTAACATTATGTTGATATCATCTGCCATGTGTCATCCCGTGACAGGATTCATATTGACCGTATCACCACATCATCTTGATGCCATCAACATCCATATAGATGACGTCAATATTCCTACTGTTTGCATGAGCTGCGACGGGGGAGACTATGGATCGGGCCTATAAAATATTAGTTATTTATCAAAAACTTCAGCACACCTTAACTTTCGCATATGGTGTCGGATTGAGGTTTTTTTATGCCATTCGATTTAGAATGAAGATATCTTAGATTCAAGATAGGTTTCACTAAGTTTCGAGAACTTCAAAATTTTGGCCTTTTAGGGTCCTCCTAGATCAGTAGATGTTCTGGATATTTAGATCCGTCATGGAATTGTACCTTTTCTTGGTTTCATACGATCATATCCTTCGACTCAAAGGTTAGTAGAAACATTAATAGTTGCATTGGAAGTTCCATTTCGCTTAGTCCCCATCTTCCCAGTTGTTAGTTTAGGTTAGGTTAGGTTGCATTTAGTTAGCTTACATTACATTTTTTCCTTTTATGTTTTCTTATTTCTCATGCCCTACCCAATTGTTGTCTCCAAATTATCCTTTGGCTTCAGTACGAATTTTCATGGAGGTTGGATTGGAGCTTCGAGATGATGTGCCTAATTTTTGGGAAAGTAAAATTGTAGTAACGTGCAACCTTTGGCTAACACGCTACTCCTTTTCTTTGACTTGGTCTATATAAATTTGAATGATGATGATGTTTGGATGGAAAAGATAATCTATTCAACGAGAGAAGCTAAATCATAACCTATATACCCACATCCATTTAGGATTTGTGCTTCTAGACTCAGTTTTGTTTATTGAAGAATATTTCCTTGCCAATCCAATTGAGTAGAGAAATGTAAGGTGAAAACCTATAGTGAGCAAACCGATATCATAGGTTTATATAAATGGCTCTGGTTTCTCCTACTCTCAATAAGTCGGGATCCATCTTTCACTCATGTTACATATGTTTAATAAATTCTTCAATATTATCTTTAATAAAATAAATTAAATGGTGAAAGAAGAGAAAGGCTTCATGCATAAAGAGGTGAAGCAAGAAACTCTTTTGCGGTACTGAATAGGTTCGTTGGTAGCAAAATGGTGCGTGTGCACCTGTTGTGACTTTGTTGGGGTAGTGAACAAACCTGTTCGCAGCACAGAAACACCAAATATGAAAAAAAAAAAAATCATGATATTTAACTCATGATTTTATATTACCCTTATCTTAGATAAAAACTATTTTGATATGGTAAGCTTTGTATTGTTTTACACCAGGTAAATGAATGAAAGAGACTATATCATTAATTGGGTGGAATGGGGAATTTGAGGTAATCCACGAAGAAAATAACTAATTCCTAAAGAGTTGAAACTCTATTCATAAAATTATACCAAACAAAGAAGCTGGAGTTCTCATATTCTACCACCAAGTGTTGTTCTTGTGACAACAACCCTCTAAATTATTTTCCTAATTCAATTTTCGAGCCTGCATTAACTTCTATTTAAATCCATCTTCTATCATGTTTATAGTTTTTCATATTTTCCTAAGTGTCAACTATCCTTGCAATGTTTCTAAATTTCCTCTTTTCTCCTAAGTCAGATATTCCTAGTTTCCATCAGTCTATCTTTAGAAATTCTTGTGCTATCTTCCTATGATGGAAAAGAAACAAAGAATAACTTCTCTTTAAGGAAAAGTGTACTTTCCTAGCTTAGCAGTAACAAAAGCTACTGATGGTTGAAACTGCACCATATTCAAGAAAAAGTGTACTCTTAGCTCTTAGTGGGGGCACTTTCTTCAATTAGTGGAGTTCACTCTTAGTTCACAAGGAGATCACACTGATTGTTGTCAGTGTTTGTGTCCTATTGATCTGTACTTGAGTGTGCTTCTAATTGTCTATGATTGTGCTCTCCTCTTGTCCCTTTTTCATGTGCCTTCTTTATTTGGATGGTGAACACACTCATAGAAAATAAGAGTCCACTTCATTCAAACTAACTAATTTAGTTATCAATCAACAAGTAGTGGGCATGCATGAACTTTTATTTCATGTAAAATCTCTTTATAAGGAACCCAACTATATTTCATTCTCACAATTGTTATCAACATTGTGTTGAGTGCACTTCTTCACTTAAAGGAGACTTCTCTTCAACATTGATCACAAGTACTTTTTTTATGTGTATTTCTTGATGTCTTTTTTTATTTTTGTTGTCTCCTTTATTTTCCTTGTTGGTGTTTCGATCCATTTCAGCTCCTCTAGTGGAATTTTCATCCACAATATAACACCCTCCTCTTAGATCCACCCAAGTAAGCATTCCAACCAAGGTAAACATGAGATGAGAGGATACTATGATCATATTCAACCTCCTAGGTGACCTTAAGGAAGTGGAATCAATGGAACATCACACACAGTCGTCCAACATCCTCAACAAAACCCTCAGAAGAAATGTCAGCGACTGAGACAACTTGTCCCTGGGTCCCACTGTTGTTCTGTACCTCTTATGCCATATTTTCTCTCATGATATGGGAAAGGAATGTTGGAAATAATACTGAGATGGGGGGTGAATTAGTGTTATCAGATCAATAATTTAATTTTCAAAACTGATTTGTATACACTATTTCAGCTCAGTGAACCAGCGTGTATATGCAACTGTACTTAATGCAACTAGCGTATATGCAGAGATATTGTGATTTACCCAAATTATCATGTATTGAACTTTAATGAGTATATCAAGAATTCATTAGATAATGCAGTAAAAATAGATTAAAGCATCACACATAAGCAACACACATCAACACCAAGATATAAGGTGGAAACCCAATGTGGGTGAAAACCACCTGCTACTGTCATCTCTGTCTTCTTTTAATAATAAGAAAATTTTGCTTACAATTTTTGTATTGTTGCAGTCTTATACCAGTATGCAAGCTTCTACATGTAGAAGGCTACAACCTTCTCTCATTCTCCATCTTCTACTGGAAGGGAGCTACAACCCCCTAGCTCTTGTACTAGACATTATGTTTGCTTAGTACATAGGCGCCGACCTACAGAAGGCTACAACCTTCTCTTTCTCTTCTAGGTACCACGTTTAATAAATTTTTAGAATGGATCCATTAACAGCATCATAAGTGTAATTCAATCATCAAATATATCTACATCAACCAATAACCTTTTGAACCAACCACAACCGAATCAATCAATCACTTTGACAACCCAACAATCTGATCATATAGTAACTAGCACCCAGACCAGAACCCAGAACTCTACAACAGCAAACAACAGCAACTAAAACATAGTTTATAAGGTATACACTACTTTCATGTGCTGAACCTGCGTGTGTACGCGCTTTCCTCAAAATCAACCAGCGTATACATCTGCAAATATTAGTTCATAATTTTGTAGCTATACCTGACTTCAGTTATACCCAGATCATATCATTTACAGAATAATATATGCATCAGTATTTAGATCTAGAATATTCATGAGCTAAAACACATAATGATAGTTCATTTTATGCCTTAGCCCGCAGGGGTTTGGTCTCGTGGTCAGTGAATGGTCTGCTAAGTCATTCGTGCCGCTGTGCAGGTCACGAGTTCAAGTCTCTTCTTACCTTGAGGGGTCGTTCCTTGCGGGCTGGGTAGTTCCTCCTCGCTGTTATAGTGGCAGCCGGTGGGATTCGACCCCATGTAACATGAGTACAATACCACCGCCGTTACCAATTCAGCTAGATATATATAAAAAAAGATAGTTCATTTTACACCTTAAGATCCCAATCCATCATTAGATTTTATTCTCCATCAACCGCTAAGGTTCCTCCTTAGTTTAGATCCAGCAATGCACCATAACCCAATAACCTGCATACTAGATCTCACACTTCATCAGATATTCAATGCTTGTGTTCCTTGGCCTAATGATCTTCTTCGCCTTTTATAGTTTTAGGCCTTTCTCAATACCATGGACCAAAACCACTTAGGACCAATACCTTGGATCAAATACCTAGGGTCAATACCTTGAACCAAAAACCATGGACCAATATCATGGATCAAAATACCATGGACCAAATACTTCAGACAAAAACATAGTTTTCCAAGGTATACGTGCTTTTCTTTCTGTGAAAGTGCATGTGTACGTTATATGCTCCTTTTGTTCTATTAACCTACGTGTATACGCGACTTGGTCAATGGTGAACCTCCGTATACCTCTATTTCTTCATTTTGTGAAGACTAATATGTAATTCTTTGTTGTTTGCTTGCTATACTATGATTCCTTGAAGCTACCCTGCATTGCATTCTGTCACATATGATATCTCTTCTGTAGATTCATCTAGTTACCATATACAAGTGAGTTGTTCTACTACAAGTGGGTTGCCATCAAGTACAACACATACATCATAATGCCAACAATCTCCCCGTTTGGACCTAATGGCAACAACAACCACACCAAGTCACTCTCCCCCTTTGACATCAAGGGCAAAGGGTCATGCTCCACTTGAGTTCATGCTGAATTCTCTAATATGCTGAAGTGTGCTGATTGAGCTCCCATGATTGAGACCATGCTCCCCTTGAGCATAAGCAAGGTATGCAAAAAGGTGTTCTAAAAGAAGAGCATGACTCTATACATACATTAGAAATTACCTTCCTATCACCAAAGGCTCATACATACATCCATCTCCCAACCAAGTGGGGATATACCAAATTTGACTCATCCAACCAACCAAGTGGGGATATATCAAAAAACAAGAAACATTACATCATCCATCCCATGCATAGTGGGGTTACAAATTAGGTCTTTTCATGACCTTTACAAATAGAGACCAAATTTTTAAACAAGACCATGATAGTAATCAGCAACTATCATATGATCTGCACCATCAACAACATCTGTCAATCAACATCCAAACTAGAATAATTCCATCATTAGTTCCCAAACTATCATCAACCATGTTCTCCCCCTGAACCTGTTCCACCTTTTCACTGTCAGTTATGATCATTGCATATGTCAGTAAGAGATATCAAAGCATCATCATCAATAGGATATTCATCAAGTTATCAACAACTTTATAAGGACAAATATATTTCCACATGTTATCACTAGAGTGAAGCCATCATCAAATAGAGCAGATAATTGCCAGAACCTTAACAGACCCCTTTGTTTCTTTTTTTATTGAGTCTGGCTCACTGCTTTCCTTCAAACCAACAAATACGCAACTGTGCCCATAGAAACCCATGTATGTACGTGACTACGCTTTATGAAACTCATGTATAACCACCTTTATTTGAAGAAAATAGGAATTAACAGTAGGATGATGCAGCAACTACTCCCAGCTTTTGTCTGAGATATTCAAATGTCTCTCAGGGCAGTGGTTTAGTGAATATATCAGCAACTTGTTCTTTGGAGGGAACATACTCCAGTTTGACCTTTTGTTCAAGAACTTGTTCACGTAGAAAATGATATTTGATGGGTATGTGCTTGGTCTTGGAGTGCATGACTGGATTCTTTGAAATAATGATGGCACTTGTATTATCACATAGAATGGAGATAGGTGGAGTACATGTGATCTGAATGTCTTGCAAGGTTTGCATCATCCAAAGTAGTTGTGTGCAGCAAGATGCAGCAGCCACATATTTTGCTTCAGCTGTAGATATTCCAATTGAACTTTGTTTCTTGTTGAACCAAGACACTAACCTGAAACCCATATAGAATGCACCACCACTAGTGCTTCTTCTGTGATCAAAACTTCCTACCCAATCTACAACTGTATATGCATGAAGTGTAAGATTGGTATCT
The DNA here is from genome assembly GCA_031772625.1 of Pinus tabuliformis. NCBI lineage: Eukaryota > Viridiplantae > Streptophyta > Pinopsida > Pinales > Pinaceae > Pinus > Pinus tabuliformis. The sequence goes on from CM062820.1 coordinate 101,912,906, forward strand.
CTAGGATACCATAAACAAAATTTTTGTGTTCCTTGAAGATATTTGAAAATACTTTTGACTACCTGAAGGCGTGTTTCCTTAGGATTTGCTTGGAATCTTCCAACTATTCCCATTGCATGCATGATGTCTGGTCGGGTACCTGTTAGATAAAGAAGACTGCTAATCATAGATCTATAAGTTGGTTGATGTACTACTGCTGATTCATCATTTGAGCTAAGACTGCATCCTATTACCATTAGGGTACATACTGCTTTAGAATCTTCCATGCCATACTTTTTCAGGATCTGTTTGAGATATTTGGTTTGTGAGAGAAAAATACTATCTTTATTTTGTTGAACTTGTAGAAAAAGAAAATAGGTAAGCTCACCAAGCAAGGACATTTCAAATTATTGCTACATTACTGAGGTAAAATTCTGACTCATGGATTCTTCATTGCTACCAAAAATGATATCATCAACATACACAACAATTATTAGCAATTTATCAGTGTCCATATTTGTACATAGATTGCTATCTGCTGACCCCTTTGAAAAACCCTGTTGGTGGAGATATTTGTCAAGACGGTAATACCAAGCCCTTGGAGCCTGTTTTAGACCATAGAGAGACTTTTTGAGTTTGCATACAATTTTTGCATCATTTCCAAGAATGAATCCTTCTAGTTGTTCAATATAGACTTCTTCTTCTAAGTCTCCATTAAGAAAGGCAGATTATACATCCATTTGATATACTTTGAATTTCTGAAAACTAGAAAGAGTAAGAAACATTCTTATGGCTTCAAGTATAGCAACAGGTGCAAAAGTTTCTTCAATATCTATACCTTCTTGTTCAGCACATCCTTTGCAAACAAGTCTGCCTTGTTTCTAATAACTTCTCCATTTTCGTTCAGCCTATTTTTGAATATCCATTTGGTTCCTATGATATTCTTATCATGAGGTCTAGGAACTAATTCCCAAGTATTATTCTTTTCAATTTGCTCAAGTTCTTCATTCATGGCCTTGACCAAACATTCATCTCAGCATGCTTCATTTACATTTTGAGGTTCAGTGGAATATAGTAATTCTAGATAGCTTGAGGCTTCGGCAATAGTTCTTCTTGTCTGCACACCTACCCCCTTTCCCCTAAAATTTGAGTTTCTGGATGATTTTTCTTAACATACCTAGATGGAGTCTTTTCTTCTATCGTTATCTCTTCTTCTGATGCTTCATTGGTTTCTTCTTTAGAATCAATGTGATTTGATGTGGGAAAATGATCCTCATCTTCTTCATTTTCATAATCCTCGGTTTTTATCTATTTTGGATTTTTTTCATGCTTCATCAACTACAACATCAATACTTTCAATAATTTTCCCAAGTCTTTTATTATAACATTTATATCCTTTAATTTGGGAAGAGTAGCCAAGAAGAATACCTTCATCTGCTTTGGGTTCAAACTTACCAAGTTTTTCATCAATCCTTTTGATGTAACATTTCCTTCCAAAAACTTTGAAGTATTTTACAGTAGGAGTCTTACCATACCAAAGTTCATGTGGAGTTTGAGTGTTGTTTACCCAAACACTTAATTGGTTGAGAATAGTGGCGGTGCGAATGCAGCTTCACCCCAGAAGGTTGCAGGAGTTCCAGATTCATCTAGCATAGCACGAGCCATTTGTTGAATAGTTCTATTCATCCTTTCTACCACTCCATTTTGTTGAGGAGTCCTTGTGGTGGAGAAGTGGCTTTTTATTCCATGTTGTTCACAAAAGTCAAAGACTTCATCCGAGGTAAATTCTCCTCCTCGATCAGATCTGAGGCATTTGATTTTGTGATCTGATTCATTTTCAAGAAAAGCTTTGAAGGCTTTGAACTTTTCAAATGGTTCATCTTTATGCTTTAGAAGACCTAGCCAACACATTCTGGAAAAATCATTAATGAACAATATAAAGTATTCTTCTCGACGAGGTGACTTTTTCCTTGATGGTCCACATAAATTAGTATGAACAAGTTCAAGAGGCTTACTAGCTGACCCTTCCTTTTCGATGAATTGAGATCTGGTTTGCTTACCGAATTGACATGATTTGCATATAGTATTTTTAGGAATGTTGATATCTGGAAGATCACGAATAGCCTGGAATCTGCATGCTTTTCTTATTTTAGAAAAGCTTAGATGTCCCAATCTTCTGTGCCATAGCAAGTTTTCATCATTTTTGCTTAGATAGCATTGTTGTTGTCCTCCCTTGAGTATGTATAGGTTGTTTGGAGTTCTTGTACCTTTAATCATGGTTTCTCCTGTATCAAGCTTACGAACAACACATCCATTTGATCGAAAAACTACATTTCCTTGATCACACATTTGACTGACAATCAACAGGTTATGCTTTAAGCCATCAACATACATGACATTCCCAACTTTAACTTTTTCTTTCATGAAAATAGAGCCTTTACCTTTTACGATAGCAGGAGCATCATTTCCAAATGAGACACTCTTTTCCATTTCTACGGCATTATATGAGTGTAGTTTTTCTTTGTCACTTGTCATGTGTGTTTGGTCAATTTAGTGATGTCTAAATTGCAACTTTTAAATGTCAACCCGGGGCTCGTAAGCTGATGAAGTGATGTGTACTGTATGTACTTAGGCAACTATTTCTTAAGTTTTTGTCGTTTTTAACTTTTTAAGTTTGTTTTCAATTCTATTTCTCCTACAGTGATGTGATGGAAATGAAATAAAATGAGTGAAGTGTGTGTGATTGTGATGAGTCCTAAATGATTTCTTAAAACTTAAAAGTGATCTACCAGAAAGCTTTGAACAACAACTGAAATGAAATTAACTCTTGAAGGAAAATGAAAGCATCAAATAAAAGACCAATGGCATTGGCCCAGTACCTCTACTGCTGATAAAAATGAGATTGAAAATGACATCTACATTAACTCAATTAAGAACAAGAATAACTACTTTAACTCCTCAATTAAATCTTAAGCAATGTACAACCTAAGTGACAAATCACACTACTTAATTTCCACTTAACCTTTCTGCCTTCAACTGCATTGATCATATAAGAAAGAGTTATGAGCAAGTTAGCAATGTGAGTCTTAAAACAAAATAAACCAAGCTGCACTTAAGTGATATTCTGGCTCCACTAAAAGTTAGTTGATTATGATAAAAAGAGCCATCAAAAGATAAACAACTTGATAAGCTATGAGCAGAAAATAAAGTGCAAACTAGAGCAATGATACTAATGGAAATAAAAAATAAAGATCAGTAGTCTAGATAAGACGATCACAAATGCCACTAGCTGTAAAAAGAGAAGTAAGAAAACTGTCTCGGACACCTAAGAAATCTGCAAAAACACACTGATCAGTCATGGAAAAGTGCAGAAATATAAATGAGCAGAATTCAAAGTTATATACAGCTATTGTACATGATCAAAACATAGCAGTCAAAAGCATTCTATACAACTATTATACATAAACTGATAAGAAGAAATTCTAGAAATGAAAAGCACTGTATAGGCCTTAGTAAACAGGGGCCCTCTGCCTACTCCAGCCAACTCAAAAGATCAGTTACACGCTCAAATGGAGAACAGTATTCTCATATATTATGTAGCAAAATAGAAAGTACAATGGGGTTCAAAAATTACATATCAGTAGCTAACTAATCAGTGTTTAGAGATGCTTTATTTATAGCAGAGAAAATAAAACGAACTTAACACAAACTACGTTATTCTATCAGCTGTGTAAAAACACGTAATCTAGCACAGTCCTCGGATTTAGGCAACGGTCGAGGTGGGCAATAAATCTTCTGTTGGATTCGTGTTTCCCATCATCTGCGTGGCTGAGGAAGAGGCCAGCTGTTCTTCACGTTCTCTAAAACCGAACACGCAGAGCCGTGCCACCATCAGTGACCTCTGTTTGACCGTAGTTGCCCCCTCGTTGACCATGGGTTTTCATGACTGGTTTGGCTGAGCTGGAAGGACACACACCATGTCCTTGGTTCCACGAACTTGCCCATGTGGCTCTTCTGCCCGAAGGACACCTGGAACATGCCGTTTAATAAAACAGCTGCGGAATCCGGGGTTGGCTGCGGAAACCGGGATCAGCTGCGGAAACCCTGTGTGAGCTGCGGAAAGTGCAGCACTTGACCAAAATTCTAAACCAACAACACAGTCATTAGCATAATTAACAAACCATGTAAAAGTCCTAAAATACAATGATTTGAGAAATTTGATGGAGGGAATGAGTGGCAAAAGAAGGAAATGAATAGGAAAAGGAGGTTGAGAGGATGTGTAAAGAAGTGCAGGTTTGAGGCTCAACATACCCCCACTGTGAAGGTGTTGCATGTCCTCATGCAACCAAAACTTTGTCATTGCTCTTCAGTCCATGTGCTCAGATGCTTCTGCCAAAACATCTAGCCTTCTTTTCTTTCCTCTTGTTGCCAAAATTATTCTTGGTTTCTTCACTAAACACTTGAATTTCAAATTGATCAAGGCTCTGCTCAGTTTCTTACATTTTCTCTTCAATTTTCTATTCTTCTTCTGCCAGAGTCCTAGGTGAAGCATGGTGTTGTCATGGAAAATTTTGTCCACCTTGCTTTGTTCTTTCAATGCTTCGTTTTCTTGTTTTATATGTCGGTTCAGGACTTCTAGCTCAAATACCTCTTGTTTTAAAGATTCAACTTGTTCATTAAGAGGCAATATAGTGCTTGGACCTGCAACTGATTGCTCCAAGGTCTCTAAATAATTGTATACCTCCTGCTGGTCAGGGTCAATTTCAGGTGATCTCTTTGGGCTATGCTCAAAATCAAATTCTGTTTGAAGTTCTGGCTGAAAGGGGCTCTCTTCCCGTGGAGGAGTGGACTCAAGGTCAAGCTGAATTGGAGCCTTTTCAGGTGTACTTTCTCCCAAATCAATGAAATGTGACTGTTTTTCCTTAGTCACACTCATTCTTTCTTTAATTCTACTGCTTCTTCTCACTTGTGCACTAGTGCTCTTTGGTTTGGCACTCTGTTTTTCTTTTTGTTTCTTCTTTGAGAGGGCAGCAGTTTGAAGATGTGAGAGTCTATCAGCCAAGGTTTGATAGTCTTCTTCTATTGAAGGTTCAGGTGATGGACATGACTCTTGAACAATTGCTTTCCCTTTCTCCTTTTTCTGTTTCTTAGCTTTATCTCTCTTTACCTCTTCTTCCTCAGTAGTCTCCTGAGTTTCTACAATAGGAGGATCTTGGGCTACAACATCTCTTTTCATTCTCCTACTTCTTTTTGGGACTCTAGGAGAGCTGCTAGCGGAAGCTTCAGTTACCTCTTGAAAATGATTCTTGATTAAAAACTTTTCCCATGTATCATTGTTGTTTTTCAATTGGTCCTCTATGAGAATTTTAATGAACCCATGATGATACAAGTGTGGTTCAATATGGCCTATATTCTTTTGGACAGTGGAACTCATTTTTGTTAGGCTTCTTAACAGAAAATAGGGTAAATTGATGGCATGTCCCTCCATGAAGTTCATCATAATTCTAGCATGGTACATATACATAGTGCCAAAGCGGCCCTCACATGTAACAAACTTTTGAACAAGTAATAACAATGCAGTCCATTCTTCCTTAATCACATGTACAAGAATCCCTTTGGTGAATATTGAAGTGTCCATACCTGGATTCTTAAGCATATCTTTCCATCCCTGATCTTCCACTGTTCTGTTCTTAAACCATCGGTCTCCCACCTGAGGTAAGCTGGTTGTTGTTGCTATGGAGTTCTCTGAGATTGTAAATTTCAGGTCCCCTACTTCCACAGTGTGTCCATTGAATGATCGAGCAAACGCTTTCGTTACCTCCTTGTCATATCCTCTGAATTTTTGGATGAACTTCAACCATTTTGCCTTCTTTAATGCTTCTTTTGTCTGTGGGTATCCTTCTAGATACTTTGAACCTTCAGGTTCTGCTCTAAGCAGCTTCCCCATATTCGGTTTTCAACTTCGGCTGAGGCTTTTGACTGTGTATGGATGCTCAAGGAGGATACTCACGGGAACAACAGGTGCATTACGGCCGTAAGTGGAATATCCGCAATGTAATGCGAGGCAATACGGGTTTAAAACAGGACTGTGGAGTTTAAAACAGAGCCGCGGGGTTTGAAACAGAGCCACGGAATTTGAAACAGAGCCGTGGAGTTTGCAGCGAAAAGGAGAATGGAAATGGTGTGAGTGCGAGTGAGTAGAAGACAAACACGAGAATGAGTTCAAATGCGTGCGGAAATGGGGTGATAAGAGAATGAAATAACGGCCAAATCCCTTGGAGTTCGGGTGGCTTACGCACACGTTTCAGTTATTGGCTGCGGAGATCGTGGTAGAGAAGAGACGTAGTACGATAGGTCTCTTCTTCCTTGTACGGCTCATAAATGAAAGCGCAGTCTCAACTTGAGTTGAACTAAGAGTGATTATTAGACCGTTAGGAGGGTATGAGGTGGATGAAGGACTATCGTGGAGGATAAGTGGGATGATTTTGCCGAATCATTGTATTTAGTGGCTCTGTCCACGATTTAATAATTATGCATGAAATGACTTTTAAATGGTTGTTTGGAAAAGATTTTGATCATACCTTCATGGGTTTGCCATTTGTTGATTAAGGTTGCTGATCCATGATTGCTTTTTGATCCTGCAGGTGCCTCCTATCCTTGTTGCCTTTGGTCATGATGATGATGTTAATCTTTTTGAAACAGAGTGCTGCTAGCTGTAGAGACAGAGTGGTACTGGCTGCGGAAATCGTTTCTGGCTGCGGAAACTGGTGCGAGCTGCGGAAACGGTTTCCAGCTGCGGAAACTGAACATCTCCCCTTTTAACTGCACAAAGTTAGTTAGAAAAAGACTAACTGAATGGAAATAGTCCTGAAAGGGACTTTTATTAATGGAATGGGATGGAGTGAATGGAGTGAAATGAAATGGAATGAAGTGAAATGGAGATGGAAAATGATGAGGGTGAAGTGAAATGGAATGAAGATGAGGTGAGGATGGAAAGAGAGAGATTTTTTTTTGGAAAATATAGAGTGTCAGGTGACCCTGATTTTCACTCCATATTTTCTGTATAAGACCGCCAATCTGAGATTGGTTTTCAGGCTTATACATTTTTTTTCTTTTTCTTTTTTTTTCTTCTTTTTTTTTTCTTTTTTTTTTTTTTTAATTCAGAAAGAAACAAAGATTAGGCTGATGGAGGAGAAGAATTCTTCTCCACTAGCCTCATTGCAGAATTTTCTTGGAATATTTTGACAAAGTCCTCTTTTGAGAGTGGCTTATGATAAATTTTCAATCGGTGGCCATTCACAATGAGAGGAGTTTGAAACTCATCAATAGTCTTGATTCGAACTGCTCCATTGCTAAAGACTTCATCAATCTCATATGGCCCAAGCCAATGAGTTTGAAATTTCCCTTTGAAGTCTTTAAACTTTGAATCAAACAGTAACGCCCAATCTCCCTTTTGAAACTTCTTCTCTTTGATATATCGGTCATGCCACTTAGTTCTTTGGTGCTGAACTAGATCGGTCCTTAGGATTGCATCTTGTCTTATTTCATCTAGCTCATTTAGCTGGTCCATTCTGTGCTTTTGGTCTTCTGATAAACTCATCCCCAACTGAACTGCCATCTTGAAGGTCTTGATTTGAAACTCAATGGGGAGCAAGAATTCTTTCCCATAAACAAGTTCATAGAGAGAATGTTCTGTTGTGTTCCTCCATGTAGTTCTATAGGCCCATAAGGCTTCAGGAAGCGTTTCTACCCAATCTCTTCTATGGAGATGAATAGTCTTGGCGATGATGCTCTCAAGAACTTTTTTTGTAGATTCCACTTGACCATTTGCTTGCGGATGGTATGGAGTAGATTTTCTATGCTTGATTTTGTATTCCTCGATCAGCTTCTCCATCAATTTAGATGTAAATTGACTTCCCTAATCTGTCACAATTTCTCTTGGGACACCAAAACGAGTAAAAATATCCTCAAAAAGAAATTGAACAACTGAATTTTCAGTGGTAGAAGGCAATGCCTTAGCTTCTACCCACTTAGTAACATAATCAGTGCAAACCAATATATACTTCTTTTGTTTAGATGGTGGATTAATAGGTCCAACGAAATCTAGAGCCCATTTCTCAAAGGGTTCGATGAGTACCTGTGGCTGTAGTGGCATTTCATTTGAAGGAGTTGGTCTCCCAACTCTTTGGCAGCTGTCACACCTTCTAACATATTGCTTTGCATCTTTGAAGAGAGAAGGCCAATAATATCCTAAATAAAGGATTTTATAGGCCGTCCTCTTGTCAGCAAAGTGTCCGCCGCACGGTTCATCATGACATGCCTTGAGGATGTCAGGTATTTCATCTTCCCGAACACATCTTCTGATCACACAATCTAGCCCTGTTTTGAACAATTCATTAGAAATCCAAGAATACTTTGAGCTCTCCTGAATGATTTTCCTTTTCTCATTAAGAAATAAGTGTGGAGGTAGCTTCCCTGTAACCAAATAGTTAGCAATATCTGCATACCAAGGAGTTTTAGTAGTTACTGCAAACAGATATTCATCTGGAAACTTATCCTCTATGGGAGAATCTTCGTTAGTATTTTGGATTCTAGACAAGAAATCAGCTACTGTGTTTTGTTTTCTTGGTCTATCTAACACAGTAATGTTGAATTCTTGTATAAGTAAAAGCCATCTTGTAACTCTGCCATTAGTAACGGGTTTGTTCATGAGATATCTAATTGCAGAATGATCAGTATGGACAAAAGTTTCATAGCCTGTTATATAGTGTCTAAACTTGTTGATTGCATGAACAATGGCTAAGAACTCTTTTTCAGTCACAGTATAATTTAACTCAGTGGGAGTCATATTTTTACTGGTGTAATAAATGGCATAAGGAATTAAATCCTTTTGACCCAACACAGCTCCTAGAGCTGTATCTGAAGCATCTGTAGAAATGTGGAAAGGGAGTTTCCAATTTGGCCCTCTCAAAATGGGTGCTTCAGATATTCTAGTTTTTAAAGTTTCAAATGCAGATTGACAGTCAGGATCCCACTTGAATTCATAGTCTTTGGTAAGTAATTCGAAGAGTGGAGATTCTATCTTGGTGAAGTTTTCAATAAATCTTCTATAATACCCAGTAAACCCAAGAAAACTTCTAACATCCCTCTGACAATTTGGAATAGGTAACTTGGAGATGACTTCGACTTTTGATCTATCAACTTTGATTCCATCTCCTGAAATATGATGTCCTAAAACAATCCCTTCAGTAAACATCATAAAACATTTTTCATGACTTAATGAAAGATTTGTTTCTTTACATCTGACAAGGACTTTTTCAAAATTTTCTAGTGCCTCTTCAAATGAATTACCATAAACTGTAAAGTCATTAATATAGACCTCTACACAATCATGAATTAGATCAGAAAAGATTCCTAATACTGCCCTTTGAAATGTTGCGGGTGCATGACATAACCCAAAAGGAAGTACTCAATAAGCAAAAGTTCCCCATGGACAGGTGAATGTGGTCTTGTCCTGGTCTTCAGGTGCTACCTGAATTTGATTGTAACCACTAAAACCATCCAAGAATGAGAAATACTTTTTGCCTGCTAGAGTATCTAATACTTGATCAATAAAGGGTAAAGGAAAGTGGTCCTTCAAGGTTGCTTTGTTCAATTCTCTGTAATCAATGCAAACCCTCCATTTACCATTCTTTTTAGGTACTATAACCAAAGGGTAAACCCACCGGCTATCTGAAATAGGGTAAATGAAGTTTACATTAAGTAACTTTTGGAGGTCTTCTTTCACTATCTCCCTAAGATTTGGATTCATCCTTCTTTGAGGCTGTCTGATTGGTCTACTGTTTTCCTCAATGTAGATGTGTTGAATGCAAGTCTTAGGATCAATACCTTTCATATCGGTATACTCCCATGCAAATGCAGTAGAATGTCTTTGGAAGATTTTGGTTAACTCTTCCTGTTGTGATTTTTCCAAGTTTTTGTTGATGTTTAATGTTTTTCCTGGAAAGATCTCAATGGCAGAACTACCAAACTCTTCCATAGAGAAAAGAGACATTTGTCTAGATGATAGACACTCTATGTCAGAATCCAACTGAAATTGTGTGGAGTCATATTCTGAGGATGGTTCAAAATTTTCTAATGTATTCAAAATTTGACTATCTTCACTAATCTCAGAAATGGTAAAGACAGGTTGTATAGTATCTTCATCATCAACCCACTCATTATCTCCTATTTCTGTGATTGCTTTTGCTAGAGGATACAGATTGAACTTCTTTGTCGAATTACCATCAGAAATGTACATATCCCCAGACCTACAACTTATGAAAGCATCAGTTGTGGCTAGTCAAGGTCTTCCTAAAATAAGAGGATGTCCTCCTAGATTACTCTTGGGAGTTAAAATCATAAAATCCACTGGATATTCCCAAGAATCTAAGGAGACAGGAATGTCTTCTAATACACCATCTGGTTTAATAATTGATCGATCTGCAAGTTGCAATAAAGTAGGTGTAAAAGGAAGATTAGGAAGTTTTAGCTGTTCCATAGTTTGCCTACTCATAATGTTAATAGCATCCCCTAAATCAATCAAAGTATTTGGTATTTCACCCCATTGATATGTGTTTTGACAATTGGACTACCGGGATCTACATATATCTACATAGTAATCTTTCCCATCATGATGTCTGCAATTTTTCCTACCAGGTGGATCCTTCTGGTATCTCTTGGTTTCCTTCCTGGTCTTTTAAGGCTCAACTCCTTTACTGTTTTCGCTAGAATAGGAATTTCCTTAATGGCTTGTAACAAGGGAATCTTGATACAGACATTCTTCAATTCATCTAGGAAATTATAGTCAGGCAACCAAATTTGTTTTTCCACTCCTTTGTCAATTTGTAATCTTTTAGGAAAAGGAGGTGTGAATAGAGATGTAGGTTGCTCAACTATAGGAGTTGTGGGGTGTAATTCTTTTTCTTTTCCTTTTTGAGTGTTTGGGTTTTGAAGAGATGCTTCAGAACCCTTATTGGCTTCAAGAGATTCTTCCTCAAAAATGCTTTGCTCCTGAGCCTTTATAGAAGGTTTGTCTAAGACTCTACCTGATCTGAGTTGTACTTCATTGAGAGGAACAATCATATAGGTAGGAAAAGGTTGTCCTTCCATCATGTAAGCATTTTGAGGATTCTTATTGTTGGGGTTTGGCAATGGCTGAGAAGGAAGTTGATTTGACTTCTGTTGGAATGGAAGCAAGAGTTGAGAATTTTGATTTTGTTGAGAGGGTTGTTGTTGTTGTGGAAATGGTAATGATAGTTGTGGATTTTGATTTGGAAGTTGTGGAGCTTGTTGGTTTTGGAAAGATGGAGGATATTGGTAGAATTGAGCAAATCTACCATAAGGATTCTGCATACCTTGTACCCATGCTTGAAAAGGATTTTGAGGTTGGGGCCAAGGTTGTTGCCAAGGGTTCCAATTTGGTGGAGGTTGAAAATTCATAGAGTTGTTAAACCCTTGATTTTGTTGCCCCTGCCAAGGTCTCCTTGCAACAAAATAGAGAGATTCAAGTGTACTTGGATCTTCTTGAAAGACAGCTTTGAGCCCAGGGATTGAAAGACAATCCTTGGTCTCATGATTCTCTGAGCAAATTACACATGTCTCTACAATTTTTTCTTCCAAGGGACATTCCCTTAGAGCATGTTTCTTTCTACACTTTGGGCAAAAGATCGCCAAAGCCTCAGCTTCTGCTTTCTGCTTATGATGAATCTTAAGGGTGTTTAGTTGTTCACTAAGAATCCCTAAGATGTCAGTTTTAAATTCATCAAGCATACTGCCGATTTCAGCCCTACTTACTGATCCAGTTGCAGATTTGTTTGCTCTGAGGAGAGAAGGATCTCTAGGCCCTTTTTGAGTTTTAGATTTCCCCCTTGAGAGATGGACACATAGTTCTGCTATATCATTGAGTGAAAGTTGAGATATATCTCCCTTCCCCATCATGTTCAAAATGTCTATCCATTCATCTCTAATGGCTTTTAACAAAAGGGCTTTCAAGGTCTCCTCATCTAAGTTGTTCATTTTTGCTCTTTTCAAATTGTATTGAAATCTTTCAAGCAAATCCTCCAAATTTTCATCTTCTTTTTGAACCATTTTGAACACCTCATCCTTACGATTGGTGGGCATACAATAGTCCAGGTACCTATCCAAAAATGTTCGTTTCATATCATTCCAAGACCTAATGGATTGAGTGAGTAATCCCATGAACCATTTCAAAGCTTGTCCTTTCAATGTTGAAGGAAACAATTTGAGTTTTTGAGAGTCATCCAAATAATCATAAGTTCGACATTCGACTTCAAACTCAAATAGAAATGTTTCAGGGTCCTCATTCCTTAACCCATGGAAGTTTGGGAGGATAGATGGTGAGATGTTTTTCATGGTGGCTCGGGAGTCCTCATCGACTATAGGAAACCCGAATGAGTTATCTCCATCCCTATTTCCTCCAATGTTACCTCTACCTCCTCCATTGTTTCCTCCTCCTCCTCCTCTACCTCTACCCCTACCAAATCCAGGTGCTCCTTCTTCTGTCATGGTAGTTTCCCCGGAGACTTCAGAGTTTTCCGGTTCCTCTACTAAGGGTGAACGAGAAGGAATTTCTCCCTCTTCTTCAGATGTTTCTACTTCTTCAATTACAATTTGTCCTCCTATGGAAGAGAGAAAAGGGTCTCTTTCTTGTTCAGACTCGATGGATGGTGTGGGAGAGTCAACTATTGCCTCTTGAATTCCAGGAATCCTAGGGCTAGGAGTGTGAGTTGGAGATGATGGAGGTGTTTCTTGTCTATTCCTTGAAGTAGATGGACTTGTGAAAATCGAACTCTTAGCTCTAGCTAAAAACCTTCCCCTAGAATCTCTTGCTCTATGCATATCATTTTTTATTTTCCTTCAAGTCAGGGTAATAATTCTCTTTCTGATCTTCCAGGTCACTCTAGGTGCAAGAAGAGAGCATACTCAAGAAACTATTAAGCCAATAACTTTCTCTTTTCTGATCCTCCAGATCACTCTAGGTGCAAGAGGAGAGCATACTTTGAGAGGTTATTAATTTTCCTTTCTTGAATTTTTTTTTTTTTTTTTTTTTAAGAAGTAGCTACCTAATTTTCACTTCCCCGGCAACGGCGCCAAAATGTTTGGTCAATTTAGTGATGTCTAAATTGCAACTTTTAAATGTCAACACGGGGCTCGTAAGATGATGAAGTGATGTGTACTGTATGTACTTAGGCAACTATTTCTTAAGTTTTGTCGTTTTTAACTTTTTAAGTTTGTTTTCAATTCTATTTCTCCTACAGTGATGTGATGGAAATGAAATAAAATGAGTGAAGTGTGTGTGATTGTGATGAGTCCTAAATGATTTCTTAAAACTTAAAAGTGATCTACCAGAAAGCTTTGAACAACAACTAAAATGAAATTAACTCTTGAAGGAAAATGAAAGCATCAAATAAAGGACCAATGGCATTGGCCCAGTACCTCTACTGCTGATAAAAATGAGATTGAAAATGACATCTACATTAACTCAATTAAGAACAAGAATAACTACTTGAACTCCTCAATTAAATCTTAAGCAATGTACAACCTAAATGACAAATCACACTACTTAATTTCCCCTTAACCTTTCTGCCTTCAACTGCATTGATCATATAAGAAAGAGTTATGAGCAAATTAGCAATGTGAGTCTTAAAACAAAATAAACCAAGCTGCACTTAAGTGATATTCTGGCTCCACTAAAAGTTAGTTGATTATGATAAAAAGAGCCATCAAAAGATAAACAACTTGATAAGTTATGAGCAGAAAATAAAGTGCAAACTAGAGCAATGATACTAATGGAAATCAAAAATAAAGATCAGCAGTCTAGATAAGATCATCACAAATGCCACTAGCTGTAAAAAGAGAAGTAAGAAAACTTTCCCGGACACCTAAGAAATCTGCAAAAACACACTGATCAATCATCGAAAAGTGCAGAAATATAAATGAGCAGAATTCAAAGTTATATACAACTATTGTACATGATCAAAACATAGCAGTCAAAAGCATTCTATACAACTATTATACATAAACTGATAAGAAGAAATGCTAGAAATGAAAAGCACTGTACAGACCTTAGTAAACAGGGGCCCTCTGCCTACTCCAACCAACTCAAAAGATCAGTTACACGCTCAAATGGAGAACAGTCTTCTCATATATTATGTAGCAAAATAGAAAGTACAATGGGGTTCAAAAATTACATATCAGCAGCTAAATAATCAACGTTCAGAGACACTTTATTTATAGCAGAGAAAATAAAACGAACTTAACACAAACTACGCTATTCTATCAGCTGTGTAAAAACACATAATCTAGCACAGTCCTCGGATTTAGGCAACGATCGAGGTGGGAAATAAATCTTCTGTTGGATTCATGTTTCCCAGCATCTGCGTGGCTGAGGAAGAGGCCAGCTATTCTTCACGTGCTCTAAAACCGAACACGCAGAGCCGTGCCACCGTCAATGACCTCTGTTTGACCGTAGTTTCCCCCTCGTTGACCATGGGTTTTCATGACTGGTTTGGCTGAGCTGGAAGGACACACACCATGTCCTTGGTTCCACGAACTTGCCCATGTGGCTCTTCTGCCCGGAAAACACCTGGAACATGTCGTTTAATAAAACAGCTGCGGAATCCGGGGTTGGCTGCGGAAACCGGGATCAGCTGCGGAAACCCTGTGTGAGCTGCGGAAAGTGCAACACTTGACGAAAATTCTAAACCAACAACACAGTCATTAGCATAATTAACAAACCATGTAAAAGTCCTAAAATACAATGATTTGAGCAATTCGATGGAGGGAATGAGTGGCAAAAGAAGGAAATGAATAGGAAATGGAGGCTGAGAGGATGTGTAAAGAAGTGCAGGTTTGAGGCTCAACAATGTGTTTTGAGCATCCACTGTCAATGTACCACTAGTTTTCTTGTCCTTCTGCATACAAGGCTATACCACATCTTTCTGTTTGTGGTTCTTTCTTTCTCCATATTTTGGGATTTAATGGAGTTTGCTCCTTTTGAGATATTTGCCAAAATTTACTCCCACATTCAGATTCTTCATGGCCAAAGTTGTTACAGATTGAGCATTCTATTTCATTTTCAAGAAGAGAAAAATTATTATAGGAACTTTCCTTGATCCCTGTCACATTCCTTTTTTTTTGTGCTTCTCTAGTCATGATGGTTTTTTAAGCAACACATTGAGTAGCTTTGTGTCCACAATTATGACATGAGAAACATTGACCATTAAAGAAGTTCCTGCGCATATCAAATCTACTGACCTGGTGATTGTAGTTTCTATTGATATTCAACATTGAAGCAAATTGAGTATGATTTACCTAAGGTTGGTTGTGGCTTTTGTTCATCCTTGAAGTAAATTGAGCCTGATTTACCTGGTGATCTGCTTTATGCCTTTGTTGACAATTGTCAAACTCTTCACTGCTCTTTGTTGCATCAAGATAGTTTTTAGTGTAGGTTGACGGCTTTTGTGTTTGAGATGCTTCATCAGTATATCCAAGACCTATCTTTATCAGAGGAGAACAATGCACTTTGATAATTTCATTTAAGGTTTTTGATCCTTTGGAAAATGTAAGATTGAGAGCTTTTGTTTTCTCAAGATCCTTTCTTCGACCCACAATTTCACATTCTAGTTTTTCATTGTGTTTTTCTCTTTCAGCAAGTTGGTATGCCAAGGTATCTATAATCATATTATTTTCTTCTAAACAGATTTGAGTTCAGATATTTCTACATAAAGGTCATCTTCATCTAAAGAATCCAAAAAATCATCATCTTCATAAGCCATTAGAAGTCTATAGTCATTACTATTTTCATCTTCATCACTATTTAATAAACCATAGCTATCTTCATAAGTAGAGTAGCTCTTACTTACACTGTGCTTTTTATTCCATTTTGAAAATTCCTTCCCTTTATCATATTTATATTTATGAGGACATTTTGCAGCATAATGACAAACTCTACCATAGCCAAAACATTTGAAAGGTAGTTTACCTCTGAATCTTCTGGAACCCCATTGAAGCTTCTTGACAAAGTTTACTTCTTCTTCTTCTTCAGAAAGATGTCTTGATTCATTGACTTCTTCTTTTCCTTTTGATGAAGCTTTAAATGTGGCTTCTCTCATATCTGATGGACCTCCTTTTCTCATCTCAAAGGTAGTTAAGGTTCCGAGAAGCTGTGTCATAGTAATAGTCTGTAGATCCTGCTTTTCTTATATGACAGATACTTTTGATTCAAACTTAGCAGGTAAGGATCTTAAAACATTTTCAACTAAGGTAACTTCCTTTATCTCTTCACCCAGATTCTTCATGAAATTAACAACCTCATCTATACGTAATAAGTAACTAGCTATACTTTCATCATTGTGCATCTTGAGAGTTTCATATTGAATTTTGAGAGTTTGCAGTTTAGCATGTTTTACCTACGAGTCTCCTTCGTAGATTTGGACTATTTTGTCCCATATTTATTTGGCGGATTTGAGTTGCATAACTTTGACAAACTCTGATTGTGATAGAATTCCCAATAATGTATAGTCAACCTTGGCATTGGTTTCATATTGCTTTTTACCTACCGTATCTGTAGGAATTGCTGATGGAAATGTATATTTGCCTTCCACGATTTCCCAGACATCTGTTCCAAGTGACTGAAGATAGGTTGTCAAAGTTTCTCCCATCAAAGATTGGCGGTCTGATGGATCCCCCACTTTCTTGATTACTCATGATGATGGATCTTCCTTCAAGTGATCAAGCTTCTTCTGAAGGACCTGCTCTGATACCAATTGTTGGAAATAATACCGAGAGGGGGGGTGAATCAGTATTATCAGATCAATAATTTAATTTTTAAAACTGATTTGTATACGCTATTTCAGCTCAGTGAACTAGCGTGTGTACGCAACTGTACTTAATGCAACCAACGTATATGAAGAGATCTTTTGATTTACCCAAATTATCATGTATTGAACTTTAATCAGTATATCAAGAATTGATTAGATAGTGCAGTAAAAACATATAAAGCATCACACATAAGCAACACACATGAACACCATGATATAAGGTGGAAACCCAATGCGGGTGAAAACCACCTGTTGTTGTCATCTCTGTCTTCTTTTAATAATAAGAAAATTATGTTTACAATTTTTGTACTGGTGCAGTCTTATACCAGTACACAAGCTTCTACGTGTAGAAGGCTACAACCTTCTCTCATTCTCCACCTTCTACTGGAAGGGAACTACAACCCCTTATCTCTTGTACTAGCCATTAGGTTTGCTTAGTACGTAGGCGCCAACCTATAGAAGGCTACGACCTTCTCTTTTTCTTCCAAGGACCACATTTCATAAATTTTCAGACTGGATCCATCAACACCATCATAAGTGTAATTCAATCATCAAATATATATGCATCAACCAATCACCTTTTGAAGTGATCAGAGACCTAAAATTACTCTCATAGGCCTGCGTTCTAGCTACTGTGGACTAAATTTTCCAGTTCTATTCCAATGACCTCAGGATTTAAGCAAGTTTTTCCGACCCAGAGCCCAGGCCAGTGCCCTAAATTGAATGAAAGCTTAGAATGAAGTAAAGTACAAGGGAACAATGATGAAAAAGAAATAAGGTTTCCAGATCTTCACCACACCCCTACTAGCCATGACAGCCATTTCATCAAACATATTATCAACATGTAACCTATAGGTGTAAACAATAGAATTAAGTGTAGCAATCTCATACTTATCTGAGAATCGCTATAAACCATTGTGCCCTCATGTCATTTGCTACATATTCATCTGTTAGGTCATAGACACATTACCTGTTCATATAAGAGTGACAACATGTTGAGAAACAAACATAGATGTTTTTCACAAAATTTACATATAACCAGCATAATAGGAACATAAATACAATAAACATATCAGCCATCAAAATCCATATATACATCAATACATTTTCACATGAAAATCAAGGGAATTACTTCCTCATTAATCAATGCAATCAACCAACTAGAGATGGGACTACAACGTTCCACCCGACCATAGAATGAATGAGCCAAATCTATCTTCATCCATTCACCCCTGTTTCATAGTCCAAGCATGAATGTGGGATGCAAATCAAAAGAACTCAGCTAGGGCATGCTGAGGCTAAACCACCTCACTCTCATCAATAGAAACTAGGCTTTACCATAATCCACCCCACAGCACTACGCCATCACAATGAACACATCATAATGATCTTTACCATGATCTCCACCAGATCACTAGGCCAAACAAAACATGGATGCCACAAAATTTCTCCACCTACACTGTGAGGAATTTTCCTATCTCGTAGACTCTTAGGCTTTACCATAATCCAAACTTGGATCACTAGGCCCTAAACTGAGACCCGCTCTCCAAGACTTATGCATATCCCAAACCTGGGATTACTAGGCCGAATAGAGAGAAAACCACCTCTAGGATTTAACGTATATATTGCCATTCACCAAAAAGGATTCCTAGGCCATTCGAGGCAACACAAAATCTGGCTTTACCACAACCCATAATCCAGTTTAGGGGTTACTAGGATATGTGTTCTATCATTTTGAAGATCCACCTCACTCAGCTTTGAATCCATCTCCCAATCGAGCTCAACCAAACATGAGAACCCCATCACATTAGGGAAATCTGAAAATGCCAAGGCTAGGATGAAAGACATTGTCATACCTAGAAAAACCCATTCCATGATAGAAAAGAATCACATGGAATGCCACACATGCCAAATATAGCAAGGAAAATACACATGAGGGTCGATACTTACAATGAAGCCTGTTGTAGTTTCTTGATTCCACCTTTCACAGCTTGATCTCTACTTCCTCTTGCCTTCTTTGCCTTTCATACTCCAATGCCAAATTGCTCCAAGAAAACTCTAAGTACCCAAGAGTATGAGAGTGAGAATAATGAAATATCTCCAAATTTAAACTGACAAAAGGTTACCAACTGATCCTCAAAAGCCCTTTTATGAGTGAGGCCTCTATTTTCTTCATTTTCCATTACTTTCCTTCATTTTTCTGCTCACATCCAACCTGTGACCTTTCATCTCCCTTTTCTCCTAATTTCCATTATTTTCATAAATAATTGTGCCAAAAATGCCATTTTTCCTTTCCAAAGCCTTAGCCATTTACTTTGCCAATATCGTTAGCCATAAACAACCAAATGAACAACCCCTAGGATTTATTGTCGAACATTCATCTTGGAATAAGTGTCCCATTCATCCGCGATTATTGTTTTTAACTTTTATTACATGGAATTTCACGAGTGTTGTTACAAATAATTCAGGTTGCAAGTGTCATTGTGTCTTTGCAAGAGGTGTTTCTTGTGACTCTTAGCATTGCATGACCTTTCGCCTTTTGGTCATACAATTTCAGAGCTTATAGACACTCGCATACCATTTCCTTTAATTGTTTTTATGTTTCAAACTTATTGTTGGTCTTTACCTAGCAACTTTGAGAAAGAGCACACTTCTGGAAGTCAAGGTCCCATTGTTCATCAAGATTGTGCCCATCATAACAATTTCCCTTTAGAGCACACTCCAAAGAAATAAGGACCCCCTTATTCTTTAAAATTTCACTGAGAAAGAAGCTCTCTCTCTCTTGAGTGCACAGTGCATCAACAAGCATCAAGCCTGACACTCTTATTCAATATTTGTGCACCATTTTCCCTCACTAGTTTCTCTTGAGCACAAAATGAACTAACAAGCCTTGGTGTGCCCTCATTGAGCCTTGCACCCTTACAACCTCTATCTCTTCCTTCTTGAGTGCACAATGCATCATTAAGCCTCAAACAAGCCCTATTTTTCCACTCTTGCCCCAACATCTGCCCTCCACTTGTCAAGATGCAATTTTCAATTTAAGTGGTTGAATAAGTCACATTGTCTCATCATTTATAGGCTTATGCTCCCAACTCAACTTTATCTTCCCTTTGTCACTATCGTCTGAATAGTTTTGATGTGTTATATAGGGAATTTCTTGAAACTAATTATTGTCACCATGAGTGCATTTCCAATTGGAAGTTGGTCTTGCAAGAAGTAGAATATCAGTTGAATAATGGATTATGTGCATAAATCCATAGAGGAAAAAAGGGTTCGTTGACTACTCTTCCTTTACAGATTGGGCTCTATGCGCTAAAGAAACTTAAGGCAGTTGAAACTGAAATTGAAGAACTCAGGAACCTTCATTTTGGAACTAGGATTTCTCATAGATATGATCCTAGAAAGGTGTGTAGGAAACATAGTGATAAGATACAATAAACCTAGCCATATGTATCGATGACTACCTCTAAGGATGAAAAGGTTAAGAATTGGTACAATGCATTGAGAAAGAACTAACCAGGAGATGAGGCAGGTTTCCACTAGGTACCAAAGGATCCAAATGTCTAGATAGAGGAGATACAATAGATAACAACTTTTCAAGTGAACAAAACAACACCGAAGAAGAGGATCAAGCATGATCAAGTGGTATAAATTAAAAAAAGTTTAAATTTGTTCCCATGAAAAAAGGTGAAATTGAGGAAAAGTAGTAGAGGATACAAAGGGAAGAGGAGAAGAAAAGGCTAGAGGCAAAAAGGAAACAAGAGAAGGAGGGCTCACAGAAGTAAGAAAAAGAAAATAGGAAGAAGGATGACCTACTTAAGTAGAAGCAGGAAGGAGAGGAAGAAATAGGGAAAGCAGGAGAATAAAGAAAAATAATTGAGAAGAAGAACTACAAAGGGAGTCATAGGATGAACAAGTTACACAGACGATGGAGGAAAAAAAAATTGCCCAAGAGATAGAAGAAGAGTTCGAAGAAGAGGATGTCATCAAACCCATTGCATATGAACTAGGCACTCCATCAGAGCCTCCTCTTAACAGTGGTCATATCCCATTTAGAGAAATGGGAATTACCCATCCAACCAATTATAGGGTCATGGATGTATGAAATGTTACCTTTGACCAATTGAAGAAAAGGATTGTGCAGGAAAGGTTAAGGTACTTCCAAAACAATCTTACACATGTAGACTCCATATCCACTTAGAAGGTAATCACGGCTAGTATAAGAAGAAATCCCTGAGCATTCATGGTAGAAAACGTTAATTCCGTAACAACAACACAACGTATCTTAGAATATCTTATGAGTGATAATGCATAGTTGAGAAATGAGCTAGTTGTGGAAAAGAGACACGTAGATCATCTCACTATGAGGATTCAATGATTGTCTTCGAACATTCTTAGCACAATGGAGTTCTGGTCATCTATACTTGAAGAACTGGGGACAATGGAGGACATCATGAACCAATTATACAACGAGATGATTTTCTTGAATGAGTTAGTGGCACACAAGTACAGAAGAAATATCAAGAGATCTTGAAGCTCCTAATGGTTGCAAATAGAGTTGTAGATTTGATACAAGAGTGGGTTGTCAAGTATCTAGATATTACAAAGCGGTTAGTCAACAAGGACAAAATTGTTTTCGAGATGGACATAATATCTTTAAGACTTCATATTTAGAACTATACTCGTCTTGGCAAATAAGTGACTAACACCATAGGTACCTAAGGTCGATTACATAGAGTATTGGAGTCCCAAGAATAGAAACCAGGGAAAATTTTAAGGATGAAAATTTTCTTAAAGTTTAAAAACCTTGGTGAATCTTACTAGTCCCCAATTGTAAATTATAAAATGTGTGTTGATATATTTGTAAAAAAGTGTAAATTTTTAATAGTTATATATATATATATATATATATATATATATATATATATATATATATATATATATATCTTTATAAAATTTTGGTAATTTTAAGGTAAAAGAATTTTATACTATAAAATTTGGGTGATTCATCTTTAGAAAAAATGGAAATTGGCAAATCTTTTTTTGGAAAAACCATGGAAGCCCGCTTGCGAATATTAGCCCCTAATGTTTCTCCTGATAGAAACATGGAATTCCCTATCTGGGTTCACTTGGAGAGATAAGATGCAAGGATATTATTATGTGTGATATAAAGCAATTTATGAAAAGATCAGGCAAGCATCAAGCCAAGAAGGCTTCGAGATCATCAAGAAAATTATTCTACAGTATGCAATTGCACCAGCTAAAGTTCACATGAAATTATCTTGGCTATGGAATAGTGTATAATCTAGCTCCAAATACATATTATCAAAGGAATTGGAGGTAAATATGTGATATTCGGTGGAGCTTCCAATCCTAGTCAAAATTATCATAACAAAGCTCAGAGCAAGGCACTCATATATCACATATGAGCTCCATGTCGAAGCTATTGATTTGTCTCTTTCTCCTCTATGAGGACATTTTGTCCTATTAAAATTTTGTCTTATATAGAAACAATTTTATATGTAATTTTTATTTTGTAAGCAATGAGTCCAATGTAAATAATCACAGAAGATACATGTGGAATGTGATGAAATACTTGTAGAATGTCAAAAGTTATATGGAATCCCATACATCATAGAAGTTGAAGAGTCATGGGAGAACCCAAGATTCACTGTCATTTGTTATAAATAAACCCTCAAAGCTCAAATAAAGGGCTTGAAATTTCAGAGGTTTAGCCTTGGCTTCTATAGTGGTGCAGAGGATGGAAAATCATTCTTTGCAGAGAAAATTTGTACCTTCATGTTCCACTACTGGAGCTAGTGTTTCACCAATTTAGCAGTGTACATGGAATTTTTTGTCAATTATAAAAAATTCTTCAAGGCAACAGTCTTTTATGCATGTATTGTAAATCTAGTAAGAATATTCTTTATATCTTTGTGGTATATGTTAATGTAATACACACTAAATATAATGAATTACTTCGTTGCTTTAGAAATGGATCTTGTTGAATGGGTTTCTTTATGCTTTTATGATTTTTGTTTATCTTATGAAATAATTTGTAGGTTAATCAACAAGTAATTTTATTTTTCTTCCATGTCTCTCTTAGGATAGTATTAGTACTTCCATATTAGAGGCTCGTCTTTCTTTCATTCATAGAAACTCCTTTTACACTCTACATTCAGTGTCATGCAAAGCTTCCAAACTTGTTAACCCAATGTTGTGCTTATGATCTTTTGTGTATGTGTTTCAGCTAAGGAATACCTCTAAATCACTTGCAAATGGTAGACAAACCATATAAATTTATGGGACTCCTACTCTAAATAGTGTGAGGTCTAGTTGGGAATTCACATCAGAAAGTCCCCTTGTATGTTACTGACATCCAACGCCATCAATAGGATGATATATAATGAACAATGGAAAGTGTATAATTCTACAAAGTTAGGAAGGTTGATTGAGACTGGCTACTCGTGAACAATAAAATCTTGTCTTCTTTGAGAAGAAAAAAATAGATGCAATGGCCAATTATATTGATACTAGTCATGGTAACTACATTGTATTAAGTGATGGAAATACTGTAAATTAGTAATAAAGATACATTTCAATTTTTTTTGTAAATATTTGGTTTCATTGCTTCTTCAAGTGTTGGATTAGGATCCAACATGATATTTCAAATATTCAAGAAGAATGGCTTCCAAATTCCTTTTGTTTACAACTTGTTTGTACAAATAATGAAACGAAGTATGAAGAATTGATTCAAGGTCTATTACTTTCCCATCGAAAGAAAATTAAAGATATTATTATTATGGGGGACTTTGAACTGGTTATTAATTCAATTCACAAGAAATATAAGACTAAGAGGAATAAGATAAAGGCTTAAGAAAAAATAATTTTAGAATTAATAAAAAAATTCAATTCCTTTAGCATATTGTTTTTCCAAGGGAACAAAATCAGAAATTTAATTCTTTTAAATTGACAACCCTTTTATCCAGTACGAAATCAATTCATAATTTATTTCATGATGAATTTATATTCTAACCATCTGTCGCAAATAATGAAGAATAGCATATTGGTTATAATTAAGAATACATTGCTAGGTTTCTTACTAAATAGGATACGAATATAAAGATATATCATAAAATCATATAAAGATACCAATGTGTCTTGGGCCTCCTTTTGTTATACATGATCAAGTTCAGACTAATAGGTTATCAAATAAATCATTAAAGAAGAAGATGAAGGAGGTTAAGAAGGTTAATATTGGTAGTCCAAAAAACCTAATGTTGGTAAACTTAAGAAGCATGAACACTTAGGAGGAAATTAACCAATATATTAGACTGTTCAAAGTTTTCCAAGATATAATTTCTTGGAATTATTAGTATTTGAGGGAATGCGATAAGAATGTCATAGATTTGGCATAAGAATGTGATAAGAATGACATTCTGTGATCGTATATTTGGCAATTATGGCATTTACGGACTGTAGTAATGCACTATTTAAACATTGAAGGCCAAAAATAACCGACATGTAATATAATTTACGTAGTAGCATACCCAGAAATATGACCACTAGATGCTCCTGAATGGTAGTCATTTAATTTTTTTCAGCCTCTTGGAGAGTCAAACAATGTCAAAATATAGAATCAGTACCACGATGGTAAAGAGTGTCACCAATAATATTGTATTGTTGGGATTGGTACCAGGTCCGATGACGATCAATTTTAGATAATTCAGGCCTAAACGTTTGTGTTTTGATATATATAATGATATTTACATACCATGGATATGACATACTAATAAGAAAGAGAGATTCATCCACAAAGGAATCTTCTGCTATAGTTTCTATATCAGTATGAGGAAAGTCACACAACAATTCGGCGAAAATCAAACATTTCTTTGATTTAGATTTTTCAAATTCTAAATCAAATTCTTGTAATATAACTATCCATTTGGAGTATTCCCCCCTAGCATTTTCTTAGTGAGAATCTACATCATAGGGTTGCAATTTGAAATGATAGCTACTTTTAGATATGTATATAGTGATAGAATCGTTAAACATCTTGAACATTTTCCAAGGCTAGCTTCTCCACATATGCGTATTTAATCTTGGTTTTAGTGAGATTTCTACTCAAATAATAAATCACATCTTTGTTGCTAGAATCATCCTCTTGGACTAACACCATGCCAATAATGGCATCTGATGTGGCTAAGTATGGAAAGTAGTCTCAATGATAATCATGTGGAAGTAATAATGGTGGATTGGCCAGTGCATGTATTAATACATCAAAATATTGGCCGGCAAGCTCATCCCAAAAAAAGTGAATGCCCTTTTTCAAAAATTGAGTAAAACTCTGGGTTAGTTTGGCATAATTGTTGATGAATCTACATAAAAAAAAAAAATTTCCCTTGCAAACCTTGGAGTTGTGTAAGGGTAGAAGAAGTAGGAAAATTTAGAATTTCCTCCACCTTGAGGGGGTCAACATGAATGCCCTCTTTAGAAATGATGAAACCTAGAAGTCGACCTGACTGTACACAAAAGATACATTTATGCAGATTCAAGCGAATATTGTAATGCCTACACCTAATGAAAATTTCTTTTAAGTGCAATGGATGGCCCTACATTTTCATTGAATCAGCCAATAGGTCATCTAAATAGGGTTGAACATAATGCTTGATATCAACACTTTGGTCAATATACGTAGTTGGATAATTATCCTTGGGACAAGCTTTATTAATATCTCTGTAATCAAAACATACCTGAATAGTTCCTTGTTTTATATTAATGGCTACAATGTTTGATACCCAATCAGTCAGAGGAGCGGGGTAAATGAATCCTTCATTCAACAATTTTTCAATTTCAGTTTTGATAGCAAGAGCGTTTCGTGGATGTATAGGATGTAATCATTTTCTAACAGCCTTAGCATCGAATAATTTTTTATCTCATGTACAACAATGCTAGGGTTGATTCCTCGCATTTCTTCATATGACCAGTCAAATATGCCGCATAATTCCTGAAATAGGGCTTTATAAGTTTGAATCTCTTTTAAAGAACAAGAAACTCCTATATGAATATTTTCAGTTATCCCAAGTTTCACTAAGATATTTATGGGTATCCTTGTTGATATGTTCCCTAAATTTTGTTCCGAATTGGAAGAAAGGGTAGATATTGGACATTGAGGATCACTAAGAGTCTCAGATGAAAACATAGATGAAAATTATTTTCAATTATGTCAAAGGATGGAAATAATGTTGAGTGATGATCAGTATCGTCCCATGGCATTTTATCCAAGGTCATAACTTCCATAATCCCTTCGTCAGTTAAGAAATCCATGTTAAAAGGATCAGGAATAGAGATTGGTTCCAAGCGTGACAAATGAGAATATTCATCAAGAATCATATGCATTTGATTGTTTTCAGATGTTGATGAGATGGAGAAGGACTAGTTTGCCTCATAAGCCAACTCAAAAGGGATACGAGGCATCTAACTACCATATAAGACTATTTTTGACTTTGAAGGTACTTTCAATGGATATCCCGATTCAAAAGTACTTGATGTAATAATATTAATTTGGGCATCATTGTGAGGGAAATTGGGTGGAGGAAATGCAAAAGTTCCCATCAAAGGTGAGTCTTTGAAAATACCAACACCAACTTCTTCATATGGAGTCATTGATTTTCCAACAAAAGGCACACTACCAGTGGAATTAGGGTCTGAGCTATAGTAGGGTAATTGGTCTACCATCATAATTCTTCCTTTGTGGAGAAACATGATCATCCTAATATATGAAGAGACTACTGCCGACATGGCATAAGTCTAATTCCAACCGAGCAAAAGATTATATTCAAGTTGAGCATCGACAGCCTCAACATCTATTGAAATTGTTTTACCCTCTAATTTGATTGGTAAATCATTTAAAAGACCATAAGGACAAAAACCTCTTCTATCAAAGGCTTTAAAAGTTGTGGGAGATTGATTGATTGTTGGAGAACCTAAAGCTTTCCAATAGGTAATGGACGTAATAAATGTTGATGTTCCTTCATCAATCACTATTCAAAAAACTCGTTGAGTTTTGACATGAACTGGTATCTGAAAATCCAGTTGGTGCGGGAGGCGCGGGACATGATTTTCGAGATAAAAAATAATCAAATTGGAGTCATGAGGATCTAATGCTCCTATGGTTGATAATAATAACTTCTTTTGTGATGGACAAGTCTGCATCACTTCAAGAGCTAACATTGTCGAAGGTGACATAGCCAAATCTTCGTCGATGTTATAGTTTTGAGCAACCTTAGCATGAGGGTTGAAGGCTGACTTTTGAAGCATACCCTTAGGAGGCAGAGCATTATCATATTAGGGTTTGGTTTTTCAATATGTAATGGTGCAAAAGAAGAAGTATATGTGGAAATTTTACCAGCTGGACTGGAGTCATCTCCATCTTCAACATGACCCTTTATGTGTAGCCTTTGGATCTCATTTCTTCTATAACTTGGAAGACATGATCGTGATATCCATTGATATAGATGAGGAGGATTTGTCATTAGAAATCATTTTGTTATCTTAGGGAGGAAATGATTCCTTCAAAACAACAGGAGTAGGCGAAACTTTGACAAATTTAGAAACTTCAGCATGGTGTGGGCACTCCTTGGTGTAATTATCTTCATCACAAATTATGCAAGGATAACGAGGTTTCTTCTTTTGATCAGATGGTTTGTTCTTGTTTGCTTTCTCCTTATAATGAGTGTCTTGTTTAGCTTTCCCTTTTCCCTTTTTCTAATTTTTGGATTTCTTACCCTTGCCAGTAGATGATTCTACGCCGTTAATTTTTGAAGTAATTTTAGGAGAGGGATCTTCTTCATGTGAATTAGATAGAGTTGAAATCTCAGTTTCCTTAGAATTTTTCTTTTCATTCTTGGATTTTTTTATCACAAAATCAATCACACCATTTGTGGCATGTGATCCTATAAGCACTTGATTAATTTGACCAAGGCAGGGTAAATGTAGGATCTTTTCATACAAAGTACTTGACTGAGTATAAACAAGCTCAAGGTATTGAGCACAAGCAATTACATTCTCCTCAGTTACAACACTTTGCTTTGGAAACATGTTTAGTTATTACGGATAAAAGAGATTTTATGAATGATTTAGCCAAAATATGGTCTGGAATGTAAACTTTAATCACACGATGTCTTCATCTCCATTCATGAATGTGATCTGAGATATGGGTTGACATTCACTATTTTAAAGAGGTTAAAATTTCGGTTCCATTATCATATCGAATGGGAAACTAGAAATGGGTGAAAAAATTTGTAGTAAGGGCCTTAAATGTACTAAAGGAAGCACATGTGAATTCTACATACCAATTGGTTGCCAAACCAGTTGAAGTTAATTGAGAAAGTCACAATCTAATAGAATCATCAATTAATGAGTTGGACACACACCAAAGATGATAGGTCATAACATGGTTTGATGGATATTTGCTTGACTTACCTTCAAACCTAGAAATGTCACTGGGTAACTTAGTAGGAATGGCTAGCCAAAATGGTAAATAAAAAAGAGGATCATTCATTAACCGAGAGAGGTCAAGGAAATCCAAAGTTGTAATGAAAGGCAACTG
This sequence comes from Pinus tabuliformis, assembly GCA_031772625.1. Lineage (NCBI taxonomy): Eukaryota > Viridiplantae > Streptophyta > Pinopsida > Pinales > Pinaceae > Pinus > Pinus tabuliformis. The sequence goes on from CM062820.1 coordinate 101,941,379, forward strand.
GTGGTTAGGATCCTAACATGGATACTGTTTACCCTGAGGGATGAGTCCTATACAGGGAGGAGGATACCAAGGATATCCTGGAATAGCCTGAGCAGTTGAAATCTGCATACCTTTTGGATATCCAGGATGATCCATACCATATTTCGGCTGTATAGGTACTTGAAACGTATTACCTGGGTATGATTGATTTTGAAAGGGAAGACTCTGACCCATTTTACCTTGAATGGGCTTTCCTTGAAAGGGTTAATTTTGAAAAGGTTGACCTTGGAGAAATTGAGTTTGAAAAGGTGGACCTTGAACAAACTAACTCTAGGGTTGACCTTGGAAAGTTTTCCCTTGAAATGGCACTTGCATATATGGGACATTAGGTTGTAAAAAAAGTATTTGGGGCATGGAAGGAATTGTAGGAATAGATTGAAACCCAGATACCTGAGGGATAGACTAAATAAGGGTTTGCATCGTTACATGTGATGTAAGTGGGATAGTTACCTGCGATACTCCTCTAATGGGAGTTTGAGGTGAACCTGAACCTGGATTCTGAAGAATCGTTGGTACAACAGAGTGAACCAAGGTTTGAGGAATACTGAGGAGAGGATTGATGGAGTGGTTGCTAGGTAGGTGTCAATTGATTAGAAGTTGGTTGGACATGAAAAGGTAATTGTTGTGTAGGTCGTCTAAGAGGTTGAATAGGTTGATACATAGGAACTTAAGAAGCAACTAAAATTGACTTTTGATTTAACGAAGGGTTCGATATTGTATTCTTTCCAGTGTAAGGCATTCCAATGGCAGGTTGAGGCATAACAGGTTAACCAAAACTGGTTTGAGTAATTTGAGCATAGTTAAGATAATTTTCTACAGGGGGTTTCCCCCCATCTATAGGGTAAGATCCACCTAAATGTTGTCCTCTGGGTGGAGGATACAATGGATTCCCCCCAGGCATGTAATAACTACCTGTTGGGTTGATTTAAGGATTATCAACATTACCAGAAATCATATTAATAAATTGTTTAGATGTCAAACCTTCATTTGTAGGATTAATTACACCAGATGACATGGTTGAAGATGAATTTTGGGAAGAATCTCTTCAATAAGCTCCAACAAGAGAGTGGTATCTATCAGGTAGAAAACGACTGTACAATGTTGACTATGGAGAAGTAGAAAACATAGATGTGTCTGATGGGGTACTCATAGAAGCCATCATAGACTAGTCAAAACCGAGTACGGTAGAGTAAGGAGTTGTGTATCGTGGAATCCCTTGTCCCAGAAAGTTCAATGGTGTGAAATACCAAGGGTCAGGGTGAAGAGATCTAAACAAAATATCTGAGATATTTGACGGTTCACTGGTAGAAACAATTGGTTCTTCCTCCTCAACTAAACCAAGTTCTTTGATGTTAATGAGACTAGGAGGGAGACTATCAGTAACAATAATTTTCACATGTGATGAATGTGGAGGATCTGAAATATGTGTTGTAGTAGGCATATAAGTATTAGATTCATAAATATCATACTTAGGTTCATTAATATCTAGTTCAGAAATGGGACTTGTATCTGAAAAGTCTCCAGTATCTTATTCAGTTTGAATGAGTTCAGTAATTTGTAAATAAGTTCCTCTTGAATGTGATACTAATTCCCGAGTTTGATCTAGTTGGGTTTGTATCACTTCAAGGCCTAATATAGTATATGTTTCTGGTTGATTAACCTCAGTTCCTTTTACACCAGAGTCTATGATAGTAGAATTTTCAGTTTCTGTTGCACTTCTGGACACTGACAATTTAGATTTTTCAGCATTTATCTTTTCTAATCGACTTAGTGTATACTCAAGGGGGTCCATGTGTATCCAACATGATTTCCTTGGTAATTTCACCTCAATGAAAAATTTTAAATTAATAAATTACACAATATTTAAATTACACCTAAAGTCTCTAAAAAGCAAAAAACAACACAGAAAGTAACACATGCTAAAAGTCTAGGAGTTCAAACCATACAAATTGAATCTTCACAGAGATAAATAATTACAATTTGTTGATGAAATCTATGTCGTAGTGACCAAGGTGAAAAGCTTTATAGAAATGAGCATTTGGAACGAATTACCCTGACAACTTGCTTAATGAAATAGTCTGATGCATGTAACTTTCCTATAAACCATCTCGAGCAAAGATCAACCTCCAAAAAGTCCAAGTGAATCTACTCAATGTTTGTTCTCGGTACAACAAGACCTTCCATTTGTCGTCACCTTAGGTAGAGCCCTATTATTATAGTCATTAATTTCACCAAATACGACAATTTTACCTGGGGACACAGTCACATATTTGACGTACACATAAGGGCAGAGTAACAAGCTCAATCCCCTTGAAGGCTCCTCCACACGATCAATTGGAAGGTTACTTTCAAGTGACCCCAAGTACCTTTCGGTACCATTGTAATACATGCAAGTCACTATATCTATGCTGATGAAGTGGGTACGATCACTTAACCAGATTCAAGATGATCTCGTGCTTAACTCATGTACAAGAAGAGATTCCCAGAGAAAAGTGGAAAGAATTGGATTTTCTCTCCCTAACTCAATATTCTATTGTTCGCTTGTAGCTTTGGAAAGTTTTCCTTCCCTATTCCAAATCCCTACACTTAAACTATTGTAGGTGGAAAAAGCCCTAAAAAGATTTAAAAATTTTAGACGAATTTTAATTTACATTGTATTATGAAGTTTTTCTTTACTCAATAGGTAATAAAGGTCCTCTTGTTTAATGCATACATGATGGTATCCTATTCTCATATCAATCTTTGCAAACATTTTTTCTCCCTTCAATTGATCAAACAAGTCATCAATCCTCAACAATGGATACCTATTCTTCATGGCTACCTTGTTCAACTGCCTGTAATGAATTCATAACCTGAGATTACCATCCTTCTTCTTCACAAACAACACTAGTGCACCCCAATGTGATACACTTAGCTTAATGTATTCCTCGAAAAATATATCTTTTAGTTGTAACTTCAAGTCTACTAACTGTCGAGTGTTCATCCTGTACAGTGTCTTCGATGCTTGCCCTGCCCTTGGTACCAACTCAATGGAAAATTCCACTTCTCTGTGAGGTGATAACTCTAAAATCTTTGTTGGAAATACATCCTAGAATTCTGCAACATTGGGTAATTTCTTAATCTTAATACCTCTACATCCTTGTCCTCCTTACCTTCATCACTAGAAATATGAAATGCAAACAACAAACACCCTTTTCTGTGATTGTGCTTTGCCTACATAGATGTCACCATTCTAGCTGATGTTGCCTTCTTATTACCCTGCAAGACTCATTGTTCCCCATTATCATCCAAGCACTCAGTCACCTTATCATAACAATCCACCTTAGTCTTGTGAAGATATAACCAGTCCATACCAAAAATCATACTATATGACCCCAACGGTAATACATTCAAATTTGTTGATGTAGGCATACCATTCAACTCAAATGCATAAGCTCTTACCCAATGATGAATAGTCTTCTTCATACGTATAGCCAACTACACTAACTAAGATTTTGCATGCACTTCTTTATTCAAACCAAACTTATCCACCAGGTTAGGACTAACATAACTATAATTAGATCCAAGGTCAATTAAAATAAAAAATAATTGATCACAAAGCTTACTGTCCATCTCGATAATATATTACTAGTGATTCTCCTTTCTATTATCCAATGCTGCATAGAGATGAGGAATACTTTGTTCAACATCTCGAACTGCCTGCACTTCCTGTGCACTATAAATCTGAGGCCTACCACCATGATACTGCAGAAAATCTCTCTTGAGATTCTCCTTGACACATATCCAACACTGCAATGGTCCCATACCATCACCTCTATTTTTCTTCCCTCCATTTTGTGACCCATGTCCCTATCTAACTACACTGAACTTCTTATAAGGTGCAAAATTTATTTTTCACCTAAATCCTGAGGCCTTGTTCTTTTTCACTACCATTTAGCTTTACATTTGTATTTTCCTTTCTCGCCCTACTAAGATTTTGTCTTACACTTTGACGGCTCATAACAATGCTTCAATTTTCCAATAACTTCCTAATGCAACTGAAGCTCATCATACTCAATTTGATCTCTAAATTATAATAGAAATCCACTGAAAATATATGAACTTTGGCCTTCTCATCTTTAAGATATGATACATACCTCAATAACTCAAGAAACTTGGTCAGATACTCCTCATCTATCATCGATCCCATCTTTTGTTCATAGAATTTCTTAGCTTTGATGTTGTAGTACCTTACTGACAAGTATTTCTTCGTGAAAAGTCTCTTGAATTCATTCCAGCTCAAATATTCTATCCTAATGTCTCTGACCCACTTCACATCTTCCCAACATATGTCTTTTTTCCCTTCGAGTTTGAAGACAGCCATTATGCCCTTCATATTCTGTATGTACTCATGTGGTTCAAAGAATTTCTTCATCCCAAGTAGCCATTTTTACATCCTCTAGCTTCTTCAAATCCCTATCAAAGGTAGGTGGCTTCGCTTTCTTAAACTTATCTACCAAATATCCCTTGTCACTCCTCCAATACAGATGATAATGATGATGATCATAGTTCCTATATGAACTAGAACTAGAATACAACCTGTGTCCATCACCTCTCATATCTGGAGTATCTAAGAGCATGCCATCTCATATCATGTCATCCTTGTCCAACCTGTACTCAACATGAGATCTACTACCACATGCCCCATTAATCCTATCCTCCTACCGATGGCTGATCCAAAGTGTTCACTCTCTACAATTCTAACACACTCTGAAGGATTGATGCATTAAATTTTTCTTGTTTCTCCTATGCGTGAATGGTTATGGCATTATCTTCTTTTCAACTTCTTATTTATGCCTAAAAACCTCTCAATGTGTCTGCTAAGTCAAAAGAATGCCCATCAACATGCTTCTCATTTGATCCATAGGGATACTCTCATGAATTATATTTTGCCATCTTACTAGTCAACTTTGATATTCTTCTTGCAAGTATACCATCTTAGCTAAACCAAAACATAACATAATCAACATACCTTAGTATAGGTCAAGGAAGGATATCTCATTTGTAATATCGACTAGATTAACGCAATACATGTATACACAAAATCATATTAGTGTATGGAAATAATTTCAACCATCGCTAGTTACCATGCATGACCATACTAACCACATACCATGATCTCATGCACAAAAAATATTACCATGTCAATCTATGTATAACAACATATAAGCACTAGCATGCATAACCAATGCATAATCAATGCATAACCATCATCTTTCACATGGTGACACAACTACAACGATCACTAACACCATGCATACAAAACAAGCACATATAGCACAAGCATAAAGAACACATATGAAACCAACATATATGCATGATCAACACACCGCTCATCTAGTCCAAGGGGTGAACCATGCTTTGATACCACTCTGCAACACCCTCCTCCCACATTTAACCAAGCTAAACGATCCACTGGGGTAAAACTGTGATGATAGGCTACTATGATGTGATTTAACTCCCCATGTATAATTAAGGAATTGAAACTGATAAAACCAAACCAATCATAACTTCCTCTAGATCTACAGACTCTGGGAGGAAACCAACCCTTCCAGGTGTTTAACCCCTTAGACAAATTGACATTCTATTGATCTGGACCCTCATCCAATCCCATGAAAATCCATGCATGTAACTCAGGCCTTCCAATCACTCCCACAGTAAGGCATACCAATGACTATGGACTTTTTAGCCAGTTCTGAGCCAATGACCCTGGATCCTGAGCCACATTTTCAGGGATAGGTCTAAGGAAACTACCCAAAACTTCATGAAACCATCAGGAATGGTAAATACCAATGGAATAAGGATACTAATGCATTCACTAATATAATTACTTGATCTATCCCCTACTATTCATGACATGAATTTTGCCAAACATGTCACAAATATGTAACCTATAGGTGATAATCACATATTTTAGCATAAGGGATCTCATGCTTATCTAAGATTCATAAAGAAGCATTGATGCCTTATCACAGTAGATGAATTATCATCTATTAGGTCATATATTCATTGTACTTTCATTTTATAATCAGAAAGTGATGACAACCATACATCAAATTTATCATAAAACATACTCATAACCAACATATATCCAATAGAAATAACACACATATAACAAAAATAAGAATCACATATGAACCAATACATTTACACATGAAATAGCAAGGAAAATTAGCTCTTATTAATGAATGCATACATTAACCAGGTCTGGGGCTTCCACAAACCACCCAACCATATATTTGGATGAACTGAATCTCTCTTTCAACCAATCACCCCCATTCCATGTTCCAAGCATGAATGTGGGATGCACAACAAAATCATCCAGGGATTCCTTAGGATTTGTAGTATATCCCACCAAGGAATTCCTAGGCCCAAACCCTCATCAATACAACCAATATTTACCGTAATCCCCACCGGATCGCTAGGCCTTAAACAAGCATGGATGCCTCTGGATATCTCCACCTAAACCATGAGGAATTTGTCTATCTCACCCTCCTAGATTTACCATGTATCTTGCCATTACATGTCAAGGGATTCCTAGGCCTATGAGGTCACCACCCTCTAGGATTTACCGTGTATCCCACCATTACTGGTCAAGCGATTCCTAGACTGAGTCAAGGTATTCACCTCTAAGCTTTAACAACTATCCCACCATTCATTGGTCGAGGATTCCTAAACTCAATCAAGGTGTTCACAACCACGGTTTACCGAGTATTCCATCCCAAGATTCCTAGGCCTTTTGAATAATCCTAAGACCACCCCACTCAACTTCAATTCCATTCTACAATCCATATCAACCAAATAGAAGAGAACCCACCACAACATGTCTAACTAAAAATGGCAAGGAAAGGCTAAAGAACACTACGACGCGTGGGAAAACCCATGCTAATGATAACAAGAGAACCAAAAACACACATGTATGTACCATGCATACAAAAATTAGAAAGAAAATCATACATGCAACACGATACCTACACGTAAATCCATTGTAGTCACTCGATCCTCCTTTTCCTGACTTTATCTTTGCTTCCCTTTTTCTTCTTTATACTTCCTTCACTTTTGTTGATCCAATGCTAGAGTGATCTAAGAATGCTCTAACTGTCTAAGAGTAAGAGAGAGAGAGTAGAGAGAGAGCTCCAAAACTAAGCTGACAAAAGGTACCAACCGATGCTCAGAAGCCTTTTTATTAATGATGCCTCTATTTTCTTTATTTTCAATTATTTTCCTTCATTTTTGTCCTCACATGAAACCAGTGATCTTTCACCTTCCTTTTCTCCTAATTTCCATTATTTTCATAAATAAAATCCCAATTAATGTCACTTTTCCTTTCCAAAGCCTTTTCCTTTTCCTTTTCCAATTTCCTTTAACCATAATAAACCAAATGAACGCCCCCACAAAGATGGTTTTGCCAATGTTCAACTTGGAATACGTGCCTCATGACCTTGGTTATTATTGGCCTTTATTAACTTTATTACATGGGTTTTTGACCAGGGTTGTTACACATAGATCCTAAGAGAATCAAAGTGATAATGGAGTTAAAACCACTAACAATTAGTAATTCCATTCAATTCTTCTTTTCGAAGTTTAATTTTGTTAGAATATTTGTGCCAAATTATGCTTCAATCATAATCCCGAGTAACAAATAGTTAATGAAAGACATAATATTTGAATGCATGGATAACATACAAAAGGCTTTCTTACATAAAAAAAATTAACAATTGCTTCGACTATAGTTCTTTCTGAAAATAATTTTGGAAAAGAATTTATCTTGTACTATTTGCATCAAAACTAATTGTAGTTGTAGTTTTGACTTAGAAGAAATAGTCAAAATAACAATATCCAATCTCATTTATGAATAAATCGTTACAAGAAAAGGAATTGAAATACTCCTTTTTGGAAATGCATGCATATTATTTTTTGGCTTTTGTACTTTATCCACCATTTGAAATGATTTTAGCACAACAACTTAGAGAAAGAAGATGGACTAATTAGTTAAAAAAAATAAAAGAATATGATATTGAGAAAAAGCCATTAAAAATTGTGAAGCCGAAAGGGATATGCAGGTTGATCAAGGGAATTGAATTTGTAAACATCGACCCTTCTAATGGAAAAGATCAGAATGAACTACTACTTAAGTAAGGATGGTATAAGGATTTTATATTTTATTTGAAGGTCGGTCAATTCTCAAACGAAATTATAGGCATGGAAAAAGGGACATTAAAATGAATTTCAATGATTATGTACTAGTACTTGGGATATTATTTAGAAGGAATCATCATGGTATGTTATTAAGATATATTTCTCACTCTAAAATTGTTAAATCTATGAAATAAATGCATGAAGATGTATGTGAGGGGCCCCTTTCTCCAATAATAACTTCTCACAAAATTATCATACCTAGATTCTATTTGCGTGCACTTTTTAGAGATGTACATCCTATCATCATAAAATACATGGCATGCTAAAAATTATTAGCGAAATAAGAGAAGGTCTTTATGATACTAAGGAAGATCACATTTCAAAGCGCTTTTCTTAGTGGGGCTTGGAAATTATTGGTTTATAAATCCTAGCTGAAGTGCTAGACATACTTACATCATAAATGCAACGGATTCTTTTACCAAGCGGTATGAAGCAATAACATTAAAGAAAGCAAAAAAAAATATATCACATACAAATTTTAGAATACAATATTCTTTCAAGGTTTGGTGTTACAAAAAAAACAGATCAATATTATTGGTCTTTAGTTTACAATTTGTTTTGCAAAATTTGGAATACTAATGGGGAAATATTCCAATTACTATCCATAAGGTAATGAATTAGTTAAATCAACCAATAAAACATTCATGGAAACCCTAAAGAAGAAAAATCTGAAAATTAAAGAAAATAGCATAAAAATTTGGCAAACACTTTACGAACTTGTAGGATCATGCCAAAACGTAGTAGAGGCCAATCCCCATTTCATTCGGTATATGGAAGTGATAGAATTTTATAAAATAAAACTCATTTCATTAGCCATAGAAACTCAACTTTAGGATGAATAAATAATCGCAACCATACAAATATTTGAAAAATCAAAGACAAGAGTAGATGAATGAATCGTGGAGCTCTCAAGTGACACAAGTTGCACATGGATGTTGCAATACAAATTTGTCACTTCATTGATTACAAAAATAAAAATTACACATATTTATGTGATTACATTATGTTTAGAGATATCAATAGTAACTCTTAGAAAATAGGCTCTATGACCTAAATATAAACACAATAAAAAACAACTTAATAAATAGTTTCTCCATTGTTTCCTAGTCTCCCCCTTAATGGAGAAAGGATTTATTTCCACACCTAGTATCTCTCTAAACAATTCAGATTTCATCTTCACAAGAGGCTTAGTGAAAATAACAATAACATTTTCACAAGTATTACAATATTCAAGAAAAAATTCTTTGGATTGTATCTTCTCTCTAACAAAACAAAATTGGGCATCAACATGCTTTGTTATTTCATGATAAATTGGACTATTTTCCAACTTGTTTGAGTTTTTTTATCATATTTAATCATTGTAGCCTTCTTTTATTTTTCTCCAACATCTTGAAGAACTCTCGTCAACCAAATAACATCACAAATTGCTATAGAAAAAGCTTTAAACTCTTCCTCAGTGGATGATAAAGATACAATAGGCTTCTTCTTGCTACTCCATGAAATAATATTGGATCTAATATCGAAAGCATAACTTGTATTTGATCTCCTATCATCCACACTACAAGCCCAATCTGATTCTGGGTAACTTGTGAGATCAACATTAAATGAGTCAATATACTTAAGACAACAATCAATTGTTCCTTTAATATACCAAAGTACATATTTCACTTCTTTCCAATTTCTTTCTAGAGGTCTCTCCATAAACTGACTTAACACACTATCATAGTATGCTAAATTAGGTCTCGTTGTACTAACATAATTCAAACTTCCCACTAGTTTTTTACTTATTGTACCATCTACCTTCTTTGAAGCATCATCAATATGACGTTTCACATTCTCTTGCATTGGAACAAAAACAAATTTACATTGATCCATTTTAAATTTCTTAAGTAATTCTCTGACATACTTACCCTGAGAAATAAAATTTTGACCAACATCTCTCCAAACATCAAGACCTAAACAATATTATAACTCACCAAGTTCTCTCATCTCAAATACTTGTGACATCTGCACCTTAATTCCATCAATTAGTTTACATGAATTCCTGTAATAATTAAATCATCAACATAAAAGGAAATAAATACAACATGCTCCTTTAAATCAAATTTGATATATAGATTTCGATCACTTTGGCTCCTTATAAAACCTTATTGAAGAAATAATGAATCTATATTATGATGCCACGACCTAGGTACCTGCTTCAGCCAATAAAAAGATTTTTTTAATCTACAAACTAAATTTTCCTACCCCTTTTTCACAAACCCTTCACGTTGTGTCAAACAAACCTCCTCCTTTAAATCATTGTTCAAAAAAGTATATTTTACATCTAGATGGTGAAAATTGCAATGGTACCGTGTAGCTAATGTAATTAATAATCTAATAGTATTTAGTTTAGCTACAAGTGCAAATGTTTCTGCATAATTAATGCCCTATTTTTGTGAGTACCCTTTTGCAACCAATGTGGCCTTATATTTATCTATAGTACCATCTACTTTAAATTTGGGTTTGTGCAACCATTTACATCATATGGGATCTTTATATTTAGGAAACCCAGTCAATTCTTCGGTTTTGTTTTTAATTATAGATTCATATTCTTTCTTAATTTCTTTTATCCACTCTTCATGTTCATTAGCTTCATTAAAACTGATACTTTCTATGACATTCAAACAAGTACTCATCATGGAATATTTCTTATTCCTTTCAACTATGTTAATTTGTCAAGTAGATGTCCTTGGCGCTTTGTTGTCTTCATCCCTATTCTCTCAAAGCCCTTCTCCAACTCTAGGTGAGCTCTAACTTCTGGCGATGTCCATATCATTGGATTCTTCCTCCAGCTTTTTCTTCTGTTTGTCTTCAATTTCTTTTGTAGTGTCCTGAACTTCAGGAAGTGTGTGCCACTTTTCATAGTTGTTGTCCTTGTTTCTTTCATCTACCTACTCATGGAAAATTACATCTCTAATTGTGAATACTTTGCGAGTAGAGGGATTAAACATTTTATAAACATTAAATTATGAACAGTATCCTAAAAATATACATTTGGTAGATTTATCATCAGATTCTTTTTGTTCTACTTCAGAATATGTGCAAAGGCCTTACACCCAAATAGCCTCAAATAAGAATTGTTGGTTTAAAACCATAAAATGCTTTGAATGGGGCCTTGAGATCAACATACCTTGTTGGAATTTTATTCTTTAAATAAACAAAAGTGATAATGGCCTCAACCCAGAAACAATTTGAGATATTCCTACCTTTAGTCATACTCTGTCCACACTCCGCCAATGTTCTCTTTTTCCTTTTTACAACACCATTATATTGTTGAGTGTAGGGTACTATAAATTGATGCACTATTCCATGATCATTGCAGTACTTGATGAAGCTCTCCAACTTGTACTCTCCCCCTTGATCTGAATGGAGGATTTTTATGAACTTCCTTGTCTGCTTCTCTACCATGTTATTTTATTCTTTAAAGTACTCAAATAAATCACTCTTTCTCCTAAGGAATTACACCCAAGTGTACCTTGTGAAATCATCAATAAACAACAATAAATAATAAGAACCTCTAGGGATATGGTTTGCATGCGTCCAAAAACATCAATATGTGAAAGTTCTAATACATCTCTTCTTCTCCTATCCGAATTAGAAGGGAATTCATCTCTATGCATTTTTCCTAAAGCATAACCCTCACAAGAAAATTGTTTATTCTTTAACATAGGGAGTTCTTCAACCATTCTTTATTCTTGCAACAATAAAAATTCACGACAATTGATATGAACATACCTCTGGTGCTAAAGAATTTATGTTGACATGACTGTAGAAGTTAATTCGTGATGACTCTTGTTGGTGACATCAAGTTTGTACAAGCCTATAACTCTGACTTCTGAAGCAATAGGTTTGTAGTGATCTAGCAAGTCCTTTTACTGTGCAACATGTTTTGAGAATTCAACCTTCGGATTCTGATCTATGATTGTAGACACATAGATCATATTTTTCTTGATCCATAGAAGATACATAATATTATGAATGCACCTGACACATCCATTTGGTAAAGTCGCTAAAATATTTCCACATCCTTTGATCTATTATGCATGATCATCTCCAAGACAAATGTTGTGACCTTTTCTTATTTCCTTGAAGTTATCATACCTATCTTTATTACATGTCATGTGGATTGAGGCTCCAACATCCACAAACCATGCATTGGCATCATCAGTTTTAGCAGATAAAACAACATTAGACACAATCAACTTAAGGTTCTTAAGATCAAAATTGAAGGCTTCTTCTACAAAGTTCCCTGGATGTCTTTTGTGTTTATGCCTTGCTTCATCACTCTTATAAAAAATTCTAGAAATGTGGCCACTTCTACCACCATAATTTTTATTTATTTATTTTAGAATCATTTCTAGTATGTGGCATACCTTGGTTTGGCTTTGGAGATGGCTTTCTCTGAAATGGATTTCCACCTTTACTTCCTTCTCCATGTTCTCCTTTGAAGAATTTATTCTTTGCCACATGTGCTAAGTATGGATTCTGAGGCTTCAAATTACTGCGCCTCTCTTCTTCCTACAACTCATCAAAAGAGGGAGCTTTATCCCTTACTGCAATACATGTAATGAACATTTGATAGTCCTCTGACATCCCATTTAAATTAATTGTACCAAGATCAGTATTGGGTATTGATTCCCCTTTGTCTCCCAACTTATCTTTCACATCTTTTATTCTTGAAAAAGAAATACTAACAGATTGATTTTCTTCCATTTTAATATAAAGGAGCTTACTTGTCAGGAAGAGGACTTAATTTGTATTTTTTTCTCTCATACATATCTTCAGTGAAGTCCAAGTTTCATTGTAAGTCTTGCAATAACAAATTTAAGGAATTATTCCATCTTTCACAAAAATCCTCAATAATACCTTTGATTTATTCTCCCACTTCTCCCAATCTTGTATCGATGGAGTTGTCACATCTCTAGTTTCACTCGTCTTTTTTTCTTCTACTTTTGTGATCGTCTTTATTCCATAGCCTTCCATTAGTGTTTGCAACGTGAATTTTCGATTAAGATAATTAGAGCGAGCCAATTTGTTAGATTCATTTAAATAAGTTTCAGTAAGAGGATTGGTCTTCTTAAAAAAAATATTTCTCCTATTCAATACTCCAGTTGGCCACAAAATCAACGAATTCCCTTTTTTTTTCCCTCACAATTAGGAAAAAATCTAAAAATATTTCAGGTGAAGCCTCTTAACAGTTTCTCACACTACAATCTTCAACTTTAACTCAATTATACAATTGACTTTAAGCAGGAACAATGAAATTATACAGTTATGTAGTTTAAATGTTATATGGAAACATTTTTTTTTAATAATTTCCTTGCTCAGTGAACACTCTAACTCTAGATTTATGCACTATAATGCAAAATTTTGCAATTACATGTGTGCCCACAGGAACACATGTTTCCCTTAGTGAGTGTGCGTCGGTCCTGCAATCAATGCACTAGCTATTCCTGTAGTCAACGCACAGGGACAAACTATTTCTAAGGCTCGGATCTATAAATCCTAACACGAAGCTGACGACCACTTCACAACGCCATCACTGCTTGGCCCTCCTTCCATGTTTCCTTCGATTCTCCATCACAGTCAGTGCTCAACATTGCGCTCGACAATCTCCTCCATGCCAACACTTCGGCTCTTTTATTTCCTTGTCCTCGAATATTTCGAATCTTCCTCGACACAACACCACCACACTTCTACTGCGCTTTCTCCTTCGAACTCGAACTTCGTTGCCTCCCCCCTAGTTACCAAATGGTCTTCTAAAAAGAATTCTTTCCCTATACAACTTCGATGTCGACGACACTGAGACTGCACAAACGAGCTCTACATGACAGAGAAAAGACATTCCATGACAATCATGATACCACGAATAGATCGCCAGACCAAACCTAGTTCAACCCTCCACAGGTCACACAGCTGCACCAAAACACCACAATCTTCTTCGACTAACACCTATGTAACTCGTCCTTGCATAGGATTATCTAATGGTATTTAACAATACTATTAGACTGTAGTGTGTACACAATACTATAATTAATAGGAGACTTTGCTATGTTGGATTATCCAATTAACAATATATATCAGCGACTAATAGATCACCATGACTCGCAAAATAATTGGTCGAAGCCCAAGCTGCCTCATCGACCACTATTCTAGTATACCACAAATCTGAACCTAATTTTCAAGTCGTTCAAATCATGCTTTCAATATGTCAACAACACTCTTAAAATACACAACGCTCTCTGTGGAGAGCTAAGCTCGAATCCCAACAACCACACCACGAGAGACTCCTAATCAGCACTCCTAATGGACACCATAGTAGGAACAATAGCAATACCCTCATACATAGATACAAAAACAATGATTTTGCTTAGATACCCCAAGCAGTAGCAGCGATACCATCGCTCTGATACCAATTCGAAAAATGCAAGACAAGACTAGATAAGTGAATCACACAACTTTTGGGTGGAACAAATTGTACCTGGAAGCTGAAATACAATGTTGTCACTTCATTGATTATAATAATTATTTAGAGATATCATAACTAATTCCCAAAAAATACCATCTAGGACTTAAATATAAACACAATAAAAAAACCTAACAAATACCTTCTCCATTATTTCCATGTCAAATGAGACACCATTAGTTTATTCAATCAAAAGAACAAAGACAAGAATATTCAAAACTGGTAATCACTTCATTGATTATAACAATCAAAATTATACATATTTTTGTGATTACATTTTATTTAGAGATACCATAACTAATTCCCAAAAATAAGATCTAAGACCTAAATATTAATACAATAAAAAAAACCTAACAAATGCCTTCTCCATTATTTCCCAGTCAAATAAGACACCATTAGTTTATTCAATCAAAAGAAAAAAGACAACAAATTTTCAAGAATATTCAAAGATGATAACAAGCTATAGAAAAAGCATTTTCCAAATACCATATTGCTTTATTATGGAATAATTATTCCAATTAAAAACCTTGAATGAATACCTAAGTCTGATGTGTTATGGATGGGACCTTATCAAATAATGAATTCAAATTTTAAGGCTATTATTCAATGGGAAACATCTCAAGTGTATCTTCACTTAAAGATTACCGAGTCCTGTCTGTATTACCAAATTGTAAATACTTGCATATATTCATATGTTTTTATTTTCATTCATTTGAGGTAAATTGAAGAAATAATTTGACTCCATAGCCAATAGATTCTAGATCTTATGGATTCTTAATAGCCAATAGATTTTAGATCTTATGGATTCCTATTAACCCACAAGAGGTCACTATCCTGCCATTGGAGATGATATTTTGACCCTTTCCATATATCACTCTCATCATTGTTTATCCCTTACACTTCCTTTTCTGTTGTTTACTTATTTATTTTTTGAGAATTTGTATATGGAACTTTTTACTTTGAGTAATATTCGTTCTCTAAGCGGAGGTTCCACTCCACACATAGTCCATCTTGTACTAATCCTATACATTTCACAAGTATACATGTAATTTTTGTAAATACCAACTTATTTTATAGAAATAATAGAAAGGGGACATATATTTAATTGTTTTGTATGAGAATGGAAGATACGTCCTCCGAACATATGTTGAAGAATCTATTTCGAAACCTCGTTATCTAAACGTGTGGTGAGAGAGGAGAAGCCAATGACTGTCATCGTGATTCCTTTTCCTATGTATATGGTGGAGATCTCTTTCGCTATATAAGAGGTTGAGACAAAAGAACACTATGATATGTTGATCCCATAACTCAAACCTCTTATGTAACTCAACGGAGACTTGATTTTTTTTGCCAAAGATCAAGTCGCATATTTTGTTAAATTCAGGCAAGGATCTTTTGGATTTACCCTATTGTTTTTATTTATTTCTATTTTTTCGGGTTATATTTTATGAAGTTGACATTCTTTGTTAAATTTATGGGTGCTTGGGTTTTTGTTTTCCTGGTTTTTCAGCCAAATGAGTTGCAGTCTCTTTTAATTCTGCTAAAGAACTGATTCCTCTCCCACACATCCTCATTCTTTTCTCATCTTTCTTTGGGGTTTGATCCGTTTAGTTTCAACTACCAACCTTCCTGGCATAAACTCTCAACGTTTTACAAGGGTTCAATTAAAACGGAAACCATTCAAAGCCTCAAGCAGACGGCTATGGGACACCGAGAGCTCACAATGGTATGGGATAGACCTGCGTTTGGGATTTTGAATCTAAAATCCAGTCCATATTTGGAGTGTATTTGATTTAAAAGAAAAAAAAAATCCTGATAAACCTACGAATTAGAGGAATTGGCATTTTCAGGCAAGAAAAACAGTTAGAAAGTTGGAGTAATCATGGCTGCTCAAATTTTCTCCATTGTGTCTAGCTTCAGAAGGCATCAATGCATGTTATTTCAATCTGGAAAGGAGAAAATAAGAATGTCCAACTCAGAAACAGCAGAGTGGTACAGTACAACTGGTTGAAAAGCTAAGAATCACAGAAACTTGAACACAATCTTGATACTGGATATAGACATCAACGTCTTAAGAAGTATCAATATCAATAATCAGTTTCTATAAATTCACATTTTCCGTTAAAAAAAAAGTAAGTGAGCAGTCCTAAAGTGACTTATCGCGGGTTGCATAAGCTTTGGTGAATGTACTACCGTCACAGGGGGAGTGCAAACATTTGTCGGGCCAGGCGTCCTGAAACGTTGAACGTGCTTGCCCAATGTTTTTTTAATCATTTCTCCGGCGTACCCACCATATCTCTGAAACTACCCAGTCCTGATATTCTCCCCCACATTTATTAAAAAAGATATAACAATAATATTATCCTCCATAAACAAATGAGTAATTGCTTCACATGTAAATAGTGTGAAACCAAATTGAAGACATCTCAAAGTCTTCGAACTGGAACCGCGAGATAAATAGGGCACTTACCCAGTTTGCTTTTAAACCCCATCGTTTTCTTTTGTGCATTATTCCTCATAAACTTTAGCACGTCAACTTTTTGGATTTAAGTTTACTATTATTTTTAAAAGAGTTGGTTAGAACATGCTTTCTGGATAATGAAGTCAGCATTAAAGTTATTTGATAATGGTATTGTGTATTTTGTCAAAGTACAATTTAGTTCAAATTAATACAGTATATTTTCCGTGTTTTGAAAATAGGAATAGTGTAAACTTAATTTTAGTATTATATATATCTAATTATATATACTGAGTTTGTGTCTATTTTTAAATATATGATTATTATAATTTTTTTAGATTATAAATTATTTTTATTAAAAGATGTTTTCATATACTTAAAAACCATATATATGAGAAATATTTTGAATGCAATTATGATGTAAAGAGTGAATATATATATAATGAATGAAGAGTGATGGTTGAGTTAGAGTGGTTAAGACATATTTTCTAATTATTATGTTAAAATATCCCAACAATTTATGGAAAAGGGATATAGCTAATGTTTCCCTAAAATAGAGATGTTGTAAGACACTACATCTTGCCCAGATTAATATTTTTCTTGAACAAAGAGTTTTTATATATTGTGCTGATTTCCATGCAAACGAAAAGGTACATTTTATAAATTAGAAGATATATGAATTAGAAAGTACATCGGCGGAGTTGGTTATATTTATTGTTGTTGCTTTATTTACCTCGTTTATTAATATAGTATAAATATGGTTTTAAAAAAACATTTTGAATTTTTGAATTTTTTGTAAGGTTAAAAACATAAATATATTAAATAATAAAATCGAAAATTCATAAGGAAAATTTCGTTACCATGTGTAATTAAGAGATTTGCTCCAAACTAATTACTAATAGTAATGTATTCTAAATTATGTTGTTATAAATTAGAGATATACTTATATTGTTATGTGGAAAAATAAACTAATAGTATTTTTTTATTCATATAATTTAGTTTCAGTAATATAACCAATATTTCTTTATATTAATTAGTACTTTTCATCTTAAACATATGTGCAGTCCATGTTTTGTGGCACTTCATACAATAACATACATGTACAATATAATTTTTCATCTTTGAGTGATTTAGTACCATCAAATACGTGTTACATTTCAATATAATAATTGTTTTCATTGCATTAATTGTAAACATGTTTAGTGGACATTGTAAATGGTGGAAGTTAATATTATTTTAAGAATCATTATTATGTATATATTTATTATTTAAATAAGTCTTAATAAAAGTTTGATGAGACCAATGTAGCCCCACGTTCTTCAGAGATACAAATGTTATTCATTGTGACTTTTCTTATCTTTTTTATTAAATTGTGTGGTGAACCATATAGGTTTGCATAACTTAGCTTAGATAGATTTAATTTATTCTCTAAAACATTTGAATGCTACAATAAGATATTATGTCTAAACATATGATTTCAGTTATTTATTATGTCAACAAGGAAGTGTTGAAGTATAATTTTGTGATGATGTGTGCTAATTAGACATAGTTTCGATGAGAAGTTAATAATGCCATGCATGAGTGATATTTTATGATAATGATGTGTACACTCATGATGGTTATGGTATGCATGATGTGGAACATCGATTTTTTCATATGATGTGGCATGAGGATTATTTTCTATGATGCCGTGATGATAACTAATGCATGGGTTTCAAGTTGAAATGTGGTGATTGACAACAATTCTACCAATGGGTTGAGAGGGTTGGCTTATTCGATGGTCTTGTAGGATCACATACCTACGAGGGAGAATATGTAACACCATATGGGCTAGGGATAAACTTAATTACTACTACATATGTTAGTGGTTACTTTTCCTTCTATATTTCTTGATGGATAGTTCTTGAAGGGCTATGGGACCATCTTGAGGAGGTCAACTGTCTGATATTGGGTTAGGATGTCGAAGTCCAAAAGTGTTTGTACGACTACGATGCTAGGGGCTATACACCTTAGTGAGTGTGGAGGAAATTGGGTCAGCCTTACGAGATGCCCAAAGTCATTGAGTATTGGGACCGGATGCCTGCCTTGGGTTAGATGAAGTCTAAGTGTTGGGGTGAGTCTTGAGGCTATGGTATAGACTGATGAGGCTTCGTACCTAGTTCCAAAAGTTAGGAAAATTTGACTTGAGATACATTGCGATTCCTTCAATGTTGTGTAACTTTTGATGCATGCTGATATATTATTTCAGCAAAGGGCGTAGAGCAAACATGAAGTAAGAAATAAATAAATAAAATAATAAAAAGTTAAATGATTAAGCATAACTTCTTGACAAGGTTCCTTAAAACAGGGCTAGTATGTAATGTCCCATAATAATAATAATAATAATAATAACTATAATAGATGAAATAATATTAATAAATAAATAAATAAAATAATAATAGCAAATAAATAATAAAGAAAGAAGAATAAATAATAAATAAAGAAGAATAAATAAAAATAGTAAATAAATAAAATAATAAATAATAAGTTGAAGCTATAAATAATTACATATAAAAATAAGTATAGCTAATAAAAAGTAAAAAGGAATAAAATAAATAATAGTTAACTTAAGAAAATTTTTGAGATGGGTAAAATTTTAAATAAACAAATAAAAGTTGGCATGTTGACACATGTATTGTCTGCAAGATGATCCCTTTCCAATCTCCTTCCATTTTTGGAATATTTTTTTCTATTTTATGGCTGAAAATGGGGATGAGAAACATTCATTCTTTCTGAAAGAGAATGTTGTGAGACAAAGTGTTCACTAGAAATAATAATTAATTGAGGGCTCGAGGGTGGTTGGATGTAGAAAGAATATGCGTAGTTACACATGTGGTTGGGTGGAGAGATATCCCCAAAACATTGATGTGGCAACAAAGGCCTAGGTAGTGTTACACCTCTCAAATCAATAGTAAGGTATGACGTCGCGACATGTAAGTCTTCTCTACTGATGGTTTTGAAATTCTATACTAATTAGTTGAATAGTTTGCGTGTTGATTATTAATCACACAAATTAATGTAATTGGTTTGCATATCTCATGCATCCTACTCTCCACCCAACTAACTTTCTACACATCCCATTCCTCTAATTATCACATCCCTCCACAATCGTATTTATCCACGCATAGAAAGGTTCTGCACAAAGAATACCATATGCTTTACAAAAGTGACTTCTCCACTTATAAGCCATACTTAGTGAAAAACCATAGATGTTTACGTGTTTCGAGGATAATTGAATTCTCACTAAGTAATTATGATATCAAAACTGTACAGTTGTTGATATTATCAAATCAACTAATACATCATTTAAAGGAATATGGTAGGTTATTAACTTCAGATTATTACTCTTGCATGTCTTGATGAATATAGTACATGTCAACATGATTAAGGGATATATTTCTAAATGCTACCTATAAACTAAGCATTAATCATATAATATATTTTTAAACCCGCACTTGACCTATCAAATATATCAAAGTACATTAATAAATCAATATGGCGAGTAACAGGAATATGGATCCTTTTGTGGGGATATAGCTAATTCATTTGCATATCAAGACAATAAATTCCATTCATCTATATCCTATCAATGGTATTTGATTTTGAAACTCAAGGAGAAGTGAAATAACAAATTTGGATTACAGGCCTTGCTAACACGAGACTCATTCCAAAGATATTTCATTTTAAAGAAACTATTTATTATTTTGCTTGTTATTTCAACCCCAATACCACGACTATAAGAGTTTATTTATGGGGAAAGAACCGTATATTATAGAATCACAAAGATTTTATAAATATTCCAATGATTTTAGACCTAAATAAGAAACTCATGTTTCTGAGAGCTCATGCTTTTAATTATTCCAAATGTAGTAAGGTTAATGTCATGAAAGAGTTCATGCTTCAGTCTAGGCATATTCTAGCGAACATCACTACTATTGATATTTATTTGCTAGCATAGCTACACAAATATTTCTTTTGTTTATTCTCCCACATCATGGGATGTGAATCAATATATCATACATGTAGTCCAATATTGAATATCTTACATTTCTTTTAGAAAAGATGTTGTCTTTGAATGGTAGAAAGTAATCTCTAATGATATTTCCTTCCATTTAAAAATTACTATAAGAATCATATATTTTTTATAATGGCCTTTTTAGTAATCATCATATTTTATTGCAATGTTTTCAATAAACTAATCCCTAAAAGAAACATAAATCCTAATATGGAACAAGTACAACTATAGTATATTGTTCTATGGAGACATAAGAAATTATTTCACTTCTTCCTTATTGAGGAAAAAAATCTTAAATAATTTAGAAACATATTCCCTATAAATGAACCACAATGTTAAATTCAAAAGCATAAGAGTTCCTAAAATTAAAAGGATTATATATAGTAGAGAACAATCACACATACATAAGACTCTATGGTTATCAAGGAATGTCATTGTTACTCCCTAATTTTTTGTCTAGTAATCACTTTGTTGCAGAAGTATGTAGGAAATACTATCTTTGTTCAATGTTATTTGATAAGAAAAATGAGAAGTAAGATTTAAAGTTAGAAAAGTTGTTGCAAAGAATTCTACAGGTTTGGTGGAACATTTTGAAGGAATGAGAGCTTTTAACTTGAAAGGGGCCAACTTGTCAAATATTTGATATTAAGGTCCTATTTTGAAATGACATGACATTAGTAAGATATAATTATCTATTCATCAAATTTACGAAAGGAAATGGAGATAATGAATTAATAACTTCGTGAGAAAAATGAAAGGAACCAATTGTATATAAGGATGATTTGGTAACTAAAATTAGTACGAATTTAGAATGGAATACCAAATAGAGAGGGAATAAACCTATAAATGTATAGTCATCATTAGACCTGCAGACTCATCAAATTTCCTGCTTGATTAATAGAAAATAAAAAACAACTATAAACCATGGAGAGAGTGATTGACTACACTTGAGTGGACAATATTGTGAAGAGCCACCTCCTCACGGTACCTTGGAAAAATTTCATATTATTATGTCATCAGAAAGTAAGCATTCTAATAAGAAATTGTCAAGACAAGAAGAAGGACCCACTCACATATAAGTGGATAGTGCTATGGTCCCACAATGGGTGGCACTAAGCTTAGTTGAAAGAAAAGATAATGTAAAAACTAAATACTACGAAGATGGAATATTTTTGAAGAGAAATCAATCACGATGCATAATAATATATATGGTATGGCTAGTAATAAATTTCAAATTGAAAATGTGCACATTAAAAATAAGAAAGTCTTGACTAAATGGAAGTCAAAGGTGGATATATCAAGAGTTGGACCTACTAGACTTTTTAAATTGAACATGACTATAAGTGATTCTCTTGCTCATTATGTTACAAAGCAAGAGATTGAAAAAATGAGATTGAATAGACATATTAGTGAGCTTAATGAAGCTCTCGGTCGAAGATCTCTATTCATGCCCCCTTTAGCTTTGGCTATTGAAGACCCATATGGCACACCATCAACTACAGTTAAAACACCTAGTAAGTTAAAAAAGAAAGAAAAGTTATCAAATGGTATTAGAACCTATGTTACGTAGTATTAATAAGTCATTAGAAATTATTGAAGAAGCATGGGAAATTTGTTCGTATTTGAGAAATGTTTCCATATATATTATTGTTGAAAAGATTTAGAATATGATTAACACTTTCATGATAATGATTTAATATTATTCATCCCTAAAATCACTACTCTGAATGACTTCCAAAAGGATCAACAAGATATTTGTTGGAATATTTCATCATCATCATATGTTCTATTTTCATTTCTTTGATTTTCCTAAACACCATCACGAGTCATTTCTCAAAAGGAAGTGTGTAGAAGTCTTTAAACTTAAAGCATGCTCTTCCACTCTACATATCTTCAGCATGTCGCACACATAATGCATCCCACACTACTGTACACTTAGTCATTTTAGAAATGTATGAAACACCCCACCTATCCGTTTCTATGCACATCCAACTTTCTACACATTTCATTCTTCCACACATGTTTTCCTGAACAGTTCTATTTATTTTTGCACATATATCATTTGTACAAACCATAATATATCAAACTGGCTTCTTTGCTTATGCACCATACTTAGTGAAAAATGTAGAAAAATAGCCATTTGGTACTTTAAAGGCTAATTTAAAGCTCAGTTATGAACCTTTGATGTTGAAGATGAAGAGGCATTGATATTGGACTGCATGAATTATCTACTAGTACACCACTTAAAACATGTCGTAGGTTATTTAACTTCTCGTTATTATTCTCAGATGGATCATTGAAGGTGGTATGTGATCAAAGGATCTATTACTAAATTCTATATGAAGTCAGTATTTATATAGTTAAGATCTCCATAAAGCCTCACTTGACCTATCACATATGTCTAAGTGCAATTAAAATATAGAGAAATATGTTGAGTAAAAGGACTAAGGAGCACAATTGTGGAGATATAGCTAAATCACTTGCATGAAAGAACATCAATTCGCTATATCGATGATATTTGAACATGATTCCTAAGGAGCAATAGAAAAATATAATTTCAAGTGCAGGGATTTCTAACATTAATGTTAGCCTTACTCTTATCATAAAACAATTATAAATCCAAAATTATGATTAAATAAATCAAATCTTGATAATTAGGAATTAGTTTCTCAAACTAGGGAGTTTAGTTAGGATGAGAGATTCTCTTCAACTAGATTAGTGTTTGGTTGAGAAATTTTCTCAACCATAATGTACAAGATAGATGTATTATCTTTAGATAAACTTCCTCATGTATTTATTTGTACTATTGTTATTCTTTGTACATTGGATTACATGATGAGAGGAATACAGTAAGGTTGAGGCCTTTTCCACCATTTCTATGTTTTTGGTAGTTTTTTTATGTGTGCTAATTTTATTTATTAGTCTACACGTGGTATTGGAGCAGCCAATATGGGCCTGAAGATGCCATAAATATGAGATTTTATTCTTTGTAAATAAATAAAATAAGTGTGGTTTAATTTGTGTGTGTGTGAAGTCTGTGATTGTTTTGATCTGTGGAGAGAACAATGTTATTGGACCTCCGAGTTTGAGTGATTGTTGACTGCAAAAGGTGTTGAATCCAATCTCACTGCCAGCGAGACAATACCTAGGAGGAACAGCTGCAGGCATGCCAATGGTGTCCTGAACCTGATTGTGGTACGAGAAAGTGTTCCTGGGAATCATTTTGACTCTGGAAGCTACCATCTGCTTCCAGATCGAAGCCTTCAGTTCCTTAGCCATAGATCAAGGGCCGAGCTTGCATTTCTCTTAGACCA
The DNA here is from genome assembly GCA_031772625.1 of Pinus tabuliformis. NCBI lineage: Eukaryota > Viridiplantae > Streptophyta > Pinopsida > Pinales > Pinaceae > Pinus > Pinus tabuliformis. Next base: position 101,965,990 of record CM062820.1, read on the forward strand.
ATTTTTTATCACATCACAATGGCAAGTTATTAAAGATATCCTAGACATGAATGTTCATTATACCAGGATGTGTTCCACGGTGGATTGACGTGATCCATGTTGAATTGATCCTGTAGCAGCCGAATTTATGTCTGAATCCGTAGCAGCAAAAGAAGTGGGCCGACATCTAATTGCTTGCAAAACTGGACTGTTGCTTTATTGCAAGGGCGAAAGTTGTTGAATCACATCAGTGAAGCCAATTTCTTGAGGAAGTCGCTTGGCATGACACGCTAAGAAGTGATCGAATTTTATTGAAGGCAGAGCCGATTTCATTTTCAAAGATCACATTCAATCATCTCTGAAGGGATGGATATCAATCTTTGAATCGATAGTCTTGATCGAGTTTCCCTGCTGTGCATTAAGGGAGCATCATGTCTGTGTAGAGTCTTCAGAAGATGGACCTCTAAATAAAGTCTCTCCAGATCCTTAGGTCACTACATAATATCATTCACTTTTGCTTGGTTCCATGCTGATTTTCTTAGCAATATCTATGTAGGAACCTTTGTGGTACCCTTCTGCATAAAATCATGGCCAATTTTCTTAGCAAATCCTCACACCCTCTGCCGCCAAGCTCCATATCCACAACATTGTGCCATACCTGAACCTTTTTGCTATGGCCAACTCTTCTTGTGCATCATCCTTCTCGGCCAGGTACCATAGTCTTCACACAAGCTAGTAGGCCAATGTATGGTATAGTTACTCAATAAATTTTGATAACATCCGTTGGGTCACTCTACGAGCATATCTTGACTTGATAGCTCTTACACTGAAAACCCACGGTCACATACATCCAGGTGTGTGCCTCTTTCACATAAGCCCATAGCTAGCACTTAGATTTCATATTGAAACCCTCAAGCCATTCTCTATGTAAGGTGTTCATGACTTTTCACTGAGTTGGGTATCGAGCCATGATTCATAGAGACTCACTGTTTTGTCCTCACTGAGAAGATCCTTAGGGGAGTTTGAAATCCCTTGCATCTATGTTATGACCCGATGAGCCTTGTCAACTGGTGGGCAGGCTATTGATCAGATAAAGGCCGAGTAAGAGCAGCGGATCTATCTAGATAAACTAATGGGCATGGTCTTCCTGTAATAGATCTGTGTGTGGGCAGCTTTCTCAAAACATTCACCGGATGATGCAGATGCTTCTCTTTTCAGCAACTATTCTATTTTTCTTCACACGGTGGTTTTGACCGTAGTGGTTTTGGCCATAGCGGTTTCTATCCCGGCTATACTGGAAAGCGTCAGAGCTGCTTTGGCTAGTCTCGGAAGAAAGTCTGTACATAGACAATAATCCATTTATTTGTGTTCATTGATGACGAAAATGGATTGAGGCGAAACTATTTTTTCCGACATTGTTGAAGGTATAGATTATGGTCAAAAAACATAAGAAAGCATAAGGAATGAGTTTCTGGTTTGATTTCGGTTCTTTAGAGGCTTGGATGTGTGAGCTTGTGGAACTAGCATGAAAGACACAATGTGCACTTTATTCAAGGCGAGCGATAGTGCTAGTATTATTTGAATCTATTTGGCTGTGTGTTTTCTGACGGAAGGAAGAAAGTTCAAATGGAATACGACAGATATCTGGTATCTTTATTTACATTCTCCTGTTCACTGCTTTGGAGCTCTGGCATATTTTGACATGGCTTTTCCGCACTGTGGAGATAGGGCGCAATTCGTCATGCTCAAAATTACGTGACTTTTGACATTCTCATGATTTTTAAGGTGTGCTTTAAATCTTAAATGAAAACTCTCCTTTTTTAAGTGATTTCATACAACATTTTAATAAAATTTTAAAAAGGGAGTATGTAATATCCATTGTAAAGGTTTTTTTTTATGGAAAGATAAAATGTGGAGAAATAAGGTATATTTTTAAAAATTAAATGACTGATTTTTGGGAGAGATAAGGAGTGGATAAAATATTTTTATTTGTAATGGACTAATGAGGTATGCCTTTTAATTTGTAAAACTTTTTTGGAGTGACAAGTGGTGGATAATTTTTAGAGTTATAAGGAGTGACATAAGAAAGAGGATTAGTGCATAAGTTGCATTATTTTTTTTTTATTTTGGAGAGATAAGGAGTATTTGTAATTTTTTATTTAATGGAATAATAAGTGATTTTGTGGAGTATTAAGGATAAGTGAATTTGTTTGAGAGAAAGTCATTATTGTAATTCAAAGTAATATTTTACTTTGAAAGCGATTGAGTCAGTGCAGGGAGTTTTTGAAGACAATTTGCTTCCAAAATTTACAAGTGTGACATTCTCATTGAGAAGTTTCCACGACAAAGTTGTGACATTGAAGAATGATGTACTTCAGTAATTAATAAAATCATAATTTTTGTGGTGTTTGTGTCATAGATCCACCCGAAATTGAATAAGGGTATCTTAGGTACACCGTGTGTAATGAATGCGTGTGCATGACTTGTGTTCAGATTATTAAAATTCTCTCTTTGTATTTTTCTTAAACAACTACATGCACATAAGCAAGCTTAAGTATAAGAACGCTTAATCAAGCTCCTGTAATCAAGCTTAAGTACACAAGGACAAAGCGTCACATCATCAACTTGATAAGATGATCTTCCAAGCAAGCACATTTCACATCATGTAATCAAAGCAATCAAGTTAAGGACATTGAAAAATCAATCATTTCAAGCCAAGACGACATCAACATCATCAAGACTTTTTGTATCACTTGTAGATAATTTTTTTTTAATTGAATTGTAAGGGTGCATTCTTTGTTGTAACGGACACCCTAATTTTAATTGTTAAGGTGAATACATTAAGTCAAGTAAGTCTTCAACTGAGTCATCGATATTGAACTTGTCATTTGTCTCTTGGGTGCATTTTCGATAGTGTTTGACACCCTTCCTTGTAAAAAAAAAATCAGCACATTCAAACAACAAAGCAAGCGACCATGTCATTCAAACAACCAAGCAAGCGAGCGTGTCAAAATCAAGTGCTAAAGGTCAAAGCACGACATCTACAACAAATGAGCCCGTGTGAAGTTGATTGAAGCATTCAAGCAAAGTGATCGTGATCAAGCGAGCGTGAAATCAAGAGTTCAAGCAACCAAGTTATAAAACTCTGGCAAGTGTTTAAAGCATTAGCAATAAGCAATAGTACAAGCGAGCTTGAATTCAATGTGAGAAATCTAACACGGCGACACACATTCAACTGTCCCAAATTCTTAACAATTTTATTTTATCATCAATTGGCGACATGGTAAACATCAACAAAACAACTCTTGTTGATATTCAAGTGCATCTTCAACATGCACATGAAATTATTGAGTTCCTTCAACTCGAGTCGCAACTACAAAAAACTGAGTTTCTAGAGAGAAGAGTGATGCTTTCAAGTCTTTTAATAATACAAATACAGCTAATGATTCCAATTCACTGATCCAACCAACTTCAAGTGTCGATTTGGTCCCTGATTTAGTTCAACTTTCTTCCAAACCAATCATCAAGCCATGGGAAGAAATCCAAAGTAACAGAAATTGACGAGGCTTAGGATATGTCAAAGATGATGCCAAATTTCATATCCCAGATTATTCAAGGCCCCTTAAGTTTGTCAGTGCAGATTTTCTTGCACAAATCACATCGGCTAGTTCTGAGAAAGTTGAAGACACACAAACTGAAGTTGCAGAGAAATAGACATGCACGCAAACTAAAGTTGCAGTCACACAAAAATGCCTTCATTGTCAAAGAACCAGTCATATGGAAGATTAGTGTTTTTATCTCCATCCTTGTCACCATTGTGGCAAGTTAAATCATTCATCAACACATTGTAGCAAACAACAACAATCAACCAGATTGAAGATCAATTACTCATGGATTGATCCGTTGGAATGTTCATCCACGGTCAGAAGATTGTATAAGTTTTACAATCAAATTCACTCACACATATTGCAGCCAACAGTAAAAATGAAGATGGTACTCTCATGCAGTTGAATGGGGGAGTACACCAGTGAAACACTCCTACACCTGAAGGGGGGGAGTTTAGAAATAATTTGAAGAAGATTGTCCCTTCTTTTAGCTGACAAAGGGGTGAAATGTCAATGAAATTGACAATGGTTGTTAGAGGGAAAGTCTCGACAACATTAGTGAAGCAGCCAATGGGCATTTTCATCAGCGAGTGAGCATCAACAAATTCACGAGTGGGTGATCGTCAAATTCACCAGTGGGCGATCAACAACAAAGTTAGCAGTGAGTAGTTTGGAAACACAACAAAAGCAAGAGTGAGTTGTTTTTCAACGTCATCTTCCAGTGGGCGATCATCATCAGTAGATTATCCAATAGGCGTTCATCAATTTTTGTCAGTGGACAAACAAATATGCTAGTGGGTGTTCGTCAAATTTTTCAGTGGACACGGGATGCTGATTTCAAGAAAAGGACAGTTGGATTCTTTTGCAGCTTGAAACGCGATGGAGTTGTTAAGCGACATCCAGAGATGAATCAGACATGTAGCTGACTCATGGTCTCTTCATATTGTAGTTTTTTTAGCATCCAGCTTTGGCATTTTTTTAGGCAATGTTTTTTGAGGATCAACTTGAGAACTTGAAAGGCGGTTCCTTGTTCTTATTTTGGATTTATCATTGAGGGGTGGAATGTTAGCCTCACTTTCATAATAAAACAATTATAAATTGAAAATTATAATTAAAGAAATCAAATCTTGAGAATTAGGAGTTAGTTTCTCAAACTAGGGAGTTTAGTTAGGATGAGATATTCTCTCCAACTACTTCTCCTAGAATAGTGTTTGGTTGAGAAAGTTTCTCAACCATAGTGTCCAAGATAGACGTACTATCTTGAGACAAACTTCCTCATATATTTATTTGTACTATTATCATTATTTGTACATTAGATTACATGATGAGAGGAATACAGTGAGGCTAAGGCCTTTTCCGCCATTTCTATGTTTCTAGTAGTTTTTTATGTATGTTAATTTTATTTATTAATCTATAATTAATTGTGTTATGGGGGCATTTTATTTTAAATGGTTTTATTTTAAATAAACCATTCAATGGTTCTTTTTTCTAATTTTACTCCAAGGTTTGGATGTTCAAAGTTTCTACACAAGGAAAGCAGTTAACTTTGCTAACTCGCAAGGATTTTAGAAATATTCTTAAGTTAGTAGACCCAAAAAGAAATGAAGTAAAAATAAATTAAATTGATTCCTTCATTGAAAATTAAGTTAGCAATAGTAATTTCATTTAGCACTTCATGGTCTAGACTGCACACACCCTAGATAGCCTTTCACTCTTTCATATATCATTGCTTTTAGAGCCATATAGAGAATTCATAGTTTTTATCCTACATTCTGGGACACGAATCAATGTGTTATGTACCTAAGTTAGTATTTTATGGAACATATGTATTTCATGGAATATTTTTTTCTAGTTTTTAATATTGTTTCTATTCATCTTTTATTAGCACTAGTTTCTCTACTTGATTAAGAGTTAGAAAAGTTAGATGTTAAAATGACGTTTTACATGGCTTTTTGGTTGAGGATATATACACGGAACAAATAGAATGATTTATACAACATTGCAAAAGGAAGTACATTTACAATGTTAATAAGTCATTGTATGGCTTCAAGTCATCTCCCAGAAAATGGTATAAGATGTATGATTCATTCATGATGAGCCAAATTATTCTAGAAGGCAATGTGATCATTCCATTCACTTCAAATGTTTGAATAGTATATTCATTGGCTTTATGCTACATGTTAATGATATGTTTGTTTCAAGAGAAAATATGGATGATGTCAATATGTTGATTGCTCATATAGCTAGAACCTTTGATATGAAGGATCTAGAAGTAGGAAAACAAGTCTTGCTCATATAAATACACAGAAACAAGAAAAATGATAAGATTTGGTCTTCAAAATAGAAGTATGTAGAAAAAATACTTGTGAAATTTCATATGATTAATGTAAAACCTATAAGTATGCCTTTAGCTTCTAATTTAAATATTTCTTCATGTGTATGTTGTAGTACTGACGAAGAAAAAAATTATGTCTTGTGTGTCATATGCTAATGAAAAAGGAAGTTTAATATATGTGATGGTATGTGATAGACTAAATATTTCACAAGAAGTGGTTGTTGTCAGTGGATAGATGGAAAATCAAAAAAGAGATCACTAGAATAAAGTGAAACAGGTGTTTTAGTATCTTAGATGAATAACTGATTATTGCATCATCTTTAATACTTGCAATATTTTTATTTGTGTTTATGTTGATTTAGATAAAGGAGAATATATACTTTGGTTATTTCCTTACCCTTCCAAAAGGATCCATTAGTTGGTTTTCAAAGGTTCAAGAAATAATTTATTTATCCATTATTGGGAAATATATATTGTTGTCTCACATGCCTATAAGGAGGAAATTTGGTTGAAAGGTCTTTTGCACAAGACTAGAAGAATGCATAACAATGTAAAATTATTCTATTATGGTCAAAGTGCTATATATTTGGCTACAAAATATATCTTAGCATTGTAAACATAATCATATTGATATTAATTATCATTGTGTACGACAAGTAATTAACGGTAGTGGAGCATAATTTAAAAATATCTACACTTAAGAAAATTGTGCAAACATGTTTACAAAACTATAATTGTTAAAGAAGTTGTACTACTGTTTAGATTCTCTTGGATTACATATGAGGAAATGAGTGTTCCATGGAAAGGTATCTGGTAAATTGTTGCCGAGGTGTATATTTTTAGAATTTGTAAAAACTGAGAAATTAAGATATTGTAAAAACCAAAATTTACTCCGCGCAACCTTTTGATTTTGATATAAGGGTGTTGGTTTACAAAACCAATGGTAGTTCATGTAACCTGTGTACATGTATGTGTGCGTGCCTTGACAACGTATCGGGAAAATTGTCTTTGAGTTGTAGAGTTTTAGAATGAGTAGTTTTGTATAAGCGTGTTGGTTTAAAAAAAGTTGTATATCTATATCTATATATATATATATATAATTGGTTATAAGTTTTACTTTTTTATTGATCCATAGAATACCGTTTTTTTTGTTTGGATATTTCTTTGGTATAGTTACTATGTAAAAAATTTGTTGTCTAAGTGATCCATGTTATCTTTTACGCCTTTATTTTTCCTTCATTAAATTTGTTCAGAATTGAAAGAGTCTAGATTTAATTAGCATAAATGTTCCTTTGCTAATCCAAGTGGAAATAAGGATGATATCCAATTTGTCAAATGTGAAGTTTTCTATGGTCGAACAATATCACTAGGAGAGCGGGTATGTTTTTAGCATGAAGACGTGATAATAGATTAATCTTTCCAATAGAATATTAGCTAATAACTCATCCAAACACAAATCTAGTACTTTTCATGATTAGCTTGGCATTTCAGGGATATGTGTTCTAGTTTTGAAGGATGAATTACATTAATCTGCTAATCCAAGTGGAAATAAGGATGATATCCAATTTGTCAAATGTGAAGTAAGTTTTCTATGGTCCAACAATATCACTAGGAGAGCGGGTATGCTTTTAGCATGAAGACGTGATAATAGATTAATCTTTCCAATATAATATTAGCTAATAACTCATCCAAACACATATCTAGTACTTTTCATGATTAGCTTGGCATTTCAGGAATATGTGTTCTAGTTTTGAAGGATGAATTACATTAATCTCGAAAGGGAACATTGGAGGATTTGTATTGTTTCAATATTTGGTGTGACTTGGATTTCTATATGGGCATGTTAATGGCAAAGACATTCGTTGACTATAGTGATAAACTATTGAGTATATTAATATTGAGTATATTAATTATAAATTTTAGTTTTCATTCGGGTATATTACGAAGGATATTCTAAAATAATTTATCAAGGTTAAGTATCTATCATTCATTTAATAATTATTAATAATTAAATTAAAATTATGAAAGTCTTATTGTAAAATAGACATGCTTATCAACATAATTATTATTTTTCGTGGATTGAACTTTTTTTATAATATATTTACCAAAATTTTACATAAAAAAGCTAATTAATTTTTCATATTTATAATGTAATTTTTTTTTGTTTGTTTGCTAGTTTATGTGACTCATGAGATTACTTCAGAACTAACCTGTGACATTAGTATCCATGACTTGGGGGCATCTATGTTGTCAAAATCACCTAGGGATTGCACTAATCTTGTGGCACACTAGCACTTAGCACAGATAGATTTTTGCCAATGAAGTTTCAAACCGGTTATCTTTACACAACACAATGTCTTAATAGAACATCATGTCACCATTTGATTTATGCCTTATGAGCCATCTTTCTCATGTATTAAAATAATTTCCGTGAATAATTCTTAGTAAGATTCATTTTCAAAATATATTTATTTTAAGTTAATATAAAAATATTTAACTAATATTTAAAATATGTTAATACTAAAATATTAATTATTAAAATAATTAATATTTATTTTCTAATTTAATAGACTTTTACAATAACTATTTTAATTGGTTGATATATTTATTTTATAAACAAAAATTATTTATAAAAAAAATTAAAACCTTTGATGACCATTTTTTTAACATAACATTTAATAATAATTATACATTTCAACATGAGATATATGTAAATCAATCTCTAATTAATTAATATATATATATATATATATATATATATATATATATATATATATATAAACTATAGATATTTGATGAATTTATAGAAATGTATAGAGATTAAAAAAAAAAAACTTTTATCTAAAACTTAAATATATTATTTTACTATCTTAATTAATTTATATATATATATATATATATATATATATATATATATATAAAAACTAAAGAAAAAAAATTAACTTGTTGATTTTAATTATAATAAAGTATTAAGAATAAGTAAATGAATGTAAAAAAACTCAATTATTTTCTAATTATAAGAAGGGGATAAATAGTTTATTTAACTCTTAATATAAAATTAGTATTTAATTTTTAAATAATAATAATAAGAATAAGAATAATAAGAATAAGAATGGGAGGTTGTAGCAGGAGGGGAAATTATCAACTTCGAAGAAAAAACAGAAGTAAAGTATTCATGGGTCTTCACATCATGACCAATAATCAGGCAGAAGCCCTTTCACTCTCGCAAGGATTGAAAATAAGTTTGGATAATCATATCAAAACTTTGTATATAGTTGGCGATTCCATGATGATCATTGAAATATGTATTAAGCTTCTACATAATGTCACTCCCCTAGAAAATGAAACCTCTTCAATCATTGTAAGGGTTATATATTTGTTAAAAAAATTGAAAAAGTTCAATTGTTCCACATGTTGCATGACAATAACCATCTCATCGATGGTCAGGCCAACGTAGGGGTTTTATTAGAACATGATCAAATTTCCATAGACCATCACAATTCTTCATGTCAAATCCCATGAAGGAATGCATCAAGATGACGTTGTATTGTGGTGGTATGGGTCATCAAAGCACTAAGACTAGAGTTGAGAAACCAACTCCCTGAGGTGCCTTCACAAGATGGTAGTTAATAAGGCCAGCTCTCTGAGTTACCTTTACAGTGTCTTGGTTGCAGCCTCAATAGGTGGTGAGTTAAAGAACATGTGTGGTGTCATGAGAATGCAAATCATGTATGTGGACATGGGGATGTTGAGGCAACAATTACTCACCAGAATTTGTAATCTAACTTCTTCCATTGGGGATGAAGGAATCATCGTATTACGATTCTGGTTTCTGGTGGTGGAAAATATGGAAGGAATAGGCATTGATAAGATCCTACACTGTCACACATTAATGAAGGAAAAGGTTGGGAGGAATGTTGGGATTGATTAGGATGTTATGTATATCAGTTGGTTTCAATCATTTAAGCAAAATATTTTCACTGTGCGGAGGCTTATAGCTGTAAAGTTGTCCTCTACGTGAAATGACAGTGGGGGAGGTTCAGGGTGTGGTAGCTCGGGGGCTGGTCATGGCGCATGGTATAGAAGTGTCGAGAATTTCATTGAGAGCTATTGTAAATAAGTAATTAAGGATATTGTCAAGGAATTGAATGAAAACATGGTTTTTATTTATGCCCAATTATTTAGTTTGGGAAAAGACATGGAATTAATGCAGAAGACCATGGAAGGCCTGTGCATAGATATTTCAAGTGTTCAGGAGAAGGTTGACAACATCGAAATTAAGGTGGAAACAATGACGGTGGGGGTCTTAAAGAAAGTTTTTAGGGTTGGGGACTTAATGACCATCACTACTGATAATTCCAAGGTTGTTGATGTTGCACCGACTGTGGAAGAAGGAGAGAATGATGTGGAGGAATTGACCACTTTTTTGGATGATCTTGCAGGTGAAGAAGTCAAACCTGGTAGTAGCTGATTGAATCTATCTTAAATTACATATACGCAATATCGATGTATAGAATGCATTGGTGGTTTTGGAGAATATATAGTTATAGTTTTTCCATACGAATATATGTAAATAATAGTGGTAGCAAGAAGGTCCCTATCCAATGTAATTTGATTGAAGTTGCAGAAAGAACAAATCTAAATTTTGTAAGGGACCTAGCCCATTTCCAGTCAATATAATGAAAATTCTGCTCGTTTATTTTAATAATAATAATAAACAAATTCAATGTTAGTTATTAAAAAAAAATGATATATAAATGTTACATATTTTTATTGTTGTGCCCCATGTAGCCCTCATATTGTTATTGTTATGCCCCATATAATCCAACTACTTTTGTTGTTGTGCTCTTTGATTATTATTTATATGTAGGCCCTCATTATATTGTGACCCTTTAGGCTCCTATATATACCAAGGAGATCTTGTCTTTTGTATCATCCAAGAAATGTTCATTCTATGTGATATAAAACGAGGTTAATTTATTTTCAAGTCATTGATCTATTTGTTCTTATGTTTTGTGATTTGGTTACATAAAAACAACATTAAGTAATATTAACATTTCTTTAGAAATATATTAACCAAAAAAAGTACCTAAATAAAATAATTCAATATCCATGTTAAATAAAGCATTTAAATGTTATATATATATATATATATATATATATATATATATATATATATATATATATATATATATATATATATATATATATCTATATATAACATTTTTAGTAGTCTCACTATTTTGCATTTCGGTTGTTTTTTATGGTTTTTTTTTGTTTTTTAGTCAATTTTGTCTAGTATCCATAAGAAAATTGTTAGAATTGTAACTTTAAGTAATGTGATCAACACAATCCAAGTTCCCTGAATCCATTTATGTTTTTAAAATAAAATTTAAATGATGAAAAAATATATATATGGAGTGTGTATGTGTGTAAAACCAATATAGATCCATCTTACCCATGGATCTATCAAGCTCCAAGAGGGATTAAATCTCTCAAGGTGTATTTTTCTTTTTTACACTCTAAAGGAGATTTACATCTCAAGATATTTGGTCCCTCTCAACTCTTGTTATATCCATAGTTGATATGAATATATACTAGTATAATTATAATTAAAATTTTATGAAATAAAGATAAAATGATTTTTGTGCAAATTAAGATTACTATTTAAAATGATTCCCTTCTTAACCTCCTACATATTTTAATATGTAATTTTATTTTAATATAATATGTAGAAAAAGTGAAAAGATAGTTAGAAAGTAGTCATATTTCAAGTACAAAACAACCACACTTTTTTTATTATTATGTTGACAAATCCAAATATAATGCACTTATATAAGTATTATGATATCTAAGTTAATCCAAACATTAAGGGAGAGGTTGAGATATTATCTAAATAATATTTAATAAACACAAACCAAATCTACTAACATAAGCATTAATTTTAACACCCTTCCTTAACGCTTACATCATAACGAAAAATAATGAAATCAAATAGAATATTTTTGGTCTTTATTCAGTTTGATCTTCATCAACACTTCTATCCACTTAGAAATCTCATTGATTACACTCTTTCTCTACCATCAAATTTGAGCTGCCACTTGATCCATTTAAGATACAATTGTTGAATCTAACCATCAATGACATATTTGTTGTACTAACGTTTTTTGACATACTTTCATCTATCACTTCGCTAGAGAAGTAGCCTTTATACTGAATAATTCTATTGAAACACATCAATTTTTTGAAGTACATAGCTGTCAAGAGTTGCATAGGGAAGACATGAAATGACAAATCGAAAACAAGAGGAGCTCAGAGGTGCAAATCACCATGAGCTACCTCAAGAAAAATGTCACACAGGCTTAACATTAATCTTCAATATTAAATAGGTACAATTTGTTAGGGACAACAAATCATATCCCAGGAAAATAGGAACTGAATAACTATAGAAAGAAAAATCATGACTACGTAACAGTAATAGTATATTCTCCATTAATTATAACAATCCCCTTTAATGGAGAAAGGGTTCTTAAAAACACCTAATATGTCCCTAAACAATTCAAACTTCAGTCTTCCCAGAGGCTTAGTGAATATAACAGCCATATTATCAAAAGAATTACAACATTCAACACAGATATATTTGGACTGCACCTTTTCCCTAACAAAATGAAATTGAGTGTCTATGTGCTTAGTGTTTTTATGAAACACATGATTGTCAGCCAGTTTGATGGAACTTTGATTTTCATAATTGATAATCATAGCTTCTGTCTGTTCTTCTCCTGCATCTTGGAGAAGTCTTCCCAACCAAACTGCCTCACATGTTGCTACACACATAGCTTGATATTATGCTTATGCTGAGGATAAGGCTACATTATGCTTCTTCTCGCTGCACCAAGAGATGACCCCAGATCCAACACTAAAGTCGTAACCTGTAATTGATCTTCTATCATCTAAATTTCCCGCCTAGTTAGAGTCTATATAACCTTTTCAAGCTAACATCAAATGAATCAGAATACAAAATACCAAAGTTTGAAGTTCCTTTCAGATACCTTAGTACTCCTTTCACTGCAAGCCAATGGTTCTCATGAGGTTGAGTCATGAACTGACTCAAGACAATCACTGCATAAGCTAGATCTGGTTTCGTTATAGTCAAATAAATAAGACTACCAACCAATTGTCTATACAATGTTGCATTTGCATATTTCGAACCATCATTCACCTGATGCTTTCTATTTTTTTGTAAAGGAAAAAATGCAGCCTTGCACTCATATATTTTAGATTTATTCAAAAAACTCTTAGCATACTTGCCCTGGGATAAGAAAGTTTTGCTTGAATCTCTCCAAACTTTTAGACCCAAACAGTGATGCATTTCTCCAAGGTCCTTCATCTCAAATTTCTACGATAACTACTGCTTGATTTCTTCAAATACACTGCAGTATTGATAGCTTCTGCCCAAAAGCCATTAGTTAGATTCTTACCTTTCAAAATACTACGAGCACATTCCACCAATGTTTAATTTTTCCTCTCAGCTACTCCATTTTGCTGAGGAGTGTAAGGTTTTGTAAACTATTGCTGTATCCCATTCTCTTTGTAGTATTTCATGAAATTCCCTTTCTTAAATTGTCTGCCTTGATCTGATCAAAGAATCTTGATGAACTTTCCCGTCCGCTTTTATATCATGTTCCTGAACTACTTGAAATACTCAAAGGAATGACTCTTCAGTATAAGAAAATACACCCATGTGAATCTTGTACAATCATCAACAAAGATTAGAAAATAGTAGGCCCCACCTAATGATCTTGTCTGCATAGGCCCACAAAAATCAGTGTGTACAAGTTCAAGTGTATCCCTATGTTTCCTATCTTTAACAGCATGAAATTAATCTCTATGTTGTTTACCGAATGCACATGCATCACAATCAATATGAAACTTTTTCTAAATAGGAAGACCATCTACCATACCTTTATTCTGCAACAGAAGAAGATCACGGAAATTGATATGCCCAAATCGCTGATGCCACAAGTTTTCAGCAGACTTATCCGATGACATCAATGCTTGTGGTGGTGTACTCTTCACATCCATTTTGTAGAGTCCTCTTATACAAACACCTATAGCAATAGGCTCCATCTGGTCCAACAAGTATTTAATAATACGATAAGATTTAAAGAATTCTACTTTGAGATCCTGATATGTAATATTTGATACAGAAATCAGGTTCTTCTAAATACCAGGTACATACACCCATCAGATATATTCTTGATGTTTCCATCAGGCATAGTGAGAAGGACATCTCCAAGGTATACTTTTACTCCAGTGTTGGATTCTCTAAAATTTCTGAACCATTGCTTTTTACCTATCATATGTGAGGAGGCTCCAGAATCTACGAACCAAATATCTAATTCATCCTCCTTAGTGGCTAGTGAAGTCTCAACCATAAATAATCTGACATCTCGATTCTAATTTGCATCACCCAGATGACCTGACTGACTTTTCTGCTTGTACCTCTCCCCTTCTTCTTTTTTCTCATGGCAAAACTTAGCAATATGGCATATCTTACCGCAATAAAAACATTTAGGAGCAGAGTCATGTTTATGAAAGGTCATACCTTGTGGTGTTCTTTTTCGTGATATGTTGCCTTCCTGTTATCAGCCACTACCTTCCCCTTCAACTTGAACTTGGTCATCAATGCAAGATCTAGATTTTGAGGTTTGAGGGACAACCTCCTTTCCTCTTCTTGTAGCAAGATCCCGGTAAGCTCCTCAAAGCCTGGAGGCTTTTCTCTTGCATTCATTCCCATTATAAACATCTGATAATCATCCATCATGCCATTCATGGTAATCGTCACCAGATCATCATTCGCAACAATTTGACTAATATCAGTTAGTTTATCTTTAACATCCTTTATCCAAGATATGAATGAAGAAACAGACTCATTCTCCTCCATCTTGATGGGGAGAATCTTCTTCCTAAGGTACAAAGTTCGACTGCTGTTCTTGATCTCATACATTTCAATGAAAATCATCCATATATCATTCGTTGTCTTCCACTCTTGAATGTGAGGGATGATGCAATCTTTGATTGATAACTTGAGGAGAACCTTTTCCTTCATCTCCCTTTTCTCCCAGTATTGAATTGTTTTATTCGATCCACCAGTTGCAATACTTGGCTTGACCTCATCACCGATAGCAATGCCATAGGCGTTCTGTCCCTCAAGCAGAGTTTGGAGCTTAAACTTCCAATTAGTGTAATTGGAACCATCAGGCTTATTACTCTCATTGAGATAAGCTTCCGCAATTTTATTATTCATCTTGAATGAATAAAAAATTCAATAATTTAAACAAACACCAGATCTTCTTTTAAAAAAAAACGTTGTCCCCAAATTCCTTTTAAAAAAATGCCCCCCTTATATCAGATAATAATCCCTTCAAAAATAATGCAGAGCTCTTCAACTTAAAGAAACTCCATATTTTTAATTAAATATTTAGGAAAAAAAAACTTTAATTAAAAAACTTTAATTATCTGAGGGATAATTATTCAAACTTCTTGTTGCAAGGGGCCACCTCAATAGATATTAAAAAAATGGCAGATCACATTTAATTCAATGTAGCAATGAACATTCAGTTCTCACCCCCTCTCACTAGATGGATGAGGATCTCACGCTACATCGAGGATGGAAATCTCCTGCACGTGGACGTCAACTTCACCACAGCTCAAGCATGCCACAGATTTTCTCCTCTAACGGCTACAACAGAAACACGCTGCCACGTAGCCTTTTCCAAGACTCTCAACTCACCACGCACGACAGTCACGCTTAGACAGCACTCAACAATCCACAAATATTCTACTTTCGTTCTACATTGTAATCTGGGCAATAGATCTCCATGCAGCAATCACCAGATCTCAATCATAGTGAGACAATCCACACTCTTTCCTCCTCGCAGCGTAAACGCCTCCACCTCAAATGATAGTGCACCAAAAAAAAAACATGCAAATTTTTTGTTCACCAAAACTACAGCCTTTGGGCCTGATTTGCTACCCACCACAAGAGAAAAAAAACATGCAACAATTTTTTTCCTTCACCTCGGCACGCTTAGATAAATCCAGCCTCCTCGTGGCTCCTCAGCATCCAACACCAGTGGCTCTCCAACTATGAATCAACTACCAGCACACTCCTCCGATCAGCACATTAAAACCTTCCTCAACCACAACCTCCTACACGCCAGATCTCCTCAATCACGAAGACAGTCATCGCCAGCAGCAATTCTTCCCAAACATGCAGTTGTCACACTTATACACCACGATCTCACGAAGATTGTCACAGCTATTCAGCACGTTGTCGTGAAGATCTACCCAAATGCGCATCGAGTTTTTAAAATGAGCCCATGTGAAGTGTTACAGTGATATCGTCATATTTTTCCACCCAAACTGCGCGACGATTTTGCCTCAGTTACACCCTTCACTCAGCATACAGGATTAATAGCCCTGTAGCTCTGATACCATGTCAAGAGTTTCACAGGGAAGACATGAAATGACAAACCAAAAAGAAGATGAGATCACACGTGTAGATCACTAGGAGCTACCTCAAGCAAAACACCACACAGGCTTCACATTAATCTTCAATTTTAAATAGGTATAGTTTGTTAGGGACAACAAATCATATCCCAGGGAAATAGGAACTGAATAACTATAGAAATAAAAATCAAAACTACGTAACAATAATAGCCTTTCTCCATTAATTCTAACAATAGCAAGCTATATTTTCTAGTTATCTTGGAAATTGGTGATGTATCCAACAATAATTCTTATAAATTGATATATTTTAAATAAGCTTACTAACACAAAGGATCACAAACTATAACAAGTAGCCATTGTTCTTCGGGAACGAAATGCTCCAAAAACCATAAAATATAAAAGATTATACACATAACCAAATCAATGAAAAGTTCTCTCACATCAAGAATCACCATCTTAAGTTATGTTACTCTGTTCTATCATTACTTTTTCATATTATTTATTTTTGCAAATCATAAATAATGCTAATATATAACCAATTCAAAAAATTATCTGCTAATTAATATAGTCTATTTTTTCTTCAACACATTTTCACAATGCAAATTCAAATCTTTCATGTCTTCCATTACTACCATTTTCTCACAAACACTACAAGGAAAGAATTGTCAAATTATTGGTCAAGCAAAATCAAAATCCCCTTCATAAGGTAAGGTAGTGTTGGTCATTCATGGCTGCCAGAATCTGATGAGCAAATACATGACTATTACATTCCCTTCTTAGATAATTAAATAATAAATATAATGATATTGCAATAGATTCCCTGACTCTCCACATAGCCATGAAAAGCATTATATGCTACACTTCTCTACAATCTATGGATTCAATTGCCATCTGCAAATAGTCAATGTCGGTAGTTATCCATGCCTTAGAGAAATAAATTCCACAGATTCAATTGCCATCATCAAGTATTCAATATCGGTAGTTATCCATGCTTTAGAGAAATAAATTCCATGGCAACATGTTGACACATAATAGCACAAACAACCATTCAACATTTATTCCACTAATCTCCTTCTTCACACAAAGGTTTATGCAATGCACCTCTTCTTTCACACCTTGACTTTTATATATGCAATTCTTTCAAAAATATTTCTATTGGTCGATTACTCGCTGTGGGGTCTTCTATCAATGTATCTATTCATGGCTCAAGCGGTAATGTTTCCTCGCACTCTTAAACGTGAAACATCAAATTCCTTTTTAATGCAGCCACCACACAAACACACATAAAACTATACATTCACACTAGAAACTACTCACAAAAAATAGTAATATGTGTTAATTTATTTACAAAGGATTAATATTCTTAAAATTCATGATCATGGCCCATATCATAAGAAAGTTAGTGTAAGGACCTCAAGCTGTAGGCACATTTGGGTGAGGAAGCACAGGTGAGCCAAACGAGTCGAACAACAAATGGAGGAAACGCGTGCGAAATTTGACTAAGTATGGATGGCAGTTGGTTTATAGCGTGAGTTGGTCCCAAGTGGGGGCGCCTAGCCAACTAGCCGACGTGTTAAAATTTGAAGAGTTGGGTCGGCCAAGGGGCGAGCCAACTCGTTCGAATGAAGATATGGAGGTTAGCCACCATAAGGATTCAACGGTTCAAATGTTGGGCGAGCCATATATATAGAATGGCTTGGCGTGGAGCTAAGGCATCATTCATTCAAGCGATCAAATGCACAGTCATAAGGTGAAAGGTGAAGTGTGTGGGTTTGAAGTCTAAAATGGGTGAAGGTGCAGGCGGACAAGTGCAGGGCCAAATCACCCAAGCCGAAACAAAGTTGTTCGAGGGCATCGTGCAGGAAGTCGTTCAAGGGTGTCATTCAGGATGTTATTCGAGGGCGTCGTACAGGAAGCCGTTCGAGGGCATCGTTCAAGAATTCGTTCAAGGGCATCGAGCAGGAAGTCGTTCAGGGGCGTTCGTGTAGGATCATTCGAGGGCATTCGAGGAGGGTTGTTCGAAGGTGTAGTAGGGCGTCCAGGTAAACGGTCGTTCGGGAAATCATTCGAGGACACGACAGGGCATCTGCCCGAACAACACAAGTTGGCGAACGGAAGTTCGGGTGAAGTCTTGAATGGGTTCATGGTGAACGACTCGCCGGTGGAGACTTAGCGAGTTAGGCATTTGGTGGAGAGTGCCTGCCAGTGGACGAGTTGCACGAGTTGAACGAAATGCATTCGGGTGAACATGCGGAGGTAAATGAAGAGTTGGGAAGAGTCATTCGGACAACCATGTGGGTGTGTTGACGAGCTGGCTGAATGTGTTTTGCCGTTGATTGTAAAAATATTCTAAGTGTAAATTTGGGGTTTCCTCAAGATTGAACTTGTATATTAATATATTATTATTACGGGCAGACTCATTACAGGGAGTTCCCCCTCCAAGTTATACTATTGCGCATTTATGTTAATGCTAATGGATGTTTAACGACTTTGTTATAATGAATGAAAGTACTTGGTAAAAGAGAAAAATAAACTAAGTATAGAAAGTAGGCGTAGTCCACGATCGCAAGTATTGGTGAAAAGAAAGTGGTCGGTGGTGTCATACCTCCTATAGTGCATTGGAAGAGTACCGCCAGTGTAGGGGCGTGATAGTTGGTACCAGAGTTGATTCAAGGAATTGTGAAATTTGGTATCAGACGTTGGTGAATTACGATGAGAAGATAATCCCACTACACTAACAAGACAGGTGGTGTTAAAGGTGATTCGGATTGATAGTTTATGGTCTACAGAAGTTCACAAAGAAGGTTGATAGCAGAGATGGGAGAGGAACCTCGAGTTGGACAGATGAATTTAGTCATAATGCAGATGAAGCTTTCCTGAATAGGGTATTGGAACAAATGGAGGAATGGGATTCTAATTGGATTTCGATGAAGGCTAAGAACATGCGGGTTCGTGAACGCTACGTGAAGATGAAAGAAGAACTTGAAGAACTCAAGGACCGATACGAGTATACGGAATGGAAGTATACACAAATGGAAGAAGAGGTTAAGAAGATTGGTGAAGCAAGAGATCAAGGTTTGGCTAAAATCTTGGAATTGTAGCAAGCTCTTGACGAAGCTCGAGATGAGATTGCGGTGTTGAAGAAGGCAGTGAGGCACAACCTAGGTGGAGGAGTGACTCATGTCAAAATCAAAAAGCCAGATTCTTATGATGGTACAAGGAGTGTGAAGACTCTTGGCAACTTTCTATGGGACATGGACCAGTACTTGCAGCACTTGGGATTATCTGATGAGGAAACGAAAGTGAAGGTAGCTGCTCAATTCTTGACGAAGGATGTTAAGATGTGGTGGCGAAGAAGGATGGACAAAATTGCCGATGGAAATGCTAGGGACATAACTTCATGGGCTGAAATGAAGAAGGCTTTGCAAACCCACTTTAGTCCACATGATGAAACATGGGATGCAAGGATGAAGATAAAGTATATGAAGCAAGTGGGAAGTCTGCAGGCATATCAGCAAGAGTTTGCAATTGCAGTTTTGGAACTTCAAGACATGGCGGAAAGGGAGAAGGTGTTAAACTTTATCATAGGTATGAAACCTTGGGCGCAAAATGAAGTGAAGCGAAAAAAGATTAAGACAGTTGAGGAGGCTTTTTCTGTTGTGGATCGTTTGGTAGAAAAATTTGATGAAGGTTCTACTGAGAAGAATAAGAAGAATGATAAACCGAAAGAGAAAAATACGAAAGAGGAGACTTCAAGATCAAATGACAATTCGAAGGTGAAGAAACCCTTGAAATGTTGGATATGTGAGGAACCACATAAGGTGAAGAATCATCCTTCTAGACCAAAGGTGGTTGCCATGACATAGTCCAATGCAAAGAAGGAAGAAACTTCCGTAGGGGTTATGCAGATATTGGGAGCTAATGTGGCCATGGAAGCAGTCTCTAGGAGAGATCCTGAGAGAAACAGATTGGAGTATGTTGAAATGAAAGTTAGGAGTGCGTATGTGCTTACTATGGTGGATAGTGGAGCAACTCACAACCTTATCAGTGAGGATATTGTGAGAAGGATTGGACTAAAGTTTGTACCGGTGTAGGCACAAATGAAGATAGTGAGTTCTCTTCTAGATTCTGTGATTGGTGTAGTTGAAAAAGTGGATGTGACACTATATGAATGGATAGGAAAAGTTGATATCACTGTAGTGCAGATAGATGACTATAAGCTGTAATGGTTATAGAATTCATGAAGGAATTCGATGTGATGCTTTTCCCCATCTGAGGAAATTGTACATTTACGACGGACGAGAGGATGTACCCATTGGTGTACCAACTGTGGGAGTAACTAAGTCCGAGTGTAAGCTGACAGCGATGAGTATGGAGAAGAGGAAGAAAGATGAATAAATCTGTAAGCATTTGTCTGTTGCAGAGACAAAACTTATGGAGCGATCACAGGTTATCAAGGCATTGTCAGATAGTGTCTTGGATCTATCTAGGAGGCTGGAGGCAGTGGAGGATGATGATGACGATGACGAAGAGTGTGAGGCCGAATGTTCAGGTGGAAGATCGGGAGGCATACTTACAGAGAATGGAAGTGGAGGATCCAGATATGTGGATTGAGTTGATAAGTGAGGGAGAGCCTTCAGTCTCTGCTCCCTCCTCATCATCTTAGTCTATCAGGAAGCATGAGGCTCATTGTTAGCTGCTCATGGCAGTGTGTCTCCAAACACTTTGAGCAGGCATCTAGGGGTGAGAAGACACATGTTGACAGACAGCATGCAGTGGACAGTCATGACGATGTATGGGGCATGAGTTTTTGGGGAGGTGATACATGGTTGGATTAACTACCCAAATAATCACTGACATGAGGGGTACCAGCACATGATTCCTTGCAGCATAGTGGCATATCTATGGCATGAGAGATGGTTGAGTAGTGGACATTTGGACTATCCATATACACAATTGTGTGGATGATATCTTGGCGATAGATGGTTGCTGGGATGGAAAATTGTCGAGGATGACAATAAATTTAGGTGGAGGAGGACATAAGGACCTTGAGCTGCAGGCATGTTTGGGCGAGGGCGCGAGGTGAGGAAGCACAAGCAAGCCAAACGAATCAGACAACAAACAGAGGAAACACATGTGAAATGTGACTAAGTATGGATGGCAGTTGGTTTATAGTGTGAGGCAGTCCTGGGTGGGGGCACCTAGCCAACTGACCAACGTGTTAAAATGTGAAGACTTGGGTCAGCCAAGGGGCGAGCCAACTCGTTCGACCGAATATATGGAGGTGGCCAACATAAGGACGCAACTGTTCAAACTTTGGGTGATCCATATATATATAATGGCTTGGCATGGAGCTAAGGCATCATTCATTCAAGCGATCAAACGCACAATCATAAGGTGAAAGGTGAAGTGCATGGGTTTGAACTCTGAAACAGGCGAAGGTGCAGGTGGACAAGTGCAGGGATGAAACACCCAAGCCGAAACGAAGTCATTCGAGGGTGTCGTGTAGGAAGTCGTTCAAGGGCATCGTTTAGGAAGTTATTCGAGGGCATCGTGTAGGAAGTCATTCAAGGGCGTCGTTCAGGAAGTCGTTCGAGGGCGTCGTGCAGGAAGTCGTTCGAGGGCGTTCGTGCAGGATTGTTAGAGGGCATTCGGGTAGGGTCGTTCGAGGGCATAGCAAGGCATTTGGGCGAATGGTCATTCAAGGGCACGGCAGGGCATCTGGGCGAACGGTCATTCGAGGGCAGAGCAGGGCGTTTGGGCGAATGGTCATTCGAGGGCGCGGCAAGGCGTCTGCCCGAAAGACACGAGTTGGTGAATGACAGTATGGGTGAAGTCTTGAATGGGTGCATGGTGAACGACTTGCTGGTGGAGACTTGGCGAGTTGGGTGTTTGGTGGAGAGCGCTCACTGGTGGATGAGTTGGACGAGTTGAATGAAACGTATTCGAGTGTACGTGCGGAGGCAAATGAAGAGTTGGGCAGAGTCGTTCAGACAACCATGTGGGTGTGCCGATGAGCTGGCTGAATGTGTTGTGTCAGTGATTGTAAAAATATTCTGAGTGTAAATTTCGGTTTTCCTCAGGATTTGAACTTGTATATTCATATATTATTATTACGGGCATACTCATTTCAGAGAGTTGCCCCTCCAAGTTATAGTATTGTGCATTTTTGTTGATGCTAATGAATGCTTAACTACTTTGTTATAATGAATGAAAGTACTTGGTAAAAGAGAAAAATAAACTAAGTATAGAAAATAGGCATAGTCCACGATCGCAAGTATTAGTGAAAAAAAAAGTGGTCGGTGGTGCCGCATTTCCTATAGTGTGGTTGGAAGAGTATCACCAGTGTAGGGGCACGACAGTTAGGGTTGAACTAGTGCTTATACCAATTTAAAACATTCGAGAGGGGGTGAACCAACACTTATACCAATCCAAAGCATTCGAGAGTAGCCATATTTCACAGACAAAACAATAACACTTTTATTATTATTACTACATTAACAAACCCATATACAATGCACTTATATAAGTGTTAAATCTAGCTTATCCAAAATTATATATATATATATATATATATATATATATATATATATATATATATATATATATAGAATATCTTAACAATCTCCGACATAAATATTAATTCTAACAAAAAAATTATGTTATTTATTACCTTTCCCTATAGCATAGGTTAGAACCTATTAGAAGCTTACTAAAATATTAACAATACAAAATATGCTAATGAATTTTGTGAAGAATATTTTCATATTATCTGATTTTATTGTGCATTATTGTGTTGACAGAACGAATGTTATCTTTTATAAGTATATTATTATACTTAAAAACAATTAAAATATTAAAATAAAATATATATATATTTGAATATGTATTGAATAATTATATACAAGTTCTATAAGTTTTCGTTATATAGCATATACATAAAATAATTCTCTTTTTCAAATTTTTTCAAATGTAGTTCACTATTCTAATATGGTACTAGGTATTAACAACTTTTATGAAATTTTAAGAGATTCTCTTTTAATGTTATAATGTTGTTCACTGTATTGTAGTAATCTGGTACTAAACTTATTTCTTGAACAATATCTACCTATTATTCCTAGTAGATCACTGCCTTACAAACAAGCTGGTCAGAGAATTAAATTCAAACCCAGGTAGTTTCCAAAACTTAAAACTGTGAATTACGAACGATCCTGAGCCCTTAGCTTGTAGATGCAGTTTTATTTGACTTGCCATCCTCAACCACTTTGATGGCTACCTCTTTGAATCTGTTTCTTTATTTCATAAAAGTCCATACCTAATCTTGGAATACTTCTACCTATATTCGCTAAAATGACTATGTATATCTAAGCTTCAAATAATCGAAAATTATTCTCAGTTCATCTCAGGCATTTATTAGATTTAAGAAACTACATTTTGCTCGCATATTAGAGTCAAAATGTTCACACTGTGCATCGAGGATAGCGAATGAAGTGCACTCATTTAAATTTTAAAAATGACATCAATTATGGGTTTGTTATATACATATTCCTCGGTTGGGTCGATTGGTTCTGCGTATGAATAAATAACTGATCGGTCTCATAGATGGAGATTTCTCAAACTGCCTGATGGCGACAGGTCAATGCGCAATGACTTTTCCATGACAAAATTTCCATTCATGCTGATCACCATCTTAAAGAAAATTTATTTCTGACTACATGGTTTCCTATAAACAATTGTCTAGCCCCATAGTCGTCCGCATTTGAAAAATCAGCCCTCCCGTTTCCTGCATCAATCAATCGCACCCATCATTACGGATTGGAAGCTTTGGGTCCTCAATGTTTTTAGACGAGTAGGAGAGGGGCGCCATTCACTGTGCGCCCTCCCCTCCACCTCCCTTATACCGACGTGAACCGCAGCTACCGTCATACGACACGTGTTCAACGTGGACTGCCATGTGTTGGGCAGCGTGTCAAGGTTTCAAAACTCGCTTGGGCATCTTCCGTAGTGTTGTTTTTGCCTCATTTCCGTGATGTGTTGTTTCCCTCTTGTTTTTCTGTTCGGGTCCGGTTGTTGGGCGAAGCCCTCCGCCGACGATGGCGCGGGACGGCTTTAGTACTTGCACGCTTCGTCTCCCATGGTTGAGCTGATGTCCACCATTGTTTGTCGATACACATCCATGGTTGGAACAAAATTTCTTTTGTTCTTGTGGTTTTCCGCCTGCAATTGTTGGTCATTCTGGAGTGCGAGTGGTTTAGGGTTTCCTTGGTGGTGGTTTAATTCGTGCTATTTGTTGTTTGGGGAGGAGCCAATGCCAATTTTAGCCAGTTCAAGGTCGAATGTTGCATTTACAGGTAATTACAGGTTTTTGTGTTTTTTGTTTGGTTTTTTGGTTTTTTTGTTCTCCAAATGCTAATTTCCAACTCGCTGCAGGGGTGGCGAGCTTTGGAGAAGGTCTGACGAAGATGTGGCGACCTCTGGACTTGGACATGGCTTCTATCTGGTAGGGATTTAATCCTACCAGCCATTTCTGTTGTGTTTTTCAACACAAAACACCTTATTGAAATTTTTGTTAACTTTGTATGGCAGGTTTTGGGTTTTGTAGGTTAGGAGTTTTGTTTTGAGGGTTTAGGGTTTTGCAGGTTAGGGGTTTAGGGTTTTGTAGGTTTCCCATCATGTCTCCTCACTCTCATTTACACACTCTAGGTTTCCAAGTGAGCTCTGCAACCCTCTTTTCATCATAACCGGGATGGAGCTAGACATTAATGTCAACATAAAATGGCTAGTTTCTTGATAGTCTAGTCTTTTGTTTTGAGGGTTTAGGGTTTTGCAGGTTGTCTAGTTTAGGGTTTTGTTATTGTTAATTTTCTACCGATTTTTATATGAATGTTGTTATTCTTAATTTTCTACCGGTTTGTATATGAATGTTGTTATAATATAAAGGAGTTAGGGTTCTTACATGGAGCTGTCATTTCTGAATATCAGCGTAATTAAACTTTACTGTGGTTATTGTTAATTTTCTACTGGTTTTTATATGAATGTTGTTATTCTTAATTTTCTATCAGTTTTTATATGAATGTTGTTATAATATAAAGGAGTTTTTATCATGAGGGTGAAAGATGTTCTTTCTCGGGATTTGAAATTAAGTGATTGAAATCCAGTGGAGTGGATAACACTTTATTGTGAATTCACATATCTCGGTTAGCATTCAGGTTTTTGTTCATTCTCTTCTGCTATTTACAGGTTCTTTTGAATACAGATATGTGAATTCTTGCACTTCTAGTCACAACTAGGTTAATAACACTTCTAGATGGCGTGGGATTAAATTATATCTATAGTTATATACAACCTTACAACCTTATCACCTTATGGAGTCAGGGTTATCACCTTATGGATGTGTTTGATAGTTAAGATATTTTACAGAAGTATGTGCTTGTAGGTAAGCTTACTTAGATCTAGGTTATTCTTTCAAAGTTGAAAAACTGCTTACAGTGGCCTGCTTTCTATCATCGTTCTTGACTGCAATGAATAATTAGATCTGAAGCATATTGCTACTGTGATTTAATAAATACCATAAGACAATAATAATAAGCCTAAGACCATTGCACATTGACCATAAGAGGCTAATAAAGTCATATGTTTTTCCGTTGGTGACTTTCCAAGTGTTTTTCTAAGGTTTGGTATATGTTTTTTGATATCTAAAATATGATTTTCGAGATCTGGTGTACTTGTTTCAGTAGGAAGAAATCAATTTGCTAAGGTTTAATATCCATAAGAATCACTTATCAGTCTTGGGAGCATCATTTTGAAGTTAATGGTGAAGTATTAATTGATTTATTTTGTGAAATATTGTTCATCTTTGCAGTGGAAAAAGAAGCCCCAAGACATAATATGAATTGACATAACAATTTCAAAACGGGAATAAGTATCTAAGTTATCATTGTAGC
Source organism: Pinus tabuliformis (assembly GCA_031772625.1). Classification (NCBI taxonomy): domain Eukaryota; kingdom Viridiplantae; phylum Streptophyta; class Pinopsida; order Pinales; family Pinaceae; genus Pinus; species Pinus tabuliformis. The sequence continues at coordinate 101,992,365 of CM062820.1, forward strand.
ATCTTTTGTGGACTGGTATCATCTCTCTTAAATATTCCAGAGGTTGGTGTATTTTTTGAGCCATTGGTTTCAGGACTAACTATTATGTTTGCATCCATTGGGTGGCAGACTTCATTGGTTTCTCTTTTTGGCGTTCTTATTCGAGCATTGCATGTTTGCATCTCATCTCATTGCAAAACATTACATTGACATTCTGATTTGTATTTTTCATATAACACAACATATTCTAGCTACTCTTCGGGAATATTAACTCTTGCATAATATATTGTTCCTATACTTATCATCGTTCCTTACAAAATTGTTGCATTATAAAAGTAGAGAAGGAATCATATAGAAGTCAAATCTAAAATTAACATAAAGGTGGCTTTTGTGCATGGCTTTTAGTTTCTAAATTAGCTACTTTCAGTTGAGGATTGCTAACATTTACTTTCCCTTCCACACCATTGTCTTGGAGATAGGCTTGCGGATGTGAATGAACTTAGTAATGTCGATTAGTGATTTTGAGATTGTGTGGATGTGGATGATTGCTTCAGCTTTCCTCATCATTTGAAAAAATTGATAGATCCCAAGTAGTTTAGTAGGTATTTTTCCTCTTTAATCTTTCTTTTGCCAGGGCAGAGGTCAAATTATAGTAAGTGACCTAGCAGGATATGAGACATGGAACCTAACTGGATGGTTTTTTCTTGTTGATGATTACTTCCTCATCATCTAAAAGAACTGCTAGATCCGAAGCATTTCAAGCATCATCACCCCTAGCTTCCTTTTCAGTTTCCCTTGATGTTGTTGCAATGGACCATGGCATTATCCATGTGTATGAAGAATCATATCCACATATCCTCCCTCTCATTCTCTTAGCTCTAGATGTTGTAGGTAAGCTTACTTAGCTTTAGGTTGTTCTTTCAAAGTTGAAATACTGCTTACAATGGTTTGCTTTCTATCATCCTTCTTCACTGCAATGAATAATTAGATCTAAAACATATTGCTACTGTGACTTAATAAATACCATAAGACAATAATAATAAGCCTAAGACCATTTCACATTGACCATAAGAGGCTAATCAAGTCATATGTTTTTCTGTTGGTGACTTTCCAAGTGTTTTTCTAAGGTCTAGTATATGTTTTCTGATATCTGAAATATGCTTTTCAAAATCTGGTGTACTTGTTTCAGTAGAAAGAAATCAATTTTCTAAGGTTTAATATCCATAAGGAATCACTTATCAGTGTTGGGAGCATCATTTTGAAGCTAATGGTGAAGTATTAAGTGATTTATTTTGTGAAATATTGTTCATCTTTGCCGTGGAAAAAGAAGCCCCAAGACATAATATGAATTGAAATAACAATTTCAAAAGGGGAATAAGTATCTAAGTTATCATTGTAGCATCTTCTGTGGACTGATATCATCTCTCTTAAATATTTCAGAGGTTGGTGTGTTTTTTGAGCCATTGGTTTCAGGTCTAACTATTATGTTTGCATCCCTTGCGTGGCAGACTTCGTTGGTTTCTCTTTTTGTCTTTCTTATTCGAGCATTTCATGTTTGCATCTCATCTCATTTCAAAACATTACATTGACATTCTGATTTGTATTTTTTGTATAACACAACATGTTCTAGCTATTGTTTGGGAATATTAACTCTTGCATAATATATCCTTCCTATACTTATCATCGTTCCTTACAAAATTGTTGCATTATTAAAGTAGAGAAGGAATCTTATAGAAGTTAGATCTAAAACTAACATAAAGGTGACTTTTGTGCATGGCTTTTAGTTTCTAAATTAGCTACTTTCAGTTGAGGGTTGCTAACATTTACTTTTCCTTCCACACCATCGTCTTGGAGATAGGCTTGTGAATGTGAATGAACATAGTAAGCATGTTGATTAGTGATTTTGAGTTTGTGTGGATGTGGATGATTGCTTCAGCTTTCCTCATCATTTGAAAAAATTGATAGATCCCCAGCAGTTCAGTGGGTATTTGTCCTCTTTAATCAATCTTTCGTCGGGGTAGAGGTCAAATTATTTTCCAGAACAAACCAATCCAGTGGAATTTGTTTCATATATGATAGCGAAGTTGACAAGAGAATATTAGTATGATCGTAAGAAGGAAAATTCTAGCAATCCTATTATACATCCTCTGGATTTTGAGATCCTTTGGGGGTTTTTTGATGTGGCCAGTCAAGGCCATCCTCCTCAGTGTGGAGTAAGAATTATTCTTGACTTAAACTCCTCCCATTTCTTTTATCTCCATTATGCTCAAGGCTTTGGTTCACATATATGATATGAAGGCAGAATTTGCTTCTCATATTTTCAGGGGAATCAACACAAAGACAGATAAGTTGTCTAAGGAAGTTTTGTGCCTCCAAGGTAGAGCTTTTCTCTCATGAATTCGTAGATAGTCATTTGATTCAAGACATGTCCCTCTTTTTAGGTTTTAAATTCCTTTGTCCCTTTTGGTTTTTTGCTGTCAAAGTCATTTTACAAAGTGATATTTAGGATATACAAGCTAGACCTCTCATTTTTGGCTTTTTGCTATAATTGGCCATGAATGGACCGATATAGTAAACATATCAGTAGGATTGGTGTATGATTCAATTTTACAGAAAAGCACTGTGAGCCACTTCCAGTTCCCTGCAGAGGATGTAACATGTATATTTCTCTTTCTGAAATATAAATATTTTTTCTTTCTAGATTATATATATATATATATATATATATATATATATATATATATATATATATATATATCCAAGGAGAGAGGTTTTCATGTTTCAAATTTATTACACATCTCAAATTGTGCAAGAATATTAAATGAATATTGAGAGCAATGGTTTCAATTTGATTTCTATGTACTTTAGATGACGCGTGGATAGAACCATAATGTTGTTAGCGTTTCAAAGTAATAAAACAACCTAGGTTGTAAGCCAAAATGTTTCTATGACAAGAAAAAGACATAATACATCCAAAATCCACATCATAATGTGGTTGCAACCAAAAACATATGACACCCCTATTCTTTATGACCCTGAGAATCTTGTAAGATTTCTACATTATAATAGACTATAGATGTTCCTTCTAAAATGGATTTTGGCTACAATGTCGCACACATTATGAAATAAAACAACCTAGGTTGTAAGCCAAAATGTTTTTGTGACAAGAAAAAGACACAATCCATCCAAAATCCACATAAAATGTGGTTACAACCAAAAACATATGACACCCCTATTCTTTATAGCCCTGAGAATCTTGAGTGCCAAAACTCCCTGAGTTACCTTCTTAAGCCAGGTAGGTTGGCCTACCTATCAACGGTTGATTAGAAAATGGTTGATTGCTGCCATAAGATTGACTCAATTTGTAGCTTCCAACCATGGAGGTATTGAGTACCCATACCTCACATTTGCACTACTAACCCCTGCATTAAGTGGAGGTGTGTAATGAGCATACATATAATTGACACCAGCTCTGGTAGGAATAAGGCAAGTGGGTAAACCCTCAGTTTGATAGTAAGGCACTTGAATGTTTATGAGATCTTGGAATAATGGTGTATTATCTGCAATGGAGTCCAATGAGTTCGAAATAATCCTAGTTTCATCAGCTATTCTTGTATCATTATCAACCATATTGATCATACCTTGTTCTTTTTCAAGCATTTGTTGTGCCTTTCTTTTTTCCTTTTCCTGTATTTCCATTTGTTTTTGTTGGTCCTTAACTTGCCCTGCTTTATCTCTTTCAATCCTTTCATCTGCTCGACGTTGCACCACAACAATCCTTGCTTCCTTCTTCTCCTTGACTAGATCCTTCTTTTTCTATTTTAATTCTTGCATTTCAAATTTCTTTTTTTAGACTCAACTAACAGGTTTATATAGTCCTCTGAGATGAGTAACTGTGAGCTTTGGCCCAGACGAAGACTAGCAGGTGTACCTTGTTTTTTTTTCATTGATACTCTCTCTACTGGTAGCTTTAGGAATCAGCCAATTGTCTTCTCCACCCCTCCCACCTACATGTCATTGCTTGGTACTTTCCTTTAAGTATCTGATGGAACTGATTGAACTATATCATTATCATCATTTGATGCCTCATTATGTGCTTTTTCTTCTTCCATTGATCTATTGTCCACAAAAAAATGAACAATTTCACTGTTCAATTCTGCTGGTTGTGAGGGCATGTTCATGCTTTCTTCATTGGTTGCTCAGACACTATGTACATTCATATTAATCATTGCTTTTGCTAGCCATGAAGGTGGGGTTACTTGGATTGGCAATGTCAATTGGTCATTGTCAATTGCATGTTAAACAATTTCATTAGCAATATCAGCAATAGAAGTTTCATGTTCTTGAGTTGGTGTAACGATCTTTATGTTACTGCGAATTTGTTCAAGGTTGTATTGTGTTTGACATACAGTTTCATCATCTTCAGCATATAAGTTTCCTTGAGATAGGGAAATCATATTACCAGCTGCAAAAACATCATCTTTGTCATCTACTTCTTGCACTTCAACACCTATTTGGGCATTCCCTTCTTCCTGACCATCCACATGAAATGCTTGGCTACAACCAGTATCATGCATAAGAGCATCATAGTCCAGTGGCCAGATTCTTGTCCTCCTAAATCCATCCTTGATATCTGATGGTGTCAAAGCCCTCTTAAAAGCTTTACTTGCAAGCTCTGCTAGCTCAAACATTCTCACCTAAACCCCTGGATTCTTTGCCATTCATGCAGTGCGCTCTGACCTGAAATAGTTCTTGAAAGGGCCAAAGGCACTAACATCAAGGGGTTGTAGTCTGTGAGTGCTATGAGCGGGCAATGTCAATAGGTCAATGCCTAAATTGTTTGCTTCCTCAATTGTTTGTACAACCATGTGGCTCCCATGGCCATCTAATATCAATAGGTGTCTGTTATTAGGCGAGCCGCCACCTGGTACCGATGCAGCAAAGTGAAAAAGCCAACTTAAAACAGTTCTTTAGTCATCCATGCATGGGGATGTGTAGCCATGCATGCACCTGGTTCATAGTTTTGTATTTAGTTTTTCAATTGATTTTTACCTTTGAATAGATAAAATCCTAGGATTGAAGTACCAATTGCATTGACACAACATAAAATAGTTATCCACTCCCTACTCTTAGGAAAAATCTTTGGCACATTTCAGCTCCCTCTCTTGGCAATTACCTGCATGCCACAGTTCTTCCCTGCCTGTAAATCTTTTTCATCACAGTTCCATATATGGTTTGCTCCATAAGAATGTTTATCATAAGCACTATAAAGTGTGTGATAGAACTTTTGCATAGTTTCAGGGCGCAAATTTAATGCTCTTTCTCTGTCAAGGCCCTCAGCAGTACACAATACAAGTTGTAGATGCCTATTTTTAAACCCAAACCACAATGATTTACCAGGAAACCCATATTTGAATGCTTTTGGCCTCCCTTGACAGATTTTAGCAACTGTGGATTTGAGTTGTATCAACTCTAGCCCATGTCCCAATTGGGCCATCTCTTTACACCACTCAACCACCTCAACCTCCTCCTCCTTAGTCATAACTATAAGAGGCCCTCTACATTTTGTATGAGTCAGTCCATTTATCCAATAATGTATTGATGAGGGAGAAATACCATGTTTTTTTGTAGATGCCCGAACTGAGTATCAATTAAACTCTATGTCGTCAATTGCAACTAACATTTGTTCTTTTGTCCATCCTCTTATAGCATTGATCTTTTTAGTTGAACTTGCCCCTTAGACTATTGTTGATGGTGGTTATGTGGCTGATAGTGTGTTAACATCAGCTTCCGTCACATGGTCATCCTCAACAATGTTCCCTGGGGCATTGTTGACATTGACATCAGCTATCCTGTCCTCATCAGACGATGTGCATTGCAGCTGCGCACCCCTTGTCATTCTCCTGCCACTTCTGCTTGTATGAGCAGCATAACTTCCTTTTGCCATAGATGCAACAACCTGTAAAATTATTGCATGCATTTAGACATTAGAATATTTGTAAATTATTCTTTCATACATGGCAAAAATACTTCTACTTTATTACAGGAAATTATCAACATGTATGTTAGTATCCTTGAAAAATCAAATATATAGAATCATTTTGCTATATGTCTTCAAAATTATCAGTGATTTTTGTTTTGATAACTTGTCTTTACACTTAAAATACCATGACTGTATTGATTGGTTTTGTTATGAATTTCCCAACAGAGCTCTTGTTCGGTTTGACTACTTAAAATATTGTTTTGTTGTTTGTTGTTTTTTGTTGTTTTGTTGTTTTCTGTAAGTGATTGGCTGACATTGGAATATGTATTATTACAGAAGTCGAAGATTACAAATAGATTTCTTGCCTCAGCATCCCTTTCTCCAAACCTGTCCTTTGACCACATCCCTACGTTTCCACTACAGTGATGTAACTGGATGGAAATGGAAGAAAACTTAGATTTTTAGTAACAACATTTACCGAGTTTGACATGAAGCTATTGTTCCCTAAGTGCTTGCAATAAAAGCCTGATATGATCATTATGTTCTCCTCTGAACTTAAAAGTCATCAAAGTATCATCAAGGAAAAACAAGTAAAAATTTGTTCAGCGATTTGCTAATATAGTGTCCATCCAGAAGATAAATGATAAAAGTAGCTGGGGCATTTGTTGCTTATAGTAGCATCTTGTTCAGTATGCTACTATGCTATCTTGTATATGTCTTCATCTTTGATTTGGTGATGCCGACACTAGAGGACAGCCCAGCCCTGTTACAATCTCAGTCACTTTAGCACTCTTGCACTGAAAGCTCAAATACACAGATGAGCATGCACAGAAACAGGCAAAAAGAAAAAAACCACACCAGGATTTCCTATACATTAATTTATCTTGGTAATTGAAATTACAGGGCTTGCTATGTGAAAGGTTTTTGGTGCTATAACAATTAAAACTTAAAACCATAGCACAATAAACAACCACAGGGCCAAACCCTTTCGTACAGCTTGTTACCCCTCATGTTACATGAGGTTTGCGCTTGTGATTTTCATCACAACACTGGTGAATTTTTGTCACAAGGATCAAGCTTGCAAGATCACATTGATAGATGTGTTGATGGACAGGGGGTTCATTTGTGTTTTGGCTTATAAATAGTGCTACCTTGGGGTGAAATTATTGCCACAATGGTTGTTGGCGAGTGTGGGATGGGATGTTCTAGTATGTTAGTGGTGGCCTAATTGATGAGTTAGCATGTGCCTAATGGTTTAAATTCTTGATGTTCTGGTGCACCCTCATTATTTGGCAGTGTTGGCATGTTTGGGTTGTCTCAGCTTAGCAACTATTAAACACTTCATGCATTTCATGTAGTGGGAACCCATCAACTTAGGGTCTCCCTAAGTTTCAAGTGTTAATAATTTGCTTCTTGGTATGAACTCCTATGAGTGGAGATCCATATTTGTGTGTTGGGATACTAATTCGTATGTGATGAATGTAATTCATATAGCCCAGGCGATAACTACATTTGATGAGGTGAGGGGCCTCGATTCTTATTGATTCCAATCATTCATAATACCAATCATAGATTCTGATGACTAGTGCCTCGGGATGGATCATCACTATAAATTTTGTTTTGGGGACTCTATTTTTAATTGGAACATAGTAGTGTACCTCAAATATAACAAGGAAATACTTACACCACTAATTTTACTTTACTCATAATGTAAAATTCAGTTCACATACCTTAAGCAACTTATGCATATAATAGTATTTTCCTTACTGTATGTTTTCATCTTATAGCTCAGTTCCCTTTAACTGTCTTTTCGTTACTATCTATTTTTGTCATATCCTTGTGGTTATATCTCGGTGCTCCTTAATAGTATTTTCCTTACAGTCTGTTTTCGTTTGATCCTCCTGGTTATATGTCGGATCTTCTTAAGTAGTAGTCATTTGATTATGCTTTTCAATAAAATCTTTCCGAGCACATCAATATGTCTATAAGTCTAAACATAGAAATAGAAATAGGTGAATTGTGAAATAGAACTGTAGGCTGTGTGTTTATTTTCATGGAAGTGAAACTGAATCTGTAAGAAGGTGAATTGTGAAATAGAACTGTACACTGTGTTTTGATTTTCATGAAAGTGAAACTGAATTTGTAAGAACTGAAACTGTAAGAACTCTGATAAATGAAAATAGAACTGTAAGAAAAATGTGTTGTAATTGATATAACTAACCTAGATATACTGGCAACTATTTTGTGATGTTCTGTCTTCAAGGTTGCTGAATATTTTGAAAGCATAAGATGCAACTTCAACGGTGGTTGAACTTCTTTTATAGTTTTTGGCACTTGAATTTAATTGGTGGACATGGATGGACATGGATTACAATGGCTTCATTTTGAATGTGCGGTCTGGATTTAATTTGATGTGATCTAATGGTTGGGAATTTGTTATTTGTTGATCCATATGCTTTGATTTTTTTTAATGAGAAATAGAGTGAGTTGGGTGTCATTTATTGCAGTTATTGGGTTGGGTGTCATTTATTGAACAAAGTGGGTTTAAATGTTATTGGGTTCGGTTTCATTTATTGAACATAGGGGGTTTAGTTGTTGAAAAACATAGCAATTATGGCTGACATACATTCCCTTTTATTATGTGCAAGTATGGATATTTATTTGGGATACAAAACTTCAGTTCTGATGAGTGGGGGTTGAAGTGACTGCTACTTTGTACTTCTAGAATAGACCATTTTGGAAGCATCTATGGTTTTATCTATTTTCTAGTTGGGTCAATATGGTTTACACTCTTAAGTATTAAGATACTATTTATGGACAGTTGTGGGCCCAGTGAATGTATTGGGAAATTTTGGACATAAGTTAATACTTATTTATACTTAATGCTATTTATCTTTGTTTAAATATTGGTTGCAAAAGTCTCAATTTCTGGTGGTTTGGTGGGACTAGTACTATATCAATTACTGGTCCTTGCACAACATTAGGAATCTCTCCTCTATGAGGGTTTGCGTCCTCATCCAAAAAAAATCTGTTTTTGGGTACTTGATTGGGATTGTCTTCAATACTTTGTGTGCCAAGATAAATATTATGTTAGTTTCTTATTATCAAATTACAACTATTCATTTATTTAACCTATTACTTCTATTGTTTTTTTTAACGTTATCATTGTTTTAAATTTGTATTAGTGTTAATTTATTTATTTTTAATAAAAACATATTGATGTTAGGATAAAAATTATTTTTAAAATTTAATAATTTTATTGGTTTAAATTTATTAATATAATATTCATCTTGGTGTATTAACCCGCATGGATAGCGTGGCTAGTTGAATATCATTGCCACATTGATGGCCCTCTGTCACTATGCATCGGTTCGGCTCTCCTGGGGTCCATATGGATTAGGCTAAAAAAAAATCCATGTGTTCGAGATGATTGGGCTCTAAGGGTGGTCTGATCCAGCTGCATTACTTTCGATCTTCTGCTTCTATTGGCTCCCATGACCCTCAAGAGTCCTCTGCGGGGGGGGGGACCACCTCCTCCTCCACCTGACCCAAAACAATCATTTTCCTATCCCTCATTTCATCTCTCAACCCACCATGCAATCACCCCTTTGTTTCCAAATTTTTTAAATGATTGGACACCATTCCTAATATTGATTTTCCCTCTGTCATTCCTCACAAGGCAACTCTCTCCCTTGTCCTTTCTCAGGCAATCCATGTAAAATTAGATAGAGCATAACTGGTCTCTAAAAAGCAAAGGGAAAATGTCGATACACTTCTACGAAAGAGGATACTTCACATTCTATTTCGAATCCAAGGAAGATGGAGACACAATTTTCAAGAATGAAATGTTTTTCATGGATTTAATGGGTCTCTAATTAGATATATGGAATCGATACTTTGATTCAGAACTTGAAATCCCTAACATTATGTCATTTTGGTTCATCTCCCTCACCTCCCTCTCCATTGTTGGAGAGACAAATCACAAAGAATCGTAGGGAACGAAATTGGAAAATGCATAGATTGGAGTGAAGTAAAGGAGAACATGGATGCATTGTAAGGATCTTCACAAAGGGCTCCCTAAAGTAGTGAAGCTCAAGGTTGATAACTGGATGCATATTAAACAACTAGACTATAAGCAACTGCCCTTCAAATGAAATGTATGTCCTGAATATGGCCACTTCACTAATTGGTGTCCAAAGTATTTTGCATCTGAATCATAAGAGACCCAAGATGAACAATGGGAAACAATCTTGAGCACACAAAAAAACTGAGCATTGACACCCTAGACCTTCTTTGGCAACTCCTCACTGTGCAACCTTTGTTCCTTTTTCTTCCAATGCCAATCACTTGCCTTAATTGAAGGCCTCCCTCCCTAACGCCTCTAATACCTTTGGGAATTTATCGAATCTCCCTTCTAATTTAGGTGACCTTCAAACCTCCAGCACTAAGGTTGAAGAGGTTGAGGCTTTTGAAAGCCCACCTTCCCCATCCCAACCTCGCATTAGCATCCATAACGCAAATCTTGATCATACCATGCTTCCTTCCACTCCCCCTTCAACTAATCCTTAAAGCCCATGAAAATCCAACCAACCTCTTCTTCGATCCTCCCATGCTTCCTTGAACCCCTCATCTCGTTCCTTTGCAAGAATCCTTATCAGAACAAAAGCAAAGGAAGTCACAGCATAACTTGAATCTCTTCAAAGGAAAACTAGATGCAAGATAAAAAAAGAGGTTCATGATGAAGCAACACGAAATGACATGGCAATGGGCATCCAACAACCAATGGATTCATTTCTAGGGAGAGGGAAAGCACAAAAGGGAATTATGACCGAGGTAAGGAGATTCAAGGGATAAACCACCCCTTCACAAGGTAAATAATAAATATTGACTCCTAGAACCACAGAGGCCTTTGGAATGTCTCAAAAATAAATGCAATAAAAGATCTAATAAAGTTAGAAAATCCATAGTTTTATTAATCCAGGAGATCAAGAAAGTAAGGAATAAATGGCATCCATAACTAATAAGATTACCAAGGATTTCAAAGATGAAGCAATTATTTCTATAGGTGCATGAGGAGGAATATGCATAATATGGAACCGTACAATACTGAATGTTCAAAATATCCACAAAGCACAACATTGGATAAAGGTTGATTTTTGCAACAAAGTAAATTCAAATATTTACTCAATCTACAACTTTTACACTCATGTGCATTATAAGGAGAAAGACTAATTTTGGAATTCTCTAGCAACCAGGATAGAATCAGATGGTGCCCATTCACTAATACCAGGTAGTGATTTCAACCATGTTATGAGAGTTGAAGAAACAAAATGTGATCTCTACCTCCCTGATCCAAAAAAAGACAAATTAGAAACTATAATGGTTGATCATAGCTTAATGGATATCAAACCAAAGAATGGAACATTCACATGGAGCAATAGGAAAATAGGACTATTAAACATCAAAGAAAGATGGGACTAATTCATTGTCCATACAAACTTCATTGTAGAATCTAGCATTGTTTCTTCGAAGATACTCTCTACAAAAACACCTAATGACAAGAACATTAGCCTAAATTTAGATGAGAGAACAAATTTAGGCCCTCTTCCCTTTCTCTACAACTCCCTCTAGTCCACAAACAAAGATGTTAAAGAGCTGATCGAATAGGCTTGAAATACAATAATATATGGTTCTCCATGCTATGTCTTGAAGACAAAATTAAATCTTGTTAAGTATGATCTTAAGAGTTCGACAGGAGTTACAGAGAGCCAACACAAGAAAAGAGAATCCTTCAAAGGGAGCTTGAAGAAGTGTAAAAAAGGCTGGAAAATGTGGAGGAGTTAGTTGAGATCCAAACAAAATAGAAGGATATATATTGGAAGACATATAAAATTAATAGAAAAGAAAAAGAGGAGTAGAGAATCAAATCCATAAGATTATGGATCCAATGAAGTGATAAGAACCTTCTTTCACAATCAAGTGAAGGTTGGTATAAATAAAATAATTTTGACCCAATCTATGGTGAAGGGAACGTCCTCATTGAAGGGTCAAAAGTAGTCAAATGTGAAGTGTATCTACACTTGTGTAGACTCTTGATAGGAGATCCTAAAATGACTAATTTTGAGAAAATTCTAACATTGATTTAGAAATAGGTAACAGATGAATCCAATGTTTCTGTAGCCAAGCTAGTGGATGAAGAAGAAATTCAACAAGTAGTATGGAGTCTATATCATGAAAAATCCCTAGTTCCAGATATATTCTCTATCTCCCTTTATCAATTTTATTGGGATATTATCAAAAAATATATTCTTAAAATGGTCTATTGGGCACAACAAAAATTCAGAATTGGAGGTAGCACAAATTCAACCTTTTATGCATTAATTTCCAAAGATACTAGACCCTCCTCCTTGAACTTATTGCAACTATTTTCCTTGTATAATGCCTCTTACAAAATCTTGACCAAAATCCTCACAAACCTCCTCAAGACCCTCCTCCCTCATCTGATCTCCAAAAATTAGGGTGGATTCATTTAGAAAAGACAGATAGTGGAAAATATCTTGTTAGTTGAGGAACAAATCCATTCTAGTATTTCTAGAGAAGAGAAAGGCTTTTTCCTAAAGCTCCACAGAATCAATTCCTTCAACAGGGTAAGGCACCCATTACTCTTTTCTATTTTAAAATTTTTTGGCTTTGGTAACGAATTTCTTCATCTGATAAAACCTTATATCAGCAAGCCTTGGATAGAAACTTTAGTAAATAGAAGACCGAGACTCTTCTTTTAAAACACAAGGGGGATACATCATGTGTTCCCCCTCTCACCCTTCCTATATGACCTCATGGAAGAATCTCTCAGTATAAATCTTAAGCAATATAGACAATCAGGGTGGATCATTAGCATCCATCACAACAGAGAAGTAAAAGGCCTTAACCACACCCAATTCAGTGGTGATACATTAATAATAAGAGGAGTTTCACCAACAGTGGCTAAAAGAATCAAGAACAACCTAGACCTATTTTTTGAAGTATCGAGAGGATTACTCAATAAACTCAAGAGTAATATATATTGCAGAAAACACCTTATAGAACTCTCAAGAGAGTCTCTCAAATAGTTTAAATTCCTTGCAAATATGAATGGACTCATATCAAGTTCTAGGAATGTCAATATTTGGGAAAAATATGAAGGTTGAGGTATGCGTACAGATAATAGGTAAAATGGAGAAAAATATTCAATATTGGGGGACACAATGGTTAAATTAGCTAGGTCATATCATCCTAATAAAATCCATATTATCCTACCTTCCAATTTATCAATATCTGGTCCTATAAGCCTTGACTAGCATTCAAAATCATATCAGACTCGTCATGAGAAAATTTATGTGGCAGGGAGGTAACAAAGACAAAAAGAATTTCTAGCTTCCTAGTTGGAACAAGGTCATATCCCCATACGAAAGAGTGGAGATCAACATCAAACAACTTGAACTATTGAATATAGCCATGGGAGTGAAGATCTTGTGGAGATTAATTACTAATGAATCAACATGGTGGAAAAATTTCATAGAGGGGAAATATTTGAACACCTCCCAACAACACCTTCTTATGTCTTAGGTTCTCCTTGGATCTTACTCTTCAATTTGGAAACTATGCAAAATGTCCCTCCCGCTTATCAAATCTCACACAACTCCCAAATTCGAGGGAGTGGAAATGAGATAAACCTCTAGGAAGAAAGCATTCTAGGAAATTATATTTTGTCCAACATCCTTGATCTTCAACAACTAAGGAAATATTGTGTCAAAATAAGTATAACAAAGCTAGCTCATATCTCATTTTGGGAGCAAACTCTATCATCTTGGAGGACCTGGAGACCTCCAACTCTTCCAGCTAGTTTTTCCCATCAATGGAGATTACTTATTTAACAATTAAAAGGTGACACTTTGATCCAAATAACTCAACAGGATGGATTCAAATGGAATTTAATGGGGAATTATTATACAATCAAATGATTATACATTACACTACAAGGAGAGAAAACTCAACATTCTATTTGGCCACATTAGAAAATAGTATGGAAATCTAAAAGTTTCCCCAAGATCAAACTCTTAACATGGAATCTCCTGAGGGGAAAGATCCTAATAATAGATAATGAAAGAAACAAAATGTACTGGGGCCTCCAAGATGTCTCCTCTGCAAGAACATAGAAGAGACAATCGAACAGTTGTTTCTCTCTTTCCCTTTCTCTCAAGCATACTAGAAATCCTTGCTTCAATTAATTCCATTCCATCCAAAATTTTGATTTGAATCTATAGATTTCATTGCTCACTAGAATACAAATTATACCTTTCCTCTCAAAAATAAAAACTTCATCAAGCATTTATAGCTCTACCTACCAATATGCCTTCGCTGGAAAATGTGGCTAGCAAGAGATAAGAGCATATTTGACCTTAAAATTATAGATAAAATAAATATTTTGGCTATATTATGGCGCGTTACAATTGAATTTATCCTCTCAAAAGGTAAAAATAAACTTGATTTCCAAAGACTACAGCAAGTAATGACTTAGTATTTCCAATTTTCCCTTGAAAAATGTACTCAAGCTATCCAAAACCCTCCCAAAATTCCACCATTAGTCCAAAATTTGAAAATAAGACTAAAGGATCAAGATTTCACAACCCAGTTAAAAGAGTAAAAAAATGGCTTTTGTTTTCCTCAATGGGGCTTATAATTACAATCCAAGAGAAGAAGGAGCAAGGGGAGTTATCATAGCTCCTAAAGGAGAAGAATGAGGATCATTTAAATGATGCCTTCGAAAATAACTGAATATCAAAGTAGAATCCTACACTATCCTCTTGGGCGTCACCATTCTTCGAGAGCTCCACATTGGTAGTCCCATTGTTTTGGGGGACTTTGCATTGCTAATTAATTAGCTAGTCAAAGGCTTGAGCCCCAAAAATGCAGAGCTTGGTCAAATAGTATCTCACATCTAATATCAACCTGTAATATCCCTAGCGTAAGCTACTATAAAAACTCTCGTAAAATTAGCATTGTTGAATAATTAAATATTAGTATTTCTTATATGGATATTACAAGAAGAATATTCTTCTAATTCTTAATTACAAGAATGTTACAAGAATTAATTGTTATATTAAGAATAATTTATATTCTTCTATCTAAATAAATTTTATTTCCAAGTTGGTATATTTTTTAGTTTTAGAACTAATGAGTCATAGTTTTTGAAAAGTTATGGATAAGCGATATTTTCTCCATAAGGTAAATGAAAATCTATATTGAAAATAGCATGAGAGATCTATTGATGATTTATTGAATGATTGTAGAATTTAGAAAAATATGATTTATGTAGTGATTTATGGAGTGACGTATCGGTGATTTGCGGAATTGTTTTGGGATTTAGGAAAGCTATTGCATTTTACTAATTCTACTTATTGTAAGCCTATGGGAAAATACGAATTAAGAAAAATGACAAGAGACATGTAGAATCAAGCCAATAGATGATTGATTGTTTTTGAATAATTATATGTACAAAATTGGTTGAATGAAATTTGGTCCAGCAAAGAAATCAACGCATAATTTCTTCATATCTTACCTGGGCACTATTGGCTATAGTAGTGTGGTAGACATTATCAATTTGACATAGAATACAACATCAAGAGTCTCGTTGGGTTGAGGGATTCCAAGCATTAAAAGATAAGTAATTGTGGTCTTTGAAAATTATTTCATTCTCATATGGTGCATGAAGTAATAAGAATCAAATTTATTTGGATGAAAGATTTCATATGATAAATAGTCGAGATTATTTTCTTGAAAAGCCTCCATGTAGTTTCATGCATAGTGGAATAAGTGTTTTTACATTAAATTCTTAAAAGATTTTCATGGCTAAATAATTTTGTGAATCGCATGAGTTATTGAAAAATAGGGTCCACATATGTCTTCGTATATATCCCACCATTATAGATGTATAAAAACCACTTGATGGTTTTATAAATGAGCCCTTTCTCTCCAGAAGCCTCTTTCAGGTTTGAAAAATTCGTTTTCAACTTCTCAAAAACCACGTCCAAAGTTGATGGCTAAAACCAATGATTATTTAAGATTTAAATTTCAAAAAATGAGCTGCAAATATTCATTCAAATCTTTCGAACCATGAAACCTATGTAAACATGAGAGATTTTTTTTATGAACATGTTACCAACAAAAACATAGTTTTTTTTTCTTTTCAAAAAAGCATTTATAAATGCTTAGAAACTACAACCAAATTTGATGACTAAAATAGGAAAAACAAAGTAAAACAGAGTATTGTGATTGGATTTACGAGTGTGATAAGAATAGTTGTGTATGTACATATAGAGATAATTATTTTTTTATTGTTCTTTAAAAGAAATAAATATGCATGAAAAATTACTATATAGTTTGATATTTCTTGAAAATAAATAAGTTGTTTGCATGCACAAAAATAAAACAATTATGTTAATAATTCTTGAAAAGAAATTAAGCTATTTCATTTAAAATATTACCAGGGATGTTCTCATCATGTATATGCATTAAAGTTGTAAAGAGAAATATTGGACTCTTAAAGAGATTATGTGCTTATGTGCATACAAATAATACCTAGTATATTGGGTCTACTAGAAATGAATAGGTGATTTTATATGCATGGGAAGCTTGAGTCGTGCAGAAAGAGAAGTAACCTTTTTGAGAAAGAGTTCACATAAAATATTTGCATAAAAGGCAATTTGTTGTGTTATTTGGGAAGGATTTGTTATTCATGCTATTTCTTGAGGAAATATTACAAGTTTTTCTGATGTGTGAAATGTTAGGAAAAGAAATTGTACTCCATGCATAATAGCTAGTGAGTTAGCTAACTTTTGGAAAAAAAATAATTAGTGTGTTAAATTCCTTGGAAAGTAAATATATATATTTGTATGCTAGGAAGTATGTGTTGTGTTACAACTATTCAAAAATAAGTGGAGAAAAACCATCTTGTTGTATGCATTATTGAATTAAATTGTTGGATAGGAAAATTGGTAATCACATGCTTTATTGTATGAAGATTCCTTTGGAATATTCTTTGTAGAAACAAATACACTTGCATGCATGGAAAATTATAGTTTTGGTATTAAATTTCTGGAGAAAAGGAAGGTGCAATCACATAGTATTGATTGTGTTATTCTTCTTTTGGGAAAAACAATATGCATTTGCATACCTAAAGGGATTAGATATGGTATTAGCTTTCCTTTGGGAGAATATTATGCATAGTTATTAGGCTAGATCTTTTGGTATGATGAAAATGTCTCTTTGCATGCATGAAAGAATAAATTTTATGTGTTTGACTCCTTGGAAATGAAATGTGTTTATTTATCCATGTAATATTTAGTTACTTTCCTTTCGAAAGAAATATATGTTTCACATGCAAGAAGAACAAGCTATCATGTTATTTTCTATTCGAGAGGACAAGTAGTTGCATGCAAGAAATTATAACTATTATGTTAACTTTTTTGGAATAGTGCTTGCGTTTTTATATATCACATCCATTGTGAATAAATCTTGTGTGGAAAAGATGTTTTTGGAAAAGAACTTTCATTCACATATATAAGTATAAAATCTATTCTGTTAATAAATTTGTAAAATAAAACATAATAGTAGGAACAAATAAATTTCTTGTTGGGATAGTTCTCTTGAAATATTGTTATGGATTTCCATGAACAAGAACAATATCTAGTATGCCATCTTTCCTTTGGAAATAATATGATAGTGCATGCAAGATTATGTTAGCTTTATGTTAGAAAGATGGCGCTTGAGAGTGATTATCTTGTTACAAATGCATGTGGAATGATCTTAAAGAAGACATTTCATGACATTCTATTTATGTTTAATGCTTTCAAATAAATAGATGTTGAAGGGTCACTAATAAATATTGATTATTGGTTTATTAATATTTTATCTAATCATCATATGAAGTGTGTTGATGACAACAATGGTAGGAAAGGAAGGTGACTTGTGCAAAGGATAGTTCATGTTAAACATTATGCAAGATAAATATTTGTTGGTGCATGTAGATTTATGAATTCCAAAAGCAGGATGACCCACTAATGGAAACATTCAATCCAAAAAGACATAGAGATTGAGGATTTGTAGGTAAATGGTATTGTGGTTGTTATAATAGCTTATATCTAGTTATGTTGAATTTAAGATGATTTTTCTACGTAATATTTTATGACAATTGTAGTGGGATGGAATCCCTTATAACCATTGAGTGAGGGGTCAACACCCTCACAAGCGTTTAATAATAAAATTAACATTTTTTGGTTTTCACCCTATGGGGTTTCTGGGGTACATCGGTGTCTAATGATGTGATTTTTTGTTATCCGATTTTATGATGTTAATTCCTTTCATGATTTTATGTTCATATTATCAAGTATGTAATCTAATAACTAAGTTAAAAGAATCATGGAATCAATGCATGGTTATAGAAGGAAATTTAAGTTAATATGCTACAACAATGGAAGTTAATGGTTTTGTAACTCATTATGTTTTTACTAAATATTTCCTCATGTAATGATGATGGTTATTCTAATGATCATTGAGGGAATATAGAAAGTAATTTACAAATATACACTTTTGTAAATGTCAAAAAAAATTACTAACTCCATGCATTTTTTTGCGAGGTTATTAGGGGATGTTACACAACTAGTACATCTAAAAGGTGTCTCCTTTTATCACGTCTTAAGAGGTAATAATACAAAATCTTATATTATGCAAATATAATTTTTATAAGACCCAAACTTGAAGAAATAATCAATTATAAATTTTGGACTATTCCCATTCCTTGATCATGAGCATAGTTATATGTACACTTGTATAACTTGTCTCACCCCCCACAGATTCAAAGTCTTCACTAGCCTCCAAACATAGCAATTTCATTGATTACAATATTGAAAGGACACTATAGGGTCAAATCTCCCCCTCCTCAAAATATCCTCTCATATGCGATCAAAGATATGCATAAATCAATTTGACATTTCCATCCTTTCCTTTGATTATGTGTAGAGATTCATATCTCTCAAGCCTCCCTCTTTGTTTGAACATTAAAGAAAGGCTACTACTTCATCCTTCCCAAAGTTCACACTCTCCATATTTCCCTTTTCCAAAAATCCCCCTTCCATCTACACTTTGCGTCCCTTTATCTCTATTTCCCCCATTGCTCGTGAGCATTTCATAATGGATCCATCAAGACCCTCCAATCCCCCCTATAGATGCTATGAAAGACTCAATGTTGAGCTATCACGATACAAGGAAATATAGAGATGTTGGAACTGTTAGCTCTGCTACAAACTTCAACAGTTGGTGGAAAAAATACTAGCTCAGCTGTGTGATTATGCCAAAAGGGAGCTTGCAGCAGTCATTTACCTTCTTATCCTTCAGCTTCCTCATACTCTCTTAGCCCTCCGTATCTTTGTTTTTTCTCCAAAACCCTTTACAAACTCGCTTTCCCTCAGATCCCCGTGCGCTTAATACACAAACCCGCGTCCATATAACCCTCCGCCTTAATCCCCACCATTGATCATCCTGATCCAACGATCTCCACCACCACAGCCCTTTTTCCTACGTAGTAAACCCTGTTCCTTTCCCCATCATCCATCGCATCTACTGTGAGATCTAATGGTGATCGCGCCTCCTGCCACTGAAACTTGCATGTGCGTTAACTCGCGAGATTGGCGGTTTTCGCCACGTCCCATCGGCCATGCGTCAATCGATGAATTGGATCACGAGCCCATATACGGATACCGCCTGACCCCCGCATGCGGTGCGGGGAATATCGCCCGCTAATAAAACCGCCCTCCCCCGCTCGTTAACTCCCCGTGTACTTTCGACCCCCGACCACTGTTGAATCTGCCCGACTGCGATTTGATGGCCCACGTTCACCCGTCCACGTTTCCTCCCGATACTCCTTATCAAACGATCCCCGTCATTCATCTCTTAGATCCAATGGCTGGTGTTTGCCTCCCACCTTACTGTCAGTGTCCCTTGACTACTATATGCTTCCGAAGGAAGAAGGTGGTCAGTTTTTTAGCTCTCAGCGTAATAAATCCTCAACAACCGCATTTAACAAGAAAACATGGCCGAGAAGGAAAGGACAATCCTCGAGCAGTCAAACACCTTCAGTAGTTATGGAAATTTATTCATACAACACGCCACCTACTTAGAGAAGGACCGCCTAAGAGCAGAAAATGTCAATTTGTTCATTAAAGCCAACAGATCGTAGCAGAGGCCCATTTCAAAGAGTTAAGGTGGTTGGTGGTCAATTATGACCCCTCCACGCATAGAACAACCGAATATCTTTGTAAACAAACTCTATATATACCCATAACACAGATGTAATCATGGTTGATGGTTGCTGTTTTTATGTAAGGTTCAACTTCTGGAGACTGTAACTATTGTGATACCTACATCGTCTGGTCTTCATTTTCAGCTAATACAAGCTTCTTTTGCTGTTAATTTCTCACTTTCCACTTCTCCTCTGTTCCAGGCTGTGCCTGTTATGCATTTTTCATGTGCTCTTGATATTTAGCATTAGAGGGGCTGTCATCCCACCTCTGTGTTAGAATATAGTATGTATCATTGAATTTGTACGTAGGTTTCTGTTTGTTTAATGCCAGAGAGTTGTCATCCTGTCTGTGCATTAGGAAATAGATTTGTAGACCTTTTTACTGGTTGCAGCCGGCCATCACAGGGTCCTGTGCATCTGCTGGTGTGGTCAATATTCTCCATTTTCACTTAATCCTAAAACTGTGAGTAATTGGTGGTCTAAAGCCTTGTAGTCTGGGGGTGTTCACCCATGTCTGGGGTTAAGCATAGTAGAAGTGGTTATCTGGCTTGAATAGGCATCATTCCTTCCATTCATCTGTTTCCAACATTTTGTTGAGTTTTTAATGTTCCCGAGCATCTCTGAGATACAACCTAGGAGAGTTTCTTGGGGTGATAATAGGAACAATATGAGAAACCTTTCAATTATGACATCGACAACTTGGAAGTAGATGAAACATTAGTCAGAGGGACACTTAACTAGAAAAATCAATATTACAACCATAATGAGAAGGTGATCTCTGCTCTTCAAGAAGTCATTGTTTCCCATCACAATCACATTATAACTCAGGAACAACACGTTTTTCTCCTGGAAAGGATATTTATTGATCTCTCAGACTCAAAGAACAAAGAGCACAATCAATCCATGGAAAAGGAAAAGGAAATCAAGCAGACCTAGCAAGAAAAAACAAATAGAAATGATACAAAAGCATCACCAGCCTTTAAATAAATTTTGTATTAACCAATGAAGTGGAAATACATACTTCTCCTCTATTAGTTTGTAAGATGTTATATTAGTAGTGTAGTAGGAATATGTGATCTTTTGGTAGTACATAGAAACCACACAATGGGAATTTTTCCACTGGATTTCCCTTTTTTCTCTACGTATGTATCAAGGCTTTCATGCCTTAGTTATTTTCTAGAATTAATACACAGATAACCATTTCTATTAAAAAAACATATTAATATTTGTATATTATTGTCCTTATTAATCTAACCTTATTTTATCTTAATTTCAACATCTTCATTTTTTCATTGGGGGATTTGAACCTTGAAACTCATATTTAGATAATGCTTCCTAAAACAACCATTCTGATTGAACTACACCCCATGGAAATCTTAATTTCATATTCAGTAAACATAAAAAGATAAAAATTCTAAATAGACGAACAAGTTAAAAAAAAAAAAAAAAAAAAAAAAAAGAGGAAAAGTTTGTAAGTCAAAATATTGGATATATTTTTTATCCGAACTTAAACTGGAATGAAACTAAGTACAACTATAACCACAAGTATAGACATGTAGCAAAAATAACACTTCATTTAATTAATATCAAAGAAATGAAATATGCTTACAAACAAAATGGAAATAAACTAGCTCGGGCGATGGTAGCTTATCTCTGAGAAGAGATATGGCAGCTACATGCCTTTGAACTATCATATAATGAGGCTCAAGGGTTTTTTTATTATTAAAAAACACAGGAAAACCCTAACTGAAGAAGATGAAACGCCAAGAGTTTATGGGTCCTGTGGGGGTTAGTTGGGTAGCCAACTTCCCGAGGTTGTAACTTGGTCATATTATCTTTGTTTAGCATGTCGATACCTCATTGGAAATATCTCTCCAAGTACTACAGGATTTTGCATAGTTTGGACCTCAAAAAAATGTCATTTAGGAGGTCAAAATTGCAACAGAAGTTCAGGACTAGAAATAATACTAAAAATAGTATATGTTTCTATAAACAAGGAAACTAATGAAACTGACTGGAGGTCTAGGTCGAATAGGTGGGTGGCCACCAATGTAGACCTAGAATATTCCTCCCTCCTTAGGAATAAGTGGTCCCCATTGCATGCATCGCCTCCATGAGGTGAGGAAATGTTTGTTGAACTTAGTCCCAAGTGAAGGAGTTGGCCTGCTTTGAAAACTCCATATAGTTGGATCCTACGTTGGAGAGTGTTCTTAAGATGATTTTCCATGATCTGATTAGTTATGGCCTATTCCATGCAGTCTAGCTTTAAATTCATTGGTGTGATTTGTTCTGTAATGTCACATGTGTCTAGTAATGGTGGAAAGTATGGTTGAAGGCAGTCTGTAGTGAACATTAGGTACAACTTACGGAACGATGGAATGCTGAGCTAAAAATCATTTTCCCCTATAGCCTTGGTGATGGTTTACTACCCATATCAGAGTAGCTAAAGCTTAGGGTGGGGCCCAATGAGGCACTCCTACAAATGTAACCAAACATTGTCGCCCACCTGGAACTTGTGTGGCAGCTGATACTGATCATGTTGTTGCTTGTTCTTAGCATTGGCTTTTTCTAATGTGTCATAGACTTTTTGGAGGATGTACTGGATGCCTCAATGAATTTGTTATCCCTGTCAACTCCAGACTTGACATGGGTTGAAGCTACCTGAGTAACTACAAATGGTATCGCCACATCAATGAGACATAGTGGTTGGAATCCCAACCCCACTTGAAAGGAACTATGGCTAGTTGAGGTATGGAGAGATTTTTTCTACCTGTGTTAGACATAGGAGAGGCTTTTGTCTCATGTGCATGGATGATTCAAGTTGTACATGCGCATAATGTGTACAATCATCCCATTGATGACCTTTGTTTGGTAATTTGGTTAGGGGGAGAATTCGTGGACTTACTGAGTTTGGTATCCAACATAAACCAGAGACTTGACCAAAGGTACTTAGGAACTTACTATCTCGATCTGAGATGATGGACTCTGCGATCCAAAAGTGTACCCACACTCATTCAAAGAAGAGCTTAGCAATGGCTTTTATTGTGATACTCTTATTGCAGGCTACCATAATGGCCATCTTAGAGAATTTATCAACGATCATGGAAATATAGTCATTGCCATTCTTAGTAGAAGGTAGGTCCGACATATAATCCATGGAGATGGATTCCCAAGCTTGACTAGGAGTAGGAAAAGGAGTATATAGGCCTTGCTTCTTGATTGTTAGTTTGGAAATTGCATGGGAAGTGTAGGATCTGATGTACTTCCCAACATCTTGTCGAAGGTTCGACCAATAAAAATACTTCTGGAGTACTGCCACTATTTTCTCTACTCTAAAGTGTCTAATGACCCAGATATAGTGTGCCTCCCAAATCATCTTGGCGCACTGCCATGAAGGAACATAGAGGTGCCCTAGGTGACATAATAGTATATCCTAGAGGTAAAAATTTGGAACTTTCTTGCCTTCAAGGAGTGTTTGGTATCTGTTTCTGAATTTTGCATCACTCTTGTACAGATGGGGTGACCCCAAAGTATTGTACCCACCAGAGATGAGCACAGTGGTTAGCACCATTACCGATAGTAAGCTGAGACACTCTGCAACATTATTGCTATTCCCCATATTGTACTTAATGTTCAAATAGAACTATTGCAGGTATGTTGACCATTTCTGATGGTGATCATTTTGCAACTTCCCTTGTGTCTGTATGAACTGCAAGGTTCAATGGTCTGTATGGATGATCGTTTCTATCCCCATAATGTAATGCTTCCATTGTCAGTAGGCCTTCACAATGGAATACATTTCTTTTGCATAGGTGGCATACTTTTAGACTGTGTCTGAAAGTGTCTCACTATGATATGCCATTGGATGCCCTTGCTGAGTAAAAATTGCACCAATAGCATAGTGGGAGGGATTTATGTCAATCTCAAATGGTTGTTGTAGGTTTGGTAATGTAAGCACTAGTGTAGAGTAGAGGTAATGGTTCTACCCAAAAAATGACTTTTGTTGCAATTCAGACCAAAATAATTTTTCTTTCGCTTCACCCTAGGTGACTTGACTCAAAGGCCAAGTGATATGAGATAAACTCAACATAAACCTACGGTAGAAAATTGCAATACCTAGAAAGTTATAGACCTCTGTTACAGTGGTTGTGGCTGGCCAATCTAGAATGACTTGTATCTTAGCTAGGTAGACATGCGTACCTCGTTCATCAATGATGTACCCTAGATTTTGAACCTAGGTCATACCAAAAGTGAATTTATCTAAATTATCACATAGTTTGTTTTGTCGCAGAGTTTGAAGGACCTGTTGAATATGACGGAGGCCATTTTCACAACTTTGATTAAATATCAGGATGTCATCCAAATAAACCACCATGAATGAGTTGGTGAAGGGTCACAATATGTCTTCCATCAGCCTCACGAAGGTTGTGGGGGAATTTTTCAACCCGATCGGCATGACCAGCCATTCAAAAAGGACCTCCTTGGATTTGAAGGAAGTATTCCACACATCAGTGGGCGTGATTGGTACCTAGTGATACCCAGACTTCTAGTCAATCTTGCTTAAATATTTGGCCCCTTGAGCTAGTCCAAAGGGTCATCAATCTATGGGATTAGATATCTATTCTGGAGAGTGATCTTGTTCAGTGCCCAATATTCAATACAAAGTCCCCAGGTCCCATCCTCCTCTGTACCAACACAATTGAGCTCCCACAGGATGATGAACTTGGCATGATGTGCCCTTTTTGTAGCAACTCCGAGATTTTCCTCTTGATTTAGTCATTCTCCTTAACACAGTGTCGATAGATCATTCCATTGGGAAGCAACACACCTGGGGTCAGATAAATGGATTGCTTGACCTGACGGTGTAGAGGTACCCTTGTGGGTGAGGTGAATATGTCCCTATACTCCTCCACAACCTTATCCATCTGTGGTTTTCGTGTGGAGGATCCATGTCTAGAAGTCATGGCCATAATCTTCTTCCTTCCCTGATGGTGAATCATAAGGAAAACAAATTTCCTGGTCTAGGAAATCATCTTACTGTATTTCTTCATAGCGATCAAAGATATAGTGGTAGGTGGTGCTACCTTTGTTAACCTATACAACTTATTTCCCAAAGTAATAATCATAGTGAGGGGCCTAGACTCATACACAGCATGTCACTTCCACAAGTATGGTTGTCCTAATAATAAATCAAAAACTTCAAGAGGAGCAACATCACACAATACCTCATGTGCAAAGGGATTGATGTTGTATGGAGGGCGACATTGCTCGTTGATGCGGAGATCTTGCCCTTGGTGAAACCACCTGATGGTGTAAGGCTACAGGTGTGCTATGGTTGGTAGGCCCAACCACTTCATGACCTCTATTGAAATGGGGTTATTTTGGCTCCCATTGTCAACAATGAATTGCAATCGAGAACCCTTCACCCACATCTGTGAGTGGAAGAGGCGCTCCCCCTCCTTTGGATCTTTGGGTTCATACTTCTGAATCTTTGTGGTGGCAATGGTGGCACTGGGCTCTACATCATAATCTCTTCCCTTTTCCATTCCCCTTGTCATCTTTTGACTCTGAATCAGAACATGCATCTAATTTGGATGCCTTTAGCTTGGCGACTAGTAATTTCTTGGCCTGACACTCACTTATCTTGTGAGTGGGGCTCTTATGGAACTCACACAATTTATCGATGTCCTTATTTTTCTTCGTGGTGTTTTTCTTTGCTTGTGCCTCTGGCTATTTTTCCTCGGTTTCCATGCCTTGGATTTTTCCTTTGCTCTGTAGCTTGGGGGCACCTTTCCCTTACTTCAGATTCAAAAATCCAAGGTCTAACTTTTTCTGTTTAAATTTCTTCCTTATGTTTACAACATATCAATAGGCAGTTTCGAGTGAGGAGATGTCTAGGAATTCCATATCGTCCTGGATATACTTGTGTAAACAGTCATTGAACTTGATTACCAATTTCTGCCCATAATCCTTGATACCCAACTTTGTACGAAGGGTATGAAAAATATTTGTGAACTCTGGCACATCTTGGTCCCTTCCCTGCCAGAGCATGGTCCATTTTATGTATTTATATTCATAGCTCCCGACAAGGTAATACTTCTCCTTGATAGCATCTCAAAAATAATTCCAAGTGGGTGTGACTGAGAATATTGAGGGTTCACTCTCATCCCTCTTATTGCAGCAAGTTTCCCACTAGTCCTTGACATGGGGAGCGACTTTAAGGAGTTTAAAAGTAATATTCGCCTAGTTAGAAAAGTCATGAAGCAAGAGATATCCTTCTAGCAGATTTAACCATTTATGTACTCCATATGCATTATGTACCTTAATGGGAGTGGCGCTCCGACAGTGGCTATCGGAGGAAGATGCGTCTCCTCTTGGTAGTCATCAAAGGATCTCAGAAAAGCTTTCCATCATAACATTCCTTTGTCAATAGTTTGAAAGGATATCCTACTCCCTCATCTTTCTTTTTTTCTTCCATGGGAGTTCATCGAGGTTTTCAAGGCTGGTATTACAATGGTTCAACCAGTTCAAGCCCTAACTCCTTATACCATGACCTCATTGGGGACATGCAAATAAAAACTGAGAAAGAGTAGACCGCTTTGATACCACTAATCTAAACATAAACAGGGATCAAAAAAAGTATAGATATAACCAAAAATATAGAGATGCAGCAGAAATGACACTTCATTTCATTAAAATCAAAGAACTGAAATATGCTTACAAACAAAATGGAAATAAACCAGCTCAAACAATGGTAGATTATCACTGAGAAGCGATGTCAAGGCTACATTTCTTTGAACCATCTTACCATGAGACTCAAGGGCCTTTTATTATTGAACAACAAGGGAAAGCCCTAAATAGCCAAAACCCTAACCTAGGGAGATGGAATGCCAAGAGTTTGTGGGCCCAGTTGGGGTAAGTTCGACAACCAACTTCCCGGGCTCATAACCTTGTCATGTTATCTCTGTTTGGCGCGTACAATACCTCGCTGGAAAGATCTCTCTGAGTAATACAATATTTTTTTGCAAGCCCCTACCTATGGCTATGATTATGTTGCAAACCTCAAAGAAACGTCGTTTAGGGGGTCAAAACTACTCTCGAAGTTCAAGACCCGAAAAACTGCTAAAAATAATAAATGTTGTTATAAACAAGGAAACTAATGAAACTGAATGGAGGTCTAGGCAGAATAGATGGGTGTCCACCAATATCCACTTGGATCACTTTGAATACATGAATACACAAGGAATATTAAAATATAAAAAACATAACTTATTTAACATATAATTATACATCAATTATTGAAATAAGTATTATAAATCATATTTTTTTTTGATGTAATTAAAAGAATTACATTGTTTTTTTTAGGGTGGTTCACGGACACTAAGTCACCACTACATCCACAGGAAAATCCAGGTAGATCAACCCGAAGGGATCTACCCTCCGTCCAAACTAGCAAGGCCTAAATCCAAGGACGTCGAGGAGATTTGACCCGATGACCTCCCAATACACAAGGTACTTAGCAACAAGAACTTGAGAAAATGTGTTATCCCTTGGGGCTAAAAAAAATTACATTGTAATTATTTAATATTCATTCATTTAATTTTGGAATCATTTCGTATTACTTTCTTTTGTTTTGAATTATTGTGCCAATAGAGACTTCATTGATCTGAGATGCACTTTAGAGTCTAGCATGGGAGATATGTTGTTACACAACAAAAATAAATTAATAACTACATTAAATTGTTAAACCACTCTAAGATCCATCTTAACTCCTAATCTACAAGTGACAAGAGGTATGAGATCTCTTGAGATTAAAACCTAGATCTTAGAGTGAAAAGAGATTTGACCCCTCTCAGTTATTGCTATATCCAAAGTTAAGATGGATCTAGGTTACTTTAATTCCCCTTTCTAAATAGACTATATTCCACATGAATACCATGAGTCCATACCATGTGTGAATAATTTATTTTTGTTTTAACATTATTAATTTTATTTTATTTTGATCTAGTAAAAATGTTTTCGCATACAGTTATTTTTGTTTTATTTTCACCGAGTTAAAAAATGAAAAATATTATATTAAACGATAAAATATGATATCAATTTTGGATTCGAGGCACCGAAAAGAGCGGAATAACGAAAGACTTTGGTTGAGGTTTTCTGCGCGTGATTTTCTCCATGGACGGTGGCAGAGGAGGGAGCTCCAATCCCTCCTTCAGAGAGGCAGTGATTAACAAGGGCAAGACTCCCCCATAACCAAGCAGAGGTAACAACATGGAAGGGGGAAAAAATAGGGAAGAGGAAACAAAAAGTAACAAGAAGGAGAATGATGGCACAAAAGACAAGGAGGAAAATGACAAAAAACAGGGAAAAAAAGATAGGAAACAAAAGGGACCGTGCAAACCCAGAGCTAAAATCGCGCCCAGAGTAATCTTAAATAATCTAGAGCTGCAGGCCCACAGGGAGCACATGCAAACTTATGCAATCATATGCAAATTCATGGGACTATGGCCCACCGAAAAGGCTTTACAAGCATGGATCATATACCACTAGAAGCCTAAAGGAACATTGATCTTCATCTAGGATCCAAGGGTTCTTTCACTGTGGTGTTTGCAAACATTGAGGACAAAGACAGAGTGTTTGAAGGTGGACCCTACTTCTATGCAGCAGCAGGGTTCTATATGCAGCTGTGGATGATGAACTTCATGCCGAAGAAGGAAGCCTTTACCATGGTCCGAGTTTGGGTAAGACTCTATTCGCTACCTCTAGATTATTGGCTAATAGAATCACTAATAGCCATAGGCAATAAATTAGGGAGGTATGTCAAAACTTCAGAAGCCACAAGAAGGGGTAAATATACTCCTTTGGCAAGATTTGTGTAGAGATGGACCTATTTGGAGCACTTCCGGATGAGGTCATACTGGAGGTTCAGGATGAGGAATGGGTTCAGATTGTCGACTACAAGCATATTCCATTTAGATGCCGAAAATGTCATGAACACGGGCACCTTCTTAGAGACTACCCACTCAACAAGGTAGAGAACAAAAGCAAACCTAACACAATGAAAGAAATATGGATTTCACAAGGTAGCTCACAAAGGAAAAAATGGAAAAAAAGGGCCAAATCAACACCCAAGAGAAGACCAAAAAGGGAGGCTGAATCAATTCCATGTTCTTGAAGAGGAGGAAGATTTAGCAGTTGAAAACCAAGTAATGAAGGATGGATATGATAAGCAGGAAAAGGAGGAAGAACAAGATCAGGAGTAGGTAAAGGAAAAATAGAAATGGATCATGATGAGTGAATCAGAGATGGATATGGATCATGAAATGACGTAGCGTGAGATGGAAATGGAAGACAATGAGTTACAAGAGATTCTTGACAGAGAAAACCTAGATCTAGAAGGGTTCTTGAGTAAGGGAACAACGGGTGGGGTAGAATCTCTACCACAAGAAGAATGTAATCGAATAAATCAGTTATTCTTATGGAAAACATAGGCAAAGAGCTTGGTAGAAGATAACAACATTGAAATACTGGGTAATCATGGAATGAAAGCAGTAAAATCAACTCCAGAATTAGCTCCAAGAAACCCAAGGAAAAAAAGGGGTAGAAAAAAGTAGAACGAGCTTTTAATGGAATGTGGAAAGCTCATGATAGACTTAGGTAAGATGAAAGGTCTAACCAGTTACTCCTTTACCAATCTGTAATTATGAAGTTTACAACTTGGAACATAAGAGCTCTAGGAAGCAAAAGAAGACAGAGAATGTTGAATAATAGAATGAAACAGGTAGCTCCGGATATAATTTTTGTCCAAGAAACGAAATGCTCTGTTCAAAAGATAAGACAAATCCATAGTAGGTGGCTCATCCAATATGAGTTTATAGAAGTCAAAGCAGAAAATACTGCAGGGGGTATCCTCATCCTCTAGAATCCCCAAAGATAGGTATTATTGATGCGAAGGAGTCAAGGAATTATTTATCAGTTGTTATACAGCCTGTAGGAGACAGGGACACATATCTTGTAACAAATGTGTATGGCCCTCAAAGGTTAGATGACAAAATCAAGTTTATTGATTCCTTAGTGGACCTTCAGAGAAGATTTGCATGGTTACCGTGGGTTATAGGAGGAGATTTCAACATGATCAGGTCTCTCTCGGAGAAAAAAGGGGGTACAAGAGCTCTAAACAAAGATTCCTCAGCTTTCCAATGTTTTTCAGAAAACATGAAGCTGGTGGACATTGAGACAAACAATGGTCTTTGCACATGGAACAACAAAAGAGGAGGGGATTCCCAGGTAGCTTCCAAGCTAGACAGATTCATGATCTCTGAAGAGCTCATGCTTCTAGACAAGGAAATAATAGCAGATATTCTTCCTTTTGGAGGCCCAGATCACTGGCTGATTCAAATGGAGATCAAGGGCATTGGCACCCCAAGAAATAAATCGTTCAGATTTGAAAATATGTGGCTTTCACACTCGGATTTCATTAGCAACATTGAGAAATGATGGGCTGAAGACCTGTAGATTCAGGGATCATCTATGTTCTTGCTACATAAAACATTAAAACACATCAAGCAAAAGCTAAAGGAATGGAACCAAAAGGAATTTGTCAATATTTTCACAACCAAAAAAATCGTGGAAATCAAAATCCTAGAGCTCAATCAAGATTTGATCAAGAATGGCTTTGAAAAAGACAAAAATGATCAAGCAGAGAAATATCACCAAGAATGGGAAAGGCTGTGTAAACAAGAAAAAAAAATTTGGAAACAAAAATCTAGAGTTATATGGCTAAAGGAAGGAGAACACAATAGTAAATTTTTCCATAGATCTACCATTGCGAACAGAACTCACAACAGAATCTCTTTGATCAAGGACGAGAATTGCCAAATTCATCAAGCCCATAAGGAGATAGAAGCAGATTTAGTAAATCATTTTCGGGACATAGCCAAGGAAAACTTTCCAGGAAGAGAACCTTTCATCAAGAATTTAATTAAACACATACCTAAACTAGTATCCAGAGAGGATAATTGTAATCTCAATACACCTGTAATTGAAAAGGAGATCAGTGAGGTCCTCAAGGAAATGAAAAATGGCAAGGCACCAGGTCCAGATGGATTTAATGTGGATTTCTTCAAAGCCTGCTAGAATATTGTTAAAAGTGATATTGTAGAGATAGTAGAAGACTCCAGGTGGAACAAGACCATTTTGAAACTCTTAATACATCCTTTATTGCCCTTATTCCAAGACAGGATAATGCTCAGACACCTGAGAGATATAGGCCCATCACCTTATGCAATGTTGTCTACAAAATAATCTCCAAGGTGGTGGCCAACAGACTCAAACCCCTGCTGCCCATGCTTATCTCCGGGGAACAAACAAGGTATGTAGAAGGAAGACAAATTCTAGACAACATAATTCAAGCTCACGAGGTGGTTCACTCGTTAACTTGCAACAAGAGAGCGGGAATGATCATGCAACTGGACATAGCCAAAGCATATGACAAAGTGAATTGGACATACATCAAAAAAGTGTTCATAGCATTTGGTTTTGATCATAATTGGGTCAGACGGGTCATGGCCCTTGCAACTTCATCCAGCTTTTCAATTTTAGTGAATGCCTCTCCTTCTGATATTTTTCTCCCTTCGAGGGGTCTAAGACAGGGAGATCGTCTGTCTCCTTTTCTCTTCATCCTCATGATGGAAGGGCTGGGGTGGTCCATCAAGCATGCAAGAGTAACAGGAAGAATTCTAGGACTCCATCTTACGGAGAATGGGCAAGTTCTGACTTATCAACAGTTTGTAGATGATACCATGTTACAAGGAATTCCCACAGTCAAAGAAGCACTTGCTTACAAACAAATTTTGGATGACTTCGCGAAGGCCACAGGTATGGAAGTTAACCTTACCAAATCAAAAATCTTTTTCTTTAACACTCATATTGCCATCCAGAGAAATGTCTCCAGAATTTTAGGCTTTCAAAGAGAATCTCTTCCCTCTAAGTATTTGGGAGTTCCACTTACAGCTAAACCCTGACACAAGAGTATATGGGATCCATTAATAACTAAAATGCAAGACAAGGTTAGGAAATGGACAAACATATCTTTAAATTTAGCTGGTAGACTAGTTCTTACTAAATCAGTTCTCCAAGCTATCCCAATCTTCATGCTATCAGCCCTCCCATCTCCAAGAGGAGTCTTGCAGCAATTTGGGAGTATTCAACAAGATTTTTTCTGGGGAAAAGAGGAAACAAGGAAAAAATGGGCTTTAGTCTTATGGGAAAAGATTTGCAAACCCAAGAACCAAGGAGGCCTGGGTTTGGACAACCTAGAGATTCTCAACAAGGCTCTAGGAGCCAAACTTTGGTGCAGGTGGGTTAAGGATCCTAAAGATCAATGGACAAGCATCTGGAAGGAAAAATATGCCGATGCCTGGCCGGATTCTGATATCATACGTATGACAGGAACAGTGAAAGGCTACCCCATATGGAACAAGGCCTAGGATAACAAAGAAGTGGTTCAAAAAAATAGTTTCTGGGAAATCAGAGAGGAAGATCTGGCACTTTTCTGGGAGAACAAATGGCAACAGGAACCTAATCTACTGAAGGAAGAATTTTTAGGCCTCAAGCAAGAGACTGACAAACAAGGACTTGTCAAGGTGAAAGAATTTTGGGAGAACCCACATAATGTAGGAAAGTGGAGAATCTGGAGAAAAATTGAGGGCAGAGAGGATATAACCCTCAACAGTAAAGCATACTCCCTTAAGAGACTACTGGATCAGAGAATAATTTTAGTAATGGAAGGGCAGGACCAACTGAGATGGGGTAACAACAAAGAGGGCAACTTTAATATCAAGGAAGCTAAAGGTTTTCTCCTTGATCTGGAACCCCAAGCTCCTAATAAAACTTGGCAGAAGCTTTGAAGGCACAAAGGCTGGATGAAAATCAAAATTTTCATGTGGTTAGTTCACCACAGGAAAATTTTAACCTAGGACAACCTTAAAAAAAGGGGCATGCTGGGACCCTCCAGATGTCATCTCTGTGAGACCCAAGAGGAGACTATAGAGCATCTTCTCAACAGTTGTATTTTCACCGACAAGATATGGGAATCTTTTACCAACATCTTCAAAAATTCTGATAGAGACAAAGAAAGTATTGTCAACACTCTAAAAAACTGGAGGATTAATTTTTCAGATAATGAAATTCTCAACTCTGCTTCGGATCTCCTACCGAGTTTCATTATTTGGAATGTGTGGAAAGAAAGGAATAAAAGAATATTCAAAGAGGTTAAGTCTGCCTCACTTAGCCTGGTGGAGCTGATCATAAAACAACTTAAGGAGACAGTGGAGACCACGGTTAGGAATCTGCCCAAAACTCCTTCCTCAGTAGAAGAGTTAAAAATCATCCAGCTGTTAGACATGCAGGTGCTTACTCCTTAAGGTCTAGATAGGAAAGCAAGCATGAGAGATAAGGTGGAGGAATTTTGGCATCCCCCCCTTGAAGGTTTTTTAAAGTACAACATCGATGGAGCTTCCAAAGGCAACCTAAGGGAGGTTGGTTTTGGGGGGGTTCTAAGGGATGATACAAGCAGCATAGTCTCCCTCTTCCATGGTCACTTAGGAAAATCCACTAACAACATGGCAGAACTAATGGCTTTGGAACAATGCTTAGAGTTTTTGATATAGAGCAATTGCCAAAATGTCATAATAGAAGCATATTTATAGTTAGTCATAAATGCAGCCAAAAGAATGAGTAATGGAATAGGGCTGGAAAAGGTCACAAAACACTGGAGGTTAACTAGGGTTCTTCAGAGAATTCAAGTGCATCTACAGGAACTTCGTACTCTCAGATTCATTCATGTGAGGAGAAAGGCCAACAAATTGGCAGACATTCTAGCCAACCAAGGTGTCAGCTGCAAGGACAGTGCAATCTTAAGGAGATGGAATACAATGGCACAGAGCAACCTGAAAAAACTCTGCCATAACCAGGCAGAGGAGGACAAAGAAGAGTACAGAAGCAGAATGATAGAACCCAACTAGTAATGGTCAGCGGTCAGAGGGCTACTCCAAGTGGGACAAAAAGGTGCACAATGGAAGGTAAGCCAAGGTTAGAGGTAAAGTGGACCACGATCAGGACTATTCTCAGTGTTGGGGGACAGAGTTTCCCAGACCGTAGAAAGAAGCAACTAAAACTTCTGCATCATCCA
Source organism: Pinus tabuliformis (assembly GCA_031772625.1). Taxonomy (NCBI): domain Eukaryota; kingdom Viridiplantae; phylum Streptophyta; class Pinopsida; order Pinales; family Pinaceae; genus Pinus; species Pinus tabuliformis. The sequence continues at coordinate 102,026,853 of CM062820.1, forward strand.
AATTTTTCAGTGACGGAAGTCAAAACCACCTTTGAGTGGTTTCAAGGCGAGCACACAATTTTCATGTTAAAAGTGGTTTTATATTTTTGGCAGTGATGCCATAGAAAGCATGACACGTGGTGGAGGGCCTAGTCCAAAAACCACTCTCCCCGTGCCCTAAAGGTCAATGACTTCAAGCGCATGATTTTCTACTTTGTCGTCCGATGGCGCAAGGTAAATCAATGCTATGGATTCATCGAGTAGTTTGGTGGGGCCCAAAGATTTGGTCACTCTTTGAACTCCACGTGGCAGTCGGGCTGGAGGGATTTCTTCCCTCATCGCATGCTATTACCCATGCATGTGGGGAGGAACGATTTCAATCTCCACCGTCGAATGGCGCATGGAGATTCAACAGATCAGATTGCTCGAAGAAAGTAGCATCTAAAACTTCCACATCATCCTAATTTTTCAGTGATGGAAGTCAAAACCTCCTTTGGGTGGTTTCGAAGTGATCGCACAACTTTCATATTAAAAGTGGTTTTATATTTTCGGCAGTGATTCCATAGAAATCATGACATGTCATGGAGGGCCCGGTCCAAAAGCCACTCTCCTCGCGCCCTAAAGGTCAATGACTTAAGGCGCGCAATTTTCTGCTCAGTCGTGCGATGGCGCAAGGTAAATCAATGCTCTGGATACATCGAGTAGTTTGATGGGGCCCAAGGGTTTGGTCACTCTTTGAGCTCCACGTGGTGGTGGGGGTGGAGAGATTTACACCCTCATCGCATGCTATCTCCCATGCATGTGGGAAGGCGCGATTTCAATCTCCACCATTGGATGGCACATGGAGATTTTAAGGATCAGATTGCTCATGCGAACACTCAAGGTAATTGGCGAGCTGCTCTTCAGTCCAACTTGATCTATAGCCGGTGGATCAAATGGTAAGGCTCAAGGGTTGAGTTTAATGAGGAAGGCTAGGATTGGCGGGAAAAGTTCCTTTCGAGGGTGTTAGCACCTAAATCTGCCTTAGGTTGAAGGAAGGAAAAAATTAGGGTAACCACAAACCACGCTCAGTCTGGTAGCTAGCCCTACCAGAGCAGGAGAGGGCTCTCTTCGAGTCACGCTCAGTGAATATATAATCGAAAATGGTCTAAGATGACTTACAATGAAATATTTACCTTAGAGTAGTAAGTGAAGAGGGATTCGGGGAACAATTTTCATGAATGACCGAGCTTCTGGGATGGTATGGGACCAACGGTAAGCAAAGAACAGAGAATTTAATACAAAGGCACAGATTATTCCATGAGGCAAGGCAGGGGGGAAAATGTAGCAATTTAGTTTGAGGTAATGTGTAATGAATATATTGCTGAAGAAAGTGAATAGGGCATAGTTACATGAATCCTTTTCAACAGAAGAAAAACATTGAACATGAAATTTTCCCACAGGCAGAGCAATAAAATTGAATTCTACCTAATCTCACTCAGAAAATTTCACTGGAAATGAACATGAATTGAATTATGAAACATAACAAAATACATATGAAAACATAAGAGACACATTTTCTACACTCACAACCACAAGAATCTCATGAAACAGAGCCATTGCCTTTCATTAATTCTCTGTCAAAAATACACAGTGAAGAAACGAATTTTCTTTCCCACAATCTCCCAGAAGTTACAAGCCAACCAACCCTTTGCAAAGAACTTCCATACAATATATAGAATGTATAAGGAAGAGATAGAACGCCCAAGGGTTGGGGAGTTACTCAAATCATTGTAAAATGGAGATGGAGAGCCAACCATCAGCTACAGGTGCAGCGCTACAAACATGACATTTGGCTTGGGTGACCGTTTGCCTTCTTTCGCCACTTGGATAGAAGCCAATATGGAGAAAAAACACTTAAATTCTGCCTTTGGCACCAAAAAACTGAAGTGTAGATGAGCGGGCCCACTTGGAGAAGTCGCGAACCGAAATTTCGTGAAACGGAAACAAATTGGGCAATTTTTCCTCTGTGCGCCGCGCCATTTTCCCTGTGCACCACGCTACTTTGGGGCCTGTTTTGGTGCACTTGAAGGTGTTCAAAGTGTGCCCAAGTGGGCTTGTTGGAAAGCCTATCCTGTCTACTTTCTAACGCCACTGAAATTTTTGAATTTGGTGCTCATTTTCCCCTCCAAATCTTCATTCTCCCAAGACTGCTTCCTGTGTGTCAAAAAAGTGGCAGAGAGGCCATTTTTGGGTGTTTTTTGACCTTTTGGAGACTCATACCTTGCCAAAATTTCTTGTCTGGACACCAGTAGTCGTGATTTTCCATGCTGAATCCAAAAATGAAAAAAATTCCTCATTTGGAGCTCTAGAATTTTAGCGTCGCGCCAAACCCTACTTTTTGCCCAAAAATTTGTCATGTGACCAAAAATTTCCCAAATTTCTTGAAATTTGGGCTGGAGGTTCCCTATGGGGTGTTATGATGGGCCAAGGAAGCCTCAGTCAAGATTCAAAGCTGATCTTGCTCTTTTGCCTCTTTTTCCTTTCTTGTTGTTTTCCTCAATTTCGCTTTCAAACTCCTTATTCGAGCCTGTGCACTCATATTTCGCACCCTGTAACGGAAAGCCATGTGTCTCAGTAGAGAAAGGTCTTGGTTGGCCTTGTCCAGTAGCCTCTCCAAATGCATGTTGACCCTCTCAAGGTTGGCCTCCCAATCCTCATTGATTTCTTGCTCCAAAGATGTGAGTTCAACCCTTCTTCTTTGAGCAGCTTGGTGATGCTCACGAATGTTTTGCAGCTCCATAATCACCTATTGATCCTTAAGCTGCTTGTTTCTCTGCTCCAGGTAATTCATGTTCCATTTGGCCCTCTCCGAGTCAAGGGATAAGGACTCAATTACTGATTGCTGCTCCTGGATGATCTCTGTAAGCTTTGCATTTGTTGGTTTTGCATCTGTCTCATCATCATGGAGGAGAATGAATTCAGTCTCTCATTCACCTGATGGCCCTTCCTCCTGCACTAGCTCCTTACCTCTACCCTGCTCATGTGATGTCGATGTCGGAAGCGAGGCCCCTTCCAGCCCGGGTGGAGATAACACTCGCTTTGCCACTGCAAATAAGGGTCTACTGCCTCTCTGATAGGTGATGTATACTGGCATAGTAGTAGTCTCATGTCGCTCATACTGATGAGATGGGCCACCTATCTCATGCTCTGCCTCTGATACTACCTGTGGAGCGCTGAAGAAGTCACGGGAGATGAAGTCCTCCTAAGCAATACCTTGCAATCCCAACTGATGGTCCACCAAAATCTGGATAAGAGCAAAGTGATAAACACTATTGAGCTGTTGTCGAGGGGTCTTGTGCTGCATGAAATTTTTCATCCTCTCTATGTTCCCGCAAATGAAAAATGGGAGGTTCATCATTCGCACCCTGGTAAAGTGCATGAGCAACCTGATGTGATAGGCATAAAGGCGAGAAAACCTCCCCTCACAACTGAAGTATTTCATGATCAGTTTCATGAGCAGAGCATACTCGTCTCTCAAAAATCTGAACGGGAAAAATCTCGTTAGCTGACTCAAACAATTGGCCTTAATGTAAGGCTCATAATGATGCCTCTCCACCTTCTTCTTCTTATGCCACTGTTCTCCAATGTTTGGTATGCCTGTTGCCACTGATATTGTTTTGGGTGTCAATGTGAAAGTGACCCTAGCCAAGATAGGCTGTCCTCCATGTAGGTGAAGTGCAAAAAGACGGGTCAACTCATGATGAACTCTGACATTTGCCACCCTCTGACAAATTCAAAACATGCTAAGTGCTGGAAACATGACATAGCAAGAGGGCATGCCTGCAACTCGGTGAGGGTGTTTGGCTCATCTCTAACATGCTTGCCACTCTGGTGATGTCTCCTGGGGGCCTGTTCTCCTGAAGCTGTATCACTGTGGGTCTCCTCATATTCTGATGAAACCTCGGATGCCATGACTGTTGTTTGTAAACTGAATTTAGGCTGCCCTTTGATTATAGTGAAGCTGGAGGTTGCTTTGACAATCTGCCACCAAGGGGACAATTAAAAAGGGAGTATTAGGAGGGGGATAATATAATGGGAATAGGGGTTTATAGGAGAATTTTGTTTAGGGATATATAGGGGGTTTTGGGGTATTTTGATAGGGTAGTGTTTGTGTTGTTGGCAAGGTAGGGTTTGGGTTTTTTGAGCAATAGGAGGAGGGGGAAGGGAGTATGATTTTAGTAGTGTTAGGGTAGTGATTATGGGGAAAATGGCATAGGGGAATGAGTAATAGGGGTAGGTTAGGAAAAACACCTTAGCAGCAATATCACTATAGCACAAACCCTAGCATCATGGTTTTCTTGATGTCTTCTTGTGTTTGTTTTATAAAAAAAATTTGCATTTGATTATAATCATAAAACCATCGTATCTCTTTCAAATTTGATGCACAAGTGGAGGTAGGTTGCCTACCTTGCAATTGGATGAGCTCCACAAAATTTTTTGAGTGAAATTGGTAAGTTTTGGGTGCTTTGCCCCTGTGCGCCATCCACAAAGCCCAGTGCGCTGCGCCAGTGGTGATTTTAAATGGTGGGTAGGCTCTATGTGCGCTGCACCCGGTGAGTGCGCCACGCTCCTGTCTGTGTGCGCCGCGCGCCCAGAAATCGCCCCAAGCTGCTCCAAATCGCTCCAACCTTCAACTCACGACCTTGCAACCTTCCTCCAACGCCTTGCTCGCACAATGTGATTGTTTTATGGTGATATTTGTGTATATAGGCTTCGAGGTCATATTTTTAAATTAACTTTAAAAAAAAACCCACTTTTCTAATGTCTTGTTCAACACCTTTCACTGACTTTAATATAACCCTGATTTTCGCCTTTTCTCTGAATTTTGGGCTCAAATGATGAAAATTTTGACACTTTTCGCAGGGATTGCATGACAGAGCACTTTGGCCACATAAACCATGATTGCACTTGAAGAAATCAATTTTCAACCATTTTTTGAAAATTTTGTCACCAATAGCACTGTTGGACTTTTCTTCAAAACATAGTTTTGAAGAACCGTCGATTTTTGTCAATAAGATGATGGAGAGCTGTGGATCATTACTTTGCAAGAGCATCACTCTGGCTTCCATGGATTTACTGGGCATATTTCAAGACCAAACTGATCAATTCCTAGACCCAATGACGAAAAAAGACTTTTGTCCGTTGAAGGACCAGACCTTGACTGTTATGGAATTTTTGATTATTTGACACAAAGACATGAGCCAGTAGGAGCGAGACAAGAGGGAAATAACTAGCATGACCTTCTCCGTCAGATTATGGCATGCTCCTAGCGGAATTCAGCTGAGTGAATGGAGCGGGACACCTAAAAATGAAATGCATAAAGAGTTTTGATCTTTGACGGAGGGCTGACCAGACCGACTCTAACAGAGGGACTGTTCCTAAGTTTATGAATTCGGGCGGTCGTGCTACCTTTATCTACAGACAACCATGTGTCATGTTCTTTTTGGATCAGTCCAATCTTATGTTTTTTTCTTTTGAGATAGGTAAAGTTTGGAGGTAGAGGGTTAGGAATAGTTTTGTTGGGACATCTCCATAGTCAACGACCATGAAAGTATTGATGTAATATATGTACTTTATTTTATGATTAATGAATTGAAAGGTTCGACTCTTTCATTAGCAAAAAATAAAAATATTATATTAAAGAATATTATATTTTCTCATAATGGAGGCTTCCGACATTCATTATCAAAGAAAAACTCTTCAAGATAAATTATAATAATATTTAATGTCATAACCATTTGGTTACCCTTGCATCTCTACTATAATTATGTCATTTGTTGATCTCATTATAGCAAGGATTCGAGAGGCGTTAGTCCTAAAATGTTGATGTGATTTATTTTCCTTTAATATTATATTTTTTAAATAAAAGTATTTCATTTTAAAATATTATACTCAAAATTTAATGTCCAAAAAGAATTCTAAATAGACTCTTTTTCTTTAATTTGATTTTAATTATTAATTATTAATTTAATTTTAAACTTGCTTAATTTTATTTTTTATTTTTTTGAAATGTAATGTAGGACAGGGTCAAGAGAAGACTGGATGGGACATTACAACATCTCTACCATACTTGGTTGGATAAAACTCTTAGGCACAAAAATATTCACCAACCTTGATCCATCTTAACACTATATAGATCTTAACACTATATCTACCAAGTGCCGGGAGGGATCAAATATCTTGAATATCATGAGATGCAAACATCTTTCAAAGAGAAAAGATTTAACACTATATCTCCCAAATGTTGAGAGAGATCAAATATCTTTGAGATGCAAACCTCTTTCAGAGAGAAAAGAGTTTTGATCCCTCTCTGCCCTTGGTGGGTCCAGAATTAAGAATATCTTGAGATGAAAACCTCTTTCAGAGAGAAAATATTTTTGATACCTCTCTACCCTTGGTGGGTCAAGAATTAAGATGGATATAGGTTAGTTAGTTTCCCCCCTTAAATAGACTATATTCCACATGAATACCATGGGTCTATACCATGGGTTCTAGTACAGCAGGTCAATACCATGGGTGCATATGTTTAACATTATTTTTTTATTAATTTTAATTTATTTTGATCGAGTAGAAATATTTTCACATAGGTTTGATTTTATTTTTATTTTATTTTCACCGAATTAAAAAAATTTAAAAAATTATTAAAAAAATAAAAACCATTATATTAATTTTTAAAACAAAAGTATTACATTTTAAAATATTACATAAAAATTTAGACTCCAATATTGTGGATGGTAAATGGACTATTTTACTTTAGTCTTATTTTAATTATTTATTTTAATTTAATTTAATTTTAATAATTTATTTTATTTTGTTTTTCATTTGTTTATTTTTATGTAATTTGACTAAGTCAAAATGTTAAACAGGACAAAATATGCCATTATTACATCTCTACCATATTCTGTTGGCGAGTTCCTCTCGACATAATAACAAAAAAATAATTCAAAATTGAATTATATATATATATATATATATATATATATATATATATATATATATATATATATATATGTTTCAATGTCAGCCATAAACAAAACACTTCAATACGCTTCAATATCCACCATAAATAACATAATTGAATAAACCTTATATGTACAAAGGTAAAGAAATTAATATTAAAAAAAATCTAATTTATTCCTTAATTGTTGGCTACTTTTTAATATGACGTAGATTTACACAACATGGAAATTACACATGATATCTAAAATAATATTTGATATTACAAGTATGAAGGAGATGTGAAATTCATTCCATGTTCAACATTGTTCAACGTAGAGTTGACATTTTGTGTGTGTGTGTGTGTGTCTATATATATATAGAGAGAGAGAGAGAGAGATATTGTCTATAAAAAAATTTGAATGAAAAAAAAAGTTACAATAAAGGATTTCAATCGACATGTGGAAATCAATGTCAAATACGTGCAATGAAATTAAAAATAAAAAAAACTCTTGCAGTTAAAACATTTAGTTGAAACATGATATATATATCTATGGTCTATCTTAACTTGGATCTATTTACCTGGAGATTAAATTTCAAGTTTTGCACTGTAAAAGATGTTTGCATTTCAAAAATATTTGATCCCTCTCAATACTTATATTCAAACTAAAATAGACCTATATTGATCTACATACAATTATCTATTATCTATTAAAATAAATATTATAAGACATATTTATTTTATTATAATATTAATTTCTTAAGATTATTAATATTTTTGTTTTCAATTGTAATAATGTTTTTTGAATATTATATAAAGTATATTTTTTATTTGACCTAAATCACCTTTTATAATAATAAAAATAATAATAAATAAAACTATAGTTTATATACATTTTTATAGCAATAAAAACAATTTAAGATTAATATTCCTTTCTCTACCTCTTTTTATTAGTCCTTGCCCCTCTGAAGGGAGTATAGTGACTAATCTTTTGTTATGTATTAGATTTGCATGGATATCAAAGCCATTTTCAAAATTTTAAACCATGGTTCTTCAAATCCTATAATTCTTTTATAAAATCATATTATTATTTTATAAGATTATGATAATTTTAACTGATGTTTGGGGTTTGACGTCTTATTTGGCCTCTTCTTGAGGAAGTGACGCATGTTAGCTTCAAATTAAGCTAGTATATGGAATGCATTATGCATTACATTATAAATTATATTTTCCCTAGTGTAGCAAAACATTACTTCACTGACCATAAATGTTTAACATAAATGTTCAGGTTTAATTACATCATTTGCATGTCATGCAAAGCGCCTTCACCAGTTGAAAAATTATGAAATCACCAACTATGGAAATACTTAACCATGCAAATGTTTATGGTGGCTATGCATCCAGATAATTACATTCACCACCAAGAACAAAGAACTTTGCTATTGTGAAACTCCTCATAGAGCCCCTTTGCAACCCTTTTGATAAGCATGTTATAATGGATGCTTGGAGGGCTCTTAGTGTTGCAGATTCCCTCACCTGCAACATCCATATTTTTTAGGGTATGGTTAATTTTAATAGCTCTTCGAACAATAATTTAGTTTATTGTATGCCAATTTATAGGGCACTAGTGACTTCCTTCCCTTTAGAGAATTCCAAACAACTCTTGTAAACTGGCTCTAGAAGATGTTAAATGAACTAGCATAACCCTTAGATGATAAATTTCTAATTTATTTTTCATTTATTTATTTTCATTTGAGAGAATACAACTAGCTAATTCTAAACATATATAGATTTATCATATTTACTTACCCTTGTTGCATGAAATCCTTGCCTTTTGATTTCATTTCCAGCTAAAGATGAAGACCTCCCCACCGTCATATTCAAGTCTTCGGTCTTGGATGTGAAAAGCATGAAAGAAGATTTTTTTGAGGCATGTTAGCATTTGAATATTTCATTTCATTTACCCTAAATCTTGTCACGACAATGGTGAAAGTGTTGTTCATGTTCAATTCAACTTTTATCATCCACCCAGTTTGAACTTATAAGCATTACCTTTGTTCCTAACCCAACCCCTATGAAGTATGAATATAGTCCCCAAAATTAATCAAAAAATAATAAACCATCATAGTTGGCTTGATCCCTAAGGTTTTCATGCCCATACTTTCCCAATTATAAGTGACATTCACTAGAAACCAACTCTTTGATATGAAACTAAAACCCCACATATCTAAATTATGGTTGTTAATCACAATGCAAGCCTTCATTCTATTATACTTGGAGATATTTGGAATAAGAAATAGCAGCTCAATCATCACATTCCAATCAAAAGGATACCATATGTTGTAGAGGAAGTCTTGAAAAAATATTCTCCAACATCTCTGATGGACGATAAATGGCTTCCCCATCTTCATTTTTTTCTCCCTAGTCAATATATTTACTATCCTTAATGGATGTGCTTGTACAAACCCCTTTTTTGTGGCGAAAAAGTCAAATATATTAAAAGGATGTGGCTGTAGGCATATGATAATAGTAGTAAAACCCTCTAATGAGATAACACATTGGAATTGTTTCACTAAAACAATAGACAATTTTTCTCTATGATCAATATTCCTTTTTGTAGGAATTTATTTTTTGGCTCTCTTTGCTCTAAAAGAATGTTTTCAATGATATGGGAGATTGAATCCACCTAATAAGTCTCTTCTTATCCTCTTCTCTTTATATTAACACATGTAACAATGAAAGTATACAGGGTAAAAGTGATTTTGGAGAGTGAAAGGGATGTTAAGTCAAATGTTGAAGACAAGATCCAAAAAAAACAAATGTGGACAAATTACTACAATTGAACACACAGAAGGATGACTGTGATTTGGTTGTTTGTTCTAAATTTCCAAACCTTTATTTATTTATTTCTCTCAAACAGCTATGTTTGTTCCTTGGAGGGAAGGGAATCCATAACAAACCATTTTTTTTGTACAAATAAACGTATCACTCTTGAAGCAAAGCAACATATCACTCCTAAAGAAAATAAGAAAATTCAACCACATGTCACTTAAGCTCAACCAATGCCTTAGTCACTGATTTAGTTGGAGCCATTAGCCATAGCCTAATGTTGTATATTAGCCAGTCGAAATGATGTAGAACTAGCATATGTTTGTGCACTTACCGACCCTTTTAGATTCATAAGAAAATGGGAACCATAATATCATATATAAGTGGTCCCAAACACAATTTGGTAGAAATTTGTGGTGATTCATGCATACATAACCACATTCAAAAAGGGATTGGTAGATCCATATTCAAAGCTATATTCAAGCAGTAGAACCCATGCAAGAAGTTAGTGCTGGAAGGATTTATTAATGTAGGAAGGTGGTATTCCTAATTTATTGCCACATTATTATCAATAATTCCATAGAGATCTTTAGTTATCTACCCCCTAACCCATATATACATATTATCATGATCCAATGTTAAGTGTCATGGTTCAACGCTTACAAGAAATGTCATGGAGATATAGTAGTGAGGCACATGGTCGTCATGGGAGGGCCCACATGGTCCATTAAGGTCTCTTTTTTGAAACTTTTTTTTGATTCCACACATTTTGTTTAGAAACAACTTTAACGACTTTATGAACCTTAACATTGAGCTAGTTATTATTTGTGCAAAGTTGGTTTGAAGAGCTTAGTGTTCTAGAGCGAGAAAAGAAACAACCGATCGACTCTCATGAGATTGCAATATGGAGACATTATGTTTACTGGTTGTACCTATATAAACCCATTTTGTATGGTGATGACGACAAATCTCCTGAAATAATGTGGCTTAGGAATATGATAATAACAGTAAACCCCTCAATTGAGATAACTCATTGGAATTTTTTCACTGAAGAAAATGACTGATTGTATCCATCCAGGTGTGTGTACTAAAACCAAATTTAGAACTTTTATGATCAATATTAGTTTTCCTAGGTGTTTATCTTCTTGTTCTCTTTTCTCTGAAATAAAGTTTTAACTATTTGGAAGATTGAATCCATCTTCAAATTCTCTTCTTGGCCTCCTCTCTCCACATTATGACATGTAAGAATGCAAGTATGGCGAGTGAAAAGGATGCCACATTAAATGTTGAGGACACTACCTAGAACAAAGAAGGGTGTCCAAAAGAGTTACTATACTTGGAAAACAAATGGTTCATGATGAGTAGGTTGATTGGTTTGAATTTTTGACCCTATCTTCCTTTCCTTCGCTCAAATACCTCTTTCCTTCCTTGAAGGGAATGACATCCATAAAAAAGCAACCTACCTATACAAATCAATAGATTACTCCTGAAAGATCTAAATAAATACAAACCACGTGTGGCTTGAGCTCAACCAATGCCTTAGCCAATGTTTTAGTTGGAGTCACCACAATCAGGAGCATATCCAACATCTCCAATGGGTTAACACCCTTCTTGTATGGCCCTTGTAATGTAATATCATAGTTCACCATTGGCTAGTTTAGTAATACAAGGGTCTCTAGTAATTGTAGCAAGTCTTCTTGGAAGACTAGATGACAAAAAAGTATGCCTTCCATTAGGGTTGAACGGGATAATATCAATTGGTTCTTATTATGGTTAGCATTCACAAAAGGGAAATGAGAAGTTAGATGATATGAGATGTCCTTATGGCCTCGAGGAACTGAAGAATAATAAAACTCACATATTTGAATTATCTAATATTGTTTTGGCATGTGGTTGAGTAGATTTAAACACTTTCTATCTTTTAAAATAATTTTATTTTTAAATCTAATATGATTTTTTAACCTGTTACATATTTTTTATTCATATTAATTAAGCATATCATAGGATTTGCTTGTTTTGTATAAGTGTTTATCAACATGAAAGTCGGTTGATACAATGAAATTTAGAAAGAAATAGCCATGAAGAGAAAGCATTGGTTTTCCAAGAAGTTTTTCCCCAATCGTTAGCACTGATGATGGACGTTTTTTGTAAGTATGTTATACAAAAGGTGATAATAGAGCTGAGCAAAACTTTGTGGTTTAGAATTTGCATGGTGCTACTTGATTTGCATCAAGTTTTATAATTCTTCAAGCCACTATTGTATTGGTAATATTTTTAACTTCTAGTAGTCGAGGATACTTCTACAAATTGCAATTTGTTGGAAGTTGAATGGATTGTTTGTTGGATTTTAACTGTAATTAATTTTTGTTTTCAATTTAGTTTCTTGCCTTCATTTTTCACCCTTCTCTTGCTAAAGTAAATCCGTACCAAGTCCCCTTATTTAAATTGATGATATTATCTATGCTTTTTATTTATATTTTTGTGGGGCATTTTGCAATTCATGCTTCTTTTTCTTGAATAAATTCACATATCACATTATCCTTTTCATGGTTTCTAGGTTGTAAAACAGTCTTGAGGATATGGAAAAGTATAACACTTTCTCTGTAGGTGGGGATTGTCCTTTTCGAACCTCTTGAGGAGACCCATCCAAATTTTTTTCTATGCTCTATTAAGGAAGCATTAGGGTTATGAAGCTTATGTTGGCGCATATGTGCCCCTTTATAGTGTAACTTGCTAACTAGTTATTCTATAACCTACTAGCTAGTTATTCCTATGTTCTTCGTTCTCTCATGGTTTATTGCTCCCCTACTATTATAATTTCTGAACATATCCACAAGTTTACTTTAGTTGAGAAAGCAAGTGTTCCATATCTTCCTGTATTTATGTATGGTATATTTTAATGATTCATCTATCTTTGTATTTATTATTGGATATTTCATCCCATGTCTTTAGATTCTTGTGATTGTAGCCCATCCATAGTTCAATTTACAACTTCAATTTTCTTATTCATCCATACAAACTTAGTTTTATCATTCATATATAGATGAAAGATAATACTATGCTTAAGTATGGTATTCATCATACTCTGCATGACCCAAAAATTTTCCATCTCTACTAGAGGTAATGCACTAACACATGGTTGAAAATCAAATTTGTTACTTTGTCTCCATTAACTACTTTATTGCAAACTATATGTATTAGAGAGTATATGTATCGATTGACCCGAGTTCCCCTGATATGAATACTTTGAAAACTAAACTCTATTGTTCCATAATATTGAGCTGACAAACCACATGATTGTATAAAGAATTGACATAAAATCCTAGTATTATTGCCTCACACCACATATTCTCAAAATTTCCAAAGAGTACACCTTTTTATGTTGTATTTACTGTTTTTTTTTCTATCAGTATCTTATTCTCCAATATTCCTAAATTGATTACAAGAAAATATAAAATATAATGGTTTGATACTACTACCAACTTGCAAGAGCTAATTAAAGTTGGATTTAGGTGCAAAATAAATAAAATTATTTTTTGTTGAAATAGTTCATTTCAATTTCAGGTGGACATATTATAGTCCTTTATTTTAAAATAAGATAACTCATCCAGGGACACTCGATCCTTTATAGTAAGTATAATCCAAAGTAAGGAATGTACATGCTTAGAGCTTATGAAGGTCAATATTACAACCTGAATTTTATCTCTTTACTCCCTACTTAAGGAGGGTAGAGGTGAGTGAGGTTACTATTCCCAAGTTTTATCTCTTTACTGCATGTCATACTTAAACCTATCTCATTCTATCGAGACTACACACATATATATATAGTCTTAATAGAATTACATAGGTTTAAGTATGACATGCGGTAAAAAGATTAGACCCGAGAAAACATCCAATCATAAACCAATATTTTGAACCTATAATATAAAATTTAAAATTTATCACAATCAAAGACCAAGTTGAAGACAAAGATACAAAGAGAAAGGGGTTACTTTAAGCCTACTGGAGCTCTATCATATTTATTTTCAATTGAAAAATAGAGTGTTGAGGCCTTCGTTTTGAATTTTGGGTTTTTGCAGGAAGGAATGCCAAGAATAGGTGGCGGGGAAAACAATTGGGGTTGCGGAGTGGGAAACCAAGGAAAGGGATAGGAACTAAGAGTGAGCAGGCGATTATGGGAAGGTGACAAATGAAAACAAAAGCAACCAAGCAAGGGCAATAGAAGGCAGCCGAGGGTAGAGTCAACCGAGAAGAACTCATAGTGGTAATGCGGAGCGAAGGATAAGAGGTGAAAGATAGCACGAGGAAGGAGTTGGTGATGAAACAGAGGAGCAGGGACAAGATACAAAGAGACATATGTGTTTCAAAAATACAAGGATCACCCTCTACTCTAGCTATGACCATGTTCTCTAGTTGTTTTCTTTAGGGTTATTCTCTTTGCATATTTGATGAATAGGCCTTGAGGCTTTTGTAATCTAATTTGTACTCTTTTATATGCCATTTAATGAAAGAAGTAGCTGGGATATATTTTGTATTGTTGTGTTTCTTATGGGTTATTTAAAATTTTAAATGCATGATCATTAGTCGGGTAGCTTCGGGTGATGATAGGAATAGAATAACATGTTGGATAGTATAGAGGGTTGAGGGTTATGAGCTATTGATTTATACTAATTGAAACTTCCTTGATACCCCTTTCAGCCCCATCTAACTTCGATCGTGACATGCCTCGAATGAGATTCCTTGCCCCTCCAGGTAAGGTGAAAATGTCAGTGTTGTCATAGACTATAGTAGAGCATTGTTAGCCACTTGAGCCTAAACCCTTGGTCTCTTCCTTTTTGTCATTTTCATCGCAAAATATGGTTTCGTTAGCGGGACCTGAAATCAAAAAGAGGGGTTCAGAATATGGTATCAAGGATTTTTAAGAAATAAATATGAAACTATTGGGAGGACCAAGTGGATCAATTTGTGTCACAACAAGTTGTCCTACGAAGTCAGACTATCACTAAGGTGAACGACGAGATCTTTTACTCAAAAGCCGAAAGTGATCAGTACAATATATTTTATTGTAAGTTCCTGGAATAACTGTAAAATTGGTTGTGGAGAATACAAGTGAAGGCTCGGCTAGAAGGATAGACACCAACCCATCATGGTTGGGGCCCCACTGATCTTGCAGTGCTTCACCACCTGATCATTGAACTGACAAGAGTGGTAGATTTCTGGGTACAAAGTACTCTGGAGGGATACATGATTGAGTTCATGGTGGAAAGTTATTAGTCCTTATCGAATGTTGAAGTGGTGTTTAGATCTGGGTTGTGAGGAAAATTGCGAAAGGAAATACCTCTCTGGATTAATATTATGATGGTGGAAGAAGGCCTAATTTCTTTCCAAGGGTTGAGCATGGAAGCATAAAACCTCGGTGTTGGGGGGAGGATCAAAAGGGGGGGAATTCTATAGAATGGGGGAATGTGGTGCTACTAAGAGGATGGATGTAGAAGATTCTTGGAGGACTATGAAAGTAAGAGCGTAGAGAAGAGTGCTGATACAAGAGAAGTGGCAGGAAAGGGTCATGCAGGCAATGAAAGTGTAGGTGGAGGGACCACACCAAGCAGGAGTGGTGTCAGAGGGTCCAGAAGGAAGATATGAGATGGCGGAGAACTCAGAGAAAAAAATAGAGATAGTAAGGCTAATGGAAGCCCAAAAGGTAATAGGAACCCTGCCTCCCCAACTGTGGGGGAGGTCTCTAATGGAAGTGGTCACAGTAATCCCAAGGAAGATATGGACGATGAGATGTGTGAGGTTATGAGACAACTATTTACAGAGGACAATGCACCAAATGAAGTCAAGCATCCAACCCCCCAAAGCTCAGGTAGCGTTCATCCCAACCTTCGCCTGGTACTTTACAATAGTCCTGGTAAATTTGTTACTAAGTTTCTTAAAGTGGTATAGATACATAGTGTGCGTGTTAGGTATCAGTCAAATTTTGGTATCTCTAACATTAGTGGGAATAGTGGTATTAGTAATCTAGGATTGCAATGATCTCAAGGACCTGAAACCCAAGGATTTGTGCTTCTAGCATAAGCTCAAGACAGAATGGTAGGATACTTCACCAGATACCCAAATTTATTTGGTCAAGGGAATGAGGATGTGGAGCAAGCTTGGTACCTATGCGAAGCCATATGGAGAGCTTGCCAAGTGCCAGACAATGAGAAGTTGATCGAATTTCAGACCACTTTTAGGAAGAGAACCCTGAGATGGTTTATCAAATGGGCAGATTCAAACCAGAATCCGACTGTACATGACATCAATAAGAGCTTCGTGCAAGAATTCAAGATTCCCCAAATAGATTAGCAAGGGTTGTCAGAGTTATGTGAGATAAAACAGTGGGAAGGGGAAACTACCTGGGAGTTGATGCAGAGGATCAAGGATGTGATGGGCAAGTTGAATTACACCATAGACCCCAATCACTAGAGGTATTGGTTTATGAAGGCACTCCTACCTGTTATAGCACCATTTACCACCGTTGGTAGATTTGATGCTCTGTGATATGGCCTAGGGAAAAACTTCCTTACTAGACTTGGTCCGAATTCTAAAAAACAATGTTTTAAATCCCATACATGATTTTTTTTTTTATAAAGCGCATGCACACGAGATTTAATCTATACGCATCTTGCGTATATGCCTTAAAACATTAAAAAATATATAATCTCCCTTAATTTAGGCAGAGTTTATGGGTTTGATCTGATACTCACCTACTATAGCCCGTGGCCCAACTATTTCCCAACTGAAAAAACTAATTTGGAGAAATATAAATAGACCTCCATGGGAAGGCCTAAGGGAGGAAATATTAGATATTGATATTATAGTTGATTACATCCCTAATAAAGTCTGAAGATATCCCTGCACCTTCTGCACTCCCAAGTCATGGGAAACCCCTATTTCCTTCTTAAGATGTTCGTCATCCCTTCATGACATCCTTGTGTATACTTATGAAGGATGACTGTTGAGGCCTGGGCATGACTGATCTGGAGGACAGTTTCACTTGGAGCCGGTAGATGACTTAGGGTGTATTTATCCCGTATTTTCTTTAGCCTACATCAATAAAGAGGCGTTTTCTTCTTCCTGATGATTATGGCCTTTATGCATTAATTCATGTTATGATTTACTTATAAAATGTTATGTTAATTATTATTTTCTTATATGCTTATATGATCTAACACTTATATCATGAACATGATTTCTATTATTATTGTTATATATACTTTGCTTGAATGAGTTGCAGGCTTTAAGGCATTGGAAGAAGCAAAGGGTTTGGACCCCACGTGAACGGCCTCAAACGTAGGACCTCCGGGTAATACATATTCTTCCTGCTTCAGTAGTTTAAGTATTAGGACTGCCTTCTTGTATGTCTCTTTATGTTTCATTCCCTTCACTCTGTTGGGGTTCTCAACCCAAGAACCTAGGGTGATTCTACCCATAACACTACCCCTTACCCGGATGCCCTTAACACAACGGAAGATCGATAACCTTCAGGATGCTCTGTAACAAGAAAATCACATAGAGGCTATGGCAGGATATCCACATGAGTATCGAGGGGGGTAGGGTCACAAGATCCATCTAACATGGGGCTCTAGCACCAGATAGTGATCCTAAAGGATAAATTTAAAGACTTATATTCGGTCTCCCCAGTGAGACCCAACATGTGGTGCACCCATTATTTGGTCAAATGCCACATCTCGACTGAGTGCCTAAGACTGAGAGGCACGAGTACTACTTTAGGGCACATCATATCTCAAGGGACATTCTCGTGTCAAAACGAACCTAAGTATTGTGAGGTATGTAGGAGCTATGGACACTCACCATAGTTTTGTTTGATATTGTAGAAGTACTCAAATGTACCAAATGATAACTATTGTGAGTTTTGTGCATCCATGACTCACCACATCGACCAGTGTCGAGCATTGGATGCACTAGTAGAGCGACTAGACCATTCGACCTTCAGGGTCAATGATACTACTTACAGAGGGTGACGAGGAGGAGGAGGAATGAGAGGAGGAAGAATCGGGGGCAAGGGACTTATGCAATGCTACAACTGCGACCAAGAGGGACATGTCACCAGTGATTTTGTTCTTCCTGGAAGACCTTGGTGCTCTCAATGTCGGGTTGACACACACACAATAGAGAATTGCCCCGAGTTGATTGCATGATGGAAAGAGCGAAGCAGGGAACATGGAACTAACTTGATCAATGAAAGATTTAGGGCTACTGGAAGAATTCCACTATCCATCATAAACATAGTCACCAGGGGCAGAAAGAAGATGGGGGCTGACTGGGGTGCGTAAGACCCACCCCCGATTATTCAAGTAGCTTTCCCAAAATAATCATACAACCCTGGAAAGAAGAAGAAATGCTATCGGGGGGCAACACAAACATTTGAAAAATTGGTGGAATCCCAAAAAGACAGGGTACGAGATGCGACAAACCCCATTGTTTCCCGCTAGATTGAGGAATGGTTCAAACTATTCTTTTAGATTTCGGACAATGATCAGATGTTAGGAGGGCTACGTAAGAGTCTGAAAAAAATTCCGCCAAAAGGAGAAATTGGGGAAGAAAGAATCTTGATGAATTTGTCGAAGAAGAAAACAAGAATAGTCAGAGGAAACATGAAGAGAACAGGCTTGGAAGTCTGAATTGACACACAAGTGGAAGGATTCCATATCAAAGATACAATGTTAGACCTAGGTTTAGAGGTTAACATTTTACCCAGGAAAACATGGTATGCACTAGGGATACTACAGTTGAGGTACTGACCAATCCAATTGCAGATGGCTAACCAATACTGTATTCTACCCATTGGAAGGTTGGAAGAGGTGGAAGTAGATGTAGCAGGGGTGAACACACACACATATTTCAAGGTGATAGATATAATGGGTGACAAAGATCTGTAACTAGCACTACTGCGCATTAACTAGGCTTATGAGAATTATGGTGTCATTGATCTCATTAAGGAGTTAATGACCTTCGAGGTGGAGGGGATGTGGGTGATATAGCCATTGGATTCGTACTAGGGGCCAAGATTCAAAGAACTAATAGATGATCAAGATGAACCTAAAATTCTAGAGGAGCTCTATTGATTCACATCCGGAAGGAGGGAGGATAATGTTAATTGCACGGTGCAAGGATCAATCAGGTAGAGCAGTATATAGAGCTCATAGGATGGCTCTGAGGCTAAATGGGATGCTTCGCAGCAAGGAGGATACAAAGTCCATACCATACATTGTGCTATGATATGCCGCATCAACTGGATTGGAATAGAGGTACCAAATGGGACTGCAAAGATACACTTCTTCATGTTCAAATATATTTGTAACTGTCTGCACTGATCGAACATCACCTTCAGTAAGCTGCCATGCTTCTTCAACAGGCTATAAAGTGTCCAATATTCCATTTATACCTCAAAGAATTGGTGAATGTAATCCCTTAATGCGGCGATAACAATTCTGGGGAAAATGGTAGGTGCATTCTTTAGGCCAAATGGCATGATGTGGTATCCATACAAGCCCCATTATGTGGTGAATTTCATTTTCATCTTGTCCTCCTCTACTATTCAAACCTGATGGTACCCTGAGAACCCAGTGTGAAGGAGGAAGCTTCATTCCCTTCAACGTTATCCAAGAGCTGATCATTGAAAGGCATGGGGAATGGGTTGTGTACACAAGGGATATTGAGGCTGGGGTAGTCTACATAGACCCTTATCTTCATGACATTCTTCTTATTTCAGATCACTATTGGGATGATTCATTATTCTTCATCTATCAAAAAGATGAGTCTTTCTTCCAACATCTTATCTATCTCCATCGTGACCTCTTCTTTTACTCCCATATTTAGCCTATACGGTTTGTGATTCACAGCCTTGGCGTCGGGCTTTAGCACAATCTTCATTTCCCCAATGTATTCTATGATTCCTTTTAATTTCATGCCTGAAGCTAGGAATAAGTTCTCATACTCCTACAACAAATCAAAATTTTCCTTAGTCGTGTACTCATCCTAGTAGTCCCCAATTGGTTCGATCTTAGGTTAGTCTTCCATTCAAAGGTTTTTCTTCTTCATTTTTACTAGGAGAAAGTGAGGAGAATCTGTTTCTGTTGCTTCTAGAATATCCCTTTCTCCTTTAGTCTCTTGAAATTCTAGGTGTCTCAATCCCACTAGATCATCCTCCTCTGAATCCGCGTTCACCTTCTCACAAGCCATGGACTATGGGTACCCTTATTCATAAAATTATTGTAGGAAATTCTCATCAATACACCCTTCCCACAACTGGCTTGATGTGAAAAGAATTCTTTTGGTGGTATACAGAGCCTCAGTTATCTATCTTTCATTATCCTTGAATCAGAAACTGCTACTGAATTGTTCATCCAGCACGTCCCAGTCCCTAGTTTATCTCTGAATTTCTTTTTGTATGTGCCACTCCAGAGGGATGGTACCGAAGGTATGTATAAACATGTGTACCCATAGTTCCTTTGGCATTTTTTCTGTGTTCCATCCATCTATCCAACTCTCTAGGTGTTATTGGGGATCAAAGTCCCCCCTATATTTTACACTCTCTCCTGGTCGGTCTCCTTATAGCTTGAACCTTTCTCTCATGGCCCGCTTGACCTTATCCCGGTCATCAAGGGTGTTGTGGTGAGATACCCACCAACGCGCTGGGGTTTCTTGCGGTACAATTTCTAGCAATGGTACCTTGTGGCTTTCCCTTACGATTATATCAACCTTATTTAGAAATATTTCTACCTAATCTATGACATGGAAAGTGGGTTAATCAATTACCTTTGTTCCAATCAAGTTAATGCGGCATATTGTAGCGCAAATTATGGTATTGATTTTGTATGCTCCTTGCTTCCAAGCATCCCATGTAGCCTCAGAGCCAACCTATGATCATTGTATACTCCATCTAACTGATATTTTTGTCATGGTATTGATGTAATCCTCCCTCCTTCCTACTCTTAATCGGCAGAGCTGGTCTATCATTCTAGGTTCATATCGGTCATCTACCGATTCTGTGAATCTTTGCCCCTAGTATGAGTCGAGTGGATGTATTAACCACATCCCCTCCACCTCGAAGATCATTAACTACTTCTTGAGATCATTGATAACATAATTCTCATAAGCCGAGTCAATGTCAAGCAGTGATAGTTACAGATCTTTGTCACCAATTATATATATCACCTCAAAATATGCGTGTGTCTTCACCCCTACTACATCTACTTCCACCTCTTCTCGCCTTCCAATGGGAAGAATGCATTATTGGTTAGCCATCCATAATTGGATCGGTGATTACTTCAACCCTAGTTTCCCCAATGCCTCTGATGTTTTTGTGGGTAGAATGTGAACATCTGAACCTAGGTCTAACATTGTATCTTTGATATGAAATCTCGCCACTTGTGCATCAATTTTGAATTCCCTGCCTGTTCTCTTCCTATTTCTTTGAACTCTTCTCGTGTGTCTCTCCAGTAGATTTGTCGAGATTCATCTTGCCCAATTTCCTCTTTCGACATAATTGCTTTCAGACTCTAGTGTAACTCTCCTAACATCTGATCATTGAAGAAAATTTGCAAGAATAGTTTGAACCATTCCTTAATCAGGTGGGAAACAATGGGTTTTACTGCGTCTGGTACCCTGTCTTTCTAGGGTTTTGCCAAGTTTTTAAAAATCCTTGTTTCCTCTTAATATTATTGCTTCTTCCATTCATTGTTGTATGATACTTTTATGGATGTTACTCGAACAATCGGGGGTTGTTCTGGTGCACCCCAGTCAACCCCAATCTTCTTTCTGCCCCTGGTGACTATGTTTATGTTGGACAATGGAAGTATTCCAGTAGCCCTCGATTCTGCATTAATCAATTTAGTTCCATTTTCCCTACTTCACTCTTCCCATCTTGCAATCAACTTGGGGAAATCCTCTATTGCGTGTGCATTAACTCGAAATTGAGAGTACCAAGGTCTCCTTCGAAGAGGATAATCCCTGGTGACATGTCCATGTTGGTCGGAGTTGTAGGATCATACAAGTCCCTTGCCCCCTATTATTTCCCCTTCCTCCTCCTCCTCCTCACTCCCCACGACTAGTCTCATTGACCCTGAAGGTCGAACAGTAGTCACTCTGCTAGCACATCCAATGCTCGACACTGGTCCATGCTGTGAGTCATGGATGCGAAGAACTCATAGTAGTTCTTGTTTGGTACAGTTGAGTACTTCTCTAATATGAGACAGAACTGTGGTGAGTGTCCATAGATCCTACAGACCTCGCAGTACTCAGGTTGGTTTTGGCCTAGGAATGTCCCTTTAGATCCTATTGGGAATGTGTTTAGTAGCAGTGGTGTAGTGTATTTTATTTTACATTGAATGATTATGCTCTTCTGAAAGAAACTTGGTCTTTAAAAAGGTACTCATGCATATAGTTTCATCCTCCTTCATCGTCCTGGAACCTATAATAACCTAGCAATTTTTCTCGAATAAAATGTAATACTATCAAAACATAGAAGTGGTTAGTCCCTCTTCATTTGATATATACAAAAAAAAACTCATAAATAATACTAATAAAACAAATTCAACAACAAAAAATTAAATGCACTTTTACCTGGTTAGTACCATGGATCACCTTTTATTGTTTTGTTGGTGACTTCTTCATTGTGTTTCTAGCCAATTTTGACCTTAAGACCTCTTCTCCACACACTTAATGCTTCATCAATAATTTTCATAAGCTACTGAATTGTGTCAATTCTGCAACTACCAAAAACATGGATCGTTGCATTACCTTGCCTCTTTTACAACTTGCATTTAGACTCAGATTGTGGTTTGGTAATTATTACAGTTGGTTTTTAATGTTTGCAGGCTTTTATGAAATTTGAACCCTATAACAACATTTGTTATTTTGCTCTAGCGCTCCACCCCTCTCCATGATATCATGGATCAAGAAAATGCTTATAATTCATAAATTTTGTATCAGCTTAAAACCAATGCCAAAGCATATATCTCATCGATCTGAATCCAACACACTTCGTTTAACTAAAATCGGACTTCGGATGCTCCTGGAAGTGCGTTCTGTTCATTTTGTGAAACAGTTAAACAAATGAAATTTTGAGTTGCAGGAATGCTCAGTCAGCAGTCCGTGCGCTAACTGGGTCATGACATGGAAAGTTTGACTTTTTCTCATCGAGAAATGCATGCTGAAATTTGTGATTGGTTGATTTGTTTGCACATGTTTGTTTTTCAATGCTTATGGTTTTATTATGGAGGGCCAACAAGGGAGAGCCACATCGGCCAACCAATGTTTGAAAGGTGGCCTCCTCGTAGTAGACAAAAATTTGTCAAGGGTTGAGCTTCACTCCTCAAGAATTGAACTTGAGACCTCATATATACCAACAATGTTTCTTACCAATCCAACTAACATTTGTTTCTTGTTTGTTAAAGTTTCAATTTCCCATTTAATTTTTAATACGCACGCATTGGGAGAAGGGGGTTAGAGGTAAGCCCTAGCCTTTGCCCCTCCAGCACCATAGGACCACAGGTGGGTGATGAGGCTCATCATTGGTTGAAATATATGGACCTTATTACACATCCAAGCTTACTAAAATCAACTCTTCTCATAATTCTTTACATGTTTTAATTATATTTTCTTAATGAGATGAGTAAAAGTAAGATGTCATGTCTAGTGGTCTAATGTGCATTAATGGTAGGTTTTGGGAGAAAATTATGGCTAATTAGGGTGTAGGAACTCGAATGAGACAAGAAGAAGAGATTAAAGTAGATGGATCTCCCTCATTAAATCCTCACTCACTCGAGGATCCCTCAATGAAATCACACCAACTCGGATTTGCAGACAGCCAAGTCATGAGGATCATTGGTAGCCAAGCCAATGATAGTTAAGAACTAGTTAATCTCAAAATTGGGAGCCAAGCCTCTCTATATTTAAGGAAGTTGTTGGAAACTTCAGTTGTATAAATTAAGAGTCCTAGAGCCTCATAGGATTCATATTTCTTATGAAAAATAGATAAGCAGTTTTCGAGTTGAAGGATTGTTACCAAAGACTGTTATGTATTTTTTGATATGTTAATGAGAATGAGCAGCATTCCCTTGATCCAGCATTGATTTGACTCATAGGGCTTAAGCTCTTGGGTTAGGACCCAACCCTAGCAGTAGAGGTTCCTCTTATTGTACTTTTATGCTTAGTACCTCATAGATTACTTGTTAAATTGATTTTGGTGTTGTTAAATTGCAAGTATTGGTAGATTTGATTAGTTTTCTTCCATTTGTGTATCACTTTAATAATAGTAGTATAAAGATAAGAAAATATTAAAGAAAAAGCTGATAACAGATGGCTCTTACTTAATTCCTCCCTTTAGGGACCATAGCTTGAGGAACAACTCCCATTCAGCCCAAAAAGATAGAATTATGGTTTCTTATGAAATTTAGAGTTCTTTTTCTAATTAGGTCATCCTCTTTTAGTTTTAGAAGATAGTTTGCAGTTGTCATTTCTGATATCTTAAGTTTTGTATTAGATTTCATGTTGCTTCTATTGTACATGTTTCCTTTAGGTAGTCATTGGCTGTAAAAACTATGCTAGGAAACCAACTCAACTAGCCTTTAGGTTCAAGTTGGCCCTTGAACCAGAGGGGGCTCCCTCAGTAGTTACGAGGCTTTATTTGACATTGTTCACCTGTCACTGAACAACAACCTTTGAAGCACAACGACCAGATTTATGTTTTTAATTGGGGTGGTTGGTGATCAATGACAATCCATATCCATAATTAAAGGCCTCTCTCATAGTGTCCCTTCAGAACATGTCAGCTTCTAGCTTGAAAGAATGACATAGATTTTTAAGGATTATGATAGAAGTATGTAAGGAGATTCATAATAATTAAGCAATCAGATAGACTTCTTAACAACTAGGGAAATTTGGATGAGTGTAGAAGATTTTTATAGCCCAACAAAATATATTCAAAGGAAACTAAAGGCCAAACTAAAACCAATTCTAAGAGGAGCTATTTTAGACAGATAGTTCAATAAGCTAATATCTTTTAATGGCTATGATTTTACAGGGGATTTCAGAGAGATTAAGACTTAATATACAGTTACCCAAACCTTCATATAAATGCTTTGACCATGTGTAGAAATAAGATATGAAACACTAGAAAGATATACTAGAAAACACAAAATTTTGTCAAACTGGAGCCGAAAGGCTTTCATTATAAATACTATAATATAATCTATTACAAAGTGAAGAGCCTTGGAATCAAAAGAACACACATATTAGTTCAATTTATGAAGTATTTATGCAATTTCCTCACAAAATATATTGATAAAAATATGAAGAGCTATTACAAATATCTGAAAACTGTATTACAAAAAGTAGAAACAAATAAAGGTAACTAAAACTATTTGAAGAGTTTTTGCACTATTCTTGAGGATTTCTGTTGATAAATAAGAGGATTTCAAATTTGATTGAAACTCATATTTGATGAGGTGGCCTCCAAGTGACTAACTATTTTTGAGCTTTTTCCTCTCGAAATTTTGAAAAATAGGGTCTGGTAATACCTTTGTTTCTCCCAAACCATAACATCTATTAGACAACTGAAAGAGGTGGTTTTAAATGATGATGTTGAAAATAAAAACCTCTTTCAAAGTTTCACAATTCATTTCCACCTGCTCGGAAACCGCATTTGAAAACACTGACTAAAAATCGAAAAATGCAGGAAAACATGCCTGCAAAGATTCATCTGAATCTCCCAAACCATAAACTCTGTTACAAAACCAATAGAAATTTTTGTATATAAGATTTTGTGAAACAAAACCCTCCTCTATTTTACCACAATTCATTTCTGATTATTCACAATATGCTCTGCAAAAAGGTGACAGAAACAGGAAATTTCTGGAAAATATGCCTTTAAAAAAATCATTAGCATCTCGCAAATCATAATAGCTGTTAGAAAACTGAGAGAGTTTTTGTACATGAGGATGTTATCAACAATAACCTCGTTCCATTTTTAAAAATTCATTCCAAGATATTTGTAAACCATGTTTGAATTTACTTTATTACATCATTTAATGATGTTTAAATGCATGATTAACTAAATCAACTATCTAATGAGACTTAAATTTGCATTTTGAGGGTGAATTTACTCTTGCAAACCCATATATTATTTATAAACTATTAAAACCTATTAAAAAAGAAAATTTAAATCATCAAAACTAATCATGTTACAACATCGGCTCCAATGGGGACTACTTCTCCCTATGGGATGTAGAGAACTAGTAAACTAGTTGCCTTTAGTGTTGGGCATGGAGTCATACCATAAAAACATCAACCACTGATTTGCCATCTTATGTAGAAATATAACCAATCCCCATGGATTAGTGTTGTCATTTAAATACTCTGCTACTACACATTGCAACCTACAACTATAAAATGCAACCATATGCCTACACTAATTCACATATTCTTTCATACTTAAATTTGAAAACTGAAAATTTCTAGCGACTAAAAATATAAGTTTCTCTATCATATACTCTTCAAATCACACCACTCATAAACAATGAACATGCTGATCTACTGCATACTAAAACTCAGAATATCTATTCAATCCCCACACCTCTATCTAACTGAACTGAAAAAATTTACACTGTTAGGTGTAATCTTATTTCCAATGTAACCAAGTGCGGAGTGGTTTATTGATAAACCACATTTCCAGCAGCTAAAAATCTGAAGAATATATAGAATATGAACATGAAATCCCATGGGAAACTTATTCACACAGGTGTACATTAAAAGATGCATCCTCTGTAGACATTTTAGATTTCTGACCATGGCTGAGAGGGAGAGACATATACTATTGATTACAAGTATTAATGAACCTTTCATAGCAGTAAAGGAAGCTGAAATTTCGAAATAGTGGGATCGGTTACCCAGTGGAATCGCCATATGACAAAGTGGAGTTGCTAGGTGAAAAAAATGCAACCAATACTAAATGCCTAATCCTTGTTCACCAACAAAGAATAGATCTAATCTTTATCATTCCCCAGAGAAAGATATCTTCATTACTTCGCTCCCCAGCAGGGACGCTAGATGTTGTACCTATTTCCTATAGGTAGCCCTTGGCTGCAAAAACTATGCTAGGAAACCAACTCAACTAGCCTTTAGGTTCAAGCTGGCCCTTGAACCAAAGGAGGCTCCTTCAGTGGTTACGATGCTTTGTTTAACGTTGTTCACCTATCTCTAAACACCAGCCTTTGAAGCACAATGGCCAGATTTATGGTTTTAATTGGGGTGGTTGGCAATCAATGACAATCCATATCCATAATTAAAGGCCTTTCTCACAGGGTCCCTTCAGAATGTGACAGCTTCTAGCCTGACAGAATGACTTAGATTTTCAATGATTATGATAGAAGAATGTAAGGAGATTCATAATAATTAAGAAGTCGCACAGACATCTTAATAACTATGGAAATTTGGATGCATGTAGAAGATTTCTACAACCCAACAAAATATATTCAAAGGAAAGTGAAGACCAAACTGAAACCAATTCTAAGAGGAGCTATTTTAGACAAATAGTCCAATAAGATAATAAATTTTAATGGCTATGATTTTATAAGGTATTTTAGAGAGATTAAGACTTAATCTACACTTACCCACACCTTCATATAAATGATTTGAACATGTGTAGAAATAAGATATGAAACACTAGAAAGACATACTAGAAAACACAAAATTCTTTCAAAGTGTAGCCCAAAGGCTTCCATTAGAAATACTATAATAGAAGCTATTACAAAGTGAAGAGCCTTGGCATCAAAATTCCACACATATTACTTCAATTTATGAAGTATTTATACAATTTCCTCACAAAATATCTTGATAAAAATATCAAGAGCTGTTACAGATATCTGAAACTGTATTACAAAAATAGAACACAAATAAATGTAACTAAAACTATTTGAAGAGTTTTGGGTCTATCCTTGAGGATTTTTGTTTATAAAGAATAGAAATTCAAATTTGATTGAAACTCATATTTGATGAGGTGGTCTCAAAGTCACTAACTGTTTTTGAGCTTTTTCCTTCGTAAATTATGAAAAATAGGGTTATGTAATACCTTTGTTTCTCCCAAACCATAACCTCTATTAGAAAACTAAGATAGGCTTTTGTAAATTATGATTTTGGAAACAAAAAATTCTTTCCGATTTTGAAAATTTAGTTCCACCTGCTCGGAAACTTCATTTTAAACCACTTACTAAAAATAGTAAAATGCAGGAAAACATGCCTACAAATATGCATCCAAATCTCCCAAACCATAACCTTTGTTACAAGACTGAGAGAGGTTTTTGTATATTAGAGTATGAGGAACAGAAACCTCCTCCCTTTTACCACAATTTATTTCTTATTAACCACAATATTCTCTGTAAAAAGGTGACTGAAACAAGAAATATCTGGAAAATATGGCTTTAAAAAAATCATTAGCATCTCCCAACTCATAATAGCTCTTAGAAAACTGAGAGAGGTTTCTGTACATGAGAATGCTATCAACAAGAACCTATTTCGGTTGTTGAAAATGTGTTCTCGGCTATTTGTGAACCATGTTTGAATTTACTTTATTACATCATTTAATCATGTTTAAATGCATGATTAACTAAATCAACTAGCTAATGAGACTTAAATTTTCATTTTGAGGGTGAATTTACTCTTGCAAACACATTTATTATTTCTAAACTACTAAAACCTATTATATCACCAAATTTAAATTATCAAAACTAATGATGTTACAAAAGATTCCATAATAGGTTTCAAGCATTTCCATGCATGAACGTGGCAAATAAATCATGCAAATTTTGTTCTCTTATATTTTTGTAAATCCTTCTTGTTTTGAGATGATTTATAGATAAATTCCATCAATGTTGTATATGTCGCAAGAGTTTCTACATTGCAAGAAGACCTTATTTCATCAGCCTCAGCCAAACCATATCCACCCATGATCGCCAAGGGCCATGAAGTTCTCAATTCGAAGTATCGCTTTACAAAGACAACTTGCCATGCTTATTGAGAAAATCCAACCATCATAAAGCTTTGGTTTGAGTTCTGAGTGAGTTCCAACCACTCCCTTGCCTTATTTCGTCTATTCCTCACCTTTCCTAAGCTCCATACCACCTTCCAAATCCCTCCTTATGCTTTCGGCCTGTTCTTGTTGTTGGAAATAACACTGAGAGGGGGGGTGAATCAGTATTATCAGATAAATAATTTAATTTCCCAAACACACTTGTATATGCTACTTCAACTAAGTGAACTAGCATGTATATGCAACTGTAATTAAAGGAACCAGCATATATGCAGAGAACTTTTGATTTACCCAATTTATCATGCATTGAACTTTAGCCAGTATATTAGAGATTTATTATATAGTGCAGTAAAAGCAGAATAAAGCATCACACATAAGCAACACACATGAACACCAAGATATAAGGTGGAAACCCAATGTGGGTGAAAACCACTTGTTGTTGTTGTCTTTGTCTTCCTTCAATAATAAGAAAATATGTTTACAATATTGTATTGGTGCAGACTTATACCAGGACACAAGATTCTACCTGCAGAAGGTTACAACCTTCTCTCGTTCTCCAGCTTCTACTGGAAGGGAGCTACAACCCCCTAACTCTTGTACTAGCCGATATGTTATGTTTACTAGTACGTAGGTGGCGACCTACAGAAGGCTATGACCTTCTTTATTCCTCCAAGAACCACGTTTCATAAATTTTCAGAATGGATCCATCAATATCATCATAATTTCATTTCAATCATCAAATACATTTGCATCAACCAATCACTGAGACTCAATCATCACTTTCTAAATCAACCACAACCGAATCAATCAATCCCCTTGACTACGCATAGTTAAATCAATATGATCATTTAGAATACTGTCACCAGAATATAGTAACCATAACCAGAACCAGAACCCAAAACTCTGCAACAACAAACAAAAACAACTGAAACATACTTTATAAGGTATACGCTACTTCCATGTGTCGAGCCTGCATGTATACGTGCTTTTCTCAAAGCTAACCAGTGTATACATATACAAATATTAATTCATAATTATGGAGCTATTTAAGACTTTAGTTATACCCAGATCATAATATTTACTGAAAAACACATGCGTCAGTATTCAGATCTGGACTATACATGATCAAACCACATAATGATAATTCATTTCAAGCCTTAAGATCCTGATCCATCATTAGATCTTATCCTTCATCAACAACTAAGGTTCATCCTTGGTTCAGATCAAGCACAACACCATAAGCCAATAACCTGCATACTAGATCTCACACTTCATCAGATATTCGATACTTGCACACCTATCATAATGATCTTTTCCTCCTTTTATATTTTTAGGCCTTTCTCAATACCATGGACCAAAACCACTTAGGACCAATACCTTGGACCAAATACCTAGGGTCAATATCCCAGACCAGATACCTTGGACCAATACCATGGACCAAATACCTTAGACCAAAAACTTAGTTTTCCAAGGTATACATGATTTTCATTTTGTGAAAGTGCGTGTGTACTTATACACTATTTGTGGTCAGTGAACCTACATGTATATGCAGCTCGGTTAAGGTGAACCTACGTATACATCTCTTTCTTCATTCTGTGAAGTTTGATCCATAATTTTTTGTTGTTAACCTGCCATACTGTGATATTTCATCTGAGTGAGTTGCCATCAAGGATAACACCTATATCATAATGTCAACAATCTCCCCCTTTGGACTTGATGGCAACAACAACACCAAGTCACTCTCCCCCTTTGACATCAAGGGCAAAGGGTCATGCTCCCCCTTTAACATACATGATGCTAGTCATGCTCCCCCTGAGTACATGTTGAATTTTCTGATATGCTAAAATGCACTGATTGAGCTCCCATGATTGAGTCCACGCTCCCCCTGAGCACAAGCAAAGTCTACAAAAATATTTTCTAAAAGAATAACATGACTCTATACATACATCACCAATGACCTTCCTATCACCAATGACTCATACATACATCCATCTCCCAACCAAGTGGGGATATACCAAATTTGACTCATCCACCCAACCAAGTGGAGATATACCAATTGTTTATACATGACAAAAACAAGAAATATTACATCATCTATCTCATGTAAATTGGGGATATAAATTACATCATTTGTCCAATAGGACCCATTCAAATGTATGAGAAGACATATCACACCCTAGACTATGACTTGGGTAGCCAATGGTATAAATATTTGACGCCATAGCTGAACTCAACAACCATAATGCCAACAATGCTGAATGTACGTGAAGGCTAATGCCCCCCCTGAACCAGTGTTACCTGTGTATTGTTAACAGGTCAAAGATCAAGGCATTTTTTTAGTCAGATAAAATGAACAGAGCATATCATCAATATCAGTCAGAGCACCCATATTAGACCCTGCTCCACTATTTTTCTTGCCTGAAAATCATATATGCTTCTTGACCCACATAAACCTGCATGAGTACGTGACTTCACTTTAGGAAACACGTGTATAATCATCTTTCTCTGAAAAATTTTATTTACCAGCAGGATGATGCAGCAACTACTCCCATCTTTTGTCTGAGATATTCAAATGTCTCTCTGGGCATTGGTTTAGTGAATATATCAGCAACCTATTCTTTGGAGGGAACATATTCCAATTTCAACTTTTGTTCAAGCAATTTTTCACATAAAAAATGGTATTTGATGGGTATGTGCTTGGTCTCGGAGTGCATAACGGGATTCCTTGAAATACTGAATGCACTTGTATTATCACATAGAATGGAGATGGGTGGAGTGCATGTAATCTGAATGTCTTGAAATGTTTGCATCATCCAAAGTAGTTGTGTGCAGCAAGACGCAGAACCTACATATTCTCCCTCAGATGTAGATAACACAATTGAACTTTGTTTCTTGCTGTGTTAGAGCGTAAATCCGCTCTAGGCTGAAGGAAGGAAAAATTCTGGGTAACCACAAACCACGCTCAGTCTGGTAGCTAGCCCTACCAGAATAGGAGAGGGCTCTCTTCGAGTCACGCTCAGTGAATAGATAAGCAAAAAATGATCTGAGATGACTTACAGTGAAGTATTGATCTTAGGCTAGTAAGTGAGTAGGGATACAAGAAACATTTTTTTATGAATGACTGAGCTTCTAGGATGGTATGGAACCAATGGTCAGCAAAGAACAGAGAATGTAATACGAAGGCACAGATTACTTCGTGAGGCAAGGCAGGCGGAAAGTGTAGACATTTTGTTTGAAATAATGCGGAATGGAGAGATTGTGTAGGAGAGTGAAAAGGGCATAGGAACATGAATCCTTTTCAATAGAAGAAGAACACTGAACATGAAATTTTCCCTCAGGCAGAGCAATAAAATTGAATTCTACCTTATCTAACTCAGAAAATTCCACTCGAAATGAACATGAATTGAATTATGAACCATAACGAAATACATATGAAAACATAAGAGACACATTTGCTACACTCACAACTACATGAATCTCATGAAACAGAGCCACTTCCTTTCATTAATTCTCTGTCAAAATATATAGTGAAGAAACAGAGTTTCTTTCCCACAGTCTCCCAGAAGTTACAAGCCAGCCAACCCTTTGCAAATGGTTTGTATACAATATATATAATGTGCCATGAAGAGATAGAACACCCAAGGGTTGGGGAGTTACTTGAATCATTACAAAATGGAGATGAAGAGCCAACCATCAGCTACAGGTGCAGCGTTACAAACATGACAAATGGCTTGGGTGACCGTTTTCCTTCCTTTGACACTTGGATAGAAGCCAATATGGAGTGAAAATACTTTAAATGCCACCTTAGGTGCCAAAAAACTGAAATGTAGATGAGCGGGCCCACTTGGAGAATTCGCGAATCGAAATTTCGTGAAACGGAGGTAAAATTGGGCTTTTTTCCTTTATGCGCCGTGCCATTTTCTGTGTGCACCACGCCACTTTGGAGCCTGTTTTGAGGTACTTGAAGGAGTCCAAAATGTGCCCAAGTGTGCTTGTTGGAAATCCCATCTTGTCTACTTTCTAACCCAAGTGGAATTTCTGAATTTGGTGCTCATTGGCCCTCCAAATCTTCATTCTCCCAAGACTACTTCTTGTGTGTCAAAAAACAGGCAGAGAGGCCATTTTTTGGGTTTTTTGACCTCCTGGAGACTCAGATCTTGCCCAAATTTCTTTTCCAAGCACTAGTAATCGTGATTTTCCATGTTGAATCCAAAAACACAAACCATTCTTCATTTGGAGCTCCCAATTTTTAGCACCGCGCCACTGGGAGAAAAAACCTATGTTTTGCCCAAAAATTTGTCATGTGACCAAAATTTCCCCAAATTCCTTGAAATTTGGGCTGGAGGTTCTCTATGGGGTGTTATGATGTGCCAAAGAAGACTCCGCCAAGATTTGAAGCCGATCGTGCTGGTGGGCTCCAGTATTGTAGCAATAATGCTACAACCACTGGAGCTTCCTATCTCTAATTTTATCAACCCGGTAGTTCGTAACAAACTTGGAAGCGACGGTGCTATATGCACAAGTACTAGCTCTTGTCGCAGCTATCACTTGGTCAGCTGGCACAAGTCCACTAGGGCTCAAGCCAACTTCTATATGTTCTCAGAAGAAGCTTTTTAAATGATGAACGAAGGCTATCTCAGAGGAAATTAACCTACTTTGCAAGAATGAACTGAAAGCCAACCAAACGTGGAAACCCTAGTAAACCCTAATCTGACTAGTTTAATCTCTATGATGCAATGGAGGGAGTGAAAACTTCTAGAAATGATTCCATTACTTCTAGTGATATGAGATGCATGAATTTAAACTAATTCTACTGAAGAGAACATTGTTTTTATATTTTTGCTTAAGTGGTTGGAGTTATTATGACTTTGTTTCTTATTAGGGTTTGACTGTGCAGGGGGAGTTTGGAGGGAAGGAAGGCTGGAAAATGGTCATGAAGGCTGGGAGAGGTTCCAGGGGATCTCTAACACCATTCCACAGAAGTCCACAATGTTTAGGTGCTTGGCAACCGAGTTTGCAGGCTTCTACAGGATGTCTGCAGGGGATCCTACAAGAAGCTCAGGATTTCTACAGGAAGTCTGCTAACTTCTACAGGATGTTCTACAGTTGGAGTTTTGGGTGATGGAGGAGTCGAGGAGCTGTATGGGTGAATAGGTAGGATGAAAAGGGAGCTTGTGATGGCTCAGGGATAGAGAGATCAGATGGAGAAAGAGTGGGTAAAGTTGGTTGGTGGATAGAAGGGTGGAAGCAATGAAAAGCCAAAAAGATGGAGCTACGTGAAAAGTGGAAGGGTTGGAAGGCAAACGAGCTGAGCAGAGGATGAGTAGGTGACTTTA
This sequence comes from Pinus tabuliformis, assembly GCA_031772625.1. Classification (NCBI taxonomy): domain Eukaryota; kingdom Viridiplantae; phylum Streptophyta; class Pinopsida; order Pinales; family Pinaceae; genus Pinus; species Pinus tabuliformis. The sequence continues at coordinate 102,061,069 of CM062820.1, forward strand.
GGCGCGGTTGAGAAGAAGAAGAAGATAATAGAGTGATACTACGCAGTGTAAAGGAAACAAATCTGCACAAAACCGAGAATTCATCAACCTATCTTAACTGTGTTAATAAACCAACGAACAACAATGTAAACTTCAGATAGAAATCATGCATGGTGTTGGGACGAAGAAGTAGTGCTCAAGATCAGAATGCATGGATAGATCTACAATTGAAATGACTGTGTTGCAGCTTGCATGAACATATAAGACTGCGTTTTTTTGGTGGTTGGTACGGTCTACACTCCCAATCTCTAAACAGAGATGGCAGTGAGTGCACTGTCAACCTTTTCTTGGAGCTCTAATGAATGCTAATCCTCCTACTCTAATCTAAGCTACTGAAAGCACTTTAACCGTAAACTAATCCTACTCAATCACATTAAAGAAATTAAATCAGCAGACTGTGTTTTCCAAATGCATGTCAAAGCAAAGAAATGAAGTGTTGAAAGAAAAGACTAGTAACAATACAAGGAAAAGGAGGTCTATTGCTCTCAGGTTGGGCCCTAACCTGAGAGCTATAGCTCCCTTAAGAACTTAGAATTGAATCCAAAGTTGCCTGCCTTTATTAAATAATCATAACCAAGAGTCTAACAACATGCCAAAACTGGCTTACAAAAAGCAAAAACCGAGCTGTAGCTCGTGCTTAGAAATTGCAACAGTAAGTCAAAAGTTCAAAAAGCTCCTATCAAAGGCTACGGCCTCAATATTTATACATGATGAGGGCCAAGCTGGCTTCCTCAATTAGTGGAGCTTGGCTGCCTAACTGAAAGTAAACTGTTGTTCCTGTAGAATCCGTTGGCTGCCTTTTAGCTCGGTGGGGATAGCTGTTGGAGCTCGGAGTTAGGGTGGAGATCACGAGGGAAGTCATTCAAGACTATGGACAACCTCCCTATAAACCTGCAATGCCACCTTTGTTGTCTCCTTGTCTCCTTCTGCGTGGTCTTTGCTCCATTTAATGCCAAAAAAACTTGAAATCATCATGTATTAGCCACATAGATATAATGTCTGCCCTTCTTCCTACAAATAACACGAATATACTAAGAAATGATGCATAAGTGATAAAAGATGAAGGGTTGAGCAAGGTAAGTAGGCCAAATGAGCCCAAATTGTTACCAAAAATTGGGGCTCATCATCACCCCCCAGCTAAAATATTTTCTCATCCTTGAGCAACTTAGTCCAACTCTTCATCCTTCATTGCTTTTACTGCTACCCTTATATCCCAAGCCTCTGTAGTAGTGTCCTCCTTGCTGATATGAAACCAAGCTTTCCTGTTCACCTCTTCCCATTGTTCACTGTCATCCTTTTCTGTGCTGCCTTCAGTCAATCCTAGCAGCAGTGGTGGGCTGAGTTTAAGGCCAATCCAGCTGGCCTGGAGGTTTTGCATGGATTTCTTGTAAAGGGCTACCCTTACTAGAGCTTCCCTCATCCGAGTTGGGGTATGGTACTCTCGGATTTTCAAACTGTGTGCCAATGTATTCCATCTGCGTGTGCATGCCTGGACAGCAGTTTCTCCTAACAGTCTTTCCATGTCTTCAAAATGAGGTATGGCTTGGGCCTGTTGATCTATATATCTTAATGAAGCTGTAGGATCAGTAGACAAATGTTGGTGTGCTGAGATGAGTGCAACTGGATCCTCTGGTTCTGCTCAAATGAGCAATGCCTCGTTTAATTCTCGGTTCATGACCGATTTTGTTTCTGCTACCCTTTGATCCTCATGGTTCAACCATGAAGCGAACGCCATTAATTGCATATCACCCAAGGCAGTATTGGGATCCCAGTTAACTACATTAGACAAGGCCAAATTGTGCAGGTAGAACTCCGCTAATTTAGCCTTATCCTCTGACGAACTAGTACTGCACAAGGATAATTTTAGGGGCGAATGTTCGCCCTTTGGGGGAATTAAGGGGTTTTAAATTTTTAGTGGGCGAATATTTTGTATCATAGTACATTTTTACAAATCACCTCAAATAGCCCACCTTATTTTAAGGAAGAGGGTAAAAAAGGTAAATTTAGCCCTTGAAATTAGGACTTACAACCTTCCATTCGCCCATTTTCAAGAATAGGTTTTATTTAAGTGAATCCTATGGGCCAAATACCATATTTATAAAAGAGGTATGGTAAATTAATAAAAATATAAATAAATGAGAGGTATGGTAAATTAATAAAAATATAAATAAATGAGAGGTATGGTAAATAAATAAAACATTTTTTATATTTACTCCATAAGTCACCTTATATACATGTAAGGGTGTAAACAAATAAAAATATAAGTAAAGTGGAGGTATGGTAAATAACTAAAACGTCTTTTTATACTTACTCAAAAGGTATGGTAAATAAATAAAAATATAAATAAACTACACGTATCGTAAATAAATAAAACCTCTTTTTATATTTAGTCCATAACCCTCGTTCTATTTATGAAGCCTCAAGAAAGAGGTTTTATTTAATTGAATCCTATGGGCCAAATACCATATTTGTAAAAGAGGTATGGTAAATTAATAAAAATATAAATAAACGAGAGGTATGGTAAACAAATAAAACATTTTTTTATATTTACTCCATAAGTCAACTTATATTTACGAACACTCAAAAAAGGGGTTATATTTAGGTGAAACCTATGGCCAAAATACTATGGGAAAAATACCATGGACTAGATTGTTATTAATACCATGCAAAAAAACCATTATTAACACTAATATTAGAATTAATAAAAATAAAAATGGCACATGGTATTGACCCATGGTATTCACCAAAAGGGCACATGGTATTGACCCATGGTATTCACCTGGAATGTAGCCTATTTAAATGGGGGAATTAAACCAACATGTAGCCTATGCTAAGATTCACTAGGACTTTACAAAGTTTTATTATTTAGTGAAAGACTCGCCAAGATCTTACAAGATTTTATAATTGAGTAAAATATTAGCCATGCCTGGTGAGAGATTCGCCAAACAATTATATATACATATTATATTATTGATAAAATCGCCTTCCATTTTTCCTATATACCATGGAGATTCGCCAATTTATTATATTTATAAATTTAGGGGGGGTTCTTAAAATTTTCCCTGGTACTGCACAATTCAGAAAATTACTGTGGGTCTTGGATCTGAGAAATACCTCTTTGTGCCAAGGTATTTATTTGGAACTGCAGCCATTGGTCTTTCAAGTACAAACCATAGGATTTGGCAGGTTGTCTACACTGTATTGCCTCCATGGCCCAACTGGCCATGCATGCCAATTGTGCCTCTTTTTGCTGCAGCTGTTCCTTTAGAGCTTGCACTTCAATTTGTGCTTGCTGTTCTGTCTCCTGTAGAAGTGTCATTGGCTCCTCAAGACCGGTGGTTAGTTCCTTTTTGCCTTGCTGTTCTTCTGTGGTGTCCTTGGAGGATGTACCTGTCCCTGCCCTTAGCTCCTGTAGCTACAATCTTAGCTTCTGGTTTTCTTCCTGTAGGTACACTCTTTGACAATTGGCCACATGTTTAGCCATGGCTAATTTTCTCCTGGCCTCCTTGAGTTGCTCTTGTAAAGGGCCTATGTCCACCACATCCTTTGACTTGGCAATCTTCATCCACGTGTGTGTACGGACTCTTTCTTCCTCTAATGCAAAAAACAGTGGCACAGTAAATTTCTGAGGTATGATTTTGCCCGCCTCTAAAAAGGTGTAGTATGAACTCAGACTAGGCTGAGGGCTGGGCTCTGGTATATGTTCTGTTTCTGCCTCTTTAGGTGGCTCTACCTCACCCTCCCTTGGTGGTGATGAGGGTCCTTCTCCTTCCCTCTTCTCTGTTTCCTGTAGCCGGGCCAGAGTTTCCTGTAGAACATTTTCAGCCTCCTGTAGCCGAGCTTTTTCAGTCAACAGGTCTAACTTTTCTTGCCACGTAGTTTTCTTTGGGCTCCCCCTCTCATAGGTGACTGATATCCTCGAGGGGGACGTTTCCTTGGGCGATGTAGGGGCATCTTCAATAATAATCGGGTTGCTGGACGGGGGCTGTGGCTTGCCCGTCTTTATCCTAACACTTCTTCGAGCTTTAAAGTATAGAGGGGTCTCCCTCTTTCGCTTCTCTTTTGGCTTAGGTGGCGTGCTGAGGGCGGCTAGCACAGCTGCTGCCTCCATTTCACGAATATCACCTTTCTTCTCCTTGGGTTTCACTTTTTCAGGGCTTCCTGTAGAAGACCCTGTTTTAGTAATTTTCGGGCTTCCTGTAGAAGACCTGTTTTGGTAATTTTCGGGCTTCCTGTAGAAGACCCTTTTTCAATAATTTTCGGGCTTCCTGTAGAAGCCAATTTCGGCTTTCCTGTAGAAACAGGTGTTTCCGCCTTGGTTTGCTTTTCTGCATGGGTTTTTCTTTTTGACGTGGTTGCGGTTGCTGATGAGGTACTTTTGCTGATGTGGACCTTCTCAGCCTTGTCCACTCTGCCTTGCAACCTTTTCTCTCTTGCTGTCAAGATGGGTGTATCATATTTTTCTTTGTCATCCTTTTTCTCATGCTTCTTCTTTTGCTCTTTCTTCTGCACTGTGGTCAGGGTCTTCTGGCCTGTTTCTTTCTTTCCCACGGCCACTGATTCTTTCTCCTCACTGCTGGAGGAACCACTTTCTTCGGTCAACATCCTTATGTCTCCATCTCTTGTCAAATTTCTGAATGCTTCCCATGAGAGGGGAACCTTGTATGAATGAAGCGCATCCTCCACGAGAAGTTTGATCAAACCATGGTGGGCTACCTCGTCTGGTATGCCTTCTTTTAACTTTGTGGCACACTCAATTAGAGACTGTAGCAGAAAATAAGGGATGCTCAGTTTATTTTCTACAGGAAGATCAATTTGGTGCCTCAATTCAGTGAGAAACCTAAAGTGATACCTGTACACAATGCTAAAACGACCTTCACAGGTTATATACTTCATGATCTACAGGCTAACTTCATTCCATGGTGGAAGAAAACTGGTTCTACGCACCCCATTTTTGTCCTCCGAGAATTCCTCCTCTGGGGGAAATAATTCTTTCTTGGCCTGTTGGCTCAACTTCCTTTCTTCCTTATCCCATGGCAAACCCATTGGAAGTTCAGTAATTCGACTGATATATTGTGGGGTGAGCTTGAGGCTTAGGCCCCTGAAGTTCACGGTAGCCAATGTTTTGGATTTCGGCCTCAGAGCCTGCAAAAACTCTTCTGCCACTTCGTCGTCATAACCCTGCAATTTATCACAGAAGGATATCCATTGTGCTCGTGTGAAGAGCTCCACCACCTCCTGGTTTTCTCTTAACTTTGTTGAGTCAGTGGGTTCCCGTCTAATAAACCCACCCGGCATGATAAAAACTATTGCTTTAACTAGAGGTGGCAAATGCTGAAGAAATTTGGTCTACTGAGACAGAGCGTAGAATTACGCTTCTGTCATGCACATGATCCACGAAGCTTATATTTGAGGACCTTAACACAGCTTAATTACACTGACATCCTGTAGAACGACAGTTTATGCACAGCAGACAACAATTGCAACAATTTCCTACGACCAGACTATAGACGACGATTCTGCCACCTTCAAAAGCCAATTGCATGGAGAGTTCAGGTTTACCTTTTTATCTGCCACCTTTTGACGTGAGGAACCCGCCTTCCTGTAGAAACAACTTTCCTGTAAGAGCACCGCACGATTTCTGGGAAAGACTGCAGTTGGTCTGTGCTCTCGGGGTTGCTTCACAGGCGTTCTGATAGCCAAAGGCTCGGAGTTTCGAACTGCAGAGGGATACGGATGATCACTCGAGTTCCAAACGGTGAATGATAAATGCATGGGGCGATCTAGCCGATTAGATTTGAATCAGCGAAATCCGTGGCATGGGGGTGAGCTGTCCCTGCCGGACCGTTGGATGACGTCATCCCATCATTTTCCTGCGAGTTCACTTACTGCCGCATCATCCCCCCGCAGATCCGCCGCCGTCTCTTCTGCTAAATCCGTTTTTCCTGACGGGATTGCTCTCACGTGTGTGCTGCCCATTCATTCGACTAGACCATTAACAAGTCGACGTGGCCAGTCAACTTGCCATACAGCCGCTCAACCCATTCTCTTCAAACTTTGCAAACAATTCAAAGTAAAATTCATGCAATCTAATGGAAGAAAGGGTCGAGACACTTACCTGTGCGGCCGCAACACGATTTTTCAGTTTTTGGACGATGATGAGTGGATTCGTTTGCCGCTGATGAATTTGCACAGGCCCGGAGGTTCATGTTTACAGGCTGCCGACGATGGATTGGATGCTGTGGCTGCATGCGCCCACGTTTTCATTGCATATGGCCAGCGCTGTGATTGGTGTACACTCTAGCGGGCTTAACTGTTACAGGACTCCCGCGGGATGTCTTGTAACAGTTCTTCCTCCTCGGGTGCATGCTGCACGACGAAGGATTTGGCCTCACGAACACGCTCCCAGAGCTCATGGATGGCTGGGATGGATATGGTATGACATCTCAGCATTTTTTTACCTTGAAAATTGCTTTCTCTTTGATAACTCAACGATCTGCTTTGCTGGTGCAGGTAACTTCGTTGCATGTCGACAAGGATGGTAGGACGAGGTGACAGCAGTGTGCAAGGGTGACAACAGTAGCTTGCATGCGTCCAAACCGATCCTTAGTCGTTAGATATCCTCATCAAATGAATTCTGGGCCGTCCCGAACTTCTACAGGAAGTTTCCTGTAGAAATACAGAGCTTCCTGTAGAAAGTTTGTGTTTCCTGTAGAAAGTTTGCACCTTCCTGTAGAAAATCTGCATCTTCCTGTAGAAATCTCAAGCCGTGATGAAATTGTGCGCATACCTTGGAGAAAAGGAGTATTCTTGGAGGAGGTGCTGGTGAGGTCTCCTGACAGCATGATAAGGATCCTTGGCTCTGAGTTGAGAGGCTTCCTCTCCTCCATAGAACACCTGCAACCTGCATGCAATTTTACATTATGAACTTTGCTGTCCTTGTCTTTTTTGCTTATTGTTTTTTTCCTTTTTCTTTTTTTTTCTTTTTTTTTTTGAAAGACAACAGGGGCGCCTCAATGAGGTTTTCACCCTTGCCATCTTCCTTAAGCGCCTCAGAGAGGTTTTCACTCAAGGATCTTTTCGAATCTCTCTTTTTTTTTTTTTTTTGAAAGACAATAGGGGCGCCTCAATGAGGTTTTCACCCCTACCACCTGCCTTGGACGCCTCAGAGAGGTTTTCACCCAAGGATCTTTATTATTTTTTTATTTTATTTTATTTTTTTAATCTTTCAGGGTATGCCCAAAGCAGAGGCAGAACCCTTCTCTATGACCATCACTGGTTTCTCCATAGTTTTGATGAAATCTTGTCTTGAGAGAGGCTTCCTGTAGATCTTCAAGCGATGCCCATTGACAAGCATGGGGATGGCTTCCTCATCAATGGTTCGAATAAGAACAGATCCATTGTCATGGCATTTTTCCACTGCATATGGTCCTAGCCATCTGGTTCTCAGCTTCCCCTTGAAATCTTTGTATCTGGAGTCATACAACAAGGCCCAATCTCCCGGCTGGAATTGCTTGTCATGGAGGTGTTGGTCATGCCACACCTTTCTCTGAATTTGAACCACTTCTGAGTGAAGGAGGGCCTGCATCCGGTGCTCGTCCAGTCCATTCAGTTGCAATAACCTTTCTTGTTGTGCATGGCTGAGATCTAGGTCCAGCTGAGCTGCCATCCTCAAAGTGTTGTACTCAAATTCAATGGACAGCAAAGCTTTCTTCCCATAGACCAGCTCATAAGGTGTGAAGCCGGTGGTGGTCTTCCATGTGGTGTTGTAAGCCCATGTGGCCTCAACCAGGCGATCTGCCCAGTCCTTTCTGCTGCTGCTCACCACCTTAGTCAAGATCCCTTCTAAGGCTCTATTGGTGACTTCCACCTGCCCATTTGCTTGAGGGTGATAGGGGGTGGAAGTCCTATGCTTGATCTTGTGATGAGCTAGTAGATCTTCAACTAGGTTGGATGTGAACTGGCTCCCTTGATCGGTGACCAGCTCTCTTGGGTAGCCAAACTTGTAGAAGATGTTTTCTCTTAAGAACTCGGCCACCTTCTCTTCTGTTGCTGCTTTGATTGCTTTAGTCTCTACCCACTTTGTCGGGTAGTCAGTACACACAATGATGTAAGACCTTTGCCTTGAAGGAGGGTTGATTGGACCCACAAAGTCCATACCCCACTTCTCAAATGGCCCAAGAGTCACTTGAGGTTAGAGAGGCATCTCATCCCTTTGAGTCGGTTTCCCCATTCTTTGGCATTGGTCACATTGGCTGATATATCTTTTGACATCTTGATGAAGTGTGGGCCAATAGTAGCCTGCCTACAGGATTTTGAAGGTAGTCCTCTTTGCTGCAAAATGTCCTCCACAAGGCTCATCATGACAGGTGAGGAGGATATCAAAGACTTCCTCCTCCCTTACACAACGCCTTAAGATCTGATCGGGGCCAAGCTTAAATAGATTTCCCCCGATCCAAGTAAATGAGGCACTTTTTCTGATGATTCTGCTCTTCTCTTTTGAAGATAGGTGCGGAGGGAACTGTGCTGAAACAAGGTAGTTTGCTATATCAGCAAGCCATGGAGAGAGTGCTGAGATAGCAAACAGATGTTCATCGGGCATCTGGTCATCCACTGTCCCATCCTCATCTGCAGACAAATCCAATCTAGATAAAAGGTCAGCAACAACATTTTCTTTACCTGGTTTGTCAACAATGGTCAAATCAAACTGCTGCAACAAAAGTAACCATCTAATAATACGAGCATTCACATCTGGTTTATTCATTAAATATCTAATTGCAGCATGGTCTGTATGTACAAATGTTTGATAGCCAGTGATATAATGTCGGAACTTGTTCAGTACATGGACCACAGCCAAAAATTCTTTCTCAGTTACAGTGTAATTCAGTTCAACTTTGGACAAGTTTTTGCTAACAAAGTAAATGGCATATGGAAGTTTCTGTTCAACTTGTCCTAAAGCTGCACCTATGGCTTTGTTCGAGGCATCAGTGTGGATGTGGAAAGGTAGGGCCCAGTTTGGACCTCTCAAGATTGGGGCTGACACCAACTTGTCCTTCAATTCATTCAAAGCCCTCTGACAATCGTCAGTCCATTTAAACTCCACATCTTTCGCCAACAGGCCAAACAATGGCGAGGCTAGCTTGCTGAAGTTTTTAATGAATCTCCTGTAATACCCTACTAATCCTAAGAAACTCCGAACATCCCTTACCTTTTGAGGAGGTGGAACCTTCTTGATGAGAGCAATTTTGTTAGGATCCACCTGTAACCCTTGGCAAGAAATGGTATGGCCTAGCACAGTCCCTTCAGTCATCAGGAATTCACATTTTTCAGGACTAAGGGACAGGTTCATCTCAATGCATTTGGTTAGGACCTTTCCCAGATTGGACAATGCTTCCTGGAAGTTGGACCCATAAGGAGTGAAGTCATCCATATAGATTTCCACCGCATCATGGACCAGCTCCGAGAAGATGCTCAAGACAGCTCTCTGGAAGGTAGCAGGAGCATTGCATAGCCCAAAGGGAAGAACTCGGTAGGCAAAGGTACCCCAAGGACAAGTGAAGGTGGTCTTATCTTGGTCTTCCGGGCTGATTTGGATTTGGTTGTACCCGCTAAACCCATCCAGGAAAGAGAAGAACTTCTTTCCTGCCAGTCCATCCAACACTTGATCTATGAAAGGTAGAGGGAAATGGTCTTTCTTGGTAGCTTTGTTCAGTTCTCGGTAGTCCACACAGATTCTCCACTTCCCATTCTTCTTGGGAACCAACACCAGAGGGGACACCCATTCACTATCTGAGATGGGGTAAATGAATCCGGCATCCAACAGTTTTTGCAATTCTTCCTTGACAATGTCCTTAAGGGCTGGGTTCATTCTCCTCTGAGGTTGCCTAACCGGTTTACAATCCTCCTTGATGTATATGTGATGGGTACAGACCGAGGGATGGACTCCTTTCATCTCCTTATAGCTCCAAGCAAAAACATCTAGGTGACTGGCCAACAGGCTACACAGCTCCTTTTCCTAGGAAGGAGATAGGGAGGAGCTGGTTTTTAACGTTCTCTCAGGGCCGAACTCCACATTCTTGACTCTGGGAGTGACAGGTTTGGTTGTACAAAGATCCACTAAGGTGCTGGCTTGGGCATCCTCCACCAATTTCTCTAAGGATAGTGCACTAGAAGGTGGATTCTGGATCAAGGTCTCAATCAAGTCATCCTCGGTTGGGGGGTCTCTTCTAGTGGTATCTAGGGTGCACAAAGGTGCTGAGTACACTTCATCCTCTTCTCCTTCCTCCAACCAAAGTGGTAAGTCATGCTCTAAGGAAGGTTGGGCAGGAGGATATAGGACTAGCTGCTTGGACATAGGACCATTTTTGATGGTCATGTTTCCTGCACGACAACTTATGTAAGCATCTGCAGTGGCTAACCAAGGCCTTCCCAAAATAAGGGGATATCCAGTAAGCTTTGCCTTGGGTTGCAGAACCAAGAAATCTGCAGGGTATTCCCAAGAGTCAACAGAGACCAAGACATCCTCCACAATCCCTTCGGGAGTCACAGTGGAGCGATCTGCTAGTTGCAGTACTGTCGAGGTCTTCCTCAACGAACCCTGAAGATTGAGTTTGAGCATGGTATCCCTGGTCATCACATTAATGGCAACCCCCAAAACAATCAAGGTGTGAGGTATGATGGTGCCATTGATGTGGACATCTACTACAGGACTCCCAGGATCTAGGTACTTTGGGCAGATGACTTGTCCTAACATAAGGTCAGACAGTTGTCCTAATACATTGATGGTTGAAGCATCTCTCTTTCGCCTGCCTGGGTGTTTAAAACACTTTTCCTTAACCAGTTTGTTGTATATAGGCACATCCTTGATGGCTTGGAGAAGTGGTATTTTCACACACAATTGCTTGAGCTCTCCCAAAAGCTCATCCTCTTCTGGGTTGGGTTGTGTGGTGGCTGTTAGTCTCTCAGGAAAGGGTGGAATAGCCTTTGGTTCACTTTCCTGTTTATCTTCCTCATCCTCTGGGGGAGGAGGTTGGCGATCCGGAAGAGTCTTTCCAGATTGAAGATTGATTTCCTGGATCTCCACAGCATAAGTAGGGCATGATGTTTCCCTAGTGTATACCTGCTGGGCCTGTCTATTGTTGGGGTTCGGGTTCGGTTGAGCAGGTATTTGAGGTTGCCTTGGAGGAGCAGGAGGTAATGGTTGAGGTTGAACTAGTGGTGGAGGCAAAATGGCAGGAGGAGTGTTGTACTGGGGCCTCCACCCCGACTGAGGTGCATTCCACTGAGGCTGTGGCTGGGCATGTGAGTGATAGGAATGAGTAGTGGGTTGAGTAGGGTACTGAGGTGGATAAGACCATGGAGGAGGCATAGACCAGGAAGGATGAGCAGGGGGACCCCAGGAAGGCATAGGAGTCGATTGGTTGGGGTTGTAATAAGCTTGAGGTGCCCCTTGCATCCCCTGCTGGTAAGGTCTAGGTCTTTGTGGCCTCCTTTGGTTGAGGTAATAGAGAGGTTCAGTGGGAGCTTCTGTCCCTTGGTACATGGCTTTAAATCCAGGTAAGGTTGGTCATTGGTTTGTGGGATGGTCCTCCTCACAAATGAAACACACTTCAACCGAATGCAATGGGCATTCGTTCTTAGGGTGTCTCCTTGTACATCTAGGGCAGAAGATAGCCAAGGCTCTCTCAGCTTCTTCCTTCTTCTGCTGGATCCTGAATGTGTCCAGTTGCATGGCAATGGTCTGTCTCACCTCACTCTTAAGATCTTCTAATTGATTTGCAAACTCATGTTTGGAGAAAGGGACACCAGCTGAGAGGAGGTTTCCTCTACCTCGTTTCCGAGCTGCCCTGGAGTGGTTTCTAAACACAGTCTTGATGTCCTCATAAGGCAGTTGGTAAATATCCCCCCCAGCTAACATGTGAAGGGTATCTAAGAGGTCTTCAGGGACTCCTCGGAGTAGGACCAACTTGAGGGATTCAGGGTCAAGTGTGCACCTGGCCCGCTTATAGCTAAGTTGGAACCTCTCCTCATAATCCTCTAAGGACTCATCATTTCCCATAGTCATCTGAAAGATTTCTCCCTTGGTTTCCTTGGACCTACAGTAGTCCCGGTACTTGGTATTGAAAGCTTGCTGCATCTGAGCCCAAGTAGTGATACTATTCCCAGGTAAGCCCATGAACCAGCGTAATGCTGCATCCTTAAGAGTGGAAGGGAAGAGTTTTAGCTTCTGCTCATCTTCAGTATAGTCATAGGTTCTACAAAGGACAGCAAACTCAAACAGGAAGGTATCAGGATCTTCAGTAGTCAGTCCATGGAAGTGAGGTAAAGCGGAGGGGCTAATGTTCTTCATTTTCATCTCTCCATTGGTCTCTCGGATGGGAAAGGCACCTTCTATTCTCTCATCTTCTCTTCTATTGTCAACCATAGCTTCAGATGGGATGGTCTCTAATTCTTCTTCTGCTATAGGATCTTCGTATATCTCAGGAGGTTCACCTATAGGTTCTTCTGGATCACTGTCACCGAAGAAGAGAGAAGGGTGACTCAGTGATGTGGTGGGGGTGTTGGGTAAGAATTTGCCTGTTTTATCTCGATTCCTACGAGGCATGAAATGGAAAGACTTTTTTGATTGCTTTTGTTTTTTTCTTCTTTGGTACCTGCAAAACTAAAACAGATTGATCTACAACTAAATATCTTACTGAAATAAAGATGCAGAAGTAAATTGAAAGCAGGAAAGAACTAATCTACTTTGCTCAAATGAAATTGCAGGAATGGAAATGCTAGTCTACGCTTGCAGAATTGAAAGACTAATCTACGCTTGCAGAAATGAAATTGCAGAATTGAAATGCTAATCTATGAAAGCAGGAAATGCTAATCTATGAAAGCAGGAAATGTCTATGCTACTTTTGCAGAATGGAAATGAAATAAACTACTTAGCAGAAGGCAAGAGTAAGAAAATAGAAGAAAAGCAACAATTACTAATACTCTGACGCTTCCCCGGCAACGGCGCCAAAAAGATGGTGGGCTCCAGTATTGTAGCAATAATGCTACAACTCCTGGAGCTTCCTATCTCTAATTTTATCAACCCGGTAGTTCGTAACAAACTTGGAAGCGACGGTGCTGTATGCACAAGTACTAGCTCTTGTCGCAGTTGTCACTTGGTCAGCTGGCACAAGTCTGCTAGGGCTCAAGCCAACTTCTATATGTTCTCAGAAGAAGCTTTTTAAATGATGAACGAAGGCTATCTCAGAGGAAATTAACCTACTTTGCAAGAATGAACTGAAAGCCAACCAAACGTGGAAACCCTAGTAAACCCTAATCTGAGTAGTTTAATCTCTATGATGCAATGGAGGGAGTGCAAACTTCTAGAAATGATGCCATTACTTCTAGTGATATGAGATGCATGAATTTAAACTACTTCTACTTAAGAGAACATTGTTTTTATATTTTTGCTTAAGTGGTTGGAGTTATTATGACTTTGTTTCTTATTATGGTTTGACTGTGCAGGGGGAGTTCGGAGGGAAGGAAGGCTGGAAAATGGTCATGAAGGCTGGGAGAGGTTCCAGGTATCTCTAACACCATTCCACAGAAGTCCACAACGTTGAGGTGCTGGGCAACCGACTTTGCAGGCTTCTACAGGATGTCTGCAGGGGATCCTACAGGAAGCTCAGGATTTCTACAGGAAGTCTGCTAACTTCTACAGGATGTTCTACAGTTGGAGTTTTGGGTGATGGAGGAGTCGAGGAGATGTATGGGTGAATAGGTAGGATGAAAAGGGAGCTTTTGATGGCTCAGGGACAGAGAGATCAGATGGAGAAAGAGTGGGTAAAGTTGGTTGGTGGATAGAAGGGTGGAAGCAATGAAAAGCCAAAAAGATGGAGCTACGTGAAAAGTGGAAGGGTTGGAAGGCAAATGAGCTGAGCAGAGGATGAGTAGGTGAATTTAGGCGTGGTTGAGAAGAAGAAGAAGATAATAGAGTGATACTACGTAGTGTAAAGGAAACAAATCTGCAAAAAACCGAGAATTCATCAACCTATCTTCACTGTGTTATTAAACCAACGAACAGCAATGTAAACTTCAGAGAGAAATCGTGCATGGTGTTGGAACGAAGAAGTAGTGCTCAAGATCAGAATGCATGGATAGATCTACAATTGAAATGACTGTGTTGCAGCTTGCATGAACGTATAAGACTGCGTTTTTTTGGTGGTTGGTACGGTCTACACTCCCAATCTCTAAACAGAGATGGCAGTGAGTGCACTGTCAACCTTTTCTTGGAGCTCTAATGAATGCTAATCCTCCTACTCTAATCTAAGCTACTGAAATCACTTTAACCATAAACTAATCCTACTCAATCACATTAAAGAAATTAAATCAGCAGACTGTGTTTTCCAAATGCATGTCAAAGCAAAGAAATGAAGTGCTGAAAGGAAAGACTAGTAACAATACAAGGAAAAGGAGGTCTATTGCTCTCAGGTTGGGCCCTAACCTGAGAGCTATAGCTCCCTTAAGAACTCAGAATTGAATCCAAAGCTGCCTGCCTTTATTAAATAATCATAGCCAAGAGTCTAACAACATGCCAAAACTGGCTTACAAAAAGCAAAAACCGAGCTGTAGCTCATGCTTAGAAATTGCAACAGTAAGTCAAAAGTTCAAAAAGCTCCTATCAAAGGCTACGGCCTCAATATTTATACATGATGAGGGACAAGCTAGCTTCCTCAATTAGTGGAGTTTGGCTGCCTAACTGAAAGTAAACTGTTGTTCCTGTAGAATCCGTTGGCTGCCTTTTAGCTCGGTGGGGACAGTTGTTGGAGCTCGGAGTTAGGGTGGAGATCACGAGGGAAGTCATTCAAGACTGTGGACAACCTCCCTATAAACCTACAATGCCACCTTTGTTGTCTCCTTGTGTCCTTCTGCGTGGTCTTTGCTCCATTTAATGCCAAAAAAACCTGAAATCATCATGTATTAGCCACATAGATATAATGCCTGCCCTTCTTCCTACAAATAACACGAATATACTAAGAAATGATGCATAAGTGATAAAAGATGAAGGGTTGAGCAAGGTAAGTAGGCCAAATGAGCCCAAATTGTTACCAAAAATTGGGGCTCATCACGTGCTCTTTTGCCTCTTTTGCCTCTTTTGTTGCTTTGCTCAATTTTGCCTTCAAGCTCCTTATCCGGGCCCTTGCACTCATATTTTGTGTCCTGTAATGATAAGCCATGTGTCTCAGCAAAGCATGGTCCTTGTCAGACTTGTCTAGCAGCCTCTCCAAGTGCATGTTAATGCTCTCGAGATGGGCCTCCCCGTCCTCATTGATCTCTTGCTCCAATGATGTGAGCTCAACTCTTCTTCTTTGTGCAGCTTGGCGATGCTCTCGAATGTTTTGTAGCTCCATGATTGCCCGCTGATCCTCTAACTGTTTGTTTCTATGCTCCAGGTACTTCATGTTCCACTTAGCCCTCTCCAAGTCAAGGGATAAGGCCTCAATCACTGATTGCTGCTCGTGGATGATCTCTCTAAGCTCTGCATTTGTAGGTTCTGTATCTATCTCATCATCATGAAGGAGAACAAATTCTATCTCTCGTTCACCTAATGGCTCACCTGAAGGCCCCTAATCATGCATGGGCTCCTTACCTTTATCCTGTTCCTGTGTCGTCGATGTAGGAAGCGAGGCCCCTTCCACCCCGGGTGGAGATAACACTCGCTTTGCCGCTGCAAACAAATGTCTACTGCCTCTTTGATAGGTAATGAATATTGGCATCGTAGCGGCCTCATGGCGTTCATACTGATGAGAGGGACCACCTATCTCATGCTCTGCCTCTGATACTACCTATGGAGTGCTGAAGAAGTCACGGGAGATGAAGTCCTCCCAAGAAATGCCCTGCAATCCCAACTGATGATCCACCAAAATCCGGATAAGAGCAAAGTGATAAACACTGTTGAGTTGCTGCTGAGGGGTCTTATGCTGCATGAAATTTTTCATCCTCTCTATGTTCTCGCAAATGAAAAATGGGAGGTTCATCATCCACACTGTGGTAAAGTGCATAGGCAACCTGATGTGATAGGCATATAGGCAAGAAAACCTCCCCTCACAATTGAAGTACTTCATGATCAATTTCATGAGCGGAGCATACTCATCTTTCAAAAATCTGAATGGGAAGACTCTTGTGAGATGCCTCAAACAACTGGCCTTAATGTAAGGCTCATAATTATTCCTATCCACCTTCTTCTTCTTATGCCACTATTCTCCAACATTTGGTATGCCTGTTGCCACTGAGATAGTTTCGGGTGTCAATGTGAAGGTGACCCCGGCCAAGATGGATTGACCTCCATGTAGGTGAAGCATAAATAGACGGGCCAACTCATGATGAACTCTGACATTTGCCACCCTTTGACAAAATTCAAAACATGCTAGGTGCTGGAAACATGACATAGCAAGAGGGCATGCCTGCAATTTAGTGAGGGTGTTTGGCTCATCCCTAAAATGTTTTCCACTCCTGTGATGTCTCCTGGGGGCCTGTTCTCCTGAAGCTGTATCACTGTGAGTTTCCACCTCATACTATGATGAACCCTCAGATGCCATGACTACTGTTTATAAACTGTATTTAGGCTGCCCCTTTGATGATGGTGAAGCTGGGTGTTGTTTGTGATATCTGCCACCAAGGGGAACAATGAAACAAAGGGAGTATTAGGAGGGGAGTAATGTATGGGAATAGGGGTTGTAGGGAGAATTTTCTTTAGGGATATGTAGGGGTTTTAGGTATTTTTACAGGTTAGGGTTTGGGGTTGTAATTCAGTAATAGGAGGAAGGGAAAGGGAATATGATTTTGGTAGTGTTAGGGTATTGATAATAGGAAAAATGGCATAGGGGAATAAGGAACAGGGGTAAGGTAGGGAAAATAAAGCCTTGGAAGCAACAACACAATGGTACAATCCTGCAAAATGGTTTTTTGGTGTCTTCTTGTGGTTAATTTTATGAAATTTTTTGCATTTAATCACAGGCAATAAACCACCATATCTTTATCAAATTTGATGCACAAGTGAGTTTATGGAGCCTACCTTGCAATTTATGTGCTTCATAAAAACATTTGAGGGAGTTTGTCAAATTCTGGGTGCTTTGTCTCTGTGCACTGCATGCAAAACCCAGTGCCCCGTGCTTTGGGTGTGTGCCGCGCCAGTTAAGAATTTGCACTACGGGCGGGCTCTGTGTTCGCCGCGCCCCTGCGTCTATGCATCGCGCACCTACGACTTTGCAATGCTTGATTACGCGCTTGCACACCCACGACTTTGCAATGCTTTCCTTCTGCCTTTGATTGCACAATGACTTGGATTTAGGTGGGAGTTTGTATATAAATATTTGGAAGTGATGGGTTACATTTTTCTTTTTCAAAAAACCCATTTTCTAATGTTTATGTTTGACACTTTTTCACTGACTTTAAAACAACCCTGATTTTCACTTTTCCTCTGAATTTTGGCTCAAGTGATGAAATTTTCGGCACTCTTTGCAGGGATTGCTTGACAGGACATTTGGCCATGGAAACCATGACTGCACTTGAAGAAATAAACTGAAGACCTTTTTGAAAATTTTGTCACCAATAACACTGTTTGACTTTTCTTCAAAACAGAGTTTTGAAGAACAGTCGAAGCTTATCAATATGACGATGAAACTATGTGAATCATTACTTTGTAAGGGCATCACTCTAGCCTGCATGGCTTTACTGGATATATTTAAAGACCAAATTGATTTAATCCCTAGAGCTAATGACTGAAAATGACCTTTGTCCATTAAAGGACCAGACCTTGACTATCATGGACTTTGGTGATCATTGACACAAGACCTAAGACAACAGGGGCCAAACATGAGGGGAAATGACTAGCATGACCTTCTCCGTTAGATCATGGCATGCCCCAAGCGGAATGTAGCTTAGTGAATGGAGCGGGACACCTAAAAATGAAATGCATAAAGAGTTTTGATCTCTGACAGAGGGCTGACCAGACCGACTCTAGCATTGGCTGCAATGGGGGATGGTAGCTCCTTGGAGGTGCCAAGAACAACATATCTCTAGAAGAGCTAGACAGTGCCTTCGTCCATTGGGCTATGGAGTCCATTATTCCGACAAACCAACATGACTCAATTTATTGACTGAAACTGACTCAATGAAAACTGACATGACTGAAAAAATTTGACTCTAACAAACTAACTCAAAATACTGAGAACTGAACTTAAAACTTAAAGCTTGGTGGTAGTACATGACCACCTGCATTTCTTACAAGACTATATATCATCTAACTATATCAAACTGTCAATGTAACCAATCAGGAAGATGGCTTCTTGACTGATTCTTCCAATCAGATCTTCTGGTCAACAATTGATACTGGTAACTGGGCCTCCAAAAACATAATTGACAATGATCTCATTCATCACTCAATACTGCAATAATGACCTTCACTGCTGACTGTAACAGATTTTCCATTGGATCTTGAAAAACATGAAAATTTACCTCTTGCTGAGGAAACAAGATGTCTTTTTCTTTTGATTCTAATCTTCCTTCATAATGTACTTCAGAAAAACTATGTTCCTGATCCTCAAAAAATTCTGAACAAGCAGATGAGCGGATTTCCTCTTCAAAGAACACTTCAAAACATGAAACATTTGAGGAAGAGTCTGAAAGAAAATGCTGAATGTTCTGCTCTTCGGTAGCCTGAATGTATTGTAGGTCACCTTCAATGATATGACAGCCATATTGTTTTTACATTCATCAATCATGAGAAAAGAAACTTCGAATGATTCTTGAAACCCAAGCATGACATTTCTATCATCTACCAATGATTCATCCAAGGAACCTTTTTCACTTACTTGAACAAAATTCTCATCTTTCTGTTCATGAGCTGACTGGATTACCTCTTCATGAAGACTGTGTTCTGATGAAATGAGAACATTTGGATCCAAAACTCTGTCTTCTTCATCCTAGATGATTTCAGCAGCAGAGTTCTCTTTCATGGGGCTTAGTGTAAGGTTTTCTTGGTCACCATAATCCGAATCTGGATTTGAAAGCGTTGACTTAGCGTTATCACATTCTGAAAGTAGAACTGGACTTCCGTGCATGATGTCTTCTTCTATGGACAGATCCAAAACGACACTTTTTCTTTCATTACTTTCAGCCATATGGAATTCTTAAACCTGCTGATCTATAAAGCTGTTCATCGGACTGTCATCCTTTTCAAAAGAGGAAAAAGTTTCACCAACACTTTCTTGACCATGTGTGCACTGCAAATCCGCTTTATTTTGAGCTGGAACATAACCATGCAAGAGTTGACCTATCTCGTCTTCAAACAAAGGAGATAAGACCTTTTGTTTCCTTTCGCTCAAACAGTGACTGTCTTCATTAATTTCAAGTGAAGGTGTATATAAATATTCCTCATAGTGCTGATCCATTTCATGTAATTCCTGTTGACTTTCAAGATGCAAAATTATTTCCTCTTCCACCGTACTACAATCTTGATCATGCTGCAAATTTTCATGATCGACTTTACGCTACTGAAAGGGATTTTCATCCAGGGCTTCCATGATCTCATCATCCATAAAATTATCATCCTCATAGTATTTTTCAAGGCTTTCAATAAAAGTAGAAGCATGTTTGCAACAGTCATGAACTAGATTTAATGATGGATAAGAGTCTTTATATCTTTCAATGAACATGGCATGAAAATCCTTTAAACAGTAAATACAAGTAGGTGGCAAACTTTCATACCAAGATTGGGCTTCACCTTCCAGAGTGGCCAGGAATATCTTCATTAAGCAATCTTAAGGAAAATCAACCTTCAACTTGCGAATATGCATGTGAAATCGAACTAGATGTAAAGCAGCGTCCTTCTTACCATCATCTTTAAACGTAGGCAAATTCCTTGACCAATCTACTTTTGGAATCTTATTTGGAAAGCCTGGAATGTGATCTCGACTCATGGGAGCGTATCTTCTTGCAATCCACTCCATTTTAAAAAAAATCTCAAAGCTACTGATCCCTCTGCAGCGAAGTCACCATGAAGCACCAGTTGCTGGATTCTTCAGTGAAAGGAGTCACCAGGTGAATGATTTCAGTTGCCTTCTTATGTCTGATCATTGTTCACCATCAACAATCAGCTCTGAACTGGAGATATGTACTGGGGCAAAACAATCTTCAAGCAAACCATTTTCTTCCCCAGTAGAGTCACCACTATGTTAGAGCCTAAATCTGCCCTAGGCTGAAGGAAGGCAAAGTTCAGGGTAACCACAAACCATGCTCGGTCTAGTAGCTATCCCTACCAGAATAGGAGAGGGATCTCTCTGAGTCACGCTTAGTGAATAGATAAGAAAAAAAAGGTCTAAGATGACTTATAGTTAAGTATTGATCTTAGGCTAGTAAGTGAATAGGGATACAAGAAACAATTTTTTATGAATGACTGAGCTTCTGGGATGGTATGGGACCAACGGTCAGAAAAGAACAAAGAATGTAATACGAAGGCATAGACTACTTCGTGAGGAAAGGCAGGCAAAAAGTGTAGCAATTTAGTTTGAAATAACGCGGAATGGAGAGATTGTTTAGGAGAGTCAAAAGGGCATAGGAACATGAATCCTTTTCAACAGAAGAAGAACACTAAACATGAAATTTTCGAAGCCAAAGCTTTAGCCTCGGCTTGTCTCCTTCCCAAGCTATGGAAAAGGTATGTGGATGAGACTAATGTCATCTAGTCCCATGGCCTAGAAGAGTTGGATATCTTCTTCAACCACCTCAACTGTCAGTCCTCGGCCATTAAGTTCACCATGGAAAAAGAGGTCAATGGTTGCCTCCCTTTCTTGGATATTCTTATATCGAGGAATATAGACGGTTCTCTCTCCCACTCAGTATTCCAGAAGAAAACACATACTGAGCAGTATCTTCATGCCGATTCCCATCATTTCCCCACTCAAAAGTTGGGTGTTCTTAACACCCTCGCCACTCGTGCCCTTAGGATTTCTGATAGGGAGAGTTTCGAGAAGGAGAAATCCCATCTCCTTAATGTCTTTGTGGAGAATGGCTATAGTAGGCGCCTAGGTCAGAAGGCTTTCCTCAAAGCCTCTAAAAATGCGTTAATCGATAAAGAACCTAAAGAGCGTCGACTAGGTGTCCATCTTCCCTATGTCCAAGGAACCACGGACATGATTTCTCAGATCCTTAAGAAGTGTGATATTTCCTCAACCTTCAGGCCCCTCAACACTATTCGCAAATCCCTCCGATCGGTGAAAGATCCCATAGATCCTAAAGATATGAAGGGTGTCTACTTGATCCCTTGTTCCTGTGGGACACCCTATATCGGGGAAACAGGGCGCTCCATTCAGCAAAGGATCAGTGAACATGCAGCTGACCTAAGACATGGCAGAACCAAGTCTTCAGCGTTAGCAGAGCATGCAGAAAAGACCAAGCATCAGGTGTGTATTGAGGAGGCCAAAGTTATTGCCAAGGTTGTGCAGTTCCATCACCGTAAATTCAGGGAAGCTATTGAAATTGAAAAAGGGCCGAACAATCTCAATAGAGATGACGGCTGGAAGATCAGTAGTTGCTGGATCCCTGCCCTTTCTTCCTAGTCTTGTTTTTTTCTAGCTTTCGATGTTCTCTCTTTATTTCGCGGATCTTTTTCCTTGATGCCTTGTCTTCATCCTAGAGTTTCTCCTTTTGACTCGGTATAATTATTTATTCATTTATTTTTTAAGTTAATAGTATTCTATTATTATTAGTATTATTAGTATTATTTATTATTATTTTTATTCTTAATTAAACTATATATATATATATATATATATATATCTATATATATATATATATATATATATATATATATATATATATATATATATATATATATATATAGATATATATATGGTTATTCTTATTAATTTTTAATTTTAATTTTATTGCTATTATCTTTATTTTTTACTTTTATTTTTATTTTTATTTTTTATTTATTCTTTATTTATTCATTTTGATTTATTTGTTTGTTTATTTATTCATTAGTATTATTAATTTAAAAAAAATAAAAATAAATAAATTAATTAATTAATTAATTAATAAATAAATAAATTAATAAATAAATAAATTAATAAATAAAATTATTTCTATTTTTATTATTTATCTGTTTATTTTATTATTTTACTTTATTTTATTTTTATTTATTTATTTAATTATTTATTAATTGGTTTGTTTCTATTTATTTTTATTTTTATTTCTATTTATATTTTTTATTTTTATTTTTATTTATTTTTTTTTTCTTTTTTTTTTTTTTTTTTAATTAATTAATTAATTTTTTTTTTTTTTTTTTTTTAATTAATTAATTAATTAATTTTATTTATTTATTTATTTATTTATTTTTTACTTATTTATTTATTTATAATTTTTCGATCCATTATTTTTATTAACTCTAACTAACTTTTATATGTTATTTATAATTATACAACTTATCCCCCTTTTTCTAGCTAATTGGTAATTTTTAATTAACAAACTATACCCCTTTTTAAGTAACCTTAAACACCATTTAAATTAATTTTTATATATTTTTTTTGGTCTCCTAATATAATTAATTTTGACTCTGGTCCTATAGTCAAAAGTAGTCGTTAGTCATGATAGTCGTTGGAGGCTCTGCTCAAACTATTTAACATGCTAAGCTGGATCTGTCTCTTCAACTTGTCCTGACGATGAACCACACTAGTTGGTTCGAAACGCGTCAACAAATGTTTTATCTTGTGATTTATGCCGAAGAATTTCTCTTAAACTTGATATGGATCACAGAAGCCTCAATTCAACAAATGAAATTTTCCCTCAGGTAGAGCAATAAAATTGAATTCTACCTTATCTAACTCAGAAAATTTCACTGGAAATGAACATGAATTGAATTATGAAACATAACGAAATACATATGAAAACATAAGAGACAAATTTTCTACACTCATAACCACATGAATCTCATGAAATAGAGCCACTGCCTTTCATTAATTCTCTGTCAAAATATACAGTGAAGAAACAAAGTTTCTTTCGCACAGTCTCCCAGAAGTTACAAGCCAACCAACCCTTCACAAATGGTTTGCATACAATATATAGAATGTGCCATGAAGAGATAGAATGCCCGAGGGTTTGGGAGTTACTTGAATCATTACAAAATGGAGATGAAGAGCCAACCATCAGCTACAGGTGCAGCATTACAAACATGACAAATGGCTTGGGTGACCGTTTGCCTTCCTTTGCCACTTGTATAGAAGCCAATCTGGAGTGAAAATACTTTAATTGTCGCCTTAGGTGCCAAAAAACAGAAATGTGGATGAGCGGGCCCACTTGGAGAAGTCGTGAATCGAAATTTCGTGAAACGGAAGTAAAATTGGGCTTTTCTCCTATATGCACCGCGCCATTTTCTGTGTGCGTTGCACCACTTTGGAGCCTGTTTTGAGGTACTTTCAGGAGTCCAAAATGTGCGCACGTGTACTTGTTGGAAAGAATGTCCTGTCTACTTTCTAAACCGAGTGGAATTTCTGAATTTGGTGCTCATTTGCCCCTCCAAATCTTCATTCTCCCAAGACTGCTTCCTATGTGTCAAAAAAGGGGCAGAGAGGCCATTGTTTGGGTGTTTTTGACCTCCAGGAGACTTAGATCTTGCCCAAATTTCTTTTCCAAGCACCAGTAGTCGTGATTTTCCATGCTGAATCCAAAAATTCAAACCATTCTTCATTTGGAGCTCCCAATTTTTAGCGTCGCGCGCACAGGGAGAAAAAACCTGTGTTTTGCCCAAAAATTTGTCATGTGACCAAAATTTCCCCAAATTCCTTGAAATTTGGGCTGGAGGTTCTCTATGGGGTGCTATGTTGTGCCAAAGAAGCCTCAGCCAAGATTTGAATCTGATCTTTCTCTTTTGCCTCTTTTGCCTCTTTTGTTGCTTTGCTCAATTTTGCCTTCAAGCTCCTTATCGCGGCACTTGCACTCATATTTCGTGTCCTGTAATGATAAGCCATGTGTCTCAACAAAGCATGGTCCTTGTCAGCCTTGTCTAGCAGCCTCTCCAAGTGCATGTTAACGCTCTCGATATGGGCCTCCCGGTCCTCATTGATCTCTTGCTCCAATGATGTGAGCTCAACTCTTCTTCTTTGTGTAGCTTGGCGATGCTCTCGAATGTTTTGTAGCTCCATGATCACCCGCTGATCCTCTAGCTATTTGTTTCTCTGCTCCAGGTACTTCATGTTCCATTTGGCCCTCTCCAAGTCAAGGGATAAGGCCTCAATCACTGATTTCTGCTCCTGGATGATCTCTCTAAGCTCTGCATTTGTAGGTTTTGTATCTATCTCATCATCATGAAGGAGAACGAATTTTGTCTCTCGTTCACTTGATGGCTCACCTGAAGGCCCCTCATCATGCATGGGATCCTTACCTTTGTCCTGTTCCTGTGTCGTCGATGTAGGAAGTGAGGCCCCTTCCACCCCGGGTGGAGATAACACTCGCTTTGCCGTTGCAAACAAATGTCTACTACCTCTCTGATAGGTGATGAATACTTGCATCGTAGCGGCCTCATGGCATTCATACTAATGAGAGGGACCACCTATCTCATGCTCTGCCTCTGACATTACCTGTGGAGTGCTGAAGAAGTCACGGGAGATGAAGTCCTCCCAAGAAATGCCCTGCAATCTCAACTGATGATCCACCAAAATCCGGATAAGAGCAAAGTGATAAACACTGTTGAGCTGCTGCTGAGGGGTATTATGTTGCATGAAATTTTTCATCTTCTCTATGTTCCCACAAATGAAAAATGGGAGGTTCATCATCCACACCCTGGTAAAGTGCATGAGGAACCTGATGTGATAGGCATATAGGCGAGAAAACCTCCCCTCACAACTGAGGTACTTCATGATCAATTTCATGAGCGGAGCATACTCATCTTTCAAAAATCTGAATGGGAAGACTCTTGTGAGATGCCTCAAACAACTGGCCTTAATGTAAGGCTCATAATGATGCCTATCCACCTTCTTATTCTTATGCCACTATTCTCCAACATTTGGTATGCCTGTTGCCACTGAGATAGTTTCGGGTGTCAATGTGAAGGTGACCCCGACCAAGATGGACTAACCTCCATGTAGGTGAAGCACAAACAGACGGGCCAACTCATGATGAACTCTGACATTTGCCACCCTTTGACAAAATTCAAAACATGTTAGGTGCTGGAAACATGACATAGCAAGAGGGCATGCCTGCAATTTAGTGAGGGTTTTTGGCTCATCCCTAACATGTTTTCCACTCCTGTGATGTCTCCTGGGGGCTTCTTCTCTTGAAGCTGTATCACTGTGAGTTTCCACCTCATACTATGATGAACCGTTAGATGCCATGACTACTATTTATAAACTGTATTTAGGCTTCCCCTTTGATGATGGTGAAGCTGGGTGTTGTTTGTGATATCTGCCGCCAAGGGGAACAATGAAACAAAGGGAGTATTAGGAGGGGAGTAATGTAATGGGAATAGGGGTTATAGGGAGAATTTTGTTTAGGGATATGTAGGGGTTTTGGGTATTTTGACAGGTTAGGGTTTGGGGTTGTAATTGAGCAATAGGAGGAAGGGAAAGGGAATATGAGTTTGGTAGTGTTAGGGTAGTGATAATAGGAAAAATGGCATAGGGGAATAAGGAACAGGGGTAAGGTAGGGAAAATAAAGCCCTGGCAACAACAACACAATGGCACAATCCTAGCAAAATGATTTTTTGGTGTCTTCTCATGGTTAACTTTATGAAATTTTTTGCGTTTAATCACAGGCAATAACCCACCATATCTTTATCAAATTTGATGCACAAGTTGTTGGAAATAATACTGAGAGGGGGGGGGGTGAATCAGTATTATCAGATCAATAAAACTTTTTCAATGCTCAAAAACATATACGCTACTTCAGTTAAATGAACCCGCGTGTACACGCTGCTGTGTCTAAAGCAACTAGCGTATATCCAGAAATCTTATGATTCAGTTAGCTTATCTTCAGTAAATGCATCAGAACATTATTAACCATATTAACAGTAAACATGTGCAGTATAACAGAACAGATCATCACACAAAAGCCACACACATGAACACAAAGATATAAGGTGGAAACCCAATGTGGGTGAAAACCACCTGCTGCAAGTCATCTCAATCTTCTTCTTAATAAGAAAATACTTTTACAATATTTGTACTGGTGCAGTCTTATACCAGTACGGGAGCTACAACCCCCTTTGCTTTTGTACTAGCCGATCCATTTACTAGTACACAGGCTGCTACCTGCTACAATGCTCCAAAGATCTCCCTTAGCTTTTGTACTAGCTTAGATACTAGTACGTAGGTGCTTGCCTACAATCTTCTTTCCTTCAGGTACCACCTTTCATCAATTTTCAGACTGGATACACTGAAGCACAACACATAATCTGAAAGGCCACATTTCATCCAATTTTCATACTGGACCCATAACTATTATTGAAGCTCAAAACAATCATCAAACTCTGAATCACTGAAACCTTGTTAACAACACCGTCACCAGAACACAGAGCAGACACAGAACTCTGTAATAACCATCAGACCCATCTGCAACTTCAAGTATCAAGCTTTACAATGTATACGCTACTTCGATGAATCAAACCCGTGTGTATACGCGCTTTCGCCAAAGACAACCCGCGTACAGATCTAAAAATAATTTCTCATAACTTGCAGCTGTACCAGACATCAATCATACTCATAATACTTATAGAACAATACATGCGTGAGTATGTAGATCTAGAATAAGCATCATAAAGATAGTTCATTTCAAACCATTTGATCCCGATCTCTCCTTAGATCTTGCTCTCCATCAACCGATGAGATCTCTCCTTAGCTTAGATCAAGCAATGCATCATCAACCCATAACCTGTATACTGGATCTAATGCTTCATCAGATATTCAAGACATTTCAGATACCCTTGCCTAATGATTTCCTTCCCTTTATATAGCCTTAGGCCTTGTTCAATACCAAGAGCCAAAACCATAGAAATCCAATACCATCAACTTCAAAACTAGGGATCAACACGTCCGCCGAGACGCCAAGGTCCAAAACCATAGGCACAACTTCCAAGGAATAACCGCCATGGACCAAAAGTACTTTTCCACATACACGCACTTTTGCTGAAGCCAACCTGCGTGTACACGCAACTTGGGCTTAACGAACCTGCGTGTATGAACTTTCTCTTCTTCTTATAGTCTGATCATCAATTCCTTGCTGCTGACCTTCTGTACTATGATTTGTCATTAGTGAGGTTTGCCATCAAGGACAACACTTATCTCATAATGCCAACACAAGTGAGTTTATGGAGCCTACCTTGCAATTTATATGCTTCATAAAAATTTTTTAGGGAGTTTGTCAAATTCTGGGCACTTTGTCTCTGTACGCCACGCGCAAAACCCAGTGGGCTGCGCTCTGGGTGTGCGCCGTGCCAGTTAAGAATTTGCACTGCGGGCGGGCTCTGTGTGCGCCGCGCCCTGTGTGTGCGCCGCGCCCCTGCGTATATGCGCCACGCACCTGTAATGGCCTCCAAACTGCTCCAGATTATGCGCTTGCACACCCATGACTTTGCAATGCTTTCCTTCTGCCTTTGATTGCACAATGACTTGGATTTAGGTGGGAGTTTGTATATAAAGTTGGAAGTGATGGGTTACATTTTTTCTTTTTCAAAAAACCCATTTTCTAATGTTTATGTTTGAGACTTTTTCATTGACTTTAAAACAACCTTGATTTTCACTTTTCCTCTGAATTTTGGCTCAAGTGATGAAATTTTTGGCACGCTTTGCAAGGATTGCTTGACAGGACATTTGGCCACAGAAACCATGACTGCACTTGAAGAAATCAACTGAAGACCTTTCTGAAAATTTTGTCACCAATAACACTGTTTGACTTTTCTTCAAAACAGAGTTTTGAAGAATAGTCGAAGTTTATCAATATGACGATGAAACTCTGTGAATCATTACTTTTCAAGGGCATCACTCTGGCCTGCATGGCTTTACTGGATATATTTAAAGACCAAATTGATTTCATCCCTAGAGTTAATGACCGAAAATGACCTTTGTCCATTAAAGGACCAGACCTTGACTGTCATGGACTTTGGTGATCATTGAAACAAGACCTAAGCCAGCAGGGGCCATACATGAGGGGAAATGACTAGCATGATCTTCCCCGTCAGATCATGGCATGCCCCTAGCGGAATGCAGCTGAGTGAATGGAGCGAGACACCTAAAAATGAAATGCATAAAGAGTTTTGATCTCTGATGGAGGGCTGACCGGACCGACTCTAACATGCTGAACAAAGACACTAACCTAGAACCCATATAGAATGCACCACCATTAGTGCTTTTTCTGTCATCAACACTTCCTGCCCAATCTGCATCTATAAATGTGAAGAGTAAGATCTGTATCTCTAGGATACCATAAACCAAAGTTCTATGTTCCTTGAAGATATTTGAAAAACCTTTTGACTGCTTGGAGGTATGATTCCTTTGGATTTACTTGGAATCTTCCAACTATTCCTATTGCATGCATGATGTCAAGTCAGGTACCTGTTAGATAAAGTAGACTGCCAATCATGGATCTGTAAATTGGTTGATGTACTATTGTTGATTCATCATTTGAGCTGAGGCTGCATCTTGTTACCATTGGGGTACATACAGGTTTAGAATCTTCCATGTCATATTTTTTCAAGATCTATTTGAGATATTTGGTTTGTGAAAGAAAAATACCATCTTTATTTTGTTGAACTTGTAGACCAAGAAAATAGGTAAGTTCACCAAGCAAGGACATTTCAAATTCTTGCTGCATTACTAAAGAAAAATTCTAACTCATGGATTCTTCATTTCCACCAAAAATGATATCATCAACATAAACAACAATTATTAGCAATTTATTAGTGTCAATCATTGTATATAGATTGCTATCTGCAGACCCTTTTGAAAAACCATATTGGTGTTGATATTTTTCAAGGCGGTAATACTAGGCCCTTGGAGCCTGTTTTAGACCATAGAGAGCCTTTCTGAGTCTGCGTACAAGTTTTGCATCATTTCCAAGAATGAATCCTTCTGGTTGTTCAATATAGAATTTTTCTTCTAAATATCCATTAAGGATAGCAGATTTTACATCCATTTGGTATACTTTGAATTTCTGAAAGCTAGAAAGAGTAAGAAGCATCCTTATTTCTTCAAGTCTAGCAACAGGTGCAAAAGTTTATTCAAAATTGATACCTTCTTGTTGAGCATACCATTTACAAACAAGTCTGGCCTTGCTTCTAATAACTTCATTTTCATTCAGCTTGTTTTTGAACATCCATTTAGTTCCTATGATATTTTTATCATGAGGTCTAGGAACTAATTCCCAAGTATTATTCTTTTCAATTTGCTCAAGTTATTCATTCATGGCCTTGACCCAACATTCATATTTGCGTGCTTAATTTACATTTTGAGGTTGGGTGGAGTATAGTAATGCTAGATAGCTTGAGGTTTATGTAATAGTTCTTCTTGTCTGTACATCTGCCTCTTTTTCCCCTAAAATTTGAGTTTCTGGATGATTTTTCTGAACATACCTGGACGGAGTCTTTTCTTCTACCGTTATTTCTTCTTCTGGTGGTTCATTAGTTTCTTCTTCGGAATCATTGTGATTTGATGTGGGGAAATAATCCCCATCTTCTTCATTGTAATAATCTTCGTTTTTTATCTGTTTTGGATTTTTGCATGCTTCATCAACTACAACATCAATACTTTCAACAATTTTCCCAAGTCTTTTATTATAACATTTATATCCTTTACTTTGGGAAGAGTAACCAAGAAGAATACCTTCATCTGCTCTGGGCTCAAACTTACCAAGTTTTTCATCAGTCCTTTTGATATAACATTTGCTTCCAAAAACTTTAAAGTATTTTACAGTAGGAGCCTTACCATACCAAAGTTCATGTGGAGTTTGAGTGTTGTTTACCTGAACATTTGCTTAGTTGAGAATAGTTACAGTGGAGAATGCAACTTCACCCTAGAAGGTTGCAGGAGTTCCATATTCATCTAGCATAGCTCGAGCCATTTGTTGAACATTTCTGTTCATTCTTTCTACCACTCCATTTTGCTATGGAGTCCTTGCAGTGGAGAATTGCTTTTTTATTCCATGTTCTTCACAAAAGTCAAAGAATTCATCCGAGGTAAATTCCCCTCCTCGATCAGATCTGAGGCATTTTATTTTGCGATCTGATTCATTTTCAAGCAAAGCTTTGAAGGCTTTGAACTTTTCAAATGCTTCATCTTTATGCTTTAGAAGACCTATCCAACACATTTTGGAAAAAACATCAATGAACAAAATAAAGTATTCTTCTCCACGAGGTGACTTTGTCCTTGATGGTCCACATAAATCAGTATGAACAAGTTCAAGAGGCTTACTAGCTGACCCTTCTTTTTCAATGAAGTGAGATATGGTTTTCTTACTGAATTGACATGGTTTTCATATTGTATTTTTAGGAATGTTGATATCTGGAAGATCACGAACAACCTGGAATCTACATGCTTTTCTTATTTGAGAAAAGCTTAGATGTCCCAATCTTCTATGCCATAGCCAGTTTTCATCATTTTTTCTTAGATAGCACTGTTGTTGTCCTCCCTTGAGTATGTATAAGTTGTTTTGAGTTCTTGTGCCTTTGATCACGGTTTCTCCTGTATCAAGCTCACGAACAACACATCTGTTTGATCGAAACACCACTTCATTTCCTTGATCACACATTTGACTGACACTCAACAGGTTATGCTTTAGACTGTCTACATACATAACATTCCTAGTTTTAACCTTTTATTTCAAGAAAATAGAGCCTTTACCTTTTATGACAGCAGGAGTGTCGTTTCCAAATGAGACATTCATTTCCTTTTCTAAGGCATTATATGAGTGAAGTTTTTCTTTGTCACTTGTCATGTGTTTTGAGCATCCACTGTCGATGTACCACTGATTTTATTGTCCTTCTGCATACAAGGCTATACCACATCTTTCTGTTTGAGATTCTTTCCTTCTCCATATCTTGGTATTTAATGGAGTTTTCTCCTTTTGAGATGTTTGCTGAAATTTTCTCCTGCATTCACATTCTTCATGGCCAAATTTGTTACAAATTGAGTATTCTATTTCATTTTCAAGAAGAGAAAAGTTATTATAGGAAATTTTCTTGATCCCTATCTCATTCCTTTGATTTCGTTGTTCTCTAGTCATGATGGTTTTGTAAGCAACACATTGAGCAGCTTTGTGTCCAAAATTATGACATGAGAAACATTAACCATTAAATAAGTTCCTGCGATGATCAAATCTATTGACCTGGTGAATGTAGGTTCTATTGATATTCATCTTTGAAGCAAATTGAGTATGATTTACCTGAGGTTGGTTGTAGATTATGTTCATCCTTGAAGCAAAATGAGCTTGATTTACCTGGTGATATGCTTTATGCCTTTGCTGACGATTGTCATATTGTTCATTGTTCTTTGCTGCATGAAGATAGCTTTCAGTGGAGGTTGACGGCTTCTGTGATTGAGATGCTTCTTCAGTATATCCAAGACCTGTCTTTATTAGAGGAGAATGTTGCACTTTGATAATTTCATTTAAGGTTTCTGATCCTTTAACAAATCTAAGATTGAGAGATTTTGTTTTCTCAAGATCCTTTCTTAGACCCACAATTTCACATTCTAGTTTTTAATTGTGTTTTCCTTTTTCAGCAAGTTGGTATGTTAAGGTATCTATAATCATATTCTTTTCTTCTAAACAGATTTTGAGTTTAAATATTTCTTCATGAAGGTCATATTCTTCTAAATCATCCCAAAAATTATCATCGTCATAAGCCATTAGAAGTCTATAGTCATTACTATTTTCATCTTCATAACTATTTGATAAACCATCGTTATCTTCATGAGTGTAGTAAATTTTTTTAATTACACTTTGTTTTCTATTCCATTTTGTAGATTCCTTCCCTTTATCATATTTATCTTTATGAGGACATTAGGTAGCATAATGACTGACTCTACCACAGGCAAAACATTTGAAGGGTAGTTTACCTCTAAATCTTTCGGAACCCAGTTGAAGCTTGTTGACAAAGTTTACTTCATCTTCTTCTTCTAAAATATGTCTTGGTTCATTGATTTCTTCCTTTCCTTTTGTTGAAGCTTTAAATGTGGCTTCTATCATATCTGATGGGCCTCCTTTTCTCATCTCAAAAGAAATTAAGATTCTGTGAAGCTATGTCATAGTGATAGTCTGTAGATCCTATTTTTCTTCTATGGCAGATACTTTTGATTCAAATTTAGCAGAAAAGGATATTAAAACATTCTCAAGTAAGGTAACTTCCTTTATCTCTTCACCCAGATTCTTCATACAATTAACAACCTCATTTATATGTAAGAAGTAACTAGCTATACTTTCATCATTGTGCATCTTAAGAGTTTCATATTGAATTCTGAGAGTTTGCAGTTTAGCACGTTTTACCTGAGAGTCTCCTTTGTAGCTTAGAACATTTTTGTCCCATATTTTTTGGCTGATTTGAGCTACATAACTTTGACAAACTCTGATTGTGACAACCTTCCCAATAATGTATTGAAAACCCTGGTATTGGTTTCATGTTGCTTTTTACCTGCTGTATCTGTAGGAATTTCTGATGGAAATGTATTTCCTCCTTCCACAATTTCCCAAACATCCATTCTAAGTGATTGTAGATAAGTTGTGGTTCTTATCTTCCAATAAACAAAGTTTCTCCCATCAAAGATTGGTTGTTTGATGGATCCCATGCTTTCTTGATTACTCATGATGATGGATGTCCCTTCAAGCGATCAAGCTTCTTCTGAAGGACCTGCTCTGATACCAATTGTTGAAAATAATACTGAGAGGGGGGTGAATTAGTATTATTAGATCAATAATTTAATTTCCCAAATAGATTTGTATATGCTACTTCAGCTATGTGAACTAGCATGTATACATGACAGTACTTAAATCAACCAACGTATATGTAGAGAACTTTTGATTTACTGAATTTATCACGCATTGAACTTTAACAAGTATATCAAAGATTTATTAGATAGTGCAGTAAAAGCAGAATAAAGCATCACACATAAGCAACACACATGAACACCAAGATATAAGGTGGAAACCCAATGTTGGTGAAAACCACCTGTTGTTGTTGTCTCTGTCTTCTTTCAATAATAAGCAAATCTGTTTACAATCTTGTACTGGTGCAGACTTATACTAGTGTGCAGGCTTTTACCTACAGAAGGTTACAACCTTCTTTTGTTTTCTAGCTTCTACTGGAAGGGAGCTACAACCCCCTAACTCTTGTACTAGCCGATATGTTATGTTTACTAGTATGTAGCTGGCGACCTACAGAAGGATATGACCTTCTTTCTTCCTCCAAGGACCACGTTTCATAAATTTTCGGACTAGATCCATCAACAACATCATAACTACAATCCAATCATCAAATGCATCTGCATCAACCAATCACTGAGACTTAATCATCACTTTCTGAATCAACCACAACCGAATTAATCAATCCCCTTGACTACCCATAGTTAAATCAATATGATCATTCAGAATACTGTCACCAGAATATAGTAACCAAAACCAGAACCAGAACCCAAAACTCTGCAACAACAAACAAAACAATTGAGACATACTTTATAAGGTATACACTACTTCCATGTGTCAAACCTGCATGTATATGTGCTTTTCTCAAAGCTAACCAGTGTATACATATACAAATATTAATTCATAATTATGGAGCTATTCAAGACTTTAGTTATACCCAGATCATAATATTTACTGAATAACACATGCATCAGTATTCAGATCTAGACTATACATGATCAAACCACATAATGATAATTCATTTCAAACCTTAAGATCCTGATCCATCATTAGATCTTATCCTTCATCAACTGCTAAGGTTCATCCTTGGTTCAGATCAAGCACAACACCATAAGCTAGTAACCTGCATACTAGATCTCACACTTCATCAGATATTCGATACTTTCACACCTGGCCTAATGATCTTTTCCTCCTTTTATAGTTTTAGGCCTTTCTCAATACCATGGACCAAAACCACTTAGGACCAATACCTTGGACCAAATACCTAGGGCCAATACGTCGGACTAGATACCTTGGACCAATACCATGGATCAAAATACCATGGACTAAATACCTCAAACCAAAAACTTAGTTTTGCAAGGTATACACGCTTTCCCTTCTGTGAAAGTTCCTGTGTACATATACACTACTTGTGGTTAGTGAACCTGCGTGTATACACAGCTTGGTCAAGGTGAACTTGTGTATACCTCTCTTTCTTCATTCTATGAAGTCTGATATGTAATTCTTTGTTGTTAACCTATTGTACTGTGATCTCTCATCTGAGTTAGTTTCCATTAAGGACAACACCTGTATCATAGTGCCAACATCTGTAGGAAAATAGGTGATACTGTAGGTGAACTAGGAAATCCTGTAGACATCCTGTAGGAAAACCTGTAGTGGCTCGTTTTGAGCTTGATTTGTGAAAAAAGAATAACGAAATCTAGGGGAAGACCCCTGCTTGCCTCCCAAGCCATCTGACCCATTGCACTCATCTCGCTTCACAACTATCTCACTTGCCATGCAACCAAGAAGGATTATAATTCATGTTTTTACATAAAGATAAAAAGAAAAAGGTTTTTATGTTTATTCATGTGCACAACAGTTAAGTGCTTGTTTAGATCAGATTCCATGCTTAGGGTAGTTAAGATTTCACATGTGTTAAATTAGAATCCTTTTGAAATCAAGGTATATTAACAAATAGCTAGATGAGTTGTGTGTTTTAGGCATCTATTTCATTCTTCCATTACTGCAGTAGGTAGCATTTCAATCCTCTCAATTAGGGTAAAATTCTTCTTTCTCAATTGGTACTGAAACTTCTTCTAAATCAATAGAAGGTTGCTTTGAGAAACGCTAGTGGTCTATCGCCCCAGCTCAACAGTGACAAAGAGTGGACCCATTACATATATTAATGTATACAACACTATCACCTCTAAGTTTGTACGAAACTCGAGTTGATAAAGTAAGGTTGGTAGCCCCAGGAGTTGCAACATTCTTGCTACAATACTAGTGCTCATCACTTTTTGGCATCGTTGCGAGGGAGGTGTCTGAGTAGAAGTGATTTCTGCTTTCTTTCTTCCATTTCTTATCTCTTTCATTCTACTATTAGTTCCATTTTTCAAAGTAGTTGTAAGTTGGTTTTATTTCCTTTCCATTCCGCAATTGATTTCATTTAGCAACTAGTTTCAATTCAATTTGTCTTTTCAATTCTGTAATCAGTCTTAAAGCTTGAAAAACAAAACAAAAATACTCCTTTCATGGATCGTAGGAATAGGGATAACTTAGGAAAATTTCTACCAAAGACCCCCACCACTTCAAATAGCCAACCTTCCCTCTTCTTCGGTGGCTGTGAATTAGAGTACCCCTTAGGCGAACAACCAGAGAAGTTGAAGAGCTTAGAGGATTATGAAGAAAGATTACATCCCACCTATAAAAGGGTCAGATGCACACTTGATCCTGATTTTCTTCGTGAGTCCTTCTTAGGGGAATCTGGGAAGATCTCCTAGAAACCCTAAACCTGCTATCAGGAGGGGACATCTATCAGCTACCCTATGAGGATATCAAGAGAATTTTTAAGAATCATTCTCAGGCAGCTAGAAAAAGGGGTAGGGTTAGTCAAATAGTTTCCTGCTCATCCTCTTCCAACACATCTATAAAAATTGAAATTGGAAACATGTTGGAATATTTTAAGAGTGAGATCCTGCAAACCATTGCCCTGCAGATGGACACTACGCAAATCAATAGGAAGGAGGAGGAAGTAGAAAGATAAATAGCCATCTTATGCCCTATATGCATAAGAAGGCACTGTAGGAATGAATGTCCATTAAACCTTATGGAAACCTGCTCGGTCTGTGAAGAAAACCACCCCATAAACTAGTTCCCTTCTCTGTATAGACTAGAAGCTGTGTATCAGGGAACTGAAGGGGTGACTGAACAACTTTGATACATAAATCAAAGGAGGCCTCATAGACCTCGACCATACCAACAGGGCATGCAAGGTCCATCCTATGCATATTACAACCCTAATCAAAACACATCCATTCCCTTTAGGGACACCCCTACTCATCCGTCTTGGTCTACACCCTCTCCCTTTTTTTTTGCACCTCAATACCATTCCCAACAGACCAACTAGCCTTTTCAACCATATATTCCTCCACAACCTCAATGGAATGCACCACCCCAGGGGTGGAGGCTGCCATACAACAATGCTCCAGCTTTATTTCCTTCACCACCATCTCAATCACAAATTTTACACCCTACTCCACCTAAACAACCTCAGATGCCTACCTAACCAAACTTGAACCATAACAATAGATAGACACAATAGGTCTACAGTGTAGAGAAATCCTACCTTGCGTACAATATGGAAATTTAGGAATTCAACCTTAGGTTTGGGAGAGTGTTCTCGGATAACCAACCTCCATATCCACCTAGGGAGAATGAGGAGGAAAGAGAAGAAAGTATGCCTAGAGTGAATCCACCACCCTTTCCTGAAAGATTAACCCATCCAGTCCAACATACCCCAGAAGAGAATGAACTTCTGGGTTAATTGAAAAATCTATGTGTCAAAATCCCTCTTCTCCAAGCTATTATATATGTACCTATTTACAACAAGTTGATTAAAGAGAAGTGTTTCAAACATCTAGGTCTGAGGAAAAAAAGAGACACCCCTACCATTAAAGAGAAGTGTTTCAAACATCTAGGTCTGAGGAAAAAAAGAGACACCCCTACCATTAATGCCTTTTGACAACTGTCCAACTTAATGTTGGGACAGGTAATTTTCCCAAAGTCTTTAGACCCTGGGAACTCTGTAGTAGATGTACACATCAATGGCACCATTTTCCCCCATACCTTGATTGATCTTGGGGCTACCATTAATGTAATGGCTACGAACACCATGCCTAAGTTGAATCTCTATAGATCATTAAGAAAGACCATGATAGTCTTGTAGCTTGTAGACTGATCCACAGTAGCCCCTGAGGGGATTTTTGGGGATGTGATGTTCACCATTGAATCCTGGGAGTACCTTGTAGATTTCTTAGTTCTTCATCCTAAGATCAAATTAAATGGATATCCTCTCATACTTGGGAGGCCTTGGTTAGCTGTTGTTGATGCCTACATAAGCTGCAAGGGTGGAAACATGAATATTAAAAATGGGCATCTATCCAAACAGTTGGTCATGTACCCTCCTGCTCAACCATATTTAAAACATGACTTACATTTATGGCTAGAAGAGGAGGAATAAGATGAAGTCTACTCCTCCTAACTCTATACCCTAGAAACTGTCATAGGAGGAGGACAACCTCATGAAGATGATTTGATTGAACACATCCTCCAAAATTCGACTCCCAATGACATGCCTCTGGACGAAGTAGTGAAGGAAACCAAGAAAAGCCATTACGTTGATCTATGCTTAGTTGACTCAAACCCTACTCGTGTCAATACAATAGAATTCGAACCTGAAAGAGCACTGAAAATCAAACCCTCTCTCTTTGTGCACCAAGAATAAGAGTTATGTAATATGCTAAGAGAGCATTTGGATGCCTTTGCTTGGAATTACAAAGAAATTAACGGAGTGAACCCCTCAATGTGTACTCACCACATTTACATGAAAGAAGGTTTCAAACCAGTCTAACAACAACAAAGGAGAATGAATCCAGCTCTCAAGGATATAGGTAAAGAAGAGTTACAGAAACTGCTGGATATAGGATTCATTTACCCTATCTCAGATAGTGAGTTGGTGTCTCCTCTGGTGTTGGTTCCAAAGAAAAATGGAAAGTGGAGGATTTTTGTTGATTATAGAGAGTTAAACAAACAACAAAAGGGACCATTTTCCTCTACCTTTCATTGACCAAGTGTTAGATGGCCTATGAGGAAAAAGTTCTTCTCTTTCTTAGTGGGTTCAATGGGTACAATCAAATTGAGATTAGCCTAAAGGACCAAGATAAAACCACTTTCCAAAGGGAATTCCTGAGTATCTTTCCAGATCCCGTCCATGATGTAGTAGAAATTTATATGGACGACTTCACACCCTATGGGTCTGATTGCAAGGAGGCTCTCTCTAACCTAGTTAAGGTGTTGACTAAACGTATTGAAATGAAAGTATCCCTTAGTCCCAAAAAATGTGAGTTCTTGATGACTAGAGGAATTGTTCTAGGTCACTCAATATTACAGGAAGGACTGCAGGTAGACCCAAATAAGATAGCCATCATCAAAAGGGTCCCGACTCCACAGAAACAGAGGGATGTTAGAAACATTTTAGGTTTATCCAGATACTATAGGATATTTATAAAATATTTCAGCAAGTTAGCTTCTCCCTTATTTGCGTTATTGGAAAAAGTCTCCAAGATTTTATGGTTAGAAAGCGTCCAAGAAGCTCTGGACACCCTAAAGGACAAGTTGACTACATCATCTATTATCTGAGGCCCAAATTGGGCTCTTTCTTTTCATATTCATGTCGATGCCTCTCACAAAGCTATAGGAGCAGCTCTAGGGTAGATAGATGACAAACTACCTTATGTCATTTACTTCATCAGTAAGAATCTGTCGAAAGCTGAGCCAAATTACACCATTCTTGAAAAAGAGCTCCAATCTATTGTGCA
Source organism: Pinus tabuliformis (assembly GCA_031772625.1). NCBI lineage: Eukaryota > Viridiplantae > Streptophyta > Pinopsida > Pinales > Pinaceae > Pinus > Pinus tabuliformis. The sequence continues at coordinate 102,099,844 of CM062820.1, forward strand.
TTCATTGAATAAATTTAGGCATTACATTATTGGTCACCATACATTTGTACATATTAACCATGTTGCAATTAAATACTTGATGAATAAACTTGATGTAAATGCCCAAATTATTATATGGTTACTTTTATTGCAACAATTTGATTTAACTATTAATGATAAGCCTAACAAGGAGAATGTTGTCGCAGATTTTTTATCCAAATTGACTTTGCTTACAGCGGAGGAAGGAATGGTTCATGATCAGTTACTAGATGAAAATTTATTTTCCATTTCAATTCTCTCTCCATGGTTTGATGACATAGAAAACTACTTGGTGTCTACACAGTTTCCTTCAAATTTTCCCTCCAAGGAAAAGAGTAGAAGTATAAGAAAGAGTGCCCCATTCACTTGGATTGGGGTCATTCTCTTCAACCTAGGTCCGGATCAAATTCTAAGAAGATGTGTCAGGGAGGAGGAAGTCTTCGACATCCTTCTAGCCTAACATGATGGGCCTTGTGGAGGTCACTTTGCAGCTAAAAGAAAAACATTCAAGGTACTACAAACTGGTTATTACTAGCCCACTCTTCACTAGGATGTGAGGAGGTATACCAGCTAGTGTGAATGGTGCCGAAGGATGGGGAAACCTACTCCAAGGGATGAGATGCCTCTGCAACCTCAAGTGGCTTTTGAGAAATTTGACAACTGGGGCATGGATTTCATCAGGCCCATTAACCCTCCATCCAAGCAGAAGCAGTACATCATTGTGTGCATTGACTACTTAACAGAAGAAAAGGTGGTTGAATTCTTAAGAGAAAATGTATTTTATAATTTTGGGTACCCTAGAGAATTGGTCAATGATCAAGGCATTCATTTTACATCTCACATGATTGAAAATCTATTAATCCAGCACAAGATCAAGTACAGAACATCCACCCCTTACCACCCACAGGCTAATGGGAAAGTGGAAGTAACAACAGAGCATTGGAAGGAATTCTAACCAATTTTATTAGTAGCATTAGAAAGGATTGGGAAGACAGATTAGTTGAGGCCACTTGGGCCTACAATACCACTAGGAGGACCACCACTAACTTCACTCCTTATGAGCTGGTCCATGGGAAGAAATCCCTCTTGTCCATTGAATTTTAAGTCAACACCTTAAGGATGGTAGCACATATTGATCCTGATATCATAAGGGCACAAAAAGAAATATTGCTCCAGTTGAATGGGTTAGATGAACTTAGGATGCAGGCCCTCCTACACTTAGAGGTGACTCAAGTTTAGAAGAAAATATGGCATGATAAGAATATAAAAGACAAACATTTTCAAGAAGGTGATTTGGATTTTTTGTATGATTCCTAGTACAAGGATTTTAAATGCAAGTTAAGGACTATATGGTTAGGTCCTTGTCTCCGAGAAAACTAGTGTTGATTCAAACTGCTAGTCCCACTAAGTTTGGTAGTGATTCAAAATGTTAGGTGCAATAGATAAGAGGGAAGAAAAGGGGACCAACCTGGATCTTCCGCTTTGATCCTTGCTTGATTTCTCTTTCCCTTGATAGAATTTTCCACTCCTCTCCTACTTGTCCCACTTTAAAGATTACCTCTAGGGTCAAAGTAATAGAAAACCATCAAAGCATCTCTATCTAAAACATCATAAACAATGTAGAATCAGAAACACATTGACCATACAATTGCATTCATAAACAATAAGATTCACAAACACATGATTATATGGAGGAAAACTCAAAGAACTTTATTAATAGTAGAAGAGAGGATTACGACCTAGCGGTCTGATCCAGCATCATCCTACCAGCATAGAAGCCCGCTTCACCTCATGAAAAGCAAGATCACCCAACAATACAATGTCTCTTCTCACAGAGAAATCAAGAGCACTTCCTTACAAATTACAAAATTCCAGCCCCCTAGATCTCTCAGATGAGGGATCCATTTATAGTTGTCTTGCAAGGGTGTGAGTCAGCTTTGGGTTTTTGATTAGGGTCATTCCACTTGTAGTTCTTAGCTCCAATTGGATATTTCTTGGATCTCTTACTAATCCCTGGGCGAATTCAGAGAGGTAAGTGTCATATGAGAAGTTTCTGGAAGATTCCATGATCATCCAATTAGCAAAGTATCTTGGAAATTTGTCCATCCTCGCTCATCACACCCTACAGAAGGCCTTTTCATTATGCATCGCACCTCTAGTGTGTAGAAGATGAGATGCATTGCACCCTGCCAGTGGAGCAGTCAATATGGTCCAGTTTTGGCCAATTCTGAGTGGTTTTTCAGGTGGAACTTCTGGGAAATGATGTAATCAGTTGACCATGATCATTTAGGGTATGAAACAACACTTTTAGAGGTTAAATATCCCTTTGATTATGGACATATAGGATTGGGGTTGTAGTGCCCAAATATGTCTATAATAGTTGCCCCCTAAAGCATGAGGTCGTAAATCTTTTGGTGTCGGGTGGAATGCTTTATCAGGAGGATCCGAGGTATTCGAACTGGAAGGTGACCTGTATAAGATACAATACAATACATCATCATCATATTATTTTCATGATCTAGCTGAGGTGGGCATTCCCATGCTCAACTTTATAAATTCATTTTTATGTACATAGGACAGGCAATCATCTGTTGTTGCAGACTCGTGATTGTTCGCATGAAGAGTCATCTCCCTTGGCTTAGATGACTATCTATGTAGCTTCTGTGTACATTTGATGGCTTTATGTTCCTGAATATATCGCAGCTCGAATGGATGAAACTAGATCGGGGTCTTCAAAACTCATTCAATCTTCGCCCGATGTACAAGTCGATCCATGTAAAAAGATGTTCTGAAGTCGAACATGGAAAGACATCGCCTGATTACCAACCAATAATGTAATTTGTTAACAAGCGCGAGAGGAATCACCAATAATGATAATGACCCTCAAGGTACTACAGTACAATTCATGTGGTGTGAATATATGATCTGATGTCAAACACCATGCAAAATCTTTCGGTCGAAGGCCATTGATGTAAACCTGTCACTGGAAGTGAGAAACTTGCCATTGAGGCATGCAAGCTTGAAAGTACTGAAAGGGTTGTTTCTAAGTCAACTTCTTGGATAATGAGCTGATGTCGACAAGAAGTGACCCGCCGTAGGAGGGCCTTGATGTATCCCACATCTATGACACGAAACAAAGAAAATGATTTTTCTAGAGGTGAAAACGATCTGATGATACAAGGTTCAGGAATGGCAGTCATGAAAAATGAAGGGTGAAGGTATTGCAGTGGATGAGACGTTAGTTGGATGGTAAATTCTCTAAATTACTTCTCTTGAACATGTCGGCGACACTGAGATGGATTGGTAGTGTTAACCCCAAAAGATGGATGGTGTGGAGGACCAATGGTGATATGACCAGTGAACGGAATAACCCAACCCGACTCAATCATGGTGATGGAGTGAAAGTGTCATGTTCAAGAGCGACCTGCTACCAATAAAATTCTTCAAGTTTTCTTCCCTTTTCCCCTGTCATTGTTGACCAGTACCTCTTTATTTTTGTCAAGCTTGAGGAGGATAACATATGCTTGTTCTATAATTTTCCCTTCAGGCAAACCCGTCGCTATATTTTAGTGAGCCCAGCGACAGTGAAACTCATTCTTATCTAGATGGACAAGTTTGTCGCTATTTTTTTTTAACGAGTTTAACGACAAAGATAACTCAGTCCTTTTCATGTTTAGAGAGTTTGAAAAGGGATGAAAAGGAAACTCCAGTAGTCCTTTTTCGTAGCATAATCCTTTAAGTTTGAAAAAGTACAAAATAATATGAAAGGGATGACTTTTCGATCGCTTTAGCGAGCCGAAAAGACAAGCACTCGATGTTTTTGTTTGATAATTCCTCAGGTCCAAAAAGATTAAAATATATAGGAGGGATGGTGCTTCCCCTTACTTTAACGAGATGGAAAGGCCAATCGCTCGACAATATTTTTATATTTAACGAGTATTAAAAGAGTTTAAAAGAGACTCGTTTTTGAGGAACAAGTGGTGTTTTTGGGTAGCAACTGGTTCCAGGTAAGTTTGGAACTTCTCAAAACATGGCAGTGTGAAGAGGGTGGCTAACAGGACCACTCATCGCAGCTATTCCTCAAAAGGGTAAACAATCAAGTGGAGGTGTATGATCAGCCAAAAGAATGGAGGTAATGGTAGGAACACAACCAAGGTTAAAAAGGTTGATAGCAGGGCAATCACAAAGGTTATTTACCAAGGGTGGATTCATTTTTTAATGAGCTTGAGCTGGTGGAAACTATGCTCATAGGCAGGTTTATTCTTTAACAAGCTTGAACCTTGCGGAAACATTTCTCATAGGTGGGTTTATATTTTAACGAGCTTGAACCTTGCGGAAATATTGCTCATTTTCCTTTTTATGTAAGCTAGGAATGACCAAACTATAAGGCTAAAAGGCTAAAATGATAAAAGGCTAAAAAATGAAATTGGTCATTTTTGCTTGCATAAAAAGGTATGCATGCCCCCAACATAAAAAAAAAGTCTTCAGTAACCATATGGAAACTTACTGCGGTTAAGCAGGATGATTTTCTGTCAATACTTAGACAAAACACTTCATGTACTTTGTCTGCGAAATAGAGAAAGGTGAAAGGTCCCTCAGACTAATCACATAACTTACAAGGAAACTTATCTCTATAACTAGGTTTGTCTACAAAATAGACAAGGGTGCATGCCCCCTAAGCATCATTATATTTTCCGGACTACTCGCAGTAATTAGGTGGATGGAATGAAGGTTGAAGAGTCATACTTGACTCAAAGAGACCATTTAGGGATGACATTTGACTTGTAGCTGTGTTTGAACCGGGAAATGAAAGCTGGTTGATAAGCTGGACAACTTTCCCTTCATGTGGGAAACACATCACTCGAAAGAGTGTGGAAACAATAGCTTCCATGCTATAAACATAGTCATGTCCAAGGAGTAGATTATAATTTAATGACCATTGGACCACCATCACGTTCAAGTGAACGTTTTTCCTTCTCAAAGTTATCGACAACTTAGGAAGGATCCCTAACAGTCGACTGGTTCCTTTGTTAAAACCTGATAAATTTTGCGTACCAGGCGTAAGCGATGGCGAACTAAGCGCTTTCCAAGCAGTTGAGGAAAGGATACTCACTGAAGCCCCTTCATCTATGATAGTTCCAGACATGATCATTTTGTAAAATTGTACTACGATCTGGAATGGTACATTAGATGGAAGGCAGGGTCCTGCTAGTTGATTCCAATTGAAGGAAACGACTAGACTGCTTGGAGGGGTTACCAGATAAAGGGTTGAATGAACCCCTTGAACTGGGGAATTTTCCTCCTATTGTAAAGGAACAGGTGGCTTTCCCCCAAGTTCATCGGACTATGAAGTAACAAAATAATTTGAACGATATCGTTCTCACTTTTTCAACCACTTGGTTACTAGCATCGCTATCTTCACCAAGCGAAGAGGAAGAAAGGGAGGGAGATAAGTTTCCACTGTGGCCACTTCCACTAGATTACTTGGAGGCGGGAGGGAAAAAGTACCCATTAAGGAAGGGTCTTTTAGGAGACCTACTCCAACATTTTGAAGCGATTGAGAACTTCCATGGATCAATGGAATGCTTCCAGTAGCTTGTGAGCTGTTGGGGAAAAAGGTTAGTTGGTTAATGATTGTACTTTTAACTTGGAAGGGAAATGCTATCTTTCTAAAATATGTTAACACAACGACGACCATAGCATAAATCCAGGGCCTTCCTAGCAAGATATTGTAGTCAAGGTTTCCATCAATGACCTCGACTTCAATTTCTACTGTCTTGCCCCCAAGTTCAACTTGCAAGTTACTTAATATCCCATACGGCATGTATGTTCTTCCATTGAATGCTTTTAATGTCGTTGATGATCGTGGCAAGGGTGGTGAACCTAAAGTTTTCCAGCAACTCATTGACATAATACAGGTAGATGCCCCTCATCAATGATTGTTCGATGAACAGTTTTATTGAGGGATTTTACCTGTATGAGGAAAGTGAGTTGGGTCGGTAACTGAGGTTCATATCCTTTATGGTTGAAGGCCATAAGATTGGAATCCGTTGGGTCAATTGCACCTATTGCTGATCGCAAAGCTTGCTTTCAGGAGGGGAAATTTTGCAGTACTCCAAGCATCGACATAGTAGATGGTGATTGAGCCAAATCCTCCACTATATTATAATTCTGTGCTGCTCGAGCACAAGGATTAAATTTTGATTTATTTACTACTCCCTTTGGCAGCTTTATAGTCAGTTCAGGAATGATGGGTGGAACAACTTCAGGCGAAGTTGTTGCCGAACTACTGGGTTGATCTATAACCTTGTTGTTTGACGACTGTGGATTCCCATAATCTTTATTCCTTTTCGATATCAAAGCATAATTTTGCTATTTCGAGATGGATAACATAAGCACTTGGGATGGAGAAGCATGATCGATAGCAACAAAATTGGTTTCTGGGCTTGGAAACGGATCAGTCAACACCACTGAGGTTCTTGAAGTTTTTAAAAATTTCATAGCCTCAGCTTTGTGTGGACAATCTTTCGTGAAATGCTCGTCATCACATATGTAACATGGATAACGAGGTTTCTTTTGCCCAGTTGGGTTTTGAGAAGATTTTTCAGGAGGTGAATTTTCTTGTTTCTTCTTATTATTTTTTCCTTTCTTCTTGCCCCCTGGTTGCTTTGGATTTTTGCCCTTATCAGATGACATGACATTAATCTCCAAGGCAAGAGGTTCTTCATTTTCTTTTTGACTATAAACTACAAGGGATTTTTTAGATGGAGCCTTTGTGGTTTTTGTGCTTGTTGTACCGATCACGCCATCGCCGACATGCGAGTCCTAGTTTGATTTAGGAGGGGGAGGAACGGAAAATTCTGGTCTAGGAGCGTCAGGAATTTTGTCGTAGAGCGTACCAGACTGAGTATAGATCAAGTCTAAATATTGTGCACGAGCAATGACTTGCTATTTAGTGACAACTCCTCCCTTAGCCACATCCTCTGTAATAAAGGGAAATAATGACTTTATAAACCATTCAACTAAAAGCTGATAAGGAACATACATCTTTACCATTCGATGATGAAACCACCACTCATGAATATGATCAGATATGTGAGTGGCCGTTGACTGTTTAAAGTTGGTAAGGAGTTCTCTCCCCTTTTTGTACCTTATGGGTAACTAAAAATGGGTTAAAAAGGTAGTGGCAAGGGTGCTGAAGTTATCGAATGAAGCTCTATGCAACTCAATATACCATTTTTCTGCCAGACTAGTTAGCGTTCGTTGAAAAGGGTGAAGCCTAATCGAATCATCATTCAGGTTGTTAGATGAGCACCACACATGGAAGGTCATTACATGATTTGATGGATCTTCACCTGGATTTCCATTGAATTTAGGAATATTAGAGGGAAGTTTATGAGGAATCGCTGGCCACCAAGGGGCGTAAGCAATTGGATCATTCATCAGCCAGTTCAGATCTGGTAATTCTAGAGCTGCCACAAAAGGCAACTATTGATTCAAGTTAGGCGAAGCATACCCAAGATAAGATGGAATCGCCTGAGCAGTAGGTCTTTGCATACCAGCATAATGTATCTGACACTGGTAACTTTGATAAGGTTGTTGGATATAACCATTATAGTATGGTTGTTGATAACTATTTTAAAAATGCAGTTGTCATTACCTACAAAACCTTGTTGCTCAAATCTTTGGTAGGTTTGTTGGAATTTTGGTTGTTGATATTGTACAAGCCATGGTTGTTAGACCATTTTCTGTTGCCCAATATTAGATGATTGACCAAGATGCGAAGTGATAGTACCTATTTGAGCCTAAGTCATTCCAGATAAGGAGGCACTAACCTGAGGTTGTGATTGAGCCACAGAGACAAGAGGCTGTTGTATTGCAACCTGAGAGACTTGAGGTTGACACACAATAGGTAGTGCTTGTACTTGCGATACAGTCACAATAGCAGGTGTAGTGGGAATATTCGACACAGGTTGGACTGGTTGCATTGAATATATAATCCTTGTTTTTTGAGGTAGTATTGGTACCCAACCACTTGATGTAATTCCAGTTTGACCTAAATTTTGTTGTAAACCCTCATATGGTTGCTCTCGGGGAGGGAACAATGAAAAGGCATAATGCCCCCCATATGGTGGTAATCTAGTGCTTCAAGGATAGATCGGTATTTGAAGAGTAGATTGCCCAAATTGATACTGACATACATGATCAATTTTTTGAGTTTCAACATAAGAAATACTAGATGAGACTCCGAATGAAGAAATAGGAACAGACCATGTTGTCAAAAAAGTCCCTGAGTGGACTCCAGCTAGAGGTAGGACAGATGGTATACCAGCAAACATTGTAGGAATGGCAGCAGGAAGCTCTGCTATAGTTGTGTTAGTTGACATAGTCCTAGATGTTGATGGTTGCTCAGACATATTTAGTCTATCCAAAATATTTTCTAGCGATTCGATAGGAACTTGCGATGAAGGATGATTAAAAGAACTAACTTCAGGAATAGAAGGATATAACTAGATCCCAGTTCTAAAATGCAATGGAGTACTGGATGGAATATCCTTTACTATCTCATCTATGGAAATTAGTTCAGGTGGAAGAGGTAGACTATCAGGTCCGTAAAATATTTCTGGATCCGAAGAAGGTATATTTTCTGCAGTAACAGATACTAGAGGGGTGACACCTTCTGAATTCTGGAAATCAAGTTCCAGATGTTCAGGTAAGTGAACTTCAGTCTTTGGTTCAACTCTAGATGGAGCGGTCTCAAGTATAGAAGTTCCTACCATTACACTAGGATCAGTTCTAATATCCTCTTGTAACCGTAGAGCTTCTTCTGTAAAGGCAGATGTACCAGAAATGATCGGAGTAACTGTAGTCTCTGACGATGTTGAAACACAAGTTTCAATTAAATTAGGTGAATTGGGCTCAGTTAAATGAGACCATTTTGCCTGGAATGGTTTCGTCTCCCAAGTAAAAGACAGTTGACTCACTAGTCTCTGCAAACAATGGGGATTTGATTGACTTTCTTCCATTATTACGGATTACTTGATCAACTCAAAATTAAGGGGAAAAATGTTCTGTATTAAATAAATTTTAATGATGCTTTGACACAACTTTTCTTTCTCAATTTTTAAGAGTCAAGAAAAAGCTAAAGATGACTCTAGTCGCCTTCAATTTTTAATGAGCCTGAAGTGACAAGTGCTCAGATGGACTTTTCTTTTAAGGAGTCGAAAAGGAATCAAAGTGACTACTCTAGAAATCTAGACAGAGGGATTACCAAACCAATCGCAAAACTGCAAAATACACCTTGGTGATAACTTAAAGAGAAATTACCATGGACTTATGTACAGCAGCCAATCTTCCTGAATGTTGTGTTCAATGCATTGTGATCGATAGGGCAACAGACATGTCTTCCTATGGATAAAGGGTATCAGCCTATTGTGGTCTCCTAATATATACTCGACGGTACAGGGAGCACAAGTCCGTACTGGAACTTGTCGTATGAAAGAGGAGGAATCACCCAACCTTCGATGAAAATGATAGTTACTAGGTTTTACGACCCCGGAACACGTCTCTAGCCTCGACTTCTAGATGTGTTGTGTTAGGTTCCAAAGCGTTTTTATGTTCATTGAGATTTATTTTATAGTTGATCTTGATTAGAAGTTTGTCTTTCAAGGTTCACCACGTGATGTAGATGTAAAATTCCTAAATATCCAATCTAAAATGATAAAAAGTCATTTATTTTGTTTTAGCAGTGAAAATCCTAGCTACTAAGGAAAGAAGAGTATGATTCTTTAGCATAGAGCAAAGAGCACACACTAAATGCACTTTTCCTAAATCATCTTTCGCACATAGTCTAAATGCAAATGCAAATGCATGTATTTGTTTTTCGCTTCCTTCATGTGAGAATGATCAAAAGAAAACTAAGTACAGATCTGAACTATTTTCTTCAAAGCGACATTTCAACAATTTCTTTTCAAAACGAAAGGAAGACTAAAACGACACTTTCAATTTTGAATGGAAAACTGCTTTCAACACTTCAAATATTAACTATTCAAATCAAATACAATGACAAAAGTACAATCGACTATCTAGAGGAGGAATACTTTATGACACTCTTGTTTTTGACTCAAAATGACAATTACGACACTTTTTGCATCAAAACGACAGTTTGATTAAGCTACTTTCGACAAAGGAGGACAATAAATGATGGAAAAATACATAAAAACATTTACAAATCCTAATCAATGGAGGCTGAATCATGTAAAGGAAGGAGGCTTTAACAATGAGATACTGATCATGAACAACAAAACTACTGAATAAAGCTGAAAATCAGGTGGAAAAAACCAACTTTTAAAGAGAGAAATAGTATCACTCAATCATCGCACCTGCAACACAGGGAAACAGGGATGCATCTATCCTGCAACACACAGGAGGTGCGATGCATATAGGCTACCTAGTTACAGACAGCGTGATGGGCTAGGGAGAAGAACTAAGTTTGGTTTTTGCTCAAAATGTGCAGCTAAGTTCAATGATTTAGGCTGGGTTATGATGGATAGTAAAAGCAAAGTATAGGGGTATGATCTTATGAGGTTATTGAGCTATCACAAGGGCACTTAGAATGCTTGTAAGTTAGATGTTCAGTTCATAAACCAAGCCAGAGATTGACTGAAGCAGCATTCATCTACTTCGCAATTTCATAGCAAAGGCAGTTCGAAGGCTAGCCATTTAACTTCAGGCTCCGTCTGTAGTTTATAAAGAAAACAATAAACAAACAAAACAAACTATTCGTTCCCCAGCGGAGTCGCCATTTTGTTTCCAGGAAAACTAGTGTCAATTCGAACTGCTAGTCCCACTAAGATGGGTAGCTATCTTAGAAAGAAACAATCAAGGAAATTTGAGATTTCCTTTAGGTGTAATAGATAAGAGGGAAGAAAAGAGGACCAACCTGGATCTTCTGCTTTGATCCTTGCTTGATTTATCTTTCCCTTGATAGAATTTTCCACTCGTCTCCTACTTGTCCCGCTTTAAAGAGTACAAGTAACAGAAAACCATCAAGGCATCTCTATATAAAACATCATAAACAATGCAGAATCAGAAACACATTGACCATAAAATTGCATTCATAAACAATAAGTTTCACAAACACATGATTATATGGAGGAAAACTCAAAGAACTTTATTAATAGTAGAAGAGGGGATTACAACCCAGCTGTCTGATCCAGCATCATCCTACCAGCATAGAAGCCCTCTTCACGTCATGAAAAGCAAGATCACCAAACAATACAATGTCTCTTCTCACAGATAAATCAACATCACTTCCTTACAAATTACAAAATTCCAGCCCCCTAGATCTCTCAGATGAGGGATCCATTTATAGATGTCTTGCAAGGGTGTGAGTTAGCTCTGTGTTTTTGATTAGTGTCATTGCACTTGTAGTTCTTGGTTCCAATTGGAGATTTCTTAGATCTCTTAATCATCCCTGGGCGAATTCAGAGAGGCAAGTGTCATATGAGAAGTTTCTGGAAGATTTCATGATCATCCACCTAGAAAACTATCTCAGACATTTTTCCATCCTCGCTCATCACACCCTACAGAATGCCTTTTCAGTATGCATCGCACCCCCTGTGTGTAGAAGGTGAAATGCATCGCACCCTGATAGTGGAGCAGTTAGTGTGGTCTAGTTTTGGCCAGTTCTGAGTGGTTTTTCAGGTGGAACTTTTGGGAAATGATGTAATCACTTGACCATGATCATTTAGGGTATGAAACAACACTTTTAGGGGTTAAAGAGCCCTTGGTTTATTGACATATAAGATTGGGGTTGTAGTTCCCAAATATGTCTATAACAGTCCTTATGTAATAGAAATGTTTCATGATAATGGTGTTGTGTAGATAAGAACCATTGATGTAGAGGCTATCCCTTTGCTTGTCAATGGGTATAGATTAAAAATCTACAAAAATCCCTTATCGAAGTAGGAATTCATCAATAGCATCAGCAAGATAGTGATGGTGGTAGAGCATGTCTCAGCCTCCACCCCAACAAGTCCTTGAAGAAAAAATAAAAAAGAAAAAAAAAAGGAGGAAAAAAGAGGCAAAATAAAGATACTAGGTGAAAACCTCCATGAGGCACCTCAGTCACACTGTTGTGTTGAAAACCTCTTGGGGCAGCCCAAGAGGGTTAAAAATAATAATAATAAAATATTAATAAAAATATCTCTGGGTGAAAACCTATTTTGAGCCACCTAAGGTAGGCAAGTAGGATGAAAACCTCCTTGGGGGCAGACTAGTTGTTTAAAAAAAATAAAATGATAAAAGACATAAAAGATGACAATTATGTTCTGCAAGTCTACAAGAGGAGGATAAGAATAACATGACTTGGAAAGTAGGACCTATAAAATCCATATTTTAATTTACCCATCTCATATCCTCCATTACCCCCTAGTCTTCCATCTATACACCACTCCAGATCATTTCAAATATGTTCTGTGTTTTCTACAGGATTCCCTATAATCCTACTGGAGTTTCATGTAGAAATGACATGAGATATTGAAAACTAGAAGAAGAGCAGTCCAATAGAAAGGTGATGATACAAGCCTGTGTCTGAATGAAAGAACCATTTACCTCACCACACAATAGCCAATACCTCTCATCACTATGTCACCCCTGTATCCATCAAAGAAATCAGTTAAAAAATAATTACAAAAAAAAGAGAAGAAAAAAAACAAAAAAAGCGAGAGAAAAAATGAAAGAGGAGGCATACCCAAGAGAAGCATCCCTCACCTACCATTCCATACCCCCCTTTTCCACTCATTCCAACACCCCTTCTACTTCACAGTTGAGAAAAAATGTCAAATTTTAAGGGAGAGGCAGCTACAGGACATCCTGTAGGAAATCCTATAGGAGCCTATCCCATAAAAGAAATGTAGAAATTCCCACTGTATATCAGCTGATTGTGCAATAGACTAAAGAAAAATACAAGGTCTACATCTACAACACTTTGGGGAAGATTAATCGAATTGAGCAAGATCAAGAGAGCACATATAACTAAGAATGAGAAGTCAATCACCCATAACACATAAGAAATAACCCTGGGAAAGCATCAGCCTAAAATCCCAATCTACGTATTATCATACAAGTGGAAATCTTGTTCAAGTTACAAAAATAATTATCTCTCAAGCTACCTTGCTCTCTCTGCAATCAAACAATACGTCTCACAGGCTGAATAGACATAGTATATGTCCTCCTAAATCCCTCCAAGCCTCCTATTTCCTTGCACAATTTTTCTTGGGGTCCAGTGAAGCCACGTGTGTGAATTGGCCTCATCACACTCACAAAACTAAAGAAGTAACTTTGCAATCCTCAAGGAAATAATTCCTTCTACATGAAAGGGATATTCACTATGGAATATTCTAGCAACTGATAGTACACTACCCCTTCATTTGATCTCAGCTGGGTCTCGATCTGAACTAACATGCATGAGTTATTTATGAGAGAATATTCAGTTATCTGAAGTGCAGTAGTTACATGCATGAATGCATTAACTAACTGAACTTACATTAATTCAACAAACTATTTGAATTAATCTAACTGGACTTGACTCAGTTAACTGAGCCAACTAATTACAACTCAATATTACAACTCATTCTTATCTCTTTAACTAATGGATAAATTACTCAATTAATGGAGAAATTGTTGGATGTCCCCACATAGACTTCATGTTTGATTTTCCTTAACTAATTAACTCATGGTGAATTAATTAATTATCTTACAAACAACTACTACGATCAAATTCGAATTTTACTTCACTATTTTAGTTTTAGGGACTGAATAAAATAGGAAGGTATCCCGAAATGCTATTTATAGTAGTACTAAATTTAGCACTTCTATATTTATCATTTCTTGTTGCTATTTTCAAGACTCCCTCTCAACAAGAAAGGGATTATCAGTGACCCCAATCCTGTCTCTGTGGAACTCGAACTTGCATTTTGACAATTCCTTAGTCAAAATATCTACATCATGTTCCTCGGTCAAAACATACAGCAAAAACATGATCCTCTTGACCACACAGTCTCGAAGATGGTGATACCAGATATCAATGTGCTTGGACCTATCATGAAAAACTAGATTCTTAGAGCGTTTGATACAACTCTGGTTATCACAGTAGATCACTGTAAGATCCATCCTGTGACCAAACAATCCCACTAGAATCTTCTGCATCCAAATGGCCTCACATGCAACCTGACTAGTAGCCGTGTATTCAGCCTCTACTGAGCTAAGTGCAACTGATCTATGTTTCCTGCTATACGAGGAAACTGTAGTTGAACCAAGGTTGAAGATTCCTCCAGAAGTGCTCTTCTGGTCTGATGGACTCCCTGCCCAATCCACATTTGTGAAGCCCTGAAGCTTCAGTCCCTCTATCCCTTTGTACCACAATCTAAATTGAGATGTGCCTCTGAGGTATCTCAACACATGCTTCATTGCCTTCCAAAACAGCTTGGTAGGCTGAACCATAGCTTGACTCAGCTGGTTCATCGCAAAGCATAAGTCAGGTCATGCATTCACCAGATACATAAGTGAACCCACCAGCGGCTGATAAATAATAGCAACTACTACCTCACCTGAAGTAGCATCCTCATTCCTCTAGTTCCCAGCTAGAGGAGTCTGCATGGGCTTGCACTTCTCCATGTGAAAGTGCTTGAGTATCTCATTGGCATACTTTCCTTGAGACACAAATACTTCACCATCTTTCTGCCACACCTCATGCCTAGAAAGTAGTGCATAAGGCCCATGTCCTTCATCTCGAACTCTCTTGCAAGGTCCTCCTTTCAAGACTGCATCAGCTGATCATCACCTGTCAAAATCATATCATCGACATAAACAACAATGATTAATGGTTTACCTTCTATCATGATGTGGTAAAGGTTCGCATCTGCTTCACTCTTGGTGAATCCCAAACTGGTGAAATAGTTGTCGATCCTGGTGTACCAAGCATGGGGTGCTTGCTTCAGCCCATACAAAGCCCTCTTGAGTCTGCACACATGCGACTCATGATCGAAGGTCTCGAAACCTTCTGGCTGCTCAATGTACACCTCCTCCTCAATCTTCCCATTGAGGAATGTTGTCTTCACATCCATTTGGTGGATCTTCCACCCCATCTGAGCTGATAGTGCCAACATCGATCTAATTGATGAGTACCTTGCTACAGGAGCAAAAGTCTCATCGCAGTCAATCCGCTAGACCTGTGACAAACCTCGGGCAACAAACCTTGCCTTATGCTTCTCAACACTGCCATCAGCTACCTACTTTACCTTGTAAAGCCATCTGGAACTCACCACTGACTTACCTTGAGGTCTTGGGACAACATCCCACACACTGTTCCGAATGATAGAGTCGTACTCCTCTATATTGTATCAACCCAGACTGGTTGTTGTACTGCCTCCTCGAATGAAGAAGGTTTAGTATCAACACACTCCCCAACTAGGGCCATGTACCCAGTGTACCGCTCGGGTGACCTCCTCTATCTGTAGTGGGAAGATGACTATCCCACATTCTCCTACACATCGAGCATCAACCTGTTAGCCTCCCTTGAGCATTTCCGCCCATTTGTGGAAGTATCAGCATGAGTGGATGTTTCCACTCCCAGATCCTCTGTATGCAGCTGCTCCGCATCAATCTGAGGCTCCTCCTCCTTAGGAACTGAAAGTTCCTCCTCTGCATGCAACTTGAGCTCCCTCTCAAGTGACACTTGCATGGCTTTTTGCTTGTCGAACTTTAGATCCCTGCATGCCACAGTCCTCTGAGTGGAAGGAAGGTACACCTGATAGTTGTGGGGTGTATCTGCGTACCCCACAAGTATTCCCAACTCAGCTATTTGGTCTAGCTTCTTCCTAGCATCTTTGGTCACATGACAGTAAACTGATGATCAAAATATTCAGAAGTGACTTACATGAGGTTGCTTCCTAGAATAGGCCTCCATAGGTGTCTTCATTCCCAATATACAGTGTTGGCTTCCTTTCTGCAAGTATACTGTTGTATTGCATGCCTCAGCCCACAAATGAAGTCGTAGGCTTTGGTCATGCAACATCGCTCAAGCTGCTCGCACAATCGATCTGTGCTTCCTTTTGGCCACCCCATTCTGCTGTGGATTATGGGGTGCCGTCAATTCCCATTTAATTCCTTCTGCAGTGCAGAAGTCTTTAAACTGTTGGGAGACATACTCTCCACCATTGTCACTACGCAAGGCTTTTATTTTCTTTCCAAATTCTTTCTCTATGAAGGCTATAAACTCACAAAACCTAAAGAAGGTCTGATCGTTCTTTTGCATAAAATAGATCCAGCATCTACGAAAAAAATCATCAATAAAAATAACATAGTACCATTTTTTAGTAGTGGAGGCTGTAGAGAAGTGTCCATAAACATCTGAGTGAACTCGCTCCAGGATTGCTCCAACTCTACTATCTCGATCCGGAAAGGAAGATTTCTCATACTTACCCAAGGTACAACCTTTACATGTAGTCGTTTACTCAAGTTTTCCCTTGGGTAATTCGGTAGAAATATGTTGCATGATCTTCAGGGCTCCATGGTAAAAGTGGTCCAGTCTTCTATGCCATAGCTCACCAACATCGTGGCTCTGCACCATCTCAGCTTTGGAACTCAAAGCAGCACAATTGTCTACCTCCAGCCTGTAGAGATTCTTAACTTGAATCCCTATTCTATTTGTCTATATAGTACTAATATGCCTTAGGAATACCTTTGCTTTACTAAAAACTACATCATAGCCTTTATCTTCTAGCATAGTGACAGACACAAGATTCTTCTTCAGACTTGGTACATACTTTACATCAGTCAAGGTGAGGAGAGCTCCATGCTCCCTCTGAAACACAACCATACCTTCGCCTAAAACACAGTACTTTCCATCATCACCCATCTTGATCCGCATCTGGAGATCCTTCTCCTCCAAGGTATTGAAAAGATTCTTGTCACCTGACATGTGGAATGAAGCTCCACTGTCCAGGTACCACACACATCCCACCATGGATGAAATCATGCATGTGATAAGTGAGAAATACAACTCAAACTATGAGGTCAATGCCTCACCATCAGATCCCTTCGAGGAACCCTTCTTGGATTTCTTTTGTGGACAATTCATAGCATAATAGCCCACTTCATGACAATGAAAGCATTGCACTTTCGATTTGTCAATCTTCTTCCCACCATGGGAAGAACCAGATTTTGGATGGGACGCCTTCCCTTTCCCTTTCCTCTCCTTACTTTCTAAGGCTATATTTTCCTCATCATCTTGCTTTGATGAGAATCCATCTTTGGTGCTTCTTCTTATTTCCTCTTGCATCAGATCCGACCAAACTCGTTCCCAATCTGGCAGTTTTTCTCTTCCATTAACTTAGTCTTGGTAGTTATGCCAGCTCTTAGGAAGACCAAGGAGTGCAAGACTCACCATGTCATCATCAACAATCATGATCTCTACACTTCCAAGCTCATCCCTGTAGGTGGTGAGCTTGTTCAGTTATGCAGAGATCGTGTCGCCCTTTTCACACGTGATCTTACGAAGCCTGTCATTCAGCGCCAGCGTCCTCTGATTGTTGTTGTTCTTATATAGATCTTTCAATGTTTTCCACATTAAAAATGGTGTCTCCTTCCCATGGAGGTTGGAGACAATGTGGTCTCGAACTCCCTCCAGGAGGATACTCCTTGATCTAGCCACACATTTCTTCCATTCTTCCAGTTGAGTAGCATCAGCCGACTTGGGGACTTCTTGATCAATGAAGTCCTTTAGACCGTTATCCTCTAATACTGCCTCCATGTGATCCTTCCATGCTATATAATTCAAGCTGCCATCAAGGGAATACTCAAGTCTTAAACCACTGAGCACCATTGGTGAAATTGAGATGTGATAAGAACTCGATTTCTATAATTAGGAACCTCAAACTTCAAACTTCTCCCTTCTCGTATAATGTTCTTCACCTTGATCACCTTTGCTCTGATACCATGTAGAAATTACCACTGTATATCAACTAATTATGCAATAGACTAAAGAAAAATACAAGATCTACTTCTACAACACTTTGCAGAAGCTTAATCGAACTGAGCAAGATCAAGAGAACACATATAACTGAGAATGAGAAATCAATCACACATATCTGATGAGCCCCAGAAATGGGTAATTATATGGGCTCATTTTGCCTCTTAATTTGACTTAATCGACAATTCTCATTATTTTATTGCATTTTTTTAATTATATTTATGCTAATAGAGTGAATTGGGTTAGTCATTATACCATGAAGTCTAATGTGTGCTTTATGCAGATTTTTGGTCAATTTTGAGACAAAATCAAAGGATTTGTGAGCATTTGGTAGTCAATATTCGAGGAAAATAGGGAAGAGGATTTGTAGGGGGTGTCCCATTCATTTATGAACCCTTACCTCGAATTCTCCATTAGAAACTCGGAGCACAAGTAGCCACATTAGTGCATCCAAGGGGCAGCGGAGCAAGTAAAGAACGACTATTGTTTATCTGCAGTTTTGGGAAGCTGAGCTACTTGATTTTAGGAGGGTTGTTAAAGGATTCGATTTCTATAAATAGGGGGGCTTATAGCCTCTGTAGGTTAGTCAGTTATTAGTAGAATTTTTGCACTTTTGTGTGTTAGGACTCAGAATTGACCTATTTTGACCTTATATTTTTGCCATAATATTATCCTTTTCAGTCATAAGTTGTAAGCTTTGATTACATAATGACTTAATCTCCCCAATGTACGAAGTAACTTTCCGCATATCTATATGTTTAATTGTTCATTGCATATTTGTGAGTATCTTTATATTTATCTTTGAAAAGCTGACTAAGTTGCCAAGTAATTGTCTTAAGCCTGCATGAATTATAATTTATAGTTGCTGTAACACCAGAAACAACAACCACGCAGTTGCTGCAACACCAGAAACAGCAACTACGCAGTTGCTGCAACACCAGAAGCAGCAACTACGCAGTTGCTACAGTCAGCAACAGCAACTATCCAAAGCAGGCTATTTTGCAACCGCTGGGAATAACAACTGGCAACTATCTGAAGAACGCTGACGCGGCACGATCTGCAGCTATCTAAAGCAGGTAGAACACAGTTACCATTGCTTAAATCAGGAACAGCATGGGGAAACGGCAAAGGAATGCGAAGATCCCAAGAAGACGGTCGAAGACAGTTACCAGCTGTGTAACAGCCAGAACCTAAGAAAGAATATGTTGTTATACTGTTGTAACAGCGGTCTGTAATTCTTATTTTTGATAGAATGGGTTAACTGAATGAACTGTAACAATCTATTGTAATAGATGTCCCCTCTATAAAGAGGAGACATCTACATTAGAAGGGGTTAATGGGTAATCTGTAAGGGAGATTTTGAGAGACATCAGCAAGTCTGAACTTTATTGTACTTGAATCTTTTGGCAGATGAATAGAAGATTGTTCTGAGCACTTAATCTAACCTTTGTGTTCTGGGGAATCTTGTGAGAGGGACTGGGCCCGCGTTACTCACAAGATTCACCCATTTACTTTTCTGTTAAAATGTGTACGTGTGTGATAGTTTCTTTCCGCTAGTACTCTGTTTGGATTCTGTAGCATTACCTCTGGTATTTCCGCTTTGCTAGTACTCTGTTTCATTCATTGCTTGAAGTTGTGCAAGGATATTTCACCGGTGAATTAGAGTGCAGTGTGTGTTAGCAATCTGGTTACAGAGGCAGGTGCTGAATGTCCTCACCTGGAGGATAGGGTCCTGATCCTCTGCCAACAGAGCATCCATCATTTCGCTTTTCAGATTTGGAATTTTAATTAATTATTTGTACTGTGATAGCTTAGCGTAAGAATCACGTATACTACAGATTTTTAATGCTTTTAGGATCAAGTACATATAGTACGTGGTAGCCTTTGAAATAAAAAGACTTTCCCAGGTTGACAATTAATGTGGTACTTGAATGTTTAATCAATAAACAATTCAACTAGCCAACATTTTGGCGCCGTTGCCGGGGAAGGCAACTAGAGATTTCTAAAGGCATTAATGATTTCTTTTTGAGAATAACAGATGCATGAGAGGACGCAAGAAACCTAATTTCATAGGCGGAAAAGGAGGAAGAAAAACTTATATTGACGAAATCATCTTAAAGGCTGAAACATCACAGAGGACAAGTTCCCAGAGACCTCAGATCCAGTATTCCTCCCAAACAGACCGACAGACGGAGGAAGTAATAGGACCTGAAAGGAAGCTGGAAGTGCCAGAATACACCGAGGAATCGGTAGAAGAACCTGAAGAAACAAAAGACACAGAAGATAAAGCAAGTGATTCAGGAAAAAGACCAATGGAGGATAACAGAACAGAAGGAAGAGGGGAAAACTCGATCTCTACACTGGAATTCCCTATTGGGGAGCTCCCGAGAGGAACAACCCCCATGAAAAACATTCCACTCTCAGCATTACCCAACTTTCATGGGTTATCCTCTGAAGATCCGGATGAATTCCTCTTCGAATTCGACATACTATGTAGGAGTTATGATTATGTGAGCGCTAATCAGAAACTAAAACTATTTCCAGCAACACTAAAAGGGAATGCGCTAAGATGGTTTATGAGCCTAGGAGCTCAGGCAATCACTACCTGGGACCAGATGAAGGAAAGCTTTCTGGCCAAGTACCAAGACTACTGCCGGACGAGAGAAAGGAAGGAAGAATTGTTTAAAATGGTTCAGAAAGAGGACGAGAATTTGGAAGATTTTGTGGAAAGGTTACAATATAATCTGCAGCGGTCTGATCATCCTAATATGAGTAAAGATATTCTGAAGACTATACTGCTGAAAGGAGTACGAGATGACTGCCTGGACATGTTAAACATGCTGGGAAAAGGGGACATTTCCAAAGAACCCTTTGATGAAATTATCAATCTCTGCATGAGATGTTCGAGGGGAGCAGTAGGCAGATCAAAAAGCAGAGATAATGTATATTCAAGAGTTCAGAAGTCAGCAAGTGGAGGAGCAACAAGGGCTGAAATAGGTAATTTATTAGAAGAATTTAAAACTGAGATGTTAAGCTCTTTTGCTTCACAAATTGATGCTCTGCAGGTTAAGAAGAAACAGGCGGAAGCAGAAGCTGCTCTAGCTATTTTCTGTTCCAAATGCAGAGAAAAACATCCACTCAGGGAATGCCCACTAGATAAGATACCTATCTGCACAATCTGCGAGAAGGACCATGAAACCCAGCAATGCCCCTCTCTGCCTGGAATCAAAGTAGCATTGCAGTCAACTGAAGAAGAGGCTGAAGCAGTGTACCTGATGACACAGAGGAGGCAATGGGCACAAAGACAAGCTATGAACTCTAACACAGCATTCAGTCGTTGGAATAATAACTCTCCTTTTCAAACAAACTACCCACCCATGAACCAAATGCAGTACCCACCCTTTAATACAATGAATTTTCCACTTATGCAACAACCAAATCTTCCTTTTCCTGATCCTACTGTGTGGAATCCTTGGGCTCCCAGCAACCGTATTTTAATCAATGGAATCCAAACTGGGCAGCCCAACAGATACCATTTCCTAAACAACAACAGTCTCTTTCCTTACCATCCAATACTCCTCCAAATAATCAGGCAATGAGACCATAGCTTCCTGTGCAACCTAACCCCAATCCAAGTAATAATAAAGCCCTGCAAGTTATTGACATTCAAAATCAGCCTGTCTCTCCCCTGCAATGTAATGATATTCACCTTCGCTCAGGGAGAATTGTTGAACCCATTATAGATGATATTACTGACTCTGACAAAGAAGAAGCTAGAAAAGAGAAACCAGCTAACAATAATGCTGAAACAACAGAATCAACACCTAATAATAATGATCAAACAATAGATCTGCCATTCCCTGAACGACTGGCTCTCACTAAAACACCTGAGCAACCTACCTTTAACCTTTTAGGAGAGCTACAGAACTTGTATGTTAAAATCCCATTATTTCAAGCATTAAGGGATGTTCCTATTTATGCTAGAACTATTAGAGACATTTGTATAAAAAAGCCTGGAAGGAAGGCTAAGGATCCCCTCACAGTTCATGTGATGGGAGAATTAACTGCTTTAATGACCGAAAAAGATTATCCTGTAAAGTATGGTGACCCTGGTCACCCTACAGTAACAGTCCAGGTTGGAAAAACCTTTATCTCTAAAGTCCTAGTAGATTTAGGAGCTGCAATGAATATTATGACACTCGAAACAACACAATTGCTCCAGTTAAAAAACTTTATCAGGGAAACTCCAACTATCTTAGAGTTGGATGACTGT
Source organism: Pinus tabuliformis (assembly GCA_031772625.1). Lineage (NCBI taxonomy): Eukaryota > Viridiplantae > Streptophyta > Pinopsida > Pinales > Pinaceae > Pinus > Pinus tabuliformis. The sequence goes on from CM062820.1 coordinate 102,122,169, forward strand.
TCTACAATTAAACCTGAAGGGGTCATTGAAGATCTCATAATCTCTGTAGAATCCTGGAATTACCAGGTTGACTTTGTGGTGTTACAAACTAAAGCAAAGTTGGGGGGTCATCCGTTGATTCTAGGGAGACCTTGGCTGGCTACAACAGATGCTTTCATCAGCTGTAGATCTGGATCAATGACCATCTGTAATGGACAAGAAACTAAACAGCTTACCCTCTATCCTCATGCTACACCCATGATTAATAATGACAATTCTGTATGGGTAGACTATGAGGATGAAGAGACCCAACCTATATTAACTATTGGACAAGCTTTGACTTTTAAGGACTCCATCGAAGATGAATTAATCAGCAGCTTTATTTCTGAACCCTCTTCGGTCAGCCCTGAAACATATAATCACTTCACTGCAATCTTAGAATCTGAATCCCAGCAGAACATGAAAGATGAAAAATTATTTCAGACAGTAGTAGGCAGCCCTTCCAAAAGTACAACAATTGAAATTGAACCTGGCAAAACATTAAATATAAATCCTGATTTGACTGATAATGAAAAACAGAAATTAATAAAGTTACTCCAAGAAAATAAAGAGGCATTTGCATGGGACTACACAGACATGAAAGGGATCTCCCCTGAACTATGCACTCACCGTATTTATATTAAGGAGGGATCCCGGCCAGTCTGCCAACCCCAGCGAAGAATGAACCCGAACCTTAGAGAAATTGTCAAGGAGGAACTTCAAAAACTCTTGAATGCAGGATTTATATACCCTATATCTGATAGTGAGTGGGTTTCCCCACTTGTAATTGTACCCAAGAAAAATGGGAAATGGAGAGTATGTGTGGATTACAGAGCATTGAATAAAGCCACCCAAAAAGACCATTTCCCTTTACCATTTATTGATCAGGTATTGGATAATTTAGCAGGTAAGAAATTCTTTTCATTCTTGGATGGGTTTAGTGGATATAATCAGATTAAGATTGCACCCCAGGACCAGGACAAGACCACATTTACTAACCCATGGGGGACCTTTGCTTACAGAGTACTTCCATTTGGGCTATGTAACGCTCCAGCAACATTCCAAAGAGCGGTGATAGGGATCTTTTCTGACATGTTAAATGATTCATTGGAAATATTTATGGATGACTTTACTCCCTATGGAGTGACCTTTGAGGATGCACTGCAAAATCTTGAAAAAGTACTTAAGCGGTGTATAGAAGCACACCTTGCTTTAAGCACTGAAAAGTGCCATATGATGATGAATCAAGGTATTGTATTGGGTCACTTTGTTTCATTTTTAGGAATTCAAGTCGATCCAGCTAAAATACAGGTAATTCAGAACCTCCCTATCCCCAAAACACAAACTGATGTAAGAAGCTTTTTAGGACATGCCGGATACTATAGAAGATTCATTAAGGATTTTTCCAAAATAGCTTCTCCTCTATTTGTGTTGTTAATGAAAAATGTTGAATTTAAGTGGACTGATGATTGTGAAAATGCATTCAATAAACTTAAACATCAGTTGTCCGCAGCTCCCATTTTGAGAGGACCTGATTGGGCATTACCCTTTCATATCTCCTCTGATGCCTCAGACACGGCAATTGGAGCTGTCCTGGGTCAGGAAGAAAACAGTCTCCCCTATGCCATCTATTTTATTAGCAAGAACATGACACCAGCTGAGCTAAATTACACAGTTACTGAGAAGGAATTTCTAGCAGTTATTTATGCTATCAACAAATTTAGACATTATATTACTGGCTACACTACCTTTGTGCATACTGATCACTCGGCCATTAAGTATTTAATGAATAAATCAGTTACAAATGCCCGAGTCACCAGATGGTTATTACTATTACAAGAATTTGATATCACAATTGTAGATAGGCCAGGAAAAGAAAATGTAGTTGCTGATTTCCTTTCTCGTTTAAAAACTGATGAAAATGCTCCAGTAGATGATTATTTTCCTGATGAGTATTTATTTGCAGTATCTGCTCACTCACCTTGGTATGCAGACATTGCCAATTATCTAGTTGCAGGAAAATTACCATCACACCTATCACACAGGGAAAGAAGAAAGATCATTCAGCAAAGTGCTAGGTACAGCTGGATAAGCGGGTGTCTGCTCCACACAGGAATAGATCAAGAAATCCGGAGATGCATTGGGGAAGACGAGATTTATGATATACTAAAAGCTTGTCACGATGGCCCTTGTGGAGGACATTTTGCAGATAAAAGAACAGCTCACAAGGTACTTAGAATGGGTTATTATTGGCCATCACTTTTTAAAGATGCTAGAAAATATGTGAAGGCTTGTGACAGCTGTCAAAGAATGGGCCAACCTAACCATAGGGATGAAATGCCACTTAATCCCCAGGTAACTCTTGAACCTTTTGAGAAATGGGCATTAGATTTCATAGGTCCCATTAATCCTCCATCTAATCAAAGAGTCTATATTTTAGTATGCACGGATTACATGACTAAATGGGTAGAGGCCAAAGCACTCATTAAAGCTAATGAAGAAGTGGTACTAACATTCTTATTTGAAGAAATCTTTGTTAGATTTGGACTACCCAGAGAATTAGGCACTGATGGAGGACCTCCTTTCAATTCTCATGGCTTCAAAGATACGCTCCAAAAATATCATATCAGGCATAAAATGACCACACCATACCACCCCCAAGCAAATGGGCAGGTGGAAAGTACCAACAAGGTCATAGAAGCCATCTTAACAAAAACGATAAAGGAGAATAGAAGGGACTGGTTTCAGAGGTTGCCCGAGGCTCTATGGGCCTATAGAACCACTTGGAGGAATACAACAGGCTTTTCACCCTATGAATTAGTTTTTGGAAAGAATGCTATTTTTCCTGTAGAGTTTGAGATTAAAACCTTAAGAACTGCCTTAGTTGTTAACCTTGATTTAACTGATGCACAGACAACCAGGTTGCAGCAGCTGCAGGAATTGGATGAGAAAAGACTGGATGCCGTCCATCAAACAACTATGATACAGCAACAAAGAAGCAGATGGCATGACAGAACCATCAAGCAAAAGCAGTTCCAGAAAGGTAACTGGGCTCTACTTTATGATTCTCGTTTCGAGAATTTCCAAGGGAAGCTAAGAACAAGGTGGTTAGGGCTATATGAAGTGGATGCTGTTTTTCCAAATGGAACAGTCAGACTTTTAACAATTGATGGAAGCAGAACACCACTGTTAGTGAATGGCTACCGACTTCGATTATATCAACGGCCGGTTTCCAAAGAGGATTTTAAAGCCACTTGCATGGCAATAAAGCAGTATTCTTTTCCAGGGGAACTTGCTGTCCCTCAAAGCACTTGAGTTTCTACTATTTATGTAATTTTTTTAGGTTAGATATTCTTTTTTTTTAAGAAACTAATAAATCCTGCCAAGGATTGCGATATTACATTTCAGTATTTTGCAGATTTTGGCCTGGGAAGTAGCTGAGAACAAAAGTTTCAAAGGAATTACTTTGCGGACTCGGAACTCCTGTTGCTGCAACACCATTTCCCTGTTGCTGCAACACCATTCCCTGTTGCTGCAACACCATTTCCCGTTGCTGCAACACCACTCCCATTGCTGCAACACCATTCTCTGCTGCTGCAACACCATTCCTATTGCTCTAGCACAATTCCTGTTTTTACAAACATCTCACATCATTCCCTGTGGCCACATCAGCAATTTCCCATTGCTGCAACACCAATCCCAGTGCTACAACATCACTTCCCGATCACGAAATATCCTTCCGAGCAAATTCCCTCACGTACGAAAACACCAGTCTTACCACTTCAGCCCCAAGTAACAAATTTTGATAAAATATACCACTTTTTGTGATGATTACAGCACCCTACTATCACTTCCCGTCATTATCATTACAAATCACCGGTATTCCCATGCTTGTAGATCCGCGGTAATCATTATGATCCAGCACAAGACAAGACAAGACTTTTTGACGCAGCAATAAAAAAGGTAAAATCCGAAGGTACACATGATTATGTATGGACATTAAATAATAGATAATGCAGAGAAGTTCATAGGACTATCAAATCATTGTACTTCCAATCATATCATTGACATGTAGGAGGGGGGGGATTACCAAAGCAACTATCATAATGACATACCACGCCAACTACCGCCACCCTTAACTCTCCCGGTAATATGTAAAAGCCACCCTATCACGGCATGTTACCATTTTCGACGTTCTACTCTGAATTGAAATTGGAAGCTCAGCTCTGAACTCTGAGATTTACTGAAACAACAGCTATGGGAGGAACCCTCATTATACATGAGCCTGGCACGACAGCAGTCCTTGAACTCTTTCCGGAGATTTATCAAATTTTCTTGCAAGCGGGATGGATAGAGTACTTCAGGAGACTTCCGGACTTTGACGAGCAGCAAGTCCTTGAATTCGCATGCAATTTAACAGAAGGATTCTCTGTCGTCCAGGGAATTCAAGTTCCAGTCACGGAGGAAATCATAGCTGAAGTTACTGGGCTACCAGCTAATGGCACACGGTGGTTCAACAGAAAGCACCTGATTCTTAATGCGCAGCAGGATTTTCTCCGACCAGGCGAGCAGGTAGAGCCCAAAGGCAGAGGCGTAGCACTTCGGTCGTTACCTCGACCGTGGCCAAAAATCGCTGAATTCGTCAAGCAATATCTGATGTGCGAAGGCCGCTACCAGGTAATTTCCTAGCACGATTTCGTCCTGTTAAATCATTTGAGAAATGGTCAGTTAATAAACATGCCATATTATCTATTGGGTTGTCTCCAAAATATGTCACGTTATGCTGTGAAAGCGAAGCATCCACTAGTTTCCTTAAAACACCACCGCTTAGCCCAATTGCTGATTAATAGAGCTCTCGCTCTAAATAACCCTCCACCCCCCATTAATCCCCATCAGGAGGCAGAAATTCCACAGCCGGAACATGAAATTCCTCACCAAGAAGAGGAAATTCTTCACCAAGCTGAGGACATACCTCAGCAAGATGAAGAACTTCCTCAACAAACAGAGGATATGCCTAAACAAATCCCTCTGGAAAACCCTCAGCAAGCAGAGCACATTCCTGAACAAATCCAGCAAACACCCCCGCAAGTTGCTGAGAATGCCACAAGAACAACCCCATCTCCCAAAGGAACCAATCCTTCCATTCCTATACTTGGTATTTCTACTGATGACTCCGATGACAATATCCCTATTACCCTGCTTAAACGAAAAAGGCAGCAGGAAAAGAAAACCCCATCGAAAAGAAGAAGAACTAGGGTTTCAGCTAAGGCACCTGCTACTCCGGCTACTGTCCCCATCCTAAAGAAAGCTAGCCTAAAGAGAAAAACACCTGAATTCCCTGCTTCTCTACCAAAGAGAAGAACTCGGTCATCGGTAGCAGTTAAATCTCCTAATTCCCCCAGTTCACCACCCATCACTATAAGGACTCGCACTCCCACCAGTCCTCAAAACTCCTCTCCCTCACCCTCGGAAGCTGAGATGCAGAGTGTTCATAGCTTCATGACATCATACTTTAAGGGAGATGACACACAAGAACCAGCTGCCGACACCCAAGATAATAGTGACCAAGTGGCTGCAACACAAGAAACAACCACTACCCCAGGTGACACACAAGAACCACCTGTGGGGAATACTGAAAAGAATGATGAAACACAACCTCTGCCTCCATTGGAATCTACTGCTCCGCAGGACCAACCTACCATACCTGCCCTACAGGAAGAAATTGAATTCCTGAGATCTCAGATTCAGGACTATCAGGAGGAAATAATAAGGGTTAAGGAAGCATATCAGAATGAATTCAGCCTGCATGTTTTAGCACGAGTAGCGTCTGTAGCAGAGAAAAGTAAGGATAATGAAGATGTGTGTACCTATTGTGGTGAAATATATACTCAGGCAGGATATAAGGTGGTGGCAGAGCCAATGAAGGAAGCATCCGATGTTGTAGATGAAACAAAAGAGCCTGCTGTTACACAAATGGAAATGCCGCAATCCTCTACTGAAATGAAAGAACCTGTTGTCACAGAAGAACCAACAGGCTCTCCAGAAAAAGTGCAGACAGAAGAACCTGTTGTCACACAAGAACCAACAGGCTCTCCAGAGAAGATGCAGGACCAAGCTGAAGAACTTACTGACACACAAGAACCAGTAAGTTCCCCAGAAACTGCACAGGTCCGAACAGAAGAACTTACTGCTACACAAGAACCAGTAAGTTCTCCAGAGATTGCGCAAGAACAAGCAGAAGGACTTGCTGACACACAAGAACCAGCAAGTTCCCCAGAAATTATGCAGGAAGAAACAAGGAATGAGAAAGAGGAGAATACAGATTCACCCCGGCCTACCCAAATTACTATGGAAGAAGTAGTTGCACAAGAATCAGGAAATGCAGAAGAAAACACAGACTCATCGCGGCCCACTCAAAGTGTCATGGAACGAGAGGAAGAAATAGAAGAAAATCAAAAAAAAGGTATAGACTCACCCCGGCCTACCCAAACTGTTATAGAGGAAAAAGAAATAGTTTCAGGAGAAAATGAAGAAAAATCAGACTCACCCAGCTCTATTCAAATTGCCAAGGAAGTAGAAAAAGAAGAAGAAAATCAGGAAAAAGAAGAAGAAGAAGAAAATCAAGAAAAAGAAGAAGAAGAAGAAAATCAGGAAAAAGAAGAAGAAGAAGGAAATGAGGAAAAAGGCACAGACTCACCCCGGCCCACCCAAATCACCATGGAACAAAATGAATCAGTACAACAGGAAGAAGAGACACTAGCCAGAAATGAAGAAAAAGATGTTGGATCATCCTAGACTATTCCTACAGAGCAGGTTATCCTTGTGGATGCCTTTACACAGACAGAGCTTCCCTTCGTTACTGATGTATGCACAGAAACAGATAGTTTTCAAGCATTAAAAGGACAGTGGTGGAGGGAATATGAGCAGTCGCAAGGCAAGGCATTGCAACAGCAAAAAGGGATCTGGTTTAGTCACGCATACAAGAACTGGGAAGCACTTGAGCAGTGCAGAGCCCAGTATAAAGAAATCAAGGAACTCAAAGCCAGATTGACCCAGATGTTTGAATTGTTCCAAAGACTACTTGCTACAAGGAAACCCTCTTTTAATTATGCAACATTTTTTAGGGAAAGACTCACATTTTTGCAGATAAAGGCTGTCAAAGAAGGTAGACCTCATCAGGTAGTTACGTCAGAGCAGTTTATGCAAACCTTTGCAGAGGCACCTAAAAATGATCAACATTTGTTATGCGAGCTCTATCTCCATAATGAAGACATGTCCGAAGAAAGAAATATGAATATGATACCTGTAGTCGGCGACATACAGCTGAGAGCCTTCATCTCCTTTTTAGCTAATCAATTTACATGGCAGAACGCCTTTGCTTCAGCTCAGCATAATGAACAGAATTGTCTTGTGTGGATTAGAGCTGAACCGCAGAACGCAGCCACCTTTATTGCACAACACCTGAGAATGGTAAGTGATCCTGAAATGAAGGACCATGTTAAGCAACTGCAAGCAATGGTCCTGAAAGACTGTCAGCATTATGTAAAGACTAAGGCATCCTTGGTTGTCAAGGCAAACAAACTGTTTTGGGAAAACTGCCCCAAGGAGAGGCAGGAATATCACCCTTATAATCCACCTAATTTGCAGGTGGCACTCTCAAGGGTACCTCATTATATTAATTGCATGCAGCACTGTGCTGAAAATTGGATGGGTTACAGATTTATATTTCCACTTTTATGGTTGTCTGGTGAACAATATAAAGGACAGTTTGGATTGTCTAGCAGGGAAGAAGCAGCAGCATGGAGGCAAATACAGACTGCCTGTGGATTCAGGAAGAAGTTTGATGCCACTTCCTATAACTATTGTCTCAGTAATCTACATTGTTCATCCCAGTACTTCGACTCAGATTCAGAGTAGGCATTGCATGGGGACATGCAATCTCTTCAGTTGGGGGGGATGTTAGGACTCAGAATTGACCTATTTTGACCTTATATTTTTGCCATAATATTATCCTTTTCAGTCATAAGTTGTAAGCTTTGATTACATAATGACTTAATCTCCCCAAGGTACGAAGTAACTTTCCGCATATCTATATGTTTAATTGTTCATTGCATATTCGTGAGTATCTTTATATTTATCTTTGAAAAGCTGACTAAGTTGCCAAGTAATTGTCTTAAGCCTGCAGGAATTATAATTTATAGTTGCTGTAACACCAGAAACAACAACCATGCAGTTGCTGCAACACCAGAAACAACAACTACGCAGTTGCTGCAACACCAGAAGCAACAACTATGCAGTTGCTACAGTCAGCAACAGCAACTATCTAAAGCAGGCTATTTTGTAACCGCTGGGAATAACAACTGGCAACTATCTGAAGAACGCTGACGCGGCACGATCTGCAGCTATCTAAAGCGGGTAGAACACAGTTACCATTGCTTAAATCAGGAACAGCATGGGGAAACGGCAAAGGAATGCGAAGATCCCAAGAAGACGGTCGAAGACAGTTACCAGCTCTCTAACAGCCAAAACCTAAGAAAGAATATGTTGTTATACTGTTGTAACAGCGGTCTGTAATTCTTGTTTTTGATAGAATGGGTTAACTGAATGAACTGTAACAATCTATTGTAATAGATGTCTCCTCTATAAAGAGGAGACATCTACATTAGAAGGGGTTAATGGGTAATCTGTACGGGAGATTTTGAGAGACATCAGCAAGTCTGAACTTTATTGTACTTGAATCTTTTGGCAGATGAATAGAAGATTGTTCTGAGCACTTAATCTAACCTTTGTGTTCTGGGGAATCTTGTGAGAGGGACTAGGCCCGCCTTCCTCACAAGATTCACCCATTTACTTTTCTGTTAAAGTGTGTACGTGTGTGATAGTTTCTTTTCGCTGGTACTCTGTTTGGATTCTGTAGCATTACCTCTGGTATTTCCGCTTTGCTAGTACTCTGTTTCATTCATTGCTTGAAGTTGTGCAAGGATATTTCACCGGTGAATTAGAGTGCAGTGTGTGTTAACAATCTGGTTACAGAGGCAGGTGCTGAACGTCCTCACCTGGAGGATAGGGTCCTGATCCTCTGCCAACAGAGCATCCATCATTTCGCTTTTCAGATTTGGAATTTTAATTAATTATTTGTATTGTGATAGCTTAGCGTAAGAATCACGTATACTACAACTTTTTAATGCTTTTAGGATCAAGTACATACAGTACGTGGTAGCCTTTGAAATAAAAAGACTTTCCCAAGTTGACAATTAATGTGGTACTTGAATGTTTAATCAATAAACAATTCAACTAGCCAACATTGTGCAGCACTTGTTCAGCTTATTTTCGAGCTTCTTTTTTAGAATAGTTTATGTAATGTGACTAGTCCTTTTGATAATGAAGATGAAACAATTTTAGAGCCAGCGTTGATCTCTTTCAGAGGGCTGAAACTCTTGGGTTAGGACCCAACCCAAGCTTCCCAGCACCTCATTCTTTGTACTTATATGTTTTTGCTTTAGTTCATGAGTTAATTTTTGTTAAATAGATTCATTTTACTTTGTTTAGATTAGGTTGCTTTTGATGGTTTGCATACCTGTTTTTGTTCCAGTTGCTCAAGTAGGTTAATGTAGTGACAAACTGAGATTCAAAAAGGCCAACAACAGGCCCTGATATCCTTCTCCGTTTGTGGGACTATGATTCGAGGTCAAGGCACTACTGCTACCACCAAAAACACAATTTTTCTCTCCCATGCAATTTCTAGTGTGATGACTTAATTTGCAAAGATTAATGTATTGCCTCAGATTCAGTTTCCTAGATCATTTCCTGTTCTTTTACAATAGATCTCTCTGCATGCTTTTCTATTCAAAGGTTACGGTTTAGCATTTTCTGTTTGTAGGTCAGAAACTAGGTCAAGCTACAGAAATTTCTATTTTCATGGTATAGTTACTCCTTTCTTTGATCAGTTTTTGTAAGTAGATGCGCAGATCTCTTGCAGGACACCTCAGCTCACCATACATCCATAAAGCAGCCAACACCAGCTCACTTCTCATAGATTTCCCAAGTCATTCGCAACATTTCACCAATCTGCCCTAACTTATGCGTTTCTCCATAAGCTTCCCTCTTGCCATTTCAACAAATCTAACCATCATGTCCCCTCTTCATCTTCCTTGACAAGCTCTAGACACGTCAACACCTTCATCTAGCCTTCAGTTACCCTTTTCCATTATTTTTCCGCCTTCAAAACATCCAAAAATAGCTCCCGTCCTCCTCCTGTAGATCCTGTTGTGGATGCTCCTGTAGATCCCTTGCAGCCTCCTATAGAATCCCCTGTAATCGGTTTTTCAAAATCCGATTGCAATGGAAGTCTTAAGAAGGGTACTAGGGGCTTCTTAGGACATCTCCACACCTTCTTCCACCTCTACAAAAACCAAGTCTATCTTCCTTCACCACCAGACACAACCAGATAAATTACAAGCATAATAATTTCACATAAAAACACTCAAAAGCACAAAAAGATGTTTTCTTCTCATTTCTTTTCAGAGGTAGCTTGAATAAATGTAATTTACTTTTTTCAGTAGTCAATGGAACTCATCGCATCAGTTTCTATCTCCTTTTCTGCAAAAGTAGGGTTAGTTGGATAAATTATGGTTTGCTAGGGTTTGCCTTAGATTCCAGTCTTCTTTCTCTTTCTGCAAGTAAAATAATCCTCTTAGAGTTAGCTTTCTTTCATCATAGCTAAAACCTTCTTATGAGAATTCATAGAATTAGGCTTGAGCTACTAGCGATCTTGCGCCAGCTAACCAAGTGACAGCCTACAGTAAGAGCTAGTACTTGTGCATACAGAACCATCGCTTCCAAGTTTGTTACAAACTACCGAGTTGATAAAAGTAAAGTAGGAAGCCCTAGGAGTTGCAACATTATTACTGCAATACTAGTGCTCACCACTTTTTAGTGCCGTTGCCAGGGAAGCGTCAGAGTATTTTGTGATTACTGCTTTTCTTCTATCTTCTATTGTAACATTTTGCTAAATAGTTTATTTCAACAAAAGTAGAGTAGTTGTTCTTTCGATTTCTGCATTTCCTTGCTTTCATTTCAATTCTGCAGTTTCCATTTCAGCTAAAGCAGATTAGTCATTTCCTTGGTTTCATTTCAATTCTTCAATTTCTATTTTAGCAAAAGTAGATTAGTCCTTTCAATTCTGCAATTTCCATTTCAGCAAAAGTAGATTAGTCATTTTCTTGCTTTCATTTCAATTTTTCAATTTCCATTCCAGCAAAAGTAGATTAGTCATTTCCTTGCTTCCATTTCAATTCTACAATTTCATTTCAGCAAGTTCATTTTAGATTAGTTGGAATTTGTTTGTTCATTCAATTTCAGTTTTGCAGGTACAAGAAGAAAAGAAAAAACCACCCAAAAAGAGATTTCCTTTCATGCCTGATAGGAACATGGATAATTCAAGAAAATGTTTTCCCAACACCCCCACTGCTTCACACAGCCAACCTTCTTTCTTCTTCGGTGGCTACAATCAAGAAAAGACCTTAGGTAACAACCAGACATTTTGAAGAACCTATAAGGGGAAGAAGAAGAAGAAAACATTCCTCTCGAGCTAATGGTTGAAAACAAAAATGTTGGGAGCAATACTTTTTCTTCCAATTCATCCATTGAAAGTGAAATTGGAAGCATGCTGGAAAACCTCAAGAGTAAGATGCTACCAATTCTTGCCATGAAAATGGATGCCTTCCATATCAAAAGGAAACAAGAGGAAGCAGATAGGGCTTTGGCCATCCTTTGTCCTAGATGCACCAGGAGGCATCCTAGGAACGAATGTCAATTCAACTCTATAGAGGTTTGTTCAATCTGTGAAGAAAATCATTCCACAGAAAAGTGTCCATCCTTGCTCGGACTTAAAGCTATATACCAAGTTGCCGAAGTAGTCATTGAACAGATCTATTACATAAACCAAAAAAAGGTTTCATGTGTTAGCGCTTGAATTTGGCCTCAGGCTGAAAAAGACAAAATCCAAGGCAACATCAAACCACTTAGCCTCGTAGCTAGCCCTACGGGGCAGGAGAGGGCTCTCTCCGGGTCTATCTCGGCGAAAGGTCTTCAAAGTGCAGAGATAACCAATTAAGAACACTGATTTTAGGCTAGTAAACTGATAGGGAAAGTTTGATTTTAATTTTTTAGAGTTTTGGTGGAAAACTGAGCACAACAATTTTGGGTGTGGGGATGAGACACAGTTTTTGCAGAGGTCTTTTTGGGGCAAGGTAGGAGATTTTCTTGATGCCTTTGAATTAAGTGAATGGATAGAAACGACCGGTGAGGAGCTAAAGAGAGCAAGAAACTTTCGAGTGTTCTCTTTAGACAGAGGAAAACATAGATATTAAGCAAACTTAAAGGCAGAGCATATAAATTATGAATTCTACCTTAACACTTCATTTACTTAATGTGCAGAAAGAGAAGTTGGAAAATGATACACATAACACACTTACAAGTACAAGAGAGAAGCACAACATCAACACAAATAACCACAGGAATCCCAAATAGTGCTGCAAAACCCTGGTCTTTCCTTTACCAAGATTGCAGAGATACAAAGTGTAATACAATAGAAGCTTATCCCTCAAGAGTCCAACCATGAAAATGACTAAGAAAATACATAATATAGGCAAGCTAACACCTTTCATTGCCTCTAGGGGTCGATCTCATCATCCTAGGAGCTATTTCAACCAATTCTAAACTGATCACTAAAATCTAGGCAATCAAAATCACTTGCCTCTATAAGCTAGGAAACCAATTCATTCATTAAATTTTTGACTTTTTATGAATGAATCTTCTAGAAGAGATAAATAAGTGCCATGACATCATAAAATTACATCAATTACATCAAGGAGGATGAAAAATTACTCCAAAAAGTCAAAACTAGTCAAATCTGCGTTTTGCTGAGCTGTAGGTGAAAATCTGGCAAATTTCCCTGATGCGTAGTGCCCCAATTCTCAACGCATAGCGCCATTTGAGCCAACTTTTGAGGCACTTCCCGACATCAAAATGAGGAAAACGTAGGCTTGTTGGAAAGTTCTGGATGTCTACTTTCTAGCCCAAGTGGAATTTCTCAATTTGGTGGTCATTTGCCCCTCCAAAATTGCAATCGCCCAAGACTGCTCCCTGTGTGTCCAAAAAGTGGCAGAAAGTCATTTTTTGCATGTTTTTTGACCTTCTGAGGGCTCAAAACCTGATGAAATGTCTTGGAAATTGCTGAGAAAGTGTAATTTGTCATGAAAAATCCAAAAATGCTGAGTTTTTGAGAAATGGACTTGCCCATCTTCAGGGTAGCGCGCGGCGCAGTACGCGTTGAGAGCAAAAACCTATGTGTGGCACAAAAAAGTCAAAATTGACCAAAATTGCTCCAAATTCTCTGAAATTTGAGCTGAAGGTGTGTCATTTAGTACCATGCTCCTACAAGGAAGCCTCAACCAAAATATGAAGGGGATCAGGCCTTTTCCTCCGTTTTAGTGCCTTGGCCAACTGTCCTTTGAGCACCTTCATTCTTGCTTTACACACATGCATTCGAGCCCAATAGTGATTCTTCATGTGTCAGAGCATGTCTTTGTCCCTGTTTGCCTTTGCTATCAACCTCTCTAGATGTGTGTTCACCTGAATGAGCATAGATCTTTGCTCCTTAGGTGCCAAATCATCGGGTATCTTGCGAGCCAAGTTCCGGTCTTCTCGGATCCTCCGCAACTCATCAAGAGAGTGTTCATCGTCTAATTGCTTGTTGCGCTGCTCTAAATAAGTAATTGTCCAATTTTCCATCTCCAATTTTTGCTGCAACAAGTCATTTTCAGCCCTTAGCTACTGGATGATCTCCTCTGACTCTAGGCTAGGAGAAATGATATCAAGGTCAACAACATCTATGCCTGGAACACCTGATGGCCCCTCATCAATCTTGGGCTGCTTGCCTCTCTCTGGTACCTGTGCTGTTGTCGAAAGCAAGGCCCCTTCCACCTGATTTGGAGATAACACTCACTGTGCTGATGAAGAAGGTGAGACCCCTTCCACCTGATGTGGAGATAATACTCCTCGTGCAGAAGCAAATAAGGCCCTGTGGCCTCTCTGATATGTGACAAATGGAGGGGAGCTGACATGCTCGGGCTCTGGAATGTCAAACTGATGTGAAGGCCCTCCCTCATCATGGACAACCTCAGGAGGTGGCTGTGGCACTGTGAACAAGTCACGAGAAATGAAATCCTCCCATGGAATACCATGCTGTGCCAACTGATGCATGACCACAATATTGATCAGTGCATAATGATAGATGCTCCTGTGTTGCTGTGCTGTGCTCTTTCTTTGCACCAAGGGCACCATCCTCTCTATATTTCGGCACATGAAGAATGGAATGTTCATCATTCATACCCGTGTGAAATGCATCAACAAACGGATATGGTATGAATATAAACGTGAAAATCTGCGCTTGCAAGTGAAATAGCGAATGATGATCCTCATCAAAGGTGCATACTCATCTCTTAAGAATCTGAAGGGAAAAACACCAGTTAGGTGCCTCATATATACAGGTTTGATATATGGCTCATAATGAAATCTGTCCAACTACTGGCATTTGTTCCACTCTTCTCCAATATGGGGTATCCCTGTTGCTTGAGCAACGATCTCGGGTGAAAATGTGAAGTCCACTCCTGCAAGATTCACATGCCCATTGTGCAAATGTAGGACAAACAAGCGGGCCAATTCCTTGTGGTGTTGAATTTGGGAGATTCTCTCACAATATTCATAGCATGATAGATATCGGAAACATGACACTGCAAGTGGACAAGCTTGTAGATAAGCCAAAGAGGTGGGCTCCTCCCTGACATGCTAACCACCTTTACCACCCCTGTGATGCCTCCTTGGCACCTCTACCTCTGGTGTTGTTTCACGGTCATCACTTTGCTCATAATCTGTTTCGGTTTCTGACATGGTTTTTGGAGGCAAGTGACTGAAAAATAATGCTGACTGTGCACCCAATGAACTGTTGTTTTGACTTGTTTAGATGCTGTTACCAAGGGGACAAACACACATGGGAAATGTTAGGGAAAAGGGAACATTGAGGGGATTAGGGAAAACAAAAGTGAAAGGAAATTTTAGGAAAGGAACATGGAACATATACAATCATAATTTTTGGGATTTTAATGGGAAGTGGGTTTAGGAAATTTACATAGGGTTTTAGGAATTAGTAGGGTTTAGGGATTTTAATGATTTTTAATAGGGAAATTATATAATTTGCATGGAAAAATGTCAAAGAAAATGGTGAGGAAAATATGGGGAAAGAGGAATGGAAAAGGGGTAACCTTGGCAGCAAATTTCAATGAAACCCTAGCACATTTGCATTTTTAAAATTTGATACAGCAAGATAGGGTTTTTACTTCTTATTAGCATGGAATTTTTTGCATGTTCATTGCTCATTCATCTTAGCCAAACCAAAAATCACCATGATTAGAGGCCTACCTGAAAAGATTTTGAGAGAGAAGTAGTTTTGGTGGCTTGCTAGCGATTTCCTGAGCAAGAAACCCAACGCGTAGCGCACCCAACCTGATGCGTAGCGCGCCTTCAACGCGTAGCACCTGAGTTAAATTGAACTGGAAAATGCGCGCTGATGCATAGCGCGCCCTCAACGCGCAGCGCGCCTCCTCTGATGCGTAGCGCGCTGCTGCAACTGCTCAAATCGCCCAATGAACTTTGAAACCGTCTTGACAAGTATTCTCTTGGAGTGTTGAGAGGCAAATGAATTACCAATGAGGGATGGCATGCTTTTATAGGCTTCCCTTTAATTTTTTACTTGCCCAAAACCCACTTTGTAATGTTTTGAATGTTGACACTTTTTGCTTTAATTGGCTCTGACCTTTAATTTAATTTCTTTGAAAAATTGGTTGAAATGATGATTTCTTCTGAAAATTTTTGCAGGGATAGCTTCTGGGATGCTTTGGCAAAGGAGACCAAGGCTGCACTTCCACATTTGAAGAATTTGAAATTTTGAGAATTTTTACAAAAATGAGATAATGACCTTGTTTTCAAAAACAGAGTTTTTGAGAACAAGGTAAAAATTTAGCTATACAATGATGAGAAATGTTTAATGAAGGACATCCCTCTGGCCTACTTCTCAAGATAAAATTAGACTCAACCCTAGACCTAAAACCAAAAACTTGAAGCAAGATGAATTACCCTTCGAGGACTTTATTTATTTGAACAAACCTGAACCAGTAGTGCCAAACAAGAGGGGAATAACGACATAAACTCCTTCCACCAAGATTATGGCATGCCTAACGGAATGCAACATGATCACACTGATGGGACACCTAATCATGAAATGCAAAGAGCTTTGATCTCTGGTGGAGGGCTACTAGACGAACTCTAACATTGGCTCCAATGGGGATGGTAGCTCCTTGGAGGTGCCAAGAACAGCAGATCTTTGGGAGAGCAGACCAGCGCCTTCGTCCATTGGTCTATGGAGTCCATTATTTCGGCAAACGACACAAGACTTTGCCTCATTTATTGAATGAAAACTAACTCAAGCCGACACAATTATGAAACCAACATAATTGAAAACTGACTCATAAATTACTCATGATTGACTTAATGAAAACAAGAACTTACAAAGCTTATTGAAGGGCAGCAGTCTATCAAGATTTGAAATCATGATGACAACCACCTGTGTTTCTTACGAGACAATATACCATCAAACTATATCAAAATGCCAATGCAACCAATCAAGCAGATGCCTTCTTGATTGGTTCTCCTGATCAGATCTTCTGGTCAACAATGAATACTGGTAACTGGGCATCCAAAAATATAGTCGACCATATTCTCCTTCATCACTGAATACTGCAATAATCACCGTCACTGTTGACTGCAACAGGGCTGCCATTGGATCTTGAAAAACATGAAGTTTTGCCACTGCCACCTCTTGCTGAAAGAACAAGGTGTCTTTTGCTTCAAATTCTGATCTGCCTTCATCATATGCTTCGGTAAAAGTATGCTCATGGGCTTCAAAAAACTCCGAACAAATGGATGAGCAGATCTCTTCTTGGAAAAACATTTCAGCACATGAAACATATGAAGAATCTGAAAGGTAATCCTGTATGCCCTGATCTTCTGTAGTCTGACAATATGGTAAGTCATCTTCAAATGATATGATAGCCAGATTATCATCTTTGTGAAGGAAAAAATTATCTATTTGCTGATCTACAAGACAGTCATCTTTTTCAACAGAGGAAGAAGTTTTCCCAACACTTTCCTGACTATGTGTGCACTGCAAATCTGCTGTAGCTTGGGCTGTAACAAGACCTTTCAAGAGCTGATCTATCTCCTCTTCAGACAAAGGAGACAATGCTTTTTGTTTTCTTTTGCTTAAACAGTAATTATCTTCATATGACAGGGCATTCAAACTATCATTTATTACTGAGTTATTGAAAGGAGATTTATCACTTGCACAAAGATCTCATTCTGTTTTTTATGAACATCTGAATCCACAACTCTATCTATGATCTCAACAACAGAGCTCTCTTTGATGGCATTCAGTACAAGGTATTCTTGGTCATCATGATCTGAATGTTGATCTGAAATAGCTGACTTGACTGCATCACATTCTGAAATTGAATCTTGACTACCCTGCACACTGTCTTCTTCTGTGGGTAGATCTGTAATAGAACCCTCTCTTTCATCATCTTCCACCATATGACCATCTTCAGCCTGCTGATCGTGATTCTGCTGCAAAATGTCCTGATCATCTGGACAAGTATCCTCTAAGTTTTCTTTATGCTGCCGAAATGGATTCTCATACAAAGCCTCCATGATCTCAACATCCATAAAATTATCATCTTCATAATATTTCTCAAGGCTTTCAATAAAAGTTGAAGCATGTTTGCAACAGTCATGAACTAAATTTAATGATGGATAAGATGCTTGATATCTTTCAATAAACAAGGCATGAAAATCCTTTAAACAGTAAATACAGGCCTGCGGCAAATTTTCATACCAAGATTGGGCTTTACCTTCCAGAGTGGCCATGAATATCTTCATCAAGCAATCTTCAGGAAAATCAACCTTCAACTTGCGAATATGCATGTGAAATCTAACCAGATGTAGAGTAGCGTCCTTCCTACCATCATCTTTAAATGTAGGCAAATTCCTTGACCAATCTACCTTTGGAATTTTATTTGGAAAACCAGGGATGTGATCTCGGCTCATGGGAGCATATCTTCTTCCAACCCGATCCATTTTGAAAATCTCAAAGCTACTAATCTTCCTGCAGTGAAGTCACCATGAAGCATTGATCTCTTCAGCTTTCAGTGAAGGAGTCACTAGTGAATGATTTCAGCCTTGTCAATGTCTGATCGTTGTCCACCATCAACAATCAAATCTGAACTTGATACATGTACTGGGGTAATTAACAAGTTAGATGTCACGTTTACAAGCTAGACGAGAGATTGACTGAAGCAGCGTTTATCTACTTCCGCTAATGCAAAGCAAAATCATTTCGAAGGCTACCTGGCATAACTTCAGGCTCCGTCTGTAGCTTATAAAACAAACACATCAACCCACAAACAATTTTGTTCTCCCCAGTATGGTCGCCAATATGTTAGCGCTTGAATTTGGCCTCAGGCTGAAAAAGACAAAATCCAAGGCAACATCAAACCACTTAGCCTCGTAGCTAGCCCTACAGGGCAGGAGAGGGCTCTCTCCGGGTCTATCTCGGCGAAAGGTCTTCAAAGGGTGGAGATGACCAATTAAGAACACTGATTTTAGGCTAGTAAACTGATAGGGAAAGTTTGATTTTAAATTTTTAGAGTTTTGGTGGAAAACTGAGCACAACAATTTTGGGTGCGAGGATGAGACACAGTTTTTGCAGAGGTCTTTTTGGGGCAAGGTAGGAGATTGTCTTGATGCCTTTGAATTAAGTGAATGGATAGAAATGACCAGTGAGGAGCTAAAGAGAGCAAGAAACTTTCGAGTGTTCTCTTTAGACAGAGAAAAACATAGATATTACGCAAACTTAAAGGCAGAGCATATAAATTATGAATTCTACCTTAACACTTCATTTACTTAATGTGCAGAAAAGAGAAGTTGGAAAATGATACACATAACACACTTACAAGTACAAGAGAGAAGCACACCATCAACACAAATAACCACAGGAATCCCAAATAGTGTTGCAAAACCCTGGTCTTTCCTTTACCAAAATTGCAGAGATACAAAGTGTAATACAATAGAAGCTTATCCCTCAAGAGTCCAACCATGAAATTGACTAAGAAAATACATAATATAGGCAAGCTAACACCTTTCCTTGCCTCTAGGGGTCAAGCTCATCATCCTAGGAGCTGTTTCAACCAATACTAAATTGAGCACTAAAATCTAGGCAGTCAAAACCACTTGCCTCTATAAGCTAGGAAACCAATTCATTCATTAAATTTTTGACTTTTTATGAATGAATCTTCTAGAAGAGATAAATAAGGGCCATGACATCATATAATTACATCAATTACATCAAGGAGGATGAAAAATTACTCCAAAAAGTCAAAACTAGTCAAATCTGCGTTTTGCTGAGCTGTAGGTGAAAATCTGGCAAATTTCCCTGATGCGTAGCGCCCCAATTCTCAACGCGTAGCGCACCTTTGAGCCAACTTTTGAGGCACTTCCCGGCATCCAAATGAGGCAAAAGTAGGCTTGTTGGAAAGGGATGGATGTCTACTTTCCCGCCCAAGTGGAATTTCTCAATTTGGTGGTCATTTGCCCCTCCAAAATTGCAATCGCCCAAGACTGCTCCCTGTGTGTCCAAAAAGTGGCAGAAAGTCATTTTTTGCATGTTTTTTGACCTTCTGAGGGCTCAAAACCTGATGAAATGTCTTGGAAATTGCTGAGAAAGTGTAATTTGTCGTGAGAAATCCAAAAATGCTGAGTTTTTGAGAAATGTACTTGCCCATCTTCAGGGTAGCGCGCGGCGCGCTACGCGTTGAGAGCAAAAACCTATGTGTGGCACAAAAAAGTCAAAATTGACCAAAATTGCTCCAAATGCTCTGAAATTTGAGCTGAAGGTGTGTCATTTAGTACCATGCTCCTCCAAGGAAGCCTCAGCCAAAATATGAAGGGGATCGGGCATTTTCCTCTGTTTTAGTGCCTTGGCCAACCGTCCTTTGAGCACCTTCATTCTTGCTTTACACACATGCATTCGAGCCCAATAGTGATTCTTCATGTGTCAAAGCATGTCTTTGTCCCTGTTTACCTTTTCTATCAACCTCTCTAGATGTGCGTTCACCTGAATGAGCATAGAGCTTTGCTCCTTAGGTGTCAAATCACCGGGTCTCTTGCGAGCCAAGTTCCGGTCTTCTCGGATCCTCCGCAACTCAGCAAGAGAGTGTTCATCCTCTAATTGCTTGTTGCGCTGCTCTAAATAAGTAATTGTCCAATTTTCCATCTCCAATTTTTGCTGCAACAAGTCATTTTCAGCCCTTAGCTGCTGGATGATATCCTCTGACTCTAGGCTAGGAGAAATGATATCAAGGTCAACAACATCTATGCCTGGAACACCTGATGGCCCCTCATCAATCTTGGGCTGCTTGCCTCTCTCTGGTACCTGTGCTACTATCGAAAGCGAGGCCCCTTCCACCTGATGTGGAGATAACACTCGCTGTGCTGATGAAGAAGGCGAGACCCCTTCCACCTGATGTGGAGATAATACTCGTCGTGCAGATGCAAATAAGGCCCTGTGGCCTCTCTGATATGTGACAAATGGAGGGGAGCTGACATGCTCAGGCTCTGGAATGTCAAACTGATGTGAAGGCCCTCCCTCATCATGGACAACCTCAGGAGGTGGCTGTGGCACTGTGAACAAGTCACGAGAAATGAAATCCTCCCATGGAATACCCTGCTGTGCCAACTGATGCATGACCACAATCTTGATCAGTGCATAGTGATAGATGCTCTTGTGTTGCTGTGCTGGGCTCTTTCTTTGCACCAAGGGCACCGTCCTCTCTATATTTCGGCACATGAAGAATGGAATGTTCATCATTCGTACCCGTGTGAAATGCATCAACAAACAGATATGGTACGAATATAAACATGAAAATCTGCCCTCGCAAGTGAAATAGTGAATGATGATCCTCATCAAAGGTGCATACTCGTCTCTTAAGAATCTGAAGGGAAAAACACCAGTTAGGTGCCTCATATATACAGGTTTGATATATGGCTCATAATGAAATCTGTCCAACTGCTGGCGCTTGTTCCACTCTTCTCCAATATGGGGTATCCCTGTTGCTTGAGCAACGATCTCGGGTGATAATGTGAAGTCCACTCCTGCAAGATTCACATGCCCATTGTGCAAATGTAGGACAAACAAGCAGGCCAATTCCTTGTGGTGTTGAATTTGGGAGATTCTCTCACAATATTCATAGCATGATAGATATCGGAAACATGACACTGCAAGTGGACAAGCTTGTAGATAAGCCAAAGAGGTGGGCTCCTCCCTGACATGCTGACCACCTTTACCACCCCTGTGATGCATCCTTGGCACCTCTACCTCTGGTGTTGTTTCATGGTCATCACTTTGCTCATAATCTGTTTCGGTTTCTGACATGGTTTTTGGAGGCAAGTGACTGAAAAATAATGCTGACTGTGCACCCAATGAACTGCTGTTTTGACTTGTTTAGATGCTGTTACCAAGGGGACAAACACACATGGGAAATGTTAGGGAAGAGGGAACATTGAGGGGATTAGGGAAAACAAAAGTGAAAGGAAATTTTAGGAAAGGAACATGGAACATATACAATCATAATTTGTGGGATTTTAATGGGAAGTGGGGTTTAGGAAATTTACATAGGGTTTTAGGAATTAGTAGGGTTTAGGGATTTTAATGATTTTTAATAGGGAAATTATATAATTTGCATGGAAAAATGTCAAGGAAAATGGTGAGGAAAATATGGGGAAAGAGGAATATAAAAGGGGTAACCTTGGCAGCAAATTTCAATGAAACCCTAGCACATTTGCAATTTTAAAATTTGATACAGCAAGATAGGGTTTTTACTTCATATTAGCATGGCATTTTTTGCATTTTCATTGCTCATTCATCTTAGCCAAACCAAAAATCACCATGATTAGAGGCCTACCTGAAAATATTTTGAGAGAGAAGTAGTTTTGGTGGCTTGCTGGCGATTTCCTGAGCAAGAAACCTAACGCGTAGCGCACCCAGCCTGATGCGTAGCGCCTGAGTTAAATTGAACTGGAAAATGCGCGCTGATGTGTAGCGCGCCCTCAATGCGTAGCGCACCTCCTCTGATGCGTAGCGTGCTGCTGCAACTGCTCAATTCGCCCAATGAACTTTGAAACCGTCTTGACAAGTATTCTCTTGGAGTGTTGAGAGGCAAATGAATTACCAATGAGGGATGGCATGCTTTTATAGGCTTCCCTTTAATTTTTTACTTGCCCAAAACCCACTTTGTAATGTTTTGAATGTTGACACTTTTTGCTTTAATTGGCTCTGACCTTTAATTTCATTTCTTTGAAAAATTGGTTGAAATGATGATTTCTTCTGAAAATTTTTGCAGGGATAGCTTCTGGGATGCTTTGGCAAAGGAGACCAAGGCTGCACTTCGACATTTGAAGAATTTGAAATTTTGAGAATTTTTACAAAAATGAGATAATGACCTTGTTTTCAAAAATAGAGTTTTTGAGAACAAGGTAAAAAATTATCTGTACAATGATGAGAAATGTTTAATTAAGGACATCCCTCTGTCCTGCTGATCCTTGATGACCTCTCAAGATAAAATTAGACTCAACCCTAGACCTAAAACCAAAAACTTAAAGCAAGATGAATGACCCTTTGAGGACTTTATTTATTTGAACAAACCTAAACCAACAGTGCCAAACAAGAGGGGAATAACGACATAAACTCCTTCCACCAAGATTATGGCATGCCTAACGGAATGCAACATGATCACACTGATGGGACACCTAATCATGAAATGCAAAGAGCTTTGATCTCTGGTGGAGGGCTACTAGACCGACTCTAACAGCATGGACCTAGACCATACTAGCAGGGGATGCAAGGGACATCTTAGGCATACTACAACCCCAACAAAGTCACATTCATAACTTCTTGTGGCCCCCTTGCTCATCCTTCCTGGTCCACACCTTCTCCTTGGTCCTTCTCATCTCCATATCATACCCAACCAGCCAACCATTCATTTCAATCCTATGATCAACCACCACCTTAATGGAATGCACCTCATCACGGGTGGAGGCCTTAGTACAACTCTCCTCCTACTCTTTTGCCTTCACCACCTGCTCAACCATTGCCTCCTACTCCACCAAGGCAACCTGAAATGCCTGCCCAGCCAAACCCAAACCTGAGCAACAAACAGGCCCAGCAAGTATATAGGAGGGAACCACCATTTCCAAACCCACACATTGGAGTAGCTCAACCCAATTACAATGCTGAGGTACAAGACTTCCAAACAACTCCTCTTGAGCTCAATGATATTAACCATAGTTCAGGAAGAGTATTGAAAAAAAGAGATTATATTGATATCATTGAAGGACCACATCCAGCAGAAGAAGATGCAAAAGAGAAGATCAAAGAACCATTGGCTGCACTTGATGAAGAGAGGACATCAAAATCAGAGATTGAGAGAGCTCCCTCATGGTTACCATAAAATCCTCCATGTATTCAAGAGAAAAATCAACAAAAAGAGGAAGATGTGAAGGTCATGGTAGAAGGTGACATGAAGAATGATCCAGATCAGCAAAAGGACCAAGGACATCACAACTATATTCAAATATGGTTCTAGACAGTCATTAAGTTGCAGCAGTACTCTCTTCCTCAACTATGCTTGATCCCTTCAAAGTCAAATCATTTGGTCTCTAAAATCTAGATACCTGTCAAAGCATGCATTTCAAGCCTCCACATCATTTTGTCTATCATCTCGATGTGCACATGGCTTCATTGGAAGTATTCTTATACTTTGTTGGGTGTGGAGCCTAATTATCTTTTGTATTCAAAGGTTTCAGCTGGATGTATACCCCAGGAAGACTGTACACCCTGCCACGTGGGGGTGGGGGGGGTGCGGGGGGGCTAATCCCCCCCGACTGGGGGTCTGGGGGCCAGGAGTCCCCCGACGGGGGTTCGGGGGTGAAGCTAAAAATAGATGTAAAATTGCCTTGTAAAAGTCTAGTAATTTCTAGTCAATTTGGGTCGTTCATTAGGCAGATGATCTGACGGTAGAAGTTATGATTAATTTAGGGTTTTTTTCCCTATAAGGCAACCCCTCACTATATATGAGGGAATTGTATTGCGTCTATGTATATCTGTATTCTGAGTGACAAAGAGAGAGGAGATTGAGAGCAAAGAGGGTGTTACAGTGGATCTGTTGTAGGTTGTATCTCTTCAGTTTTCTAGATAATATAAAAGGAAGGACTGGTTGTTTCTCCGTGGACGTAGCCCAAACTGGATGAACCACGTATATCTGTGTATCTTGTTTTGTGCATTTTTTGTGTTTATATTTCTGCAATATTTTATGTGTTCCATTGCTCTATAATATATAATTTTCTAACATACATGAAAATGATTTTGTTTTTCAAGTAGGGTAAGGTAGAGAAAGAAAAGAAAAAAGAAAAAATGAAAAATAAAAGGACAAAATAAAAATCTAAGGTGAAAACCTCCATGGAGGCGCCTCAGATTGACTCATTGATTGAAAACGTCCATAAGGCGGTCAATGGGTTGGAAAGAAGAGAAAAGAAAAAGAGAATAAGATCCCTGGGTGAAAATCTCCCTTGGAGGTGCCCAGGGTAGGCAATTAGGGTGAAAACCTCCTTGAGGCACCCTAGTTGTTTTCAAAAAAGAAAAAGAAAAAAGACAAAGAAAAAGAAAAAAGAATTTCCAGTTGTATTGCATGTTTGTAGGAGAACTTCAGGAAGTAGAAGAAGGTGCCAAGAAGGCTCTGAAACCAATAATAGCACCTATCCTACCTTCCCTCACCTTTCTCCATCATTCCTGACATTCTTTCCACCTCACTGTGCTTTTTTCTGAAAACTTTGTTTTCTACAGGAGGCTCCTTTAGAAATTATAGAGAGCTAGAAATGGATTTTAAAATCAGTTTGGGGAATCGGGAAGCTTCATAAAGGGTTTATAAATCCTCCTATACTCTTCAAACCTCTCTTCCATCATTTCCAAGCTTGCATCACAGTTGAAGCTCATTTTTTCTTACTGTCCAAAAAACTGCAGAATGCTTTGATACAAAAATACATAGAGCATAAAATTGTTTTTTCCCTAACTTGAAAACCGTGCATCCAATTAAAAAAATGTTTCATGGAGAGTTGTATAGGTATGATGGCAACATGCCCAAGCAATTTCAGCTAGTTCCAGTCCACGGTTTCCAAGAAATCAGCCTCCATCACCTTTAGCCATTTTTGCATTTTCTCCATATTCGTGCATCCATTTAAAAACCTGTTTCATGGTGAGATGCATATGGGTGATGGTAACATGCCCAAGCAATTTCATCCAGTTCGAGTGCACAGTTTCCAGGAAATCGACCTCCATCACCTTTAGCCATTTTGAGTTTTTCTCGAAATTCGTGCATCCATTGAGCAAAATTTTTCTATGGGAGGTGCATAATGATAATGGAAACATGCTCATAAAATTTCAGGTCAATCTAGTCTACCGTTTGGGAGAAATGAACAAAACAAGTCACTGTCCCATTAAAATCTAGCATCAGCAGCATGAGGGTGCAAATCTAAAGGTTGAAGCAGACTCCTGAAGATCAGATCCAGCCAAGAAGGAACCTGCACATAGTAAACAAGCCACACATCAGGAGCAGAAAGCATACAGCAGAGGAGATACAGGCATGCAACAACTGAAATACGAGCATGCAACAGCAAAAAGGAACCAAAAGGATGCCTCACAGCCAATACATTCGACTTGCAGGTAAGTGTCTAAACCCATTCCTCTATTGCATCTGTATAATTCGAAACTACATAAACGAATGGAATGGTTGAAGATTAAACCCGAAAGGTGGCCAGTTAATTGGCCACCCTCGTCCAGTTTGACCGTGCTCATCTGGAGATCACACTGCACGTGTGTCTAGTCAACTCACGGAATATCCAAAAAGACAGGTAGTGGCGGATGTTGAACTCCAACGAAAATAATGGGAAGTGATTGCGGGTAGAAAGTGTAAAGTCTCATGATGACACTAAAGTAGGGACCAACAGTCCAAATAATGCCAATGCACATTTTTTCCAGCTCACCATTAGCAGAAATATCTCAAAGAAAACATAAGTATGCCTCCTCAAAACTCCTTCACCACCTTTTTTTTCCATTTCATCCTTGTCCACTTAGCTGCAGTAAGCTCTATACCACCACCATAACCTCGAAATCATGATCCTCTATCGTTTTCAACCATTTTTCTGCTATCGGCATTCTACAGGAGCAGTAACAAGTTCTACAGGAGGGCCAGTAAGCTGTTTTGGAGAGGAAAAACATGGTTTTAGCACAATTCTCGGGCTGCAGAGGTAGGTTCTTGGCATACCTCCATTGAATATCAAAATATGCTAACAGTGGTTTAGCTTTTGAGGAGAGAATACAACTGTTGGGTGGAGGAAATTCATAAAAAAATTGCTGCTTATGGTTGAAAAAATACAGTCTCTGTCTCTCTATCAAAAAAAAGAAAAAAATTCTCTCCATTCCCATGGTTGGTTTTCTAGGGAAGCATAAACAAAATGATAGGAGGTTTTATGACAAGGTGAAGAAACTGATGATTTAGAATAACAAGAATGGAAGAAGGAAGAAAGCAAGATAGAGGAGGAGAAAGTTGAAGAAACAGAGCAAGGAGAGATAGAAACAGAGAAAGAGATAGAAGGAGGAAGAAAGCTAGAAGATCAAACCAAGGGGTGGAAGACATTGGGCACATGGAAAACAAGTTAACAGAAATGGCTAAGGAATTGAGCATGGTAAGACATACATAATGAAATATTAAGGAGACATCTACAGGAAGGAGAAGCCCAATTAGCCTGCATGGCCAGATTGGCTATGGAGGCACTACAATGCAGGAAGCCAGCCAAATCATATGCACTTTACCTCAAAGATCAGTGGTTACAATTCCATATCAAGACCCTGGCCCAGAGGGGCACCATACCTTTCCAGGATTATGGACAGTTCATAGATTTGTGTGAACACAGTTCAGCAGAGGACAAGGTGAAGTTGGTAGAGTTTTATCTACATAACATGGCCTTTACTAATATGGACCTATGGGACGCCAATGCGAGGTTAGGTGACTTGTAGTTGATGGCTATGGCATCCTGGATGAGTCATGAGGACAAAAGAGCAGCAAAAATCCAGAAGTTGATGGCAAAAGAACAAAATGAAGCTCTGATGATTAGAGCAGAACCATCAGACCCTATGGCCCTAATTAGCACACACTAGCAACTTACTACTAATCCTCAAAGTGCCCCTAAGTACAACAATGAGAAAGCTCAGGCTATTGCACATTTTAAAGACATGGAAAGATTGTTTGGTGAAGATTGCATCCATGCCTGCATGAGAAGGTGTAACACACTACCCTACAGCCTACAGATTAGGGAGTACCACTCCCCAAACACAATGAGAGAAGCACTAAGGAGAGTGCCCCTGTATAAGCTCTCTATGCAAAGTTTGAAGGTCCATTGGATTGGTCTGAAGCTGAATCCTCCACTGCTACTAGGATTACTAGAAGGCATAAGGGAAGAAGAAGAAAGACAGCGGTGGGAAGAGGTAAATGACAAAGTTGGATTCCGTGATAAGGAAGAGGAGCACATATCTAAGGCATGGAATGTTAGGGAGGCCATCAAGGCAATCAAGGATGAGGAGATGGATTAGTTTCTCAGAGGATGAGCAACACCTTCAGTAGGGGGTAATGATGAGCTCGAGAAATTGGTAATTATATGGGCTCATTTTGCCTCTTAATTCGACTTAATCCACCATTCTCATTAGTTTATTGCATGTTTTTGATTATATTTATGCTAATAGAGTGAATCAGGTTAGTCATTATGCCATGAATTCTAACGTGTGCTTTAAGCAGATCTTTGGTCAATTTTGAGACAAAATCAAAGGATTTATGAGCATTTGGAAACCAATATTCGAGGAAAATAGGGAAGAGGATTTGTAGGGGGGTGTCCCCTTCATTTATGAACCCTTACCTCGAATTCTCCATTAGAAACTCAAAGCACAAGTGGCCACATTACTGCATCCAAGGGGCAGCCGAGCAAGTAAAGAAGGATTGTTGTTTATATGTAGTTTTGGGAAGCTGAGCTCCTTGATTTTAGAAGGGCCGTTAAAGGATTCCATTTAAATAAATAGGGGGGCTTAGAGCCTCAGTAGGTTAGCCAGTTATTAGTATAATTTTTTCACTTTTGTGCAGCACTTGTTCAACTTATTTTCAAGCTTATTTTTTAGAACAATTTATGTAATGTGACTAGTCCTTTTGATAATGAAGATGAAATAGTTTTTGAGCCAGCACTGATCTCTTTCACAGGGCTGAAGCTCTTGGGTTAGGGCCCAACCCAAGCTACCCAGCACTTCTTTCTTTGTACTTATATGTTTTTGCTCCAGTTCATGAGTTAATTTCTGTTACATAGATTCATTTTACTTTGTTTAGATTAGGTTGCTTTTGATGGTTTGCATAACTGTTTTTGTTCCAGTTGCTCAAATAGGTTAATGTAGTGATAGAATAAGATTCAAAAAGGCCAACGACAGGCCCTGATCTCTTTCTCCCTTTCTGGGACTATGATTCGAGGTCAAGGCACTACTACTGCCACCAAAAACACAGTTTTGCTCTCCCATGCAATTTCTAGTGAGATGATTTGATCTGGAAAGGTTAATGTATTGCTTCAGATTCAGTGGCCTAGATCATTTCCTGTTATTTTACAATATATCTCTCTGCATGCTTCTCTGTTCAAAGGTTACGGTTTAGCATTTTCTATTTATAGGTTAGAAATTAGGTCAAGTTAGAGAAATTTATGTTTTCATGGTATAGTTAGTCCTTTTTTTTATCAGTTTTTGTAAGTAGATGTGCAAATCTCTTGCAGGAAACCTTAGATCACCATACATCCATAAAGCAGCTAGCACCAACTCACTTCTCATAGATTTCCCAAGTCATTCGCAACATTTCAGCAATCTGCCCTAATTTCTCCGTTTCTCCATAAGCTGCCCTCTTGCCATTTGAACAAATCTAACCATAATGTCCCCTCTTGTTCTTCCTTGACAAGATCCAGACACTTCAACACCTTCATCTAGACTTCAGTTACCCCTTTCCATCATTTTTCTACCTTCAAAACTTCCAAAAATAGCTCTCAGCCTCCTCTTGTAGATCCCCTGCAGCCTCTTGTAGAATCCCCTGTAAACAGTTTTTCAAAATCCGATTACAATGGAAGTGTTTAGAAGGGTACTAGGGGCTTCTTAGGACCTCTCCATAGCTTCCTCCACCTCTGAAAAAACCAATTCCATCTTCCTTCACCACCAAACCTCTGCACAATCACAACCAGATAAATTACAAGCATAATCATTTCACATAAAACCACTCAAAAGCAAAAAAAGATGTTTTCTTCTCATTTCTTTTCAGAAGTAGCTTGAATAAATGTAATTTACCTTTTTCAGTAGTCAATGGCACTCATCGCATTAGTTTCTATCTCTTTTTCTGCAAAAGTAGGGTTCGTTGGAGAAATGATGGTTTGCTAGGGTTTGCCTTACATTCCAGTCTTCTTTCTCTTTCTGCAAGTAGAATAGTCCTTGTAAAGTTAGCTTTCTTTCATCAAGTTAAAAGCTTCTTCTGAGAATTCATAGAATTTGGCTTAAGCTCCTAGTGATATTGCACCAGCTGACCAAGTGACATCCTGCAGTAAGAGCTATTACTTGTGGATACAGCATCATCGCTTCCAAGTTTGTTATGAACTACCGGGTTGATAAAATTAAAGTAGGAAGCCCTAGGAGTTGCAGCATTATTGCTGCAATACTGGTGCTTACCAATAACACAGAAGAAATAACCCAGGGAAAGCCTCAGCCTAAAACCCCAATCTCTGTATTATCATACAAGTGGAAATATTGTTCAAGTTACAAAAAAAATCAGCTCCCAAGCTATCCTGCTCTCTCTACAATCAAACAATACAACTCACAGACTGAATAGACATAGTATATGTCCTCCTCAAGCCCTCCAAGCATCCTATTTCCTTACACAGTTTTTCTTGGGGTCCAATGAAGCCACATGTGTGAATTGGCCTCATCACACTCACAAAACTTGAAGAAGTAACTGTGCAATCCTCAAGGAAATAATTCCTTCTGAATGTAAGGGATATTCACAATGTAATATTCTAGCAACTGATAGTACACTGCCCCTCCATATGATATCAACTGGGTCTTTGTCTGAACTAACATGCATGATTTATTTATGAGAGAATATTCAGTTATTTAAAGTGCAACAGTTACATGCATGCATGCATTAACTAACTGAACTTACATCAATTCAACAAACTATTTGAATTAATCTAACTGGACTTCACACAATTAACTGAGCCAACTAATTACAACTCATCCTTATCTCTTTAACTGATGGATAAATTCCTCAATTTATGGAGAAACTATTGCATGTCCCCACATAGATTTCATGTTTGATTTTCATTAACTAATTAACTCATGGTGAATTGATTAATTATTTTACAAACAACTGCTAAGATCAAATTTGAATTTTACTTCACTATTTTAGTTTTAGGGACTAACTAAAATAGGAAGGTATCCCAAAATTCTATTTATCGCAGTACTAAATTTAGCACTTCTATATTTAGCATTTCTTGTTGCTATTTTCAACAAGAAACCATAGAGACTGCAACCATCTTCAGCACAGGGTATACAAGGATGAGGAAGCTCATCTAAAGCTCAACGGTAGTAGGAATATCACTAGCAACAAGGTCGAGCACCTGCACATCATCAAAAAGGAATAAAGCATCAAAAGATTGAAAACCACTAGAAAGTGGCACCACTCTCTAGCATGCATCATCAACGAAGCAAAATACCCATAGGTATGCCATCTTACCAATCCTCTATCATAAGTACGATATGATAAAAATTGTAGCAATAATGTGAGAGATAATTTTATAAGTGAAGGTGGCCAATTAACTTGGCCAACCTCGATTAGATAATGAGAAGAAAAGGGTTAGACCACTACACAAGTGGCAAAGGTCAAATCAAAGGAAAAAGGGAATGAATCCAAAAATGGGTAAGTTATAGAGGATAAGAGTGGGAGACGATTACGAGGTAAGGTGAAATGATGGATTGATAGTGGGACCAATGGTCCAAAAGAAGGTTCCCATACTCGGCTAGCCAACACACCACCACACATGATCATCATAAATAGAAATAAAAAAATAATTCCCATACGAAGAAAGCAAAGGAAACTTCGAGGATTCACCGAACGAAGAGGTTACTCTTGGCATTCTTGAAATAACACCTACAAGAAACAGTCAACATCTACAGTAAGGAGGAAAACTACAGGATATAAAGAGATTGGACTATAGAGATATCAGTGGACACTAAGGGCAATCAAATCAAGGGTTATCATCACCAGAACATGGTGAAGTGAGGTAGGTACCATACCTTCCATATTTTCCATTTAAAAATAAGAAATCCTCAATTCGGTTAGGAATTTGTAGTGCATCTCAGGATAGAATGATTGTATTGCATGTCACTAAAAGTTAAATTCCAAAACTTCCTCACCTACCAAAATTCTTGAACAATATCCACACAAACCTCAAGAATTACAAGGAAAATATGGTAGGATGTTTCAATAAGAGAGAACCCACCAACACAACAAGAATCCACCAACATCCTCCTGTGGTGGAAATTTTTACAAGGCATCAATGAATTGGGTTCTTTGGGAGGATGAGAGGATATGATGATGATGTGGCTAGAGAATTTTCCCTCTCACTCATACCCCTCACTAGAGCCTGTGCCACTGTTGTCGTAAAGGGTTTATTAGTAGAAATTACCCTCGAGGTTACAAGCAGATTAGCTACGCTCCCCCTAGGGTTACAATGGACAAAAGAGGACAAGACTAACAACACCCTTGCAAAGAAAAGTTTCTTTTTCGAAGGAGAAGATCCAATTGAAGACAAAAATGGGGTTAGAAGGGAGATAATTCCATATCCTTGGAATGAATTCAATTACCATATCATCAAATATATTTCATGTGAGGGGAGATACAGTGTAGTGTATGGGTACCATTTTAGACTCCTCCAAGAATTATGATTTGGACAGAACACAATTCATCATAATAGACTAAGCATGCACTATGTTCTTCTACAATCCATGATAGAAATGAGAATCAAGGTGCAAGAGGGAAAACATCAGCAACTAGCCAATCATGGGTTGATCAAACTCGTCTTTGAAGATGATCTACAAAACTTAAGATTCCTCGTTGCATAGACAAAATTTGCAAACATGCATGCAGAAGGGGCAATTCAAGCCATTGAGTATGACAGAAGCCCTACTAGTGAGGGGGAAGAGGAAACGGAGGATGAAAATGAGGAAGAGACAGAGGAAGACAATGAATGACAAAAAAGGAGGAAACAAAAGAAGAAACAGATGAGCAGAGTGAAGAAACAGAGGAAGAAAAAGAAGTGGAAGGAGGAGAAAAAGAAGAGGATGAAAAAGAAAATGGAAAAGAGGATGAAGGACAAAAGGATGAATAGAAGTCTACAACTCAAGGTAGAGAAGAAGAAGAATCACCAAGAGTGTCTCCAGAGCCTACATAAAAAATGGCAATAGCTACTCTAACTACCTTAAGTACACCTATCAAATCAAAGGGGAAGAGACAAAGACAAACCCCACTTTACTTCAGAACAAGAAAGAGCACCAGGATTAGAGAAGGGAGAGCTCAAACCCCTACCAAAACTCCAATTTTCGTAGAGGACTCACCAAAAAAACAAGAGAACGTAGTCCCTTTAAAGAAAAATGAAGGAGAAGGAACATCAAAACAAGCTTCTCCCAAGTCTCCAATCACCTATGTTAGGAGGCCTATCACAAGGTCAACCTGATCAAAAGGAAAAGGTATCCTACAGGAGACAGAGTCAGACCTATAGGAAGCAAAGACAATCCTATAGGAAACTTTATCAAACCTACAAGAAACACAGAAAAGAGACTAGGAAAGAATTAATCAACAAGAAACAAAGCAAGAGGGCCAACAACTGAAGGAATCTAGCCCATAGCCAAACCTCAGCTCCTACTATAAGTTCATTGAAAGAGGTAGGGTGATACCACAAACGTCTGCCATTCCTCTATTATTTTAACTTGAAAAAGAGAGGGAAAGGAGACACGGGTTGATGCAAATTACTAAATCAAAAGAGGTAGAGGATGCCATATGGAGGAGAAATTGTAGGAGATGGGAAGCGAACTAAGCAACATAAGAGATAGAGAAGCAATAATGAAATCTTAGTTAGAAGTTGAGAACACATGGCTAAGGAAGTAGCTACAAGAGAGGGAAAGCCAATTGGAAACTATGGCTAGTTTATCCATGGAGGCAATCTAGTGTAGGATGCCTTATTCCTCAAGGAAAAATGGCTACAATTCTAGATAAAGACCTTAGCACAAAGAGGAACTATGCCTTTCCAAGACTACAGATAATTCATTAACCTCTATGATCAAATCACCTTGGAGGATAGAACAAAGATATCTGAGTTCTACCTACACAATTTAGCCTTGATAGATTTAAATGTGTGGGACCCAAATCTAAAGTTAGGGGACTTGCTATTAGTGGCCTTGGCATCTTGGATGAACCATGAGGAGGCAAGAGCTACATAGATGAGAAATTTATTGGCAAAAGAAGAGGTAGAACCCCTTATGATCAAAGTAGAACAATCTAACCCAATGGCTGTCATCAACACTCACCACCTCATTGCAAATGATCCCAAGCTTGCACCAAGGTACCTTGTTGTAGAAGAACAAGAAGTCACACACATTGAAGACATGCTAAGATTTCTAGGATATGACAGCCAACAAGCTTTCCAAAGGAGATGGAACACCTTATGTTACAGCCTAAAAATCAGAGAATATCATTCTCCTGAAAGAATGAGGGAGGCACTAAATAGACCCAAAATGTATAAGCAAGCATTACAAAGACTCAAAGTCAATTGGATTGGCTTCAGGCTCAATCCACCATTGATTTTAGGAGTTTTGGAAGGAAGAAGAGAAGAGGAAGAAAGAAAGTAGGAGGAGATATAGAAGAATGTAGAGTTTTATTCACAAGAGGAAGAGGCTACAGTAGAAGCATGGGATGTCAGGGAAGCCACCAAAGCAATGAAGGATATGGACATAGATTGAGTTTCTCAAAGGATGAGAAACACTTGGGTGTAATGATGAGGCTCATCATTGGGTAAAATATATGGACCTTAATACACCTCCAAGCTTACTAAAATCAACTCTTCTCATAATTATTTACATGTTTTAATTATATTTTGCTTAATGAGATGAGTAAAAGTAAGATGTCATG
Organism: Pinus tabuliformis; assembly: GCA_031772625.1. Taxonomy (NCBI): domain Eukaryota; kingdom Viridiplantae; phylum Streptophyta; class Pinopsida; order Pinales; family Pinaceae; genus Pinus; species Pinus tabuliformis. Next base: position 102,156,710 of record CM062820.1, read on the forward strand.
TCGAGTGGTATAATGTGCACTGATTGCACGTTTTTGGGAGAAAATTATGGCTAATTAGGTGCACGAACTCAAATGAGACAAGACTAAGAGATTATAGGAGATGGATCTACCTCATTAAAGCCTCAATCAAATCACACCAGCTCGGAGTTACAGGTAGCCGAGTCATGAGGATCATTGCCAGCCAGACTAGTGATAATTAAGAACCAGTTAATATCATGATTGGGAGCCAAGCCTCCCTATATTTAAGGAAGTTGTTGGAAACTTCAGTTGTATAAATAAAGAGGCTTAGAGCCTCATTAGGATTCAGATTTCTTATGAAAAATAGTTAAGCAGTTTTCAAGTTGAAGGATTGTGACAAAACACTGTTATGTAATTTTTGATATGTTAATGAAAATGCGCAACATTCTCTTGATCCTGTTGGAAATAATACTGAGAGGGGGGGGGGGGTGAATCAGTATTATCAGATCAATCAAACTTTTCAATTTCATACTCAGAAACATATACGCTACTTCAATTAAGTTAACCCGCGTGTACACGCTACTGTGTCTAATGAAACTCGCGTATATCCAGAGATCTTATAATTCAGTTAGCTTAATCTTCAGTAAATGCATCAGATCATTATTAAGCATATTAACAGTAAACAGGTGCAGAATCACAGAACAGAACATCACACAAGAGCCACACACATGAACACAAAGATATAAGGTGGAAACCCAATGTGGGTGAAAACCACCTGCTGCAAGTCATCTCAATCTTCTTCTTAATAAGAAAATCCTTTTACAATATTTGTACTGGTGCAGTCTTATACCAGTACGGGAGCTACAACCCCCTTTGCTCTTGTACTAGCCGATCCATTTACTAGTACGCAGGCTGCTACCTGCTACAATGCTCCAAAGATCTCCCTTAGCTTTTGTACTAGCTTAGATACTAGTACGTAGGTGCTTGCCTACAATCTTCTCACCTCCAGGTACCACGTTTCATCAATTTTCAGACTGGATACACTGAAGCACAACACATAATCTGAAAGGCCACTTTTCATCCAATTTTCATACTGGACCCATAACTATCATTGAAGCTCAAAACAATCATCAAACTCTGAATCACTGAAACCTTGTTAACAATAGTCACCAGAACACAGAGCAAACACAGAACTCTGTAATAACCATCAGATCCATCTGCAACTTCAAATATTAAGATTTACAATGTATACGCTACTTCGATGAATCAAACCCGCGTGTATACGCGCTTTTATCAAAGACAACCCGCGTACAGATCTAAAAATAATTTCTCATAACTTGCAGCTGTACCAGACATCAATCATACTCATAACACTTATAGAACAATACATGCGTCAGTATGTAGATCTAGAATAGGCATCATAAAGATAGTTCATTTCAAACCATTTGATCCCGATCTCTCCTTAGATCTAGTTCTCCATCAACAGGTGAGATCTCTCCTTAGCTCAGATCAAGCAATGCATCATCAACCCATAACCCTGCATACTGGATCTAATGCTTCATCAGATATTCAAGACATTTCAGATGCCCTTGCCTATTGATTTCCTTCCCTTTATATAGCCTTAGGCCTTGTTCAATACCAAGAGCCAAAACCATAGAAATCCAATACCATCAACTTCAAAACTAGGGATCGACACGCCCGTCGAGACACAATGGTCCGAAACCATAGGCACAACTTCCAAGGACTAACCGCCATGGACCAAAGGTACTTTTCCACATACACGCACTTTTGATGAAGCCAACCTGCGTGTACACGCGACTTGGGCTTAACGAACCTGCGTGTATGAACTTTCTCTTCTTCTTATAGTCTGATCATCAATTCCTTGCTGCTGACCTTCTATACTATGATTTGTCATCAGTGAGGTTTGCCATCAAGGACAACACTTATCTCATAATGCCAACAATCTCCCCCTTTGGACTTGATGGCAAAGCTAACTTGTCATACTTAGAACTATCATCTGATTCCTTTGAGGTGTCCTCCATCAGTCACATCTGATATCTCTTCTGAAGATTCATCATCTGATTCCTTTGAGCTGTCCTTCATCAGTCACATCTGATATCTCTTCTGAAGATTCACCCAGTTATACATAAGTGAGATATTCTTCTATGAGAGGGTTGCCATCAAGTACAACACATGCATCATAATGCCAACAATCTCCCCCTTTGGACTTGATGGCAACAACACCAAATCACTCTCCCCCTTTGACATCAAGGGCAAAGGGTGGAACAAGATATTCTCTTCCTTTGCTGAATCATTCCACTGTCCATACTCCCCCTGAGTACCTGCTGAAATATCTGAATAGTCTCCCCCTTTGTATATGCCAAGGTGCACCAATCTGTCCATGCTCCCCCTGAGTACATGCTGAATCTCTGTACCGCTGAAGTGTGTTGTTCATGCTCTTCCTGACTGTAGGCAAGATCTGCAAAAGATGTTCTTCAAGAAGAACACAACTCTATACATCATAAAAGATCTTCCTATCACCAAAGACTCATACATACATCCATCTCTCAACTAAGTGAGGATATACAAAAATTGACTCATCCACCCAACCTAGTGGGGATACATCAAAAGTTTACATAACCAAACATATTGCATCAATCATCCCAGGCATAGTGGGGAAACCAAAATAGGTCGTTACATGACCTTGACACCATGACAGAGATACCACAAAAGAGATATATGACATAGAGACGAAAGAACTAGACCAAGACTTATGAAAGTCACCAACAGCATCTGATAATCACCATTCAGATCAGCAACCAAGAGATCCTTCTGTTCTTCCTCTGACTTTGATTCACCTGAAATCAACAACAACTTGTGAACTAGAACCAAAGGCTTCTAAGATAATGCCAACAATGCATCATTGGAAGATTATCTGCTCCCCCTGAACCTGTGCCAGATGATCTCTGTCAGACCTATATCAGACTTTCTGCAACCAACATCTGTCCCTGCTGATTTCCTTCAAATCTCCATATACGCGTCTGTATACACATAAACAAGCATATATACGCAGATATCCCTTACGCAACACGCGTACACCATATACGTGATTATCCCCTTGTAAAACGGCATATGCACGCGGATATCCTTTAAACAACACGCGTACACAAATTTCCATATCAGCAACCTATAAATGTCCTGTAGAGAATAGGTCATCAACCTATAACAAGGTATGTCTGCATCAATTCATCCCTTTGAACAGAATTCAGAGTCATTCACATTGTATCATGAGTGAAACCACCATAACCATTTCATCAAGCTCTACATGATCCAAGTATCATTACTTGGGGACATCTGCATCAATTAACATATGTAAGAATAAACCTATCATCATATAGATAAGAACTCATCACCATGTCTCCAATAAAGCAACTTTGAGTAGTCATCCATGTATCAACATTATGTATCTTGAGCTCAAGCTTATTTGACAAAACTTCTTGATATCATCAACAACAACAATCCTTATCCACAAGAGTGCCTGCATCATAACTGCATATGACAACAACAGTATATGAGTGACCCATCATCAAGTGAAGATGTATATTCAAGCTTTGTACTTCTTCTTGTCCTTATGAAGATCACCATGTAAGCACCATATATGCATCATCAAAGAATCAACCATAAATCTGATCTGAACATCTTCTATGTAACTTCAAGAATGAGAGTTTATCATAGACAACTCACAACCACATCATAGCAAGATATATCATTTAGCCATATAAGAATCATCACCAAGGATTATTAACCATAATGCCAACAACGAATTACTAAAGGCATATGCTCCCCCTCAACCGGTGCCATCTGTTAGATCTGATCATGCATATATCAGCAATAAGCATCAAAACATCATCATCCCCAAGTTAGGATCAAAGACACTTCTAGACATCATACAAGTAACAAAACATTTCCACACATCCTCAGCAGACTGTAACCAATAGAGCAAATAATAGACTGAATCATATCAGATCCTTTTTCTGATCCTGTTCCCACTGCTTTTCCTCAGACTGACATATACGCGACTTTGCAGTGTCTAACTCGCGTATATACGTGATTTCCCTTTAAGGAACTTGCGTATGAGATTCAGGACACTGAAGTTTTACACTTTCAGCTCCCCCTGAGTCTGATATGTCTGTGCTGTGCTGTGTCTCAGTACATTGTGCTGACTGTACTTCCTTCTTCCTCCATATCTTCAAGTGTGATGAGGTTTTCTTCTTTTGGTGTGATGTCCATCCTTTGTTCCTGCATTCCTTTGCTATATGTCCAATCATGTTACATGCATAACATCTTACATGTTTCATATTCCTCCTGTAGCAATCAGCAGCTTTGTGACCATACATATTACAAGCAAAGCAATATCCATTAAAGTACCTTGATTGAGATGACTTGTCTGCATAATGGTCTTGAACTCTTCTTCTTTTACATCTAGCTGCAACATGTCCAAGATTATGACATACATAACATTCAACATTATTCATAGGAGGAGTAAAAGATTTTCTTTGAAGACTTTCTTTCCTTGGTTGACCTTTCATCTCCTTGTTGATCATTTTGGATTTCTCTTTAGAGTTCCTTGCCTCACCTTGTGAACTAGATTCACCTTCAACAGATTCATGAAAACCAAGACCAGTCTTGATAGCAGGAGACCTTTGACTACTAAGAATATCATCCAAGACTTTAGAACTATCTTGAAATCGTAAAAGCTTATCCTTTTCTTCTATTTTACCTTTCAAGATATTTACCTCAACTTGAAGTTGTTCCTCCTTTTCTAGACATTGCTTCTTCATGTCTTCTCCATATTTCCTTCCTTCTTCCAACTGATGCCTTAGTCTGAGAATCTCCTTTTCTTGTTCTTCATTCAGATCCTGCTGCATTTGACGAACTCAGAAGGCACATTCTAGTTGAGATTTTAAGCTGGTGGCTTCGTTTTCTTGTTTTGCAATAGCTTGGAGTAGATCTGTATTCTGCTTCTTTGATTCTTCAAGATCTCCTTTTAGTGAGAGGATTGTAGCTTCAATATTTTCATAGTAGCTGGATCTATCTTTGAGTTTCTTGATGGTTGTGCTTCTTTCGTTGACTTCTTTTCTTAATGATGTCACTTCATGCTGCAATTTTTGACATTGGTCTTCCTTGTCCTTGAGAAGCTTTCTCACCTTGTTTCCTTCTTCTAGTTGGGCCTTTAGTTTGGTAACTTCTTCTTTGAAAGCACATTCCCTTTTGTTCAATAGATCTTGTTGATCTTTAACTTTGTCTGCAAGCCTTCTAAACATTGCCTCTATTTGACACTTTTCTTGCTCACCCATAAAAGCATGTTCAGTAGTTTCGCTATCACTTCCATCACTTTCACAAGGAAATATAGCAGGAACATCAGAGGATAACACATTCATACCTGATAATGATTCTGAATCTGATTCTGAATCTGAAGAGCTTCTTATACCTAATCCCCAATCGACTCTCCCACTGTCATAGTCCTTCTGAGATGTCTTCTTCTTCTTATGAGCTTTCTTCTTAAGCTTCTTTCCCATTGATCCACGGATCTCCTTCAAGCGATCAAGCTTCTATCAAAGGACCTGCTCTAATACCAATTGTTGGAAATAATACTGAGAGGGGGGGCTGAATCAGTATTATCAGATCAATCAAACTTTTCAATTTCATACTCAGAAACATATACGCTACTTCAATTAAGTTAACCCGCGTGTACACGCTACTGTGTCTAATGAAACTCGCGTATATCCAGAGATCTTATAATTCAGTTAGCTTAATCTTCAGTAAATGCATCAGATCATTATTAAGCATATTAACAGTAAACAGGTGCAGAATCACAGAACAGAACATCACACAAGAGCCACACACATGAACACAAAGATATAAGGTGGAAACCCAATGTGGGTGAAAACCACCTGCTGCAAGTCATCTCAATCTTCTTCTTAATAAGAAAATCCTTTTACAATATTTGTACTGGTGCAGTCTTATACCAGTACGGGAGCTACAACCCCCTTTGCTCTTGTACTAGCCGATCCATTTACTAGTACGCAGGCTGCTACCTGCTACAATGCTCCAAAGATCTCCCTTAGCTTTTGTACTAGCTTAGATACTAGTACGTAGGTGCTTGCCTACAATCTTCTCACCTCCAGGTACCACGTTTCATCAATTTTCAGACTGGATACACTGAAGCACAACACATAATCTGAAAGGCCACTTTTCATCCAATTTTCATACTGGACCCATAACTATCATTGAAGCTCAAAACAATCATCAAACTCTGAATCACTGAAACCCTGTTAACAATAGTCACCAGAACACAGAGCAGACACAGAACTCTGTAATAACCATCAGATCCATCTGCAACTTCAAATATTAATATTTACAATGTATACGCTACTTCGATGAATCAAACCCGCGTGTATACGCGCTTTTATCAAAGACAACCCGCGTACAGATCTAAAAATAATTTATCATAACTTGCAGCTGTACCAGACATCAGTCATACTCATAACACTTATAGAACAATACATGCGTCAGTATGTAGATCTAGAATAGGCATCATAAAGATAGTTCATTTCAAACCATTTGATCCCGATCTCTCCTTAGATCTAGTTCTCCATCAACAGGTGAGATCTCTCCTTAGCTCAGATCAAGCAATGCATCATCAACCCATAACCCTGCATACTGGATCTAATGCTTCATCAGATATTCAAGACATTTCAGATGCCCTTGCCTAATGATTTCCTTCCCTTTATATAGCCTTAGGCCTTGTTCAATACCAAGAGCCAAAACCATAGAAATCCAATACCATCAACTTCAAAACTAGGGATCGACACGCCCGTCGAGACACAATGGTCCGAAACCATAGGCACAACTTCCAAGGACTAACCGCCATGGACCAAAGGTACTTTTCCACATACACGCGCTTTTGATGAAGCCAACCTGCGTGTACACGCGACTTGGGCTTAACGAACCTGCGTGTATGAACTTTCTCTTCTTCTTATAGTCTGATCATCAATTCCTTGCTGCTGACCTTCTATACTATGATTTGTCATCAGTGAGGTTTGCCATCAAGGACAACACTTATCTCATAATGCCAACAGATCCATGATTGAGTTTACTCACATCGATGAATCTCTCGAGTTAGGGCCCAACCGTAGCAGCAAAGGTTCCTCTTATTGTACTTGTATGCTTAGTACCTCATAGATTAGTTTTTAAATTGATTTTGGTGTTGTTAAATCGCAAGTATTGGTAGATTTGATTAGTTTGCTTCCATTTGGGGATAGATTTAATAGTAGCAGTATAGAGATAAGAAAATATTCAAAAAAATCTTGATAATAGGTGGAGCTTACCTCATTCCTCCCTTCAGGGACCATGGCTTGAAGAACAACTCCCATTCAGCCTAAAAAGACACAATTCTAGTTGCTTATGGAATTTAGAGTTCTTTTTCTAATTAGGTCATCCTCTTTCAGTTTTAGAAGATTAGATTTCATGTTACTGCCATAATAGGTTTCAAGTATTTCCATTCACAAACGTGGTAAATAAATGATGAAAATTTTGTTCTCTTATATTTTTGTAAACCCTTTTTGTTTTGAGATGATTAATGGATAAATGCCATCAATGATGCATATGTTGCATGAGTTTCTACATGGAAATAAGAACTGATGTCATTAGCCTCATCCAAACCATATCCACCCATGATTGCCAAGGGCCACTAAGTTCTCAATTCGAAGTATCATTTTTACAAAGACAAATTTCCATGCTTATTGAGCAAATCGAACCATCATAAAGCTTTGGTTTGAGCTCTGAGTGAGTTCCAACCACTCCCTTGCCTTATTTCTTCCATTCCTCACCTTACCTAAGCTCCATACAACCTTCCAAATCCTTCCTTATGCTTTGGCCTGTTCCTGTAGGAAAACAGGGGATCCTGTAGGTGAACTAGGACATCATGTAGACTTCTTGTAGGAAAACCTGTAGTGGCCTGTTTTGAGCCCGATTTGTGAAAAAAGCATCATGAAAGCTAGGGGAAGACCCCTGCTTGTCTCCCAAGCCATTTGACCCATTGCACTCATATCCCTCCACACTATCTCACCTGGCATGCAACTAAGAAGGATTAGCATTCATGTTCTTACAAAAAGATAAAAAGAAAAAGGTTGTTATGTTTACTCATGTGCACAACAATTAAGTTCTTGTTTAGATAAGATTCCATGCTCAGGATAGTTAAGATTTTAGATGTGTTAAATTAGAATCCTTTTGAAATTAAGGTATGTTAACAAATAGCTAGATGAGTTGTGTGTTTTAGGCATCTATTTCAGTCTTTCATTACTACAGTAGGTAGCATTTCAATCCTCTCAATTAGGGTAAAATTCTCCTTTCTTAATTGGTAATCAAACTTCTTCTAAATCAATAGAAGGTTGGTTTGAGAAACTGTAGTGTTCTATCGCCCTAGCTTAGTAGTAACAAAGATTGGACTAATTACATCGTTTTATGTATACATCATTATTACCTCCAAGTTTGTACGAAGCCCCGGTTGATGAAGTAAAGTTGGTAGCCCCAGGAGTTGCAACATTCTTGATGTAATACTGGTGCTCATTAGTGGGGCTGAGGGCTAGGCCTTAGTTGGCCCACTATGCCATGTATTGTGCCATATGACCAAGTGCTAGAGTTAAAGGAGCCAACAGAGAATGGGACTAGCCCAGGGTCATATGGCCCTGCATATGACCACACCGATAGAAATAAAGAGCTAAGTGAAAACTTTAGCTATGCTAGAATTTCAACCACAAATCAGGAATATAGGCCAGTTTTTTTGTGTAATTACCATGTTCATAGCGCACATGCCAGTTTCTGTCCAAATTGTAGGATTATTAACAACATAATTGGGAAAAAACTTAAAATAGTGATATTTTACTCAGTTTTTGGCCAAATGAGATGTAAAAAGAGTCAAGACAATGGTTTTTGATAGCGTTGGATCCATTGGGGGCATTATTTTTTCTATTTGAGCTTTCTAAAATCATGTAATTATATTTTGTTTAATATGAATTTAGATCTCTTCTCCAACTTTTATTGCAAAATTTTAAAACTAACTTGGTTCAATTTTCTTTTCTGATCTTCCAAATCACAAAGAGTGCAAGAAGAGAGCATACTCAGCAATATTGAAACTCTTTATTCAAAACAAAGCAAAAGGATTTGGTTTCTAACTTCGAATTGTGGCTCTCAAAACTATATTTGTATCCTTCTCAAATATTCCTTCTCTTTCTTTATTTTCATGCAAATGATTAGTGAGATGGGTGGTTGTTATTACACCACCAATAAATAAAATTGCAAATAAAATGATATCTAACTTTAAAACTTAAAAAAAAAATGACCTTTTTTTCATTGATTCTACCAAACTCTACTCTACTGGAAATAGAATATTTGTTTCAAGTGTATGCATATTTCTAGAGTAACCATGTGCATAACAGGAGTAAAAATATATTCATGCTTATTTCTGAAAATTGTTCATTAAAACACATCAAAGCATGAAAAGCCAATTGTTTTGATAATGCAATTAAGAAATAAAGTGATTTAATCCTTAATTGGAACCATCTTACAATAAGGCCATGACATTCTTGATTCCTTTCTTGGTTTAAATCACTTTGAATATCCTCCTTTATTATGCATTCCTTAGATTCTAGTAGTTTCTCCGCATCAATAATATTGCATGATCCTTTAGTCTCTTCAACAAATTGACAAGAGGAATCAAAAGAGACTTGAAGATATTCTTGTGGAGGTAGAGAGAGAGATAAATTTTTGAATGTAGTTAAAATATACTCTTCCTGAGAACCAGATATCCTAATTGTTGCTAGGATTCAAGGGAGTTCTTCGAAGGACATTCTTCATATTCCTTAATTCTCTGTGAACTCAACAAGTGGATAATTCCTATCGTGCACACAGATTAGTACGAAGTTTTGAAAAATTATTAAAATCTAAAATGCAAATGATTTTAACATGTTTTTATCCATGCATCTAAAAATGAATGCAACTATAATGAGTTGTCTAAACTTCATAAACACCTATGTATACCTCCCCGACAATGACACCAAAATGTTGGGTGATTTAATTGTAAGTTAAAACTCTGTCATTAATTGTCAACCCGTGTTTCGTAGAACTGACGAGATATACCCATACTATATGTACTAGGTGATTATTTATTAGAATAGATTAATCTAATGCAATTAGAAATGATTTAAAAAATAAATTAAATCAGTCTAATCCAAAGTAAACCAAACCAAACATAAATAAATTGAAATCACTCTTGCATAAAGGAAATCACACTTGCTTGAAAATGAAATCACACCACACTTGCATAATTGAAATTAACACCACACTTGCATATATGAAATCACTCTTGCTGAATTGAAATCATACTCACACTTGCATAAATGAAATCACACTCACTTGCACAATTGAAATCACACCACACTTGCATAATTGAAATCACACTTTGTTACAGGGAAAAGTGTCTATATAGAACTGCTCTATCCCACTAAGGTGTGACAGCTGCCTTAAAAACAAACAGAGAAAAACTACTTTTGTATTTCCTTTATGAATTATAGAGAGAGAGGAATAGAAAGAACCAACTTGTGTCTTGCGCTAATCCTTTGATCCAATCCCTCTCTTCTTTGATAGTCTCCGGCTACCTGCTCCCTTGCATGCCCAGCTTCACAAAGTACCTGTAAGATCACAGAAGAAGAGAACTATACAAAGACATGGATCTATATTCATAAACAACTTAGGATCAGATTTAAGTTAACCATACAAATGTAACAAGCATCAATGATACAAAAGCATGGAGGAGAACTCAAATAGTTTTTGTTGATAAACAAGAAAAGATCCAGGAGGAGTTACAACCAGCAGTTCCGACCCAGCATCAACCTCCCAGCAAAGAAGCCCCTCTTCACCTCAAACAAAGCATAAATCACCCAACAATCTGATGTTTGTCTCTAGAAACCAACAACAATTCCTTACAATATGCAAAATTCCAGCCTCTGGATCTCTGGGATGAGGGATCCATATATAGATATCTGTAAGGAGGATGAGTCAGCTTGTGATTTGATTAGTGTCTTCTCTCTATCAGTTCTTGCTTCCACTTGGAGACTGAGGGCCTCTTACTCATCCTTGGTCGAATTCAGTGAGGCAAGTGTCACAGGAGAAGATTCTGGAAGCTTCCTTTGCCTCTCCACCTCGCGGAATGACACTGCCATTTGTCATTTCTCACCCATCACACCCTACAGAAGGGAGTTTTGAAATGCAACACACCCTCACAGTGTATTTAGGTGCAATGCAATGCACTTAGCCAGTGGAGCAGCTGAAATGATCCTGTTTTGACCAATTCTGAGCAATTTCTGGTGGAGAACTTCTGGGAGAAGCTGTAATCTGTTGACCTTGTTCCTTTAGGGGTTAGAACAACACTTTTAGGGACTTAGGAGCACTTGGTTTATGGACATTTCATGCTTGGAGTTGTAAGGCACAAAAATGTCTATAACAGTTGCCCCTAAAGTATGAGGCCGTTAACCTTTTGGTGTTGGGTGAAATGCTTTATTATGAGGATCCGAAGTTCTTTCAATGTTGGGAGGAAACCTGTAATAAGATACAATACAATACATTATCTTCATACTGTTTTCATGATCTAGCTGAGGTGGGCATTCCCATGCTCAGCTTTATAAATTAATTTTCATGTACATAGGACAGACAATCGTCTGAGTGTAGACTGATGATTCTGATAGAGCCATCATCCTTTTGGTAGGATGATTATCTGTGCTGCAATGCTGTACATTTAATGTCTTTATTTCCCTGAATATATATCGCAGCCCAGATGGATGAAACTAGATCCGGGGTCTTCAATCTCGTCCGATCTTCACTCGAAGTACAAGTCGATCCATGTGAGAAATGTTTTGAAGTCGAACATGGAAAGACATCGCTTGATTACCAGTCAATGATGTAAACTGTTAACAAGCGCGAGAGGAATCACCGACAATGATAATTATCCTCAAGGTACTGCAGTACAATTCACGTGGTGTGAATAAAGGACTTGGCGTCGAACACCACGCAAAATCTTTTGGTCGAAGGCCATTGATGTAAACCTGTCGCCGAAAGTGAGAAACTTGCCATTGAGGCATGCAAGCTTCAAAGCACTGAATGGGGTGTTCCTAGATCAACTTCTTGGATAATGAGCTGATGTTGACAAGAAGTGATCCGTCACAGGAGGGCCTTAATGAATCCCACATCAATGACACGGAACGGAGCAAATGATTTTGATGGAGGTGAAAATGATCTGGTGATATAAGGTTCACGGTGGCGGTCATGAAAGAATGGAGTATAATGTATGGTAGTGGGTGAGACACAGGTGAATTCTCTGGATGACTTCTCTTGAACATATCGGCGACACTGATGTGATGGATTGGTAGCATTAACCCCAAATGTGGATGGTATGGTGCGACCATGGCGATGTGACCGGTGAATGAAACAACCCAACCTGACTCGGACACGGAGCGGAAGTGTCATGTTCAAGAGCGACTTGCTACCAACAAAGTTTCTTTGAGTTTTCTTCCCAACTTTTCCCCAGTCATTGTTGAACAGTACCTCTTTAATTTTGTCAAGCTTGAGGAGGATAACATATGCTTGTTCTATAATTTGCCCTTCAGGAAAACCCATCGCTATGTTTTAACAAACCTAGCGATAGTGAAACTCGTTCTCGTCTAAAGACAAGTTTGTCGCTATTAATCTTTTTAACGAGTTTAACGACAAAGATAACTTGGTCCTTTTCAATTTTAGAGAGTCTGAAAAGGAACGTAAAGGTAACTCCAAAATTCCTTTTTCGTCATCTAATCCCTTAAGTCCGAAAAAGTATAAAACAATACAGAAGGGATGAATTTTCGATAGTTTTAACGAGACGAACAAAACAAGCGCTCGATCTTTTTGTGTAATAATCCCTCGGGTCCAAAAAGATTAAAATTTAGAGGAGGGATAGCACTTCCTGTCCCTTTAACGAGCTGGAGAGGCCAATGGCTCGGCAATCTTTTCATATTTTACGAGTCAGTTGAAAAGAGCTTAAAGGAGACTCGTCTTTTGAGGAACGAGTGATAAAACGGGTAGCAGCTGATTCCAGTTAAGGTTTGGAATTTTCCAATTACGGCAGTGTCACAAGGATGGCTAGTGAAATCACTTTTCGCAGCTGTTCCTCAAAATGGGTAAACAATCAAATGGAGGTGAATGATCGGCCAATGAAAAAGTGGAGGTGATGGTGCAAACACGACCAAGGCTTTAATGGCTGAAGTACTACATTCACGATGGTTATTTACCGGGGAATAGTTCATTTTTTAACGAGCTTAAACGCGGGTGGAAACATTTGCTCATGTCTTATGTTTATTTTTTAACGAGCTTGAACTATGTGCTAAAACTGCTTGATCAATCCAGTCGTGTGATAAGAATGTCTCATATAAAACGAAAATTTTTAGAGTTTTGCCCCACATCCTTTCTTTATGCAAGTTAGGAAACGACCAATCAAAAAAACAAATAAATGATCACTCTTTGCTTTCACTCCAAAAGGTTTGCATGCCCCCAGGTATAAAACAGAGTTTCAAGGTTACCCCTTCTTTAGTCCGTTAAAACATTTGTTTTACCGAGAGAGGCCTACCTCTTACAGGTTACCCAAAGATCGTTCTATTCACAGCGCAAACAAAACACTTCTCTGGCGATGTCTACCGAAATAAACAAAGGTGAGCAACGATGCCCGCCAACTCACATAACTTTGACAAGAGAATCTTGTTCCAGTCCAACTCCCCCTTCCAATCATGGACGGGAGTACGGAGGTCATATTCTCTCGCGGAAACCTGCCCTATACCCGAAGTTTTCCTGCCGAAGCAGACCAGGATGCATGCCCCCTGGGTTTCAGTCATATCGCTCCGAATCACTCGCGCTCATCCGGAGGACAGACTGGAGATTGAGACATTTCTTGAGTGAAAAGACCATTCAGGGATGGTATATGACTATTTGCTCTGTATGATCCGGGAAATGAAAGCTCGTCCACGAGCTTGACCACTCTTCCTTCGTGCGGAAAACACATTGCTCTAAAGAGTGAGGAGACAATTGCTCCCATGCAATAAATATAGTCTCGTCCAAGGAGTAGATTGTAATCCAGGGGCCCTTCAACTACCATTACGTTCATGTGAACGATTTTCCCTCTCAATGTTATGGGCACATCAGGAAGGATCCCTAACTGTCGACTGGTTCCTTTATCAAAGCCTGTCAGATTTCTCATTTCAAGCAAAAGCGATGGCGAACCAAGCGCTTTCCAAGCAGTTGAGGAAAGGATACTCACAGAAGCCCCCTCATCTATGATGGTACCAACCATAATCATTCTATATATTTGAACGATAATTCAGAATGGTACACTAGCTGGTAAACGGGGTCTGTCTAGTTGATTCCAGTCGAAGGAGACAACTAGGTTGCTTGGAGGTGGGACCGAATAGACGGCCGGGTACGACTCTGACGAACTTCCTTCTTGTGGTAAAGGAACGGGTAAATTTCCCCCATGTTTGTTGGAGTCTGTGCTTATGAAAAGAATTTGGACGGTGTCATCCTTGTTCTCTTCAGTGATTGTATCATCTGAAGATGGAACCTCTGAAGGCAAGACCGGGTCAACTGCCGCCTCGACCTTTTGACTCTTGTCTGGTATGGATTCAGATGGTTCATCTCCAATGACAGATGCTTCGGCCGACCACCTGAGTGGGTTAGCCGGATTTTCCACTAGCGACGGACTCGGCAAGAGTTTTTTATATCCAGGAGGAAGTCGTAACGGTGAAACTGTACGATCATCCAAAACTCTTTTAGCTTCGTCTAAGAAGGGACAACGGTGGACGGCATGATCGCCAGTTTACAAGGAAATCTATATTTTCCTTTTTGTCCTGGGGCTTCACTTTCACTAGTTGACGGTGTGTTTTCAACATGATCATCAGAGGTTGACGACACTGGGTTGTGCAAACGAGGAGACCATTCCCTTAAGATCCGAGGGATGCAAGGACAATCTCTGTGAAAGTGGTCTCCTTTGCAAATGACACATGGCGATTTAGGCCTGGTCGGTGCAGTGTGTGGATTTTCGTTAGACGACACTCGTTTGGCCCCATTCGCTTTCGACTCCTTCTTCTTCTTATCTTTCTTCTTCTTTTCCTTCTTCTCCTTAGGAACTTGACTTTTGGCTTTACCAGCCCCAACAAGCGAAGAGGAAGGAGGAGAGGAAGAATTAGAGGAAGTAGAAGGTTGGTGGGTAACTCTAGACTCGTCTAATTGCTGATTCGATTGTTCAAGAATAGTGGTGTTCTGAACGACAGAGGTTGAGAAGAGCCATACAGGCAAACCAATTGTCAGTCTTGGAAGCGACAATGTGGCCATATGGGGTGCACCAACATCTCCCCAAGCGGAGAAGGGACTAGGATTTCCTCCAAGGGGAATTCCTTGGTTGGTGGACTCCATTTTCTCAACCCAAGATCAACATAGGAAAGGGGTAATGAATATTCCGTTTAAAATAAATTTTCAGACACTTTGAAACAACTTGTTTTTTCAGTTTTTAAGAGTCAAGAAAAAACAAAAGATGACTCTAGTTGCCTTCGATTTTTAATGAGCCTAAAGTGACAAGTGCTTAGATGGACCTTTTCCGTTAAGGAGTCTGAAAAGGAATGAAAGGGACTGCTCTGGAGATCTGGGTAGAGGGAGTACCAAACCAATCGCAAAACTATAGAATACTTTTTACGGTACGGCAGTCAATCTTCCCGAATGCTGTGTTCAGTGCATTGCGATCGATAGGGCGGCAGACACGGCTTCCTAAGGATAAAAGATTTAAGCCTATAGGGGTCTCCCAAAATATACTCGACGGTACGTGGGAGCACAAGTCCGTACTGGCACTTATCGTCTCAAAGTAGAGGAATCACCCAACCATCAGTGAGGACAACAGTTACTAGGCTTTACGACGCCGAAATACGTCTCTAGCCTAGACCTCTAAATGTTGTGTGTTAAGTTCCAAAGTGTTGTTAGATTCATTGAATTTATTTTAAGTTGATCTTGTTTATGAAGTTTTCCTTTTGGGTTCACCACAAGATGTAGATGTAATTCCTAAAATGCAATCTAAAGATGATAAACAAACTTTTTATCTCTTTTGTGCAATGAAAATCCTAGCTACTAGGGGAAAAGAAAGACAGAATCTTTTCACAAAGAGCAAAGAACACACTGTAAATGCACTTTCCTAAATCAAGCCAAACAGACTGTCTATATGCAAATCCACATGCATGTATTTGTTTTTGACTTTCTTAGTATTGATGCTAAAAAGAAAGTTGATGTACAAATCTGAATTTCTTTTCAAGCGACAAATATAAACAAGCTCCTTTTCGAAATCAAAAATAGAGATGATTACGACACCTTACGATTTTGAAACGAATACTTGTTTTTGACACTAGAAAATTACAAATTCAGGCCAAAAGAAATAGTAACAGGATAATCAACCATCAACATCAATCAAACTCTTTCCTACGATTGAAATCGACACTTGCGACAGATTCAAATCAAAGCAAGACAGTACGATTATGCTACTTTTGCAATGGAAAACTGTAAACGACTCAACAAACACACAAAAACATCTACAGTTCTTTTGTACAAAGGAGGCGGAATAACAGCAAGGAAAAGAGGTTTCAAACAGACATATACTGATCACAGGTAGCAAAATTCAGGGATAGAACTGGAAAGAATGAAGCACAGGAACCACAGCTGCACAGAGCTAGTCTGATCAGTACACCTGTAACACAGAGAATCTGAAATGCAGCGCAGGTTGCCCCTTCGGGAAGTGCGCTGAATTTCAAGATCTCTGAATAGTACCTGCACTGGGCCAGAAATGAGACTCTTTCCGGGTTCCGGGTCACAGTTTGCAGTTCACTTCTTGGTTTTTGGCCGAGTAAAAAGCAATCAGTAATGCAACAATCAGGGGTAGTTCTAAGGAGGATCTAACAGCTATCACAAGGGCAATCAGATAGTTTGTGAATCAGCTGTTTAAATCATAAACAGATCCAGTGAATGGATTGAAGCAACAGTTATCTACTTTGCATTTGTTATTGCAAATGCAGTTCGAAAGCTACTTATAAGTTTATGAAACAAACAACAAAGAATGATACACAAAACAAACTAATTAGACATTCCCCAGTGGAGTCTCCATTTTGTTACAGGGAAAAGTGTCTATATAGAACTTATCTATCCCACTAAGGTGTGACAGCTGCCTTAGAAACAAACAGAGAAAAACTACTTTTGTATTTCCTTTAAGAATTATAGATAGAGAGGAATAGAAAGAACCAACCCGTGTCTTGCGCTAATCCTTTGATCCAATCCCTCTCTTCTTTGATTGCCTCCGGCTACCTGCTCCCTTGCATGCCCAACTTCACAAAGTACCTGTAAGATCACAGAAGAAGAGCACTATACAAAGACATGGATCTATATTCATAAACAAATTAGGATCAGATTTAAGTTAACCATACAAATGTAACAAGCATCAATGATACAAAAGCATGGAGGAGAACTCAAATAGTTTTTGTTGATAAACAAGAAAAGATCCAGGAGGAGTTACAACCAGCGGTTCCGACCCAGCATCAACCTCCCAGCAAAGAAGCCCCTCTTCACCTCAAACAAATCATAAATCACCCAACAATCTGATGTTTGTCTCTAGAAACCAACAACAATTCCTTACAATATGCAAAATTCCAGCCTCTGGATCTCTGGGATGAGGGATCCATATATAGATATCTGTAAGGAGGATGAGTCAGCTTGTGATTTTATTAGTGTCTTCTCTCTGTCATTTCTTGCTTCCACTTGGAGACTGAGGGCCTCTTACTCATCCTTGGTCGAATTCAGTGAGGCAAGTGTCATAGGAGAAGATTCTGGAAGCTTCCTTTGCCTCTCCACCTTGCGGAATGACACTGCCATTTTTCATTTCTCGTCCATCGCACCCTACAGAAGGGAGTTTTGAAATGCAACGCACCCTCATAGTGTATTTAGGTCCATGCAATGCACTTAGCCAGTGGAGCAGCTGAAATGATCCTGTTTTGACCAATTCTGAGCAGTTTCTGGTGGAGAACTTCTGGGAGAAGCTGTAATCTATTGACCTTCTTCCTTTAGGGGTTAGAACAACACTTTTAGGGACTTAGGAGCCCATGGTTTATGGACATTTCATGCTTGGAGTTGTAAGGCACGAAAATGTCTATAACACACTTACTGAAAAGTAAATCACACCTGCTAAAATGAAATCACACTTTCTAAAAGCAAAAGCACACTTGCATGAAAATAAATGAAATAACAAAACTATATTATGTTACCAATATGTACAAAGATGTATAAATTGTGGTTGATGGGGGCCCTCTAGTCCTCAACAAGCACACTCAACAACTATCAATCTTGAAGATCAAAGTGGCAGTATGTATTTCATAAAATGAGTTACAAGATATTACAATAATTCTCTATCATCACTTTAAAAATTACATCTAGAACTTGGAACCTCCAACAAACAACTAACACCTAATTAATAACTAGTTAAAAACTAACAATTCACAACACTTTGTATGAAGGGTGCACTCGTATTTATACAAAAATTGAGGATAACTATACAATAAATATAGATCCTTAGATCTCTCCTAAATCCACATTTATCTCTTGTGGTTACAACCAATCACCTAAAAATCTAAGATACAATTCCTCTCATCCATGATTCTTCTCCTTTTAGTGTGCATAGTTAATGACCCACATCTTCTACAATTATTCGACAAATCTTCATGAGTTGGAATTTGAAATTCGAATTTTTAGTTGACTGGCCTAGTAGGCCTACAATATCACAAAACTCATAACACTTTTAGATATATACGAGAACATGTTAATTTCCTAGTATTTAATCATAAATTCACTTAAAATACTTAAAATTAATGACTTGGAAAATATTAATGTTAAACCCATATGATAATGAAAATGGTTACTTACTATAAGGTTATGGGGCTATAGAGTTATTGAATGAGGGTAAAATGATGGAAGTGAAGGTAAAAGTGAATGAAATTTTAGAGGCCCAACATACCCCCTAGCGGAAGATATTTCATGTCCTCATGCAACTATTGCATTGATTCACTTAATCATAAGTTTATCTTCTTGAAATGTTTTGTTTCTATATGAGCTTTGGCTTTGTATTGATTCTCTTTTAACTTTGCATAATCATATCATTTGATAATTTTATTCATTTTGAAAAATGTACATTGAAATACATTTTATTGCAACATATATTTTTTATGGTTGGTTCTTGTGTAACAACCAAAATTTTATGAGTATGTGTTCTTGTGTAACAATAATTTTGTTATTTTTTTGTTGCATCAAAATATTTGAAAACATTGAGAACTCCTTTTTTAAGTCCCATAGTGACTGTCAACCATTTAATGTGCTCATTAATTGATCATTGCAAAACATATAAACTTTTTTTTGAATCAAAATGCAATAATAGTTGATTTGGGAAAAATATGTTGGGTAGGATGAAATGAAATGTTACATGTGGCATAGAATATGAATATACATTTCCCCCAACTCAAGGTGTTTTTAGTTTCTGGAAAATGAAAAAGGGAATATGAATTTGGTGAGGGATTTTCCAAAATCAAAATTTTAGCATTTAATGAATTATAGGATTAAAAATTAGAAAATTACATACCTTCACCTACCTAAAAAGTGGACAAGCTATGTATATCAAAGAGTGTGGATACTACTACTGGATCATGGAATATGAATTAAAAGAATATGATCTTGCTTCCTCTTTCTCTTCGTTGTATGAATTGAGGATGAGATTGGAATCTTTATTGCTATGGCTGATGAATTGAGTCCTGTTGCAAACTCTTGAAATCATGTAGTCTTCATTCATTCCCACTCAATGGCATAATTGTTCTTGATGTGAATAGATGTATCGATGTCGAACATAGAAATTAAATTGTTGGATTATTGGCCATTAATGAATGGAATTAACCAACATGATACTACTCACCATTGATGTCAATGACAGTCAAGATGCCTAAGTATATCTTATTAGGTACGAATAGATGTGTTGTAGTCGAGTCACCTATAAGATACAACAAAAAGGGGACATTGATGTATTCACACTATTTATTTGTGAGAGAACATGCCATTAAGGTTTGCAAGCCTCAAGGTACTTGAAATATATCTAGTTTTGATCCCAGCTGATGTGTCAGAGTTGATGGGTCAAAACGTGTTAGAAGAGAGGCCTTAATGAATCCTCCATCATCTAACGCGAGTATGAAATAATAATTTGAAGAACTATAAATGGAAAATTTGCATTGAAGTAAGGTTTATTTGAAAGAGAGTAAAAAGAAAATAGGGTGACTCAGCTTTGTAAGGGAACTGAATGACTTTATTTTTGGGCTAATGGTGAGTGAAAATGAGGCAGTAAAATATGAATATTTCGAAGGGAAATGAGTCTTTGGTAGTAGGGAGATAGACAATTATGGATCGACTATAGGCTTAAAATGTGTTGCAATGGTAAAATTGGTATTTTTTTAGTAGAAATGGTGTAGTGGATTATATTTTACATTGAATGAGTATGTTCCTTTGAAAGAAACTTGGTCTTTAAAAAGGTACTCATGCATATAGTTTCAACTTCCTTCATCGTCCTAGAACCTGCAAAAACTTAGTAATTTTTCTGCAATAAAATATAAGAATATAAAAAGAGAGAGATTATTAGTCCCTCTTCATTTTATATAAATTAAAAAACCTCAAAAATAATACTAATAAAACAAATTCAATAATGAAAAATTAAATATTTTTTACCTAATCAGTACCATGGATCACTTGTTATTGTTTTGTTGGTGGCTTCTTCATTGTGTTTCTAACCAATTTTGAGCTTGAGACCTCTTCTCCACACACTTAATGATTCATCAATAAATCATAAACCAAATTTTCATAAGCTGTTGAATTGTGTCAATTCTGCGGCTACAAAAAACACGGATCGTTTCATTTCATTGCCGCTTTTCTAGCTTGCATTTAGACTAGGATAGTGGTTTCTCAATTATTGCAGTTGGGTTTTTAATGTTTGAAACTTTCTATGAAAGTTGAAGCCGGTAACTGTGTTTTTTCTTTTTCTCTAGCGCTCCACCATTATCCATGATCTCGTGGATCAAGAAAATGCTCAAAATTCAAAATTCTTGGATCAGCTTGAAACTAGCTCCAAAGCATAGTTGTCCTTGCCCTAAATCCAATGCACTTTGTTTCACTAAATTCCGACTTCATATGCTCCCGGAATCATGTTCTATCCATTTTGTGAAATAGCTAAAAAATGAAATTTTGAGTTGCATGAATGCCCAGTGAACAATCTATATGCTCAATGGGTCATGAGGTGGCAAGTTTGATTGTCTCTCATCAGCTAATACGTGTTTGACATTTATTACTGGTTGATTGGTTTACACATGTTTGTTTTTCGTTGGTTACAATTTTGTTATCGAGGGCCAATAAGGGAGTGCCAAGTGGTGTAACCAATGGTTGCCACCTGGCCTCCTCATAGTGGATAGAATTTTTGCAAGAGTTGAACTTCCCTCCTCAATAATTAGACCTGAAACCTCATATATACCAACAATGTTTCTTACCAATCCACATAACATGTCTTCTTGTTAATTAAAGTTTCAATTTCCCATTTAAGTTTTAATACCCGCGCAACTGGATAAGGAGGCCGAGGGTAAACCCCACCCCTTGGCCCTCTAGCACCATAGGACCACAGGTAAGGTTTGAGGTCTAGGCCTTAACCTAGCCCACGGTCCCATGCAACATGCTATATGACCAGGTGCTAACGTTAAAGGAGCTAGTGAAGAATGGGACTATGCCAGGGTTGTATGGCCCTCCATATGACCACACCAGCGGAAAGAAAAAAGTGCTAAGTGAGAATTTTAACCGTCATAATATTTAAATTATGGATCCGGAATATATGACAGGTTTGCGTGCAGTTTCCGTGTTTGGGGTGCACATGTTGTTTTTAGTCTGAATTGTAGGATTATTAACAACAAAATTAGGAAAAAACTTAAAACAGTAATATCTTACTCATTTTTGGCCAAATGAGTTGAAAAATGAGTCAAAACAGGGGTTTTCGATAGTGTTGGATCCATTGGAGGTATTATTTTTTCTATTTTACCTTTCTAAAAACCTGTAATTATAGTTTTAATTATGAATTTAGATCTCTTATCCAATTTTTATTGAAAAATTTTAAAACTAACTTGGTTCAATTTTGTTTCTTGATCTTCCAGATCACAGAGAGTGCAATAAGAGAGCATACTTAGCAATATTGAAAATCTTTATTCAAAAACAAAGCAAAAGGACTCGATTTGTAACTTCAAATTGTTGCTCTCAAAACTCTATTTGTTTCTTTCCTCTGAAATATTCCTTCTCTTTCTTCATCTTCCTACAAATGATTAGTGAGATGGGTAGCTCTTACTGCACCACCAATAAATAAAATTGAAAATAAAATGAAATCTAACTTAAATTTAAAAAACAAACACCAAACTTGGTTTTTTATTCATTCATTCTAGCCTACTCTACTCTACTAGAAATAGAATATTTGTTTCAAGTGTAGGAACATCTCCAATGTAACCATGTGTGTAACAGGAGTAAAAATATATTCATGCTTATTTTGTAAAAATATGTATTAAAACACATCAAAGCATGAAAAACCAATTGTTTTGATAATGCAATTAAAAAATAAGGTGATTTGATCCTTGATTGGAACTATCTTTCAATAAGGCCATGACATTTTTTATTCCTTTCTTGGTTTAAATCACTTTGAATATCCTCCTTTATTATGCATTCGTCATATTTTAGTATTTTCTCCCTCTCAAGAGTATTGCATGACTCTTGAATCTCCTCAACAAATTAACAAGAGGAATCAAAAGAGACTTGAAGATCTTCTTGTGGAGGTGAAGCAACAAGTAAAATTTTGAATGCAGTTAAAATATACTCTTCTTGAGAAGCAGATATCCTAGTTGTTGCTAGGATTCAAGAGAGTTCTTGGAAGGACATTCTTCAAACTCTTTAATTGTCTGTGAATTACTCCAACTATTTTATAATTCCTTTCATGCAAAGAGATTAGTATGAATTTTTGAAAAATTATTAAAATCTAAAATTAAAAATGATTTTAACATGTTTTTAACCATGCAACTATAATGAGTTGTCTAAACTTCAAAATACACACCTATGTATACCTCCCCAACAACAACACTGAAATGTTGTGTGATTTAATTGTAAGTTAAATCCCTGTCATTAATTGTCAACCCTAGGTTCGTAGAACTAATGAAGTATACATGTACTATATGAACTGTGTGTTTATTTGTTAGAATAGATTAATCTAATGAAATTAGAACTAATTAATCAAACAAATTAAATCAATCTAATCTAATATAAACCAAAGCAAACATAAGGAAATTGAAATCACTCTTGCACACACTTGCTTGAGAATGAAATAACACTTGCATAAATGAAATCACAACACACTTGCATAATACAAATCACACTTGCTGGAAAGTAAATCACACCTAATGAAATGAAATCACACTTGTTGAAATTAAACACACACTTGCATGAAAATGAATGAAATAACAAAACTATACTATATTACCAATATGTACAAAGATGTGCAAACTATAGTTGATGGGGGGCCTCCATTCCTCAGCAAGCACATTGAACAACTATCACATATTGAATATCAAAGTGGTAGTATGTATTTCATAAAATGAGTTACAAGATATTACGATAATTCTCTATCCTCACTTTACAAATTACGTCAAGAAATTGTAACCTCCAACTAACAACTAACACCTAATTAGTAACTAGTTAACAACTAAATATTGACAACTCTTTGTATGAAGGTTGTACTCCTATTTTGACTGTAAATATACAATAAATATAGATCCTTAGATTTCTTCTAAATCGACATTTATCTCTTGTGGTTACAACCAATCACCTAAAAATGTAAGATATAAATCCTCTCATCCATGATTCTTCTCCTTTGAATGTGCATAGTTAATGAACCACATATTCTACAATTATTCTACAAATCTTCGTGAGTTGGAATTTGAAATTCGAATTTGTGGTTGGGTGGCCAAGTAGGACCCTTCTAGAATCTCCAAGTAGGTTTACAATATCACAAAACTCATAATACTTTTAGATATATATGAAAACATGTTTATTTCCTAATAGTTAATCACAAATTCACTTAAAATACTTAAAATTAATGAGATGGAAAATATTAATGTTAAAACCATATGATAATGAAAATGCTTTCTTAATGTAGCATTATGGGGATATAGAGTTATGGAATGAGGGTAAAATGATGGAAATGAAGGTGAAAGTGGATGACATTTTGGAGGCCCAACAATGCTTATTTAGGAATTTTATTTTCCTTATTCTAGTGTTGTTGCTATTTCTTAAACTAATAATTTATCACAATCCCAATCTCAAATTGCTCTAGCGAATTGGGAATTTGTTTCTATAAAAGGAATGTTCATGTAACTAACACAAGTTCTTATAATCAATTGCAAACTAGACCTAGAATATCTGACCTTATTGAGTTAAGGTATGTCTTTATTAAAACTCTCATGTGTTGAACTAAATATACATATCTTGGTTAGGTTGCCTCTATATAATTTGGATGGCATGCAATTATCTTGCTTATGTTTCCTCCATAATAATCTGGATGGCATTCAAATGTTTTTCATTGTTTACTTTGTGCTCTACCCATGATTATGCATAATTATATAGCTCTTGGCTACCCTATCAAGGACTACAATAGCTTTCTAAATTTTAACGGTTGTGCACACAACTATTGGATAAGAGGCAGAGCAATATTGTTATGCACTTTATGAAAGTGATCAATTAGTAAGTCGCTCAAACTTTTGGAATAATTTCTCATGTTTTGAGAAGCAATTTTAGCTTTGAAATTCTTGATATAGTTCTTAATAGAGATTTCTCCATATTATTTCAACTTGTATTTCATTAAGTTGAGAGAAATATGTTATTTTATACATCTATCCAACATCAACATCAACACTTCTATGTGGTATTTTAACAAGTTGAATATTGTCTAGTCATCCAAATAAGCTTATCAAAATTATTCATCATTGTGGGTTAAGAATGGATATTATTCATATATGTCTACACACCTGACCAAGAACTAGCACTTGACCATATGCAATATGTACATAGGGTGTCCCATTTTATGTATTGTACAAGGAATAATGTTAGCATTATGAGGTTAAGCTAGTTCTACAAGTTCACCAGTTCCATAATACTCGTATGGGTGTGCCATACAACCCCGCCAGGTGTAGTCATGTCCTTTGTGCATAAAAAGATTTCTCCTTGGATTGAGGATAGATGACATTTATCTATCTCCATGGCACTAATGATGTCTCATGTTGAATTGAAAATAGCCTTTTCTTGCTACATGAATCGAATACTCTATTTCCTTGTGAGTAGTTTTGGATTTAATTGGTGGAATATTGAAAATGTACCTAAGGAAACTCACCAAGTACCAAAAAAATGCACCACAAGGTAAGGTAGAGTGGTTGATGTAAGAACATATTACATTTATGAAGAATAAAGAGGATTTTTCTTCATCTACTTAAAAGTTCAAAAGGCAGGTAAACTGTTGAATTCAAATTAATTTGAGAAGAGTATGAGTTTGTCGGTTCTCAAGAAAATTTGAAGCTAGGATGGCGTTAAATATCCAATGAAAAGGAAATGAAACAGGGTAGAGAGAACATAAGATTTTATTTTCTAACTACCCTCCATGAGTTTAACATTCAACTAAAAAACGAAAAAGGTGTGGTAAGAAAAAAGTACATTTCATAATTAAGAAACGATAGTATTGAGCCTCGAATATGTCTATTTTTCCGTCACATAGTACCATTATTTCATAACTTAAATTCCAACATTTTTACCTCATTTCATACAGTAATTCCACAACTTTTTGCCAATACATATCCTATGCATCGTGGTTGGTTATCATTAGTTTTCTTATCTTTTCTATCATTAGATATTATTTAGTCATGATTTACTAATGACAGTTTTTTCTAAGTTCATTTTAAACAGGGTTTCGTTGCCTAAATTCCTCACAAGCCAATTAAACTAGTTGCTACAGGTTGAGAACGAATAAATTCCTGTAGGTGAAAATATCCAATTTGGAGCTTCAACATCTCAGCAGGTTTCCAAGGAAAACCAAGGAAGTTTATTGTCCAAAATCATGTTCTAACACCTTCCCATGAGTTAGAATGTACCCAGGTCACACATGTGAGTGCCTAGAAGAAAATCAACAAATCTGCTCAAAATCTGTGCACTTTTCAAACGACCAAGTTTGACCTTGATCTGTGGGTAACTAGAGGTGTATCTGGAAAATTAGAGCAAATGGGTTCTTTACCAATATAAAAAGTTAACTATAATGGAAACCATTCCTCAATATTCTCTTGGTTCAAACTTTACATGGGCATCTGTAAGGCAGTTTCATAAAAAACATTATTTTCCAGAATTCTGGAATCTTGCAAAAAGAGCGAAACAACCAACTTTGGGAATGATTTTCAAGGATATGGAGTTGAATGAGACAAATATAAGAGAGGTTGTTGTTTACAATATGACAAGTTAGGTTCTCGTGAAATACTTTTCCAAAATTCGCCATGGTTAGGGAGATATGAAAATATCTTTGAGGTCAATTTGTTAAACATGTGCAATTTTCTAGAATTAACGAAAATGATTGTTATAGTCAAATTCGCCTTCAAATTTTATAAATAGCTTAGCCATGGACTGTGTAGAATAAAAAGCATAGATCGAAATTATTGATGTAATAAGTTTCGCTTCACCTTAGAAGAACTAAAAGAATGTATGCATATAAACTTATGTTTTGAATTTTAATACAACTTTGATTATGCACTCAATTTGTTGCAAGTATTAATGTGTTTTTTTATTTTTAAAGAGAGTATTGCATTGATCTAGACTTGCTCTAGGAGTGGAAAGGGCCCAACACCACTTGGAAGTAAGTTTTGTAAAACATCATAGGATATATCTAGACATAGGGATTTTATTTTGAAAACATTTGTTAATTAAATCTCATAATTCCCATTTTGTACTCAAGACTGTAATTTGTTTTCTTGAAATTAAATAGACACATCATCTCCAAGTCCTTGCAAGATAGTGAATGGTGTTGATCAACAATTGTATTACATAAATAATCCCTTTTTTACAGGTTTACGATTTGTATATTTAAAGGTTCTTCTTAATTGGATAAACAAAATATCGATAGATCTATTTATTTTAAATATGAATTAAAATCGATTTTGTACCTTACTAATTGACTATAATTTGTTGTAACATTGTGTTTCAGCAATCAAGTATTTGACAGAAATGCAACGCGACCATTAAATCATTGTTTGGAATTGTAATTTAGTTTTGAAACTCATTATAATTGTAATTATTTAATGATAGAATTGTTGGTTAACGTGCTTAGGTTTGAATGATTTCTTAAGTTTGATTAAAGTAGTCTAAGGATAAACTAGTTTCTTATTTTATAGTCTTTTAGATCTGAAAGCATGTCAATTAGAATCTTGGTTTACTTAGTTTCTTTTGAAGCAATTGCAGAGTGATTATAGAGGTTAGTTTGAATGCTTATTTGATTTATCTTATGCATCCCAGGAATTAGATTGGTTGAAGTCCTATTTGACCATTGCCTTAGTTTAAAATTGTTTGAATGAGAGTGAATTTTATTGGAATTAAGATTTAGCATAAGTTTGGTATCATTTTAAATTAATCTTGATTGATTTAATATTGTTTTACTTAGATTAAATATATCTTATTATTTAGGTTGAGATTTTCATTTAGATTAAAATCATTTGAATAGTAATTTGTATTGCTTGCCTTATGATCAATTAGAGTTAGTTTCATTTGAACAGTGATTGGTATTGCTTGAGCATGTTTTTATCAATGGATTAGTTTCAAATTAGGAATAGGAGTTATGTACGTAATTCTAGATTTTAAATTTCATGATGTTACTTTACATTAGACGCTTTGATCCTCAAAGCGTACGAGTCCTAGATTCACATAATTTTGGAATTATAACACACATAATTTCCCCAACATTTTTTGGCACGGTTTTCGGAGAGGTGCGAAAAGGATTATAGCATAGTTTGTTTCACAAGCTTTCGGTGTGATCTTTGTTATTGGGAAACAAGACGGAGGAGATAACGGTTCGACATGAGTGAAGAGCTACGCATCCCATTTGGTTTGGGGTCACTTCAAAGTCTTGTTGTCCAAGTATGTGAGGATTTCAAGTTTGGTAAGTTTTATTGCAATTAGTAGTTTTTATTCATTTAGATTAAAATTCAAGCTCTTTAAAGACAAAACATTTTTGGGGTGCTGTAAGAACCCCTTTGTACTAATACATGTTGCAAGACAGGGATCATTAACAGGTAGGAGAAATTTAAGAATGACTAAGAGCTTGAAGAATGTCCCTCGAGGCACTTTCTCAAATCCTAGCAGTAGCTGAGGTATGTTCCTCTCAAGAAGAGTTCATCCAGACCATATTCAGGAAATTATCTATCTCTCCACAACCACATGAGGATTTGGTAGTCTCCCTTGATTCCTCTTGTATATCTACCAAAGATATCAATGAATCATGTACCTAATCTTATGGGGAGCATCCAGCTCAACCTGAGATCGAAGAACTTTCACGATGCCTAGCAGGAAGCCTTGAATGCATACTAGAGACTAATTATCCAAGTTTTCTAGGCATGAACAAGGAGGACTTTCAAAATGGTCCAATACCACCAAGATTACATCAAGGATTGGTTCCAAATCACAATCTAGTCAAAGTACAACCCTCATCTTCAAATACTCTTTGTATCACATCTTTCAAAGATGTTGATTGTTCATGCTCAGGTATATTCTAAATTTTATATGTTAAATGTGGGCATGAATATATATTTGTACCTGATCCACACATGGCTTCGTTGGAAATTATCCTTCACTTGAAGGAGGACATATTTTCTCCAGTATAGTAGTAAAGTTAGTATTTTAAATAAATAAATGAAAATAGTAAAGAGAAAAATAAGTCCTTTTGTGAAAACCAGCTTGTCGGGCACATCTGGCAGTGACTTTGCTTGAAAATAGGTAACTAGTGAACAAGGTTACCAATAAAGTTTGTAAATTTCTATGATTTCTGCAGATCATGTATCTTTCAATTCATTATGTCTTGTACTCATGTTGTTTGATGTGGGATCCCTTAAGTCCCACCTACCAACAAGCCTTGTCCCATCGACATCAGCAAATTATCTGGGACCAAGGCTAGGGTTAGATAAGGTACCTCGCAGCCTATATGCCTTAATGTTAGGTATCATTATCATCTACTAAGGAAATACATCATTGTTTCCTTGTGGATGAATTCTTTAGTCCATTCTTCCACAAATCCATTAATGGCTAGTAGAATGTACCTAGTTCCCTGATTCCCATTGACATCAAAGGTGGGATATCTCACATTGGTTAATGACATTCTGAATGGTGAGTAATCCAATTATTCTTGCTTATATTCAACATCGAAACCATTTATTCACATATGAAATATTGCAAATGGGTGTGTAGTGGTTCAAGGCTATATGGTTTTGTGATCTCAACACAACTTTGTAGTAGTTTGGATCTTTGTATAAGCATTTCAATTTTCATTTAAAGCAGTATATTCATTTAAGTAAAAGCTTCCATATAGTAGTTTGGCCATTCATTTGTAGCAGCAATCACCTTTCCTCGGTTGTTTGGGGACATACAATTCCTTGGGCATGGGGGACAAGGGGACCTTTAGTTGAGTCCTTTAGCCTTCTTTAGTAGATTAGATCAGCAGTCACATCATCTCCATCGACTTGATCCTCTGCTTCATTTTGCAGCACCGAGCAGATCAATGAATAAGGTAAATCTTGAGGTAAATTTGGCTTATGATTCTATAATTCATTAGAAGATTAAATAAGCTTAATGATTCACCACTTCTAATTCCACACATTTCATCTTTCATAAACCATTATCATTTTATGTCCTTCCATTCATTATGCATGTACTCTGATTACAAGACCATGTTAAAAGAAAAAGGCTTATGGTGCATTAATAAAGGAAATCTCTATAGTGTATTCTCAAAGTATTCTATTCACGGGATGAAGTCATTACCACGATGAAATGATAAAGGAAACCACCTATAGGAATTGGCCTTATGATGAAAAAATATGCAAGCAAACATTCACCATCTTCATCACCACCTCATTTTCACCATCATCTCTCCCTCATCCATCCCATTCTTGTCAACAATTTTTGTTTCTCTCAAATCAAATCATATGTTAATATCAAGAGTGCTGCCCCACAAGAACCAGAACCTCCAAATATTCAAGTAGTGTTGTTCCACAAGAATGAACACCTCCAAATGTTCAAGCAATGTTGTTCCATAATAACCAACATCTACGAAACAATGTTAGAATTTGTCAATGAGCAAGAGATTTGTTTGCATGGGGACATGCAGACCCTCAGCCATGAGGGGATGATGCGACTCGAATTGTCTATTTTTCCATCACATAGTACCACTATTTCATATCATAAATTCTAACATTTTTAACTCATTTCATACGGTAATTCCACAACTTGCCACCAATACATATCCTACACCTTGTAGTTGATTATCATTTCTTTTCATAGATTTTATATGATTAGACATGATTTAGTCATGATTTACTAATGGGGTTTTTTTCTAAGTTCATTTTCCACAGGGTTCCATGGCCAAAATTCTTCACAAGCCAATTAAAGTAATTGCTATAGGTCAAGTATGGAATAAATTATTGTAGGTGAAAATATCCAATTTGTAGCTTCGACATCTCGGCACACTTCCTAGAAAAACTGAGGAAGTTTATTGTCCAAAATTTTGTTTTGATACCTTCCAATGAGTTAGATTGTACCCAAGTCGCACATGTGGGTCTCTAAAATAAAATCAACAAATCTGCTCAAAATATGCACAATTTTCAAATTGCTAAGTGTGACCTCCATTTACATGCAACTAGAGGTGAATCTGAAAAATTGGAGGAAATGGGCTTTTGACCATAACAATAATTTATATATAAACAAAATTGTTTCTCAATATTCTCTTTCATTCAAAAGTTACATGCGGGTCTTTAAGGACATTTCATAAAAAAAAAAAACATTGTTTTTCTAGAATTCTAGAATCTTGCAAAAAGAGCCAAACAACCAACTTTGGGCACACTTTCCTAGGAGATGGAGTTGAATAAGAAAAATATAAGAGAGGTTTGTATTTTAAACATGAAAAATTAGGTTCCCTCCAAAAGTCGCCATGCTTAGGAAGATATGCAAATATCTTTGAGGCCAATTTGTTAACGATATCCAATTTTCCATAATTAAGGAAAATGCCATTTAGAGTCAAAATTCACCTTGTAAAGTTTATAAATGAATTATACATGTCCAATGTGGAAGAAAAAGGATAGATTGAAAGGATTTATGTAATAATTTTCTCTTTGCCTCAGAAGGACTGAAAGGATGTATGCCTATAAACTTATGCTTTGAATTTTAATACAACTCTTATCATGCACTCAATTTGTAAAACATCATAGGATATAACTAGATGTAGGGATTTTATTTTGAAAGGATTTGTTAATTAGATCTCATAATTTCACTTTTGTACTCAAGTTTGTAATTTTTTTTCTTGAAATTAAATAGACATATCATATCCAAGTCATTGCAAGATAATGAGTGGTGTTGATCAAGGATTGTATTGCGTAAATAATCCCTTTGTGACAGGTTTACAATTGGAATACTCAAAGGTTCTTATTAACTAGATAAATAAGAGACCGATAACTCTATTTATTTTAAATATGAATTAAAATCGATTCTATACCTTACCGATTCACTATAATTTCTTGTAACATTGTGTTTCAGCAATCAAGTATTTGAAATCAATGCAACGAGACCATTAAATCATTATTTGGAGTTGTAGTTTAGTTTTGAAATTCATCATAATTATAATTATTTATTGACATAATTGTTGGTTAATGCTTTTAGCTTTGAATGATTTCTTGAGTTTGATTAAAGTAATCTAAGGATAAAATAGTTCCGTTTTTTGTAGTCTTTTAGATCTAAAAGCATGTCAATTAGAATATTGGTTTACTTTGTTTCTTTTGAAGCAATCACAGAGTGATGATAGAGGTTAGTTCGAATGATTATTTGATTTGTTTTATGCATATCGGGAATTAGATTAGTTGAAGTCCTGTTTGACCATTTCCTTAGTTAAAGATTGTTTGAATGAGAGTGAATTTGACTGAAATTAAGATTTAGCATAAGTTTGGTATCATTTTAAATTAAACTTGATTGATTTAAGATTCTTGTACTTATATTAAATAGATCTTATTATTTAGATTGATATTTCCATTTAGATTAAAATCATTTGAATAGTAATTTGTATTGTTTGGCTTATGATTAATTAGAGTTAGTTTCGTTTGAACAGTGATTGGTATTGCTTGAGCATGTTTTTATCAATGGATTAGTTTCAAATTAGGAATAGGAATTATGTACTTAATTTATATTTTAGATTTCATGATGTTATTTTAGATTAGATGCTCTAATCCTGCATTACATATGCTTGTACCTCGAAGCTTACAAGTCCCAGATTGATATTTTAATGTTGGAATTATAACACATATAATTTCCCCAACATTTTTGGCGTCATTGACGGGGAGGTGCAAAAAGGATTAGAGCATAGTTTCTTTCACAAGTTTTGGGTGTGATCTTAGTTACAGGGAAACTAGAGGGTGGAGATGATAGTAAGACATGAGTGAAGAGCCACACATACACTTTGGTTTTGGGTTCTCCAAAGTCTACTTGTCCTAATAAGCAAGGATTTCAAGTTTGGTAAGTTTTATTGCAATTAGTAGTTTTTATTCGTTTAGTTTAAAATTCAATCTCTTTAAAGATAAAAAATTTTTTGGGTGATGTAAGAAACCCTTTTTACTAATACATGTTGTGAGACAAGGATCATCAACCAGCAAGAGAAATTCAAGAATGATTGAGAGCTCAAATAATGTCCCTTGATGCACTTTCACAAATTCTAGCAGTAGTTGGTGTATCTTCCTTTCAAGAAGAGTTCATCGTGACCGAATTCAGAAAATTATCTATCTCTCCACAACCATAAAATGATTTGGGAGTCTCCCTTGATTCCTCTTGCCTATCTACCAAAGATATTGATGAATCATGTACCGAATCTGATGGGGCGCATCCAGCAGAACTTGAGATCGAATAACTTTCACCATACCCAGCAGCAAGCCTTGAGTGCATACCAGAGACCAATTATCTAAGTTTTCCTAGTGTTCTAGTAGTTTCATCCACCCTCCAAAATTTTAGCTTGCATGAAAATTTCAGAGCATACCTTGGATCCTATAAACGATCATCCTTGGCCACTTATTGGTAAGTTGATTATTTCAAGCTCCCCTCCTTGATCTTAAGAGTTGTCCACGTTCTCATATTTATTTAGCATGTGTCATGTTTGGGCATAAGGGTTTTGGTTGTAATGCCAAGGGAATGTTGTTTTGCTTCAAGGGAATTGTGTGTGTATGAGTGGTTTTCATCACATAGACATGTTTCACACTCACTTCACACACTCCTGTCATGAAGGTTGTTGCATCAAGCAAAGTATGTCTTATGCATTTTGAATGGTCTACATTGTGTCCATAAGTGTTCGTGTGCGATCATAGTCGAGTCCTATCACTATTCACATGTGTGTCACTAATATAACACTTAGAGATTTCCCAAGAAACCTAGCCTCATTCACCTTCCCAGAACTTTTCACTTTGCTTCTACAACCATCAAGCTTCCTCCCTTACTTGGTGAAACCCTGCAACCCACAGAGACCCTACTGAGAACTTCTCTCCATAAATGCACAAAGAAGTCAGGCAACTAGCACTGCTCTCAAAAATTGCACAGAGATGTCCTCCCAGGACCCCAATCCTGCCGCAGTGTCATGTGCCTCAAAATTGTGCAGTGTTGTCCAAGTTGCCCTATTTGTCTTGCATGCAGAAACTGCACAGATGGGCCACCCAGGGCCTCACTCTGGTAGCAACCACTACCTGTTGAAATACTACCAACCTATCAATCAATGACAATAGGAAACAATGACATGCTAAGATCACTCCCAACGAGTTTAGGAGAAGGAGCAAGAGACCAAGTAATGGAAAAGATCAGGAATAAATGCAAAATTTGTCGAATGCATGATGATCTCAAGGGTAAGTATTGTAAGTAAATAATACCTTTCAAAGTACACCTCTTATTTGAGTTTGCAAGACTGATTGTCATCGCCATGTCATCCTGTATTCAATAACATGCATGTGTGCAAACACAAAAAGTCATTTCCCGTGTTTCCTCTTCGTGTCTTGCTTTCTTTTCACTTGTTTGGCCAACTGTCATCTTTGGCATGTTGATTTTTATGTCATGCTTCCCACCTCATTCTAGTGATGTTGAAGGTTTGCGCTTGAGTTGTGTTCGCTATGTAAACATCTATCACACTCACAAATGATGTTGTAAGAACTATCATGCAAGTGTCATCATGGTCATCTGAAGGTCGCTCCGAAGTGTCACACTTGTCGCTTTCACAATTAGACAGTCTCACAGTTACTCACACTGAGCATATGTTTTCTTATCGGTTCGAGATGTCCTGTTGTCAAGTCATGTTGAGTGTGTGTTTTCAAGGTCATGTATACATGAGAACACTCATTCACACACTTAACCATTTTTCCAAAGATCTATCAACTGGACCACCCTACATCAACCCGGCCTTGGCTGAGCGACACTACATAGTCTCAGCCCTTAGTGACCAAGCACTGCTGCCCAGAATTGCATAGAGCTTGGGGCTACCTCCCAGGCAGTATGCACTACGCAATCCTGGAATTGACTTGGCTAGCTGTCACCCAGAACAACGCAAAAATTGACCAAGAAGCCATCTAAATATGAACTGCCTGCAAGACAATCCATCAAGCCTCCCACTAGTCAATTGGAGAGTTTGACAAGGAAGTGACCCCGGGCTTCACTCCTCCCAAAAATTGGGCAAACGTTGTCACCATGCCTGCCTCCGCTGAATGAATAAATTGCATAGATAAGAGGGACAGGCACCCCCTTCCTGTGACTGCATTGTCTTTGATAATTACGCAACACTATCAATTAGTCACCCTGCATCTGACCCATTTCTCCTCCTGAAAATTGTGCAGCTTTCCTAGGTTGTCCACTAGCTGCCCAACACCTTACTTAGCCCGAAAATTGTGCAAACATGTTCAGCATGAATGCCTCCTAGTTCTATTTAGTTTTGGCTAGAAAGTTCCCGTAGCCCGATCCCAACCTCCCTTGAAAATCCATGAAGTTTTCACTTCCAGTGTCATCTACTACCCGCACTGCCTTCCCCAGAAAAATTACGTAGTTATATCTCCGAGTTGAGCCAGATTCTGTTGAACGTCAATGTTGTTCTGGACTGCTCATCCTAGCCTCCCAATGACCTTTACATAATTATTCTTGACAGTGCCCCAGATCCTGCATCCCGGCCTGACATATGCGTTGCATTGTTTCAGAGCCTTGTCCTCTCTCCCAGTCACCTGCACTTGGAAATGAAAGATTATGCATCATGGTAGACTATGGGATTTCTAGATTTGATGTCATCTCAGAATGAGTGATTGCATAAATAGGTACATGGATGATACATGGTCTAATGATGAACACGATAAATAAGGAGTTTATTCTAGAAGACTTACTCGTGATTAGACAAACACACTAAGCATACCAAGTAGCTAGGAAAGGAGGCACATGCATGTGCATGGACTATCAATTGAACACCAAGACCATTTAAGACTCCACACACTCTTCCATGTGGAGGTGAAGCTATGGTACACCATAGGCACAGTCATCACTTAGCAACACAACATCTCGACACGAACAGCACAACCAGCATGTGAATATCTGCAACGTCAAGTCGAGTTGTGTCATGAAATTCCTCGACCACATCACTACTTTGGTTCATAACTTTGTAATCAATGTAGTGTAACATGGAAGTCTAAGAGACCCATGGATGAATTCAAAGAGTCATGTAAGTCAAACAGTCACAAGGGTGAGTTTCACCCTTGATATATATACCCCTCATTTGTACATGCAAAGGACTTTTCACCTTGACTCCTCTCACATAGCCTTGAGAGTCTGCAACCTTTTCTTTGAGGAGAGAGCAGTGAATCCAATGTCCCACTATCGAGGTTAGTGATGTAATGGTGTATGGATGTGTCTTAGAACTTTTGCTTAATTCACAAGCCTACTAAAAGGCCTACATGTTTTCACACATGTATTATATTCGTTCGTAAGACTATTATTTGGATGCCTATAATACATGTTTCTTTAACATGTCTTAAGACAGTTGAACTATTTCAGTTGTTCTAGTACGTATGCTTTTGGAAATGTGTTGTATTAGCTATTAATGTTGTCTCACCTATGTGGACTATTCCATCGGACACTTGACATATTCGTTCTCGTAAAGTTGTTATAACGATCATTTCACACATGTGAACTATTTTGTTGGGTGTTGTATGTGCTATCTGTTCATCTTGTGTTTGTGACTACCGCATCCATGTTGACTACTCCACTGGAATTTGCGCATGTCTTTTTGTGTTGCTTATCTCTAATAGATTGGGACTATTCCCTTTCGACTTGAGACTCACTCTCACCCTCTCCCTCTGTAGTGAAATAACCTTGACACAAGCGATACTAACCACTCACCAGGCATGTGAACCTTGTTGTTCGAAGACAATGTAAACCACTCTCATGTGATGACAAGCAAGAGCTAAGGAAAATATTTAAGATAATGGCAACCAGGCCATCATTCCAGATGGAACTCCTACACTCAATGGTGTGAGGTGTAGTTGGGACTTCAAACCAGGGATATCCCCTAAATGTTGGCGGGTCCAGAATGGTCAATATTTCTAGTGCTAGAAGGAGGGCCAGATGACAAGATGACTGCTCATAATCTATTTTGAATCTTCATATACTTATCATGACTAATCAAAAAATTTCTCTTTTAGGGTGTATGTCTTATTGAAACAAGACAATACAATCTATCTATCGACAAAGTGGAAACCCCACAAGCTATCGAGGCACTTCAGCCTGAGGTGATGGCTATGTCAAGCCCTCGAAATGTCGAGGTTAGTTCTAGTTTTGATCATAATAATTTTAAAACACCTAAGGCTCCTCATCACTCTCTGCTTCACATTAAAGATCAACCTAACACACAGATTTTGCTTCCTCCACTCGAATCACATGATCCCATCACTCATTCCTTGGAGGAATCATACATAAAAAGCACAGTTGGAAGGTGTAAGATGTCTCTCTTTGTCATGTTTTCTTATCTGTCATAGTCAAGAGAGTTTGCATGCTTATCATCTGCATGTGGTGTGTCAAAACAACATGTTAAATCCACAGCATGTTTGTCTTGTGCATTAGCTCTTTTCTTTTCTATGGATGTATTAGAACTCGAAGCGTGTTGGTCATCATCGTTAAATGTTTCTCGTTCATTGTTTTACATGCATATTTTTCATGCCTTTGCCAACATGGACCAGCCAATGCATCGGTGGCTGCATTGGAAATATCACTTCACGTGAGTAGGTCCATGCATTGTTTAGTGTAGGAGTAGGAGTAGTATTTGCTTGTTGCTTACCTGGTTTGGCTTTATTGCTTGCTTTCTTTGCTTACTTGTTTCTCTTTCACTCCACTTATTCTTTTTTCTTTTTTCTTCCTCTTCCTTCTTGTATCCATAGGTTAGCATTTCATGAAACCATGTTTGGCTCTCGAGAAAAGGTGGGAAAATCTAGGAGGACTTGTAAAACTATCAACATCTGGTTATTTGTTATCCTCTCTCCCTATGTAGAACTTGTTGTCTTTAGTCTATGATTCCTTGATGGAAAATACGTTATGTTCAGAGCGAGTCTTGGTGAAAACACAACGCTTGCACTGTTAAATAGTACCGCCTACTTTGATCGGTTCTTTTGGGTTAACCACTGTAATCTTAGACAAGTATAGTAAGGTGAGGGGGAAAACCTTAACAAGTATGTGAGAGGTATATATTACATACTAATCTGAAGGAGCAACCTCTTCTACTCTCAATAAGTCAGGATCCCTCTTCCGCCTCTTAAATAAATAAGTGCCTATGCACAATTCTTTCAAAAAATGAAAAAAAAAAAAAATTGAAAAATGAATAAGTCGAAAGAAGAGAAAGGATTCATGGGGAGAGAGGTGATGCAAGTAACTCTGTCGGGGTACTGATCAAGATTGCTGGTAGCGGACTAATGCTTATGTTCCTGCATGACACTTTTAGGGTACTGTTCGGGCCTCCTTGGAACAGAAAAACACCAAAGATAAAACTTAAACTATGACAATTATATTACTTGTGCATCAATATACCCGTCATCCCCAATTGAAACAACTAAGTTGACTTGGCTTGGAATTTGTGTTGACTGATGAAGATAATGGTAGGGACTGCATATTTCACACAGGCTAGAGCAGAAGCCATCACAATCAAGGAATCAAACAATACTTCTAGAAGGGTTAGACTCGCTATTTAGGAAACATGGTCTATATAAAGAGCTAGAGTTGTACCAATATGTTTCCAATGTTGTAGTGGCTACAACCACCCTCCAAAATTTTGGCTCACATGCAAATTTTAGAGCCTATCTTGGATCCTCCAATCTATCATCCTTTGTCACTTGTTGGTAAGATGTTGATTTCAAGCTCCCCTCCTTGATATTAAGAGTCGTCCGCGTTCTCATATCCATGCAGCATGTGTCATCCTCGGGCATAAGGGTTGTTTTCATCATGTAAATATTTTTTTTTTTTCAAGGGAATAGTGTGTGTATGAGTGGTTGTCATCACATAGACATGTTTCACACTCACTTCATGCACTCTTGTCATGAAAGTTGTTGCATCAAGAAAAGTATGTCTTATTCATTTTGGATTCTCTATGTTTTGTCACTAAGTGTTTGTGTGTGATCATATTCGAGTCCTATCGTTGTTCACATTTGTGTAATTGATCTCACACTTAACCATTTCCCAAGCAACCTAGCCTCATTCAACTTCCCAGAACTTTGCACCTTGCTTTTCCAACCATCAAGTTTCCTCCCTTACTAGGTGAAACCCCAGAGCCCGTAGACGCCCCAAGCAGCACTACTCTCCACAAATTCATAGAGAAGTAAGGAAACTAGAATTGATCTCATACTTTGCATATAGATGTCCTCCAAGGAACCCCATCCCGCAACAATGTCCTGTGCCTCAAAATTGTGCAGTGTTGTGCAAGCTACCATGTCTATCTTGAATGCATAAATTGTGCAGATGGGCCACCCAGGGTTTCATTCTGGCAACAGGAACTACCCGTTGAAACATCGACGACCTATATCTGAGTGACAATAGCATAAGGTGACATGCTGAGATCACTCCAAGGAGTTGAGGAGAAGGACCAAGATACCAAGTAATGGAAAATATCAAGACCGCATGTAAACTTTGTCAAATGCATGATCATCTCAACGGTAAGTATGCTAAGTAAAGAATACCTTTCAAAGTACACCTCTTAGTTTAGTTTGTAGCACTACTTGTCATTTTCATATCATCCTGTCCTCAATAACATGCATTTACGCAAACACAAAAAGTCATTTCATGTGTTTCCTCTTGCTTCGTTTTCGCTTTTTTGGCCAACTATCATCTTCGGCATGTTGATTGTTATTTCATGCTTGCAACCTCATTCTGGTGATGTTGAAGGTTTGTGTTTGAGTTGTGTTCGCTATATAAACATCTATCGCACTCACACACGATGTTGTAGGCATTGTTGCGCAAGTGTTGTCACAGTCATCTAAAGGTCTATCTGAAGTGTCGCACTTGTCACTTTCAAAATTAGATAGTCCCGCTGTCAGTCACACTTAGCATATGTTGTCTTGTTGGTTTGACATGTGCGATCATCAAGTCATGTTGAATGTGTGTTCTCAAGGTCATTTATACACAACTTAACTCGCTCACACACTTAACCATTTTTCTGAAGATCTATCAACCGGACCACCCTCCATTAACCAGACCTCTGTTGCCCTGCACTGCGCAAACTCAACCCTCAGTGACCAAACATTGCTGCCTAGAGTTGCGCAGAGCTTGAGGCTGCCTCCTATGCAGTCTACACTATGTAATCTTGGAATCAACCTGGCTGACTATCACCTAAAACGGTGCATAATTTTCCCAATAAGCCATCTCAATCTGTGTTGCCCACAAGCCAATCCATCAAGCCTCCCACTGGTCAATTGAAGAGTTTGGTTGGGCAGTGACCCCGAGCTTCACTCCTCTCAAAAAATACACAGAAGTTGTCAGCATTCCTTCCTATGTTGATTGAATAAATTGCGCATACAAGAGGGGCAAGCACCCGATCCCTGTCACTACACTATCTCTGAGAATTGTGTACTCTTGTCAGTTAGTCCCCCTGCTAGTTAGCCTGCTGCTCCTCCTGAAAGTTATGCAATTTTTTTTGGTTGTCCACTAGGTACCCGACACCCTACTCATCCCAGAAACTACACAAACATGTTCAACACGAATTCCTTCCATTTCTATGCATTTTTGGCCAGAAAGCTCCCGCAACCCTACTCCCAACATCCCCTAAAATCGACGAAGTTATGCCTTCGAGCTGAGCCAGATCCCACATAACGTCACTGTTGTTCCGGACTGCTCATCCAAACCTTGCTCTTAAATCATTTTTACCATAAAGCACTCAATAAAGAAATTCTGCAATTACAAAAAGCACCCAATGATTCTGTTGAGAATTTTCACACACAGTTTTGTAATCTTGCATAACGATTTCCCAAAGATCAAATTGATTGGAAATTCCTCGATGGAAGATTTAAGTATCTTCTTTACACATCTGAAAATCCAAAATTCTTAGAATCATTCAAATATATCCCAACAGACCTCAATGTTAGAGCTACTAAATCTAAGATAGACATGGTTGTTGTCACAAGTGACTGTCCATCCTCTTCTCATAAAAAAACCTCTAGCTCTGTAGTGCAAGGTGGGAGAAGGTTCCTGCACATCTATTGAACTGTTACATCCTCCCACCCCACCTACTCTCAATGTCTACACAGATTGGCTGGAAGGCCTGCTGAACATCCCCAATTTTTTGATTGTGGTTGTTGTGGTCTTTGTACTTCTTCATTTGATCATGATGTTGATTCACTCATTGTTAATCTTCCTAAGCAACTGGTCTCCGATGATCTATCTATTGATGAAGTGGAAACCCCATAGGCTGTCTAGGAACCTGAAACTGAATTG
The DNA here is from genome assembly GCA_031772625.1 of Pinus tabuliformis. Classification (NCBI taxonomy): domain Eukaryota; kingdom Viridiplantae; phylum Streptophyta; class Pinopsida; order Pinales; family Pinaceae; genus Pinus; species Pinus tabuliformis. The sequence goes on from CM062820.1 coordinate 102,198,176, forward strand.
ATGGTTATGTCAGGCCCTCGCTATCCTAAGGTTAGTTCCAATTCTAATCAGAAAAGTTTTAAAACACCCAAGGCTCCGCATCACTCTCTTCTTTCCATTAAAGATCAAAATAAAACATAGATTTTGCTTCCTCCACTCGATTCACATGATCCCATCGCTCATGCCTTGGAGGAATCATACACAACAAGCACACTTGCAAGGCAGAAGTTGTCTCTCCTTCTCGTGTTTTCTTGTTTATCACATTCAAGAGAGTGTGCATCCTTATCATCTGTGCACAGTGTGTCACAACACCATGTTAAGTTAGCATAATGTTTGTGTTATGCATTCACTCATTTATTTTCTTTAGATGTTTTAGAACTCGAAGAGTGTTGGTTGTAATTGTTAAATATTTCTTGTTCACTGGTTTACATGCATATTTTTCATGCCTTCACCAAAATGGGCCAGCTAATGTATCAGTGGCTGCATTGGAAATATCACTTCATGTGATTAGGAGTAGTCTTTTCTTCTTGATTACTTGGTTTGGTTTGATTTACTTTCAAAATTTCATTTCTTTTGCTTCACTTCTAATTTTTTATTTTTTCTTTCTTAGCTTGCTTGTACTTGTAGGTTAGCCTCTTGTGAAATCGTGTTTGGCTCTCAAGAAAAGCTAGGAAAATCTAAGAGGACTTGTACAACTATCAACATCTGGTTATTTGTTGTCCTCTCTCTTTATGTAGAACTTATTATCTTCAGTCGATCATGCCTTGATGGAAAATATCTTATGTTTAGAGTGAGTCTTAGTGAAAACACAACACTTGCATTGTTAACTAGTGTCACCTACTCTAATCGGTTATTTTGTGTTAACCATTGTCATCTCATTTAAGTAGAGTAAGGTGACGGGGGAAACCTTAAGAAGTATGTTAGAGGAATATATAACATACTTCTATGAAGGAGCAACCTCTTCTACTCTCAATAAGTCAGGATCCCTCTTCCACCTTTGAAATTAATAAGTTCTTATGCAAATTTCTTTCAAAAAATGAAAAGAGAAAAAAAAATGAATAAGGCTGAAGAAGAGAAAGGCTTCCTACACAGATAGGTGATGCAAGTAACTTTGGTAGGGTATTGACCAGGCTTACTGGCAACGGAGCGACACTTGTGTGCCTATGTGAGTCTACTAGGGTATTGTCCAGGCCTCCTAGCAATAGAGCAACACCATAGATGAAACTTAAACTCTGACAATTATATTACTTGTGCATTGATATACCCCTCATACCCTATTGAAACAACTAAGTTTACTTGGCTTGGAATGCGTATTGACCGATCAAAAGAATGGTAGGGACTACATCTTTCACACAAGCTAGTGCAGAATCCATCATGATCAAGGAACTGAACAATACTTCCGAAATGGTTAGAATCACTATTCACGAAACATGGTGCATACAGAGAGTTGGAGTTCTACCAGTATGCTGCCAACGTTGTAGCAGGTATAACCACCCTCCAAGATTTGGCTTGCATGCAAATTTTTTAGCCTATATTGGATCCTCTAATTGATCATCCTTGTTCACTTGTTGGTAAGCTGATGATTTCAAGCTACCCTCCTTGACCTTAAGAGTCGTCTGTTTTCTCAAATTTATGCAACATGTGTGATCTTTGAGCATAAGGTTTTTTGTTTATCATGGAAAGGGAATGGTGTTTTTCTTAAAGGGAATTGTGTGTGTATGAGTGGTTACCATCACATAGACATGTTTCACACTCACTTCATGCATTCTTCTCATGAAGTTTTTTGCTTCAAGAAAAGTATGTCTTATGAATTCTGGATGGTCTATGTTATGTCACTAAGTGTTCATGTGCGATCACTATCGAGTCCTATCACTATTCACATATGTGTCACTGGTATCACACTTAGAAATTTCCCAAGCAACCTAGCCTCATTCAGCTTCCTAAAACTTCACACTTTTCTTCTACAAACATCAAGCTACCTCCCTTGCCTAGTGAAACCCCGCAGCCCGCAAAGAGCCCAACCAACACTTTTCTCCATAAATGTGTAGAGCAGTCAAGAAACCAACACTGCTCTTATAAATTGTGTAACGTGTCCTTGCAGGACACCAATCCCATAGTAGTATCTTGTGCTTCAAAACTATGTAGTTTTGTCCAAGTATCCATGTCTACCTTGCGTGCAAAAACTGTGCAGATGGGCCACCTAGGGCCTCATTCAGGAAATAGTCATTGCCCATTGAAAAAGCATTGACCTATCGCTCAGTGACAATAGGAAAAGGTGACATGCTGAGATCACTCCCAAGTAGTTAAGGAGAAGGACGAAGGGACTAAATAATGAAAAATATCATAACCACATGCAAACTCCATTGAATGCATGATCATCTCAAGGGTAAGTATGGTAAGTAAAGAATTCCTTTCAAAGTACATCTCTTAGTTGAGTTTGTTGGGCTGTTTGTCATTTTCATATCATCCTATCCTCAATAAAATGCATGTGCACAAACAAAAGAAGTCATTTCATGTGTTTTCTCTACATGTCTTACTTCCTTTTTGCTTGTTTGGCCAACTATCATCTTTGGCATGTTGATTATGTTGGCATTATGGTTCAAGTGTTGTCCTTAATGGCAACTCACTCAGTGGATGGTACAGGTGCTCAAAGGTTAGTACAGGTGATGGCAACTTAATCAGAAGACAGATCTCAGTACAGCATGGCAAGAAAGCTCATACACGCTGTTTCGTTAAGCCCAAGTCGCGTGTACACGCAAGTTCGATTCATAAAAAGCGCGTGTATGTGGAAAGGTTCCTTTGGTTCATGGTGGTTAGACCTTGGAAGTTGTGCCTATGATTTCGGACCATTATGTCTCGACGGGCGTGTCGATCCCTAGTTTTAAAGTTGATGGTATTGTGTTACTATGGTTTTGGCTCTTGGTATTGAGAAAGGCCTAAGGCTATATAAGGAGAAGAAGATCATTAGGCAAAGATCATCTTTCGACAAGGCATGAATATCTAAGAGAGAAACAGATCTGATATGCAGGTTCTGAGTTGGTTGATCTGAGCTAAGGAGAGATCTCATCGGTTGATGGAGAACTAGATCTAAGGAGAGATCGGGATCAAATGGTTTGAAATGCACTATCATGTTATAGTTGATTATGCGTATTTCTAGATCTGCATATTGTCGCAATGTTACGTTCTGAGTCTAACTAATATCTGGTACAGCTGCAAGTTGAGAAAGTTTATTTTTAGATCTGTACGCAGGTTGGCTTCGGTAAAAGCGCGTGTATACGCGGTTTCTGCTCATTAAAGTAGCGTATATCTTTTGAAGCTTGATTTGGGTTTACAGTGGGATCTGACTGTTATTACAGAGTTCTGTAGTCTGCTCTGTGTTCTGGTAACTGGTGATTGACAGGGTTCAGTGGTTCAGTGATTCAAAGTTGGTTGTTTTATGCTTCAATGATCTGTTGTGAAGATTGAATGAATTGTGGTCTTCAGATTGTAATGTTGTGCTTCAGGAATATCCAAGTCTGAAAATGTATGAAAAGTGATACCTGGAAGAAGGAAGATTGTAGGTCAGCTCCTACGTACTAGTATCTTGGCTAGTACAAAAGCAAAAGGGGGTTGGAGCTCCCTTCCAAGGAAGTTTGGAGAACGAGAGAAGGTTGAAGCCTTCTGCAGGTTGTAGCCTGCGTACTGGTATAAGGCTGCACCAGTACAAAAGATTGTAAACTGAAGTTTCATATTAAGAAAGATAGAGACAACTTGCAGCAGGTGGTTTTCACCCACATTGGGTTTCCACCTTATATCTTGGTGTTCATGTGTGTGGCTTTTTATCTGTTCTGTTATACTGCACATGTTTACTGTTAATATGATGAATAATGTCCTGATGCACTTAATTGAAGAATAAGCCAACTAAATTGTGAGTTTTCTGCTTATACGCTGTTTTACTTCGTCACAGTAGCGTGTACACGCTGGTTCACTTAACTGAAGTAGCGTATATGTTTTGGGCATTTGAAAAGTTTGATTAATCTGATAATACTGATTCACCCCCCCTCTCAGTATTATTTCCAACAATTGGTATCAGAGCAGGTCCTTCAGAGAAGCTTGATCGCTTGAAGGAAGATCATTCATCATGAGCAACTACGAGAAAGAAGCATCAATCAGGCCACCGGTTTTTGATGGAACAAATTTCAATTATTGGAAGGTAAGAGTTACTGCATATCTTCAATCTCTTGGTACAGAAGTTTGGGACATTGTAGAAAAAGGCTATGCTTTTCCTTCAGCTACTCCTACAGATCCAGATGAAAAAAAGGCATATGAAACAAATGCAAAAGCAGTCGCTACCCTATTAGGAAGTATATCTCAAACAGAATTCATGAAGGTCATGCACTTCAAATCAGCAAAAGAAATATGGGACAAAATGATCACTAGCTATGAAGGAGATGAATAGGTAAAGGAAGCTAAACTTCAAACACTCAGGATTCAATATGAGACTCTCAGGATGTATAATGATGAAAGTGTGGCTAATTATTTTCTCCGGGTAGATGAGATTGTTAATTGTATGAAAAACTTGGGTGAAGAAATAAGAGAAACTATAGTAGTTCAAAAGGTTCTAAGATCTTTATCCCCCAAGTTTGAATCTAAAGTATCTGCAATAGAAGAAAAAGAAAATCTCCGTGTTCTCACTATGTCTCAGCTACATGGAATTCTAACCGCTTATGAAATGAGAAAGGGAGGTCCATCTGACAGAAGGGAAGCTGCTTTTAAGGCATCAGGAAAAGAAGATTACTATGAAGCAAGCCATGTTCCAGAAGAAGAGGAAGAAGAATCAAATTTTGTCAGAAATCTTCAAAGGGGTTCTGGAAGGTTCAGAGGTAAGCTATCTTTCAAATGTTTTGCTTGTGGGAAAGTAGGTCATTATGCTGCAAAATGTCCTTATAAGGATAAAGGAAAAGAACCTGCTAGATGGAACAAGAAACAAAGTGCAAATAGGAAAAGCTACTACACCCATGAAGATAGTGATGGCTTATCAAACAGTGATGAAGATGAACAAGGTAATAAATATAAGCTGTTAATGGCATTTGAAGATGATGATTATGAGGATGCTATAGATGTGGATAATCTCTATAATGAAATCACTAGACTCAAGAGAAGCATAGAAGAAAGGAATGTGATTATTGATACTTTGCAATTTCAAATTGATGAAAAGGAAAAACATCTTGAAAAACTAGAAGGTGAAATTGTTGGTCTCAGAAAAGAAATTGAGAAAACAAAAACTATTAATCTTAAATTTGTCAAAGGATCTGAAACCTTGGATGAGATTATTAGTGTGCAGCGGTCTCCTCTAAACAAAACAGGTTTGGGCTATAATGGAGAAACCTCTCAAGCATCCACCTCAAAAAGTTATCTTGATGCAGCAAGAGGAAATGAGCGGAAGAACAATGAAGATAATCAGGTAAAGCAGGGACGAGTTACAAACAGAAACTATCAGGGACAATCCTCCTTAAGGATGAACAAAAGCTACAACCAACCACAGGTAAAATCTTCTCAGTTTGGCTCAAGAATAGATGAAAATAGAAATTACAATCAGTTGGCTGGTAGATTCAATAACCGCAGAAGCTTCTTCAATGGACAATGCTTTTCTTGCCACAACTTTGGTCACAGAGCAGCTCAATGTGTTGCATATAAAACAATCATGACTAGGGAAGCTCAAAAACAAAGAAGTATGACAGGGATTACAAAAAGGACCTATAACAACTTTTCGGTGCTTGAAAATGAAGTTGAATGTTCTATTTGCAATAATTTTGGTCATAAAGACTCTGAATGCAGGAGCAGGTTTCAGGAGAAAAAGGAACAAGCCACAAGCACCAAAACATGGAGAATAAAGGAACCTCAAACAGAAAGATGTGGGATAGCATTTTATGCAGAAGGACAGGAAAATCTATGGTACATTGACAGTGGATGTTCGAAACATATGACAGGTGATAAAGAAAAACTTGAATCTTATTCTACTTTAGAAAAGGGAAAGAAAGTCTCTTTTGGAAATGATACTCCTGCTACTATAAAAGGAAAAGGTATTGCTCCTTTAAAAGAAAAGGTCAAGGCTGGAAATGTTTTGTATGTTGATGGATTGAAACATAATCTTCTAAGTGTCAGCCAGATGTGTGATCAAAAAACAAAGGTTATTTTCAGATCGAATGGATGTCTTGTTTGTGATCTTGATACAGGTAAAACAGTTCTCAAAGGCAAAAGAACTCCAAATAATCTGTACATATTTGAAGAAGAACAACAACAATGCTATCTTAGCAAGGATGAAGAGCACTGGTTATGGCATCGAAGGTTGGGACATCTAAGCTTCTCACAAATAAGGAAAGCATGCAAATATCAGGCAGTTCGCGATCTTCCAGATATCAAAATTCCAGACAACACCATATGCAAATCTTGTCAGTTTGGAAAGCAGACCAGAACTAACTTTCCAGAGAAGGAAGGGTCAGCTAGCTTGCCTCTTGAGCTAGTCCATACAGATGTATGTGGTCCATTTAGGAAAAGGTCACCTCGAGGAGAAGAATATCTGATATTATTCATTGATGATTTCTCAAGGTTTGTTTGGTTAGGGCTTATGAAGCACAAAGATGAAGCATTCGAAAAATTCAAATCCTTCAAAGCATTGGCCGAAAATGAATCAGGACACAAAATCAAGTGCCTCAGATTTGACAGAGGTGGGGAGTTCACATCAAATGAATTTTTTGATTTCTGCGATGAACATGGGATAAGAAGAGAATTCTCTACAGCTAGAACTCCTCAGCAAAATGGGGTTGTGGAAAGAATGAACAGAACTATCCAACAAATGGCTCGTGCTATGCTCGATGAATCAGGTACTCCTGCAACCTTCTGGGGAGAAGCCGCACATGCTGCTGTTATCATTCTTAACAAAACAAATGTCCGAGTAAACAGCACTCAAACACCTCATGAGCTTTGGAGTGGTAAAACTCCTTCCGTGAAGCATTTCAAAATCTTTGGGAGCAAATGTTATATTAAGAACACTGATGAGCAACTTGGCAAACTTGAACCTAGAGCAGATGAGGGCATTCTTCTTGGTTATTCTCCACATAGCAAAGCATACAAGTGCTACAATAAAAGACTTGGCAGAATTGTTGACAGTATTGATATAGTGGTTGATGAGAAGGGATATATTCCTAGGCAAGTTCATCATGAAGAAGATGAAGAAGAAGAACCTCAAGAAGAAGAAGAATCTCAAGAAGAACCAGAGGAGCAGACAAGAATAGAAGAGAAGACTCCATCCAGATATGTCCAAAAGAATCATCCAGAAACTCAGATTGTGGGGCAAAAAGAAGCAGGAGTACAAACAAGAAGGACACTTGCAGAAGCTTCAAGCTACTTGGCTCTACTCTCCTCCATTGAACCACAAAATGTGAAAGAAGCATGCAAAGATGAATGTTGGGTCAAAGCAATGGATGAAGAACTTGAGCAAATCGAAAGGAACAACACTTGGGAATTGGTTCCTAGACCAAAAGATAAGAATGTAATAGGAACAAAATGGGTCTTCAAGAATAAGTTAAATGAAAATGGAGAAGTAATTAGAAACAAGGCCAGACTTGTTTGTAAAGGGTATGCACAGCAAGAAGGAATAGATTTTGAAGAGACCTTTGCTCCTGTGGCAAGACTAGAGGCCATCCGAATGTTCCTTGCTCTCTCAAGCTTTCAAAACTTCAAGGTATTTCAAATGGACGTGAAATCAGCCTTCCTGAATGGAGACTTAGAAGAAGAAGTATATATTGAGCAGCCAGATGGGTTCATTCTTGGGAATGATCCAAACCTTGTATGCAGATTGAAAAAGGCTCTCTATGGGCTCAAACAAGCCCCAAGGGCTTGGTACTATCGGTTGGACAAATATCTTCACCAACAAGGCTTTTCAAAAGGATCAGCAGATAGCAATCTCTATATAAAAGTTGAAAATAACAAATTGCTAATTCTTGTTGTTTATGTAGATGATATTATTTTTGGCAGCAATGAAGAAACTATGAGTCAAAACTTTGCCTTGGTTATGCAGAAAGAGTTCGAAATGTCACTTCTTGGAGAATTGACATATTTTCTTGGATTGCAAATCCAACAAAATGAAGGAGGTATCTTCTTGTCTCAAACCAAATACCTCAAGCAGATCTTGAAGAAGTATGGCATGGAAGAGTCAAAACCAGTATGTACACCCATGGTTACAGGATGCAGCCTCAGTGCAAATGATGAATCAGCAGCAGTTCACCAACCCACTTATAGATCCATGATTGGGAGTTTGCTTTATTTGGCAGGTACTCGACCAGATATTACTCATGCAGTAGGGATGGTTGGAAGATTTCAAGCCAACCCAAAGGAAACCCATCTTCAGGCAGTCAAAAGAATCTTCAAATATCTTCAAGGGACCCAAAACTATGGCTTATGGTATCCTAGAAATACAGATCTCACTCTTCATGCTTACACAGATGCAGATTGGGCTGGAAGTGTGGATGATAGGAAAAGCACAAGTGGAGGTGCTTTCTTCATGGGTTCCAGATTAGTGTCTTGGTTCAGCAAGAAGCAAAGTTCGATTGCCTTATCTACAGCTGAAGCAGAATATGTGGCTGCAGCATCTTGTTGCACACAACTTCTTTGGATGATGCAGACCTTGCAGGACTTTCAAATCACTTGCACTCCACCTGTCTCTATCTTATGTGATAATACAAGTGCAATCAGCATTTCAAAGAATCCAGTCATGCACTCAAAGACCAAGCACATACCAATCAAGTACCATTTTCTTCGGGAACAAGTGCTTGAGCAGAAGGTCAAATTGGAGTATGTTCCTTCTAAGGAGCAAGTTGCTGATATTCTCACAAAACCACTGCCCAGGGAAACTTTTGAATATCTCAGACAAAAGCTGGGAGTAGTTGATGCTTCATCCTGTTGTTGAAATTTGTTTGACAGAAAAGTTGGTATACGCAGGTTACAGAAGGGATATGAGCGTATACACGCGGATTTATGTTGAGTAAGTCGCGTGTATGCTGGACGCTTGTTGCAGAAAAAATATCCGCGTACATACGCTGCTTTATACAGGATAAAACGCGTATATGAAGTTCTGAACAGCAAAGGAAAACTCTGAAGTTCTGAACAGCAATAGGAATGTCAGAAGTATTCAGGCACAGTTTCAGGGAGTGCAACAGGCACAGGTTCAGGGGGAGCAGCTCAAAAGTCTCATAAAGCATTGTTGGCATTCAGATGTTTTGGTTGATTGGTTTAAGAAGGAGCTCAGAAAGAAATTCTCGTTGTTGATCTAACAAGATGTTTATCAGATGCTGCTGGTGTCTTTCCTAAGTCTTGGTCTAGATCTGTTGTCTCTATGTCATGTATCTCTCTTGTCTCTTTTATGGTGTCAAGGTCATGTAACGGCCTTTGTTGGTTTCCCCACTATGCCTGGGATGAATGATGAAATGTTCATGTATTATCATGGTTAGGTGGATGAGTCAATATTGATGTATCCCCACTTGGTTGGGTGGATGAGTCATTTTTTTGTATATCCTCACTTAGTTGAGAAATGGATGTATGTATGAGTCTTTGGTTATAGGAAGGTCTTTTATGATGTATAGAGTCATGTTCTTCTTGAAGAACATCTTTTGCAGATCTTGCCTACAGTCAAGGGGAGCATGAACAGCACTTGGTGAGCAGGATGGATAGACTGGTACTCTTTGGCATTCACAAAGGGGAGCACACTTGGAGATTTCAGCATGTACTCAGGGGGAGTATGGACAGCAGTATGGACAGCAGAAGGATTACCAAGGAAGAGAATATCTTGGTCCTCCCTTTGCCCTTGATGTCAAAGGGGAGAGAGTGACTTGGTGTGGTGGTTGCCATCAAGTCCAAAGGGGGAGATTGTTGGCATTATGGTTCAAGTGTTGTCCTTAATGGCAACTCACTCAGTGGATGGTACAGGTGCTCAAAGGTTAGTACAGGTGATGGCAACTTAATCAGAAGACAGATCTCAGTACAGCATGGCAAGAAAGCTCATACACGCTGTTTCGTTAAGCCCAAGTCGCGTGTACACGCAAGTTCGATTCATAAAAAGCGCGTGTATGTGGAAAGGTTCCTTTGGTTCATGGTGGTTAGACCTTGGAAGTTGTGCCTATGATTTCGGACCATTATGTCTCGACGGGCGTGTCGATCCCTAGTTTTAAAGTTGATGGTATTGTGTTACTATGGTTTTGGCTCTTGGTATTGAGAAAGGCCTAAGGCTATATAAGGAGAAGAAGATCATTAGGCAAAGATCATCTTTCGACAAGGCATGAATATCTAAGAGAGAAAGAGATCTGATATGCAGGTTCTGAGTTGGTTGATCTGAGCTAAGGAGAGATCTCATCGGTTGATGGAGAACTAGATCTAAGGAGAGATCGGGATCAAATGGTTTGAAATGCACTATCATGTTATAGTTGATTATGCGTATTTCTAGATCTGCATATTGTCGCAATGTTACGTTCTGAGTCTAACTAATATCTGGTACAGCTGCAAGTTGAGAAAGTTTATTTTTAGATCTGTACGCAGGTTGGCTTCGGTAAAAGCGCGTGTATACGCGGTTTCTGCTCATTAAAGTAGCGTATATCTTTTGAAGCTTGATTTGGGTTTACAGTGGGATCTGACTGTTATTACAGAGTTCTGTAGTCTGCTCTGTGTTCTGGTAACTGGTGATTGACAGGGTTCAGTGGTTCAGTGATTCAAAGTTGGTTGTTTTATGCTTCAATGATCTGTTGTGAAGATTGAATGAATTGTGGTCTTCAGATTGTAATGTTGTGCTTCAGGAATATCCAAGTCTGAAAATGTATGAAAAGTGATACCTGGAAGAAGGAAGATTGTAGGTCAGCTCCTACGTACTAGTATCTTGGCTAGTACAAAAGCAAAAGGGGGTTGGAGCTCCCTTCCAAGGAAGTTTGGAGAACGAGAGAAGGTTGAAGCCTTCTGCAGGTTGTAGCCTGCGTACTGGTATAAGGCTGCACCAGTACAAAAGATTGTAAACTGAAGTTTCATATTAAGAAAGATAGAGACAACTTGCAGCAGGTGGTTTTCACCCACATTGGGTTTCCACCTTATATCTTGGTGTTCATGTGTGTGGCTTTTTATCTGTTCTGTTATACTGCACATGTTTACTGTTAATATGATGAATAATGTCCTGATGCACTTAATTGAAGAATAAGCCAACTAAATTGTGAGTTTTCTGCTTATACGCTGTTTTACTTCGTCACAGTAGCGTGTACACGCTGGTTCACTTAACTGAAGTAGCGTATATGTTTTGGGCATTTGAAAAGTTTGATTAATCTGATAATACTGATTCACCCCCCCTCTCAGTATTATTTCCAACAGATTATTATGTCATGCTTACGACCTCGTTCTGGTGATGTTGAAGGTTTGTGTTTGAGTTGTGTTCATTATGTAAATGTCTATTGCACTCACACACAGTGTTGTAACCGTTTTTGCACAAGTGTCATCATGGTCGTCCAAAGTTCTATCCAAAGTGTCGCACTTGTCGCTTTCACCACTATATAGTCCCACAGTCAATCACACTAAGCATATGTTCCCTTGTTGGTTCTACATGTCTTGTCGTTAAGTCATGTTGAGTATGTGTTCAAAAGGTCATGTATACACGAGTTCACTCGTTCACACACTTAACCATTTTGCTGAAGATCTTTTGACTGGACCACCCTCCATCAACAGGACATTTACTGAGCTTCCCTGTGCAGTCTCGACCCTCAATGACCAAGAACTACTACTTAGAGTTGCATAGGCTTGAGGCTTCCTCGTAGGGAGTCTGCATTGTTCAATCCTGGAATTGACCTGGCTGACTGTCACCTAGGAAAGAACAAAATTTTCCCAAGAAGCCATCTCAATCTGTGTTTCCCACAAGCCAATCCATTAAACCTCCTGCTGCTCAACCGAAGAGTTTGATTAGGCAATGTCCCAGGGCTTCACTCCTTGTAAAAATTGCGTAGAAGTTTTCAGCATGCCCATCTATGCTAACTGAAGAATTTGCGTAGAAAAGAGGGACAGGCACCCACTGCATTTCACTGCATTGTCTCTAAGAACCACATAGTTCTGTCAGTCAATCCACTTGCCAGCTGACCCACTGCTCCTGCTAGAAATTGTTCATCTTTCCTCAGTTTTCTACTAGATTCTTGACACCCTACTCAGCCTAGAAAATGCAAAAACATGTTCAACATGACTGCCTCTTAGTTCTGCATAGTTTTGGCCAGCAAGCTCCTGCAACCTACTCCCATCCTCCCCTAAAGATATGGGCAGTGTTCAATGCCTATGCCCTCTACTACCCACACTACCTTCCTGGGAAAAATTGTGCAATTCTGCCTCCCATCCAAGCCAGATCCCACAGAATTTCACTACTGTTCCGGACTACTCATCCTAGCCTCCCAGTGACCTCTACACAATTTTTCTTGACAGTTCCCCGTAGCTTCAGATCCTAGCTTGACATGTGCACTATCCTATTTTAGAGCCTTGTCCTCTCTCCCGGTCACCTGCACCTAGAATCAGAAGACAATGCATCATGGTAGGCTAGGGGATTTCTAGATTTGATGTCGTCTCATCATAAGTGATTATAGAAACAAGTACGTGGATGAGACATGGTGTGACGATGAACGAGATGAACAAGAAGCGCATGATAGAAGGCTTGCTCACGGTTAGACAAACACATGAAGCATACCAAGTAGCAAGCGAAGGAGGCACATGCATGTGCATGAACTATCAAGCGAACACCAAGACCATTGAAGACTTTGCACACTCTACTATGTGGAGATGAACTTATGGTACACCATGGGCACACTCATCACTTGGTAGCAAAACATCTCGACATGAACACAACAACCAGCATGTGCATACCTGCAATGTCATGTTGAGTTGTGTCGTGAGTTTCCTCAGCCACATCACTACTTTCGGTCATAACTGTGTAATCAATGTAATGTAATGTTGAAGTCGAAGAGACCCATAAATGAAGTCAAAGACTCATGTAATTCGAACAATCATGAGGGAATTTGAACACTCACAAGGGTCAGTTTCAGCCTCAGTTATATATACCCCTCATTTTTACATGCAAAGGAATTTTCACATTAGCTCCCCCTACATAGCCTTGAGAGTATGTAGTATTTTCTTTGAGGTACGAGTAGTGGCTCCAACACCCCGCTATTGGGGTTATTTATGTAATGGTGTATGGATGTTCCTTGTAACTTTCGCTTAATTCTGAAGTTTGTTAGTAGGCCAACACATTTTCAGACATGTATTGTATTCGTTTGTAAGACTATTCTTTGGATGCTTGTAATACATGTTGCTTTAACCTGTATTAAGACAGTTGAACTATTTTAGTTTTTCTTGTACATATGCTTTTGGAAATGTGTTGTATCAATTGTTAACATTGTCTCGCCCATGTGGACTATTCTGCCAGACACTTGACATATTCATTCTCGTAAAAATGTTATAATGACCATCACACTCATGTGGACTATTCCGCTAGGTATTGTACATGCTATCTGTTCATCTTGTGTTTTTTACTGCCACATCCATGTGGACTACTCTACTGGAAGCTTCACACATCCTGTTGTGTTGTGTGTCTCTAACAGAGTTGGGACTATTCCCTTTCGACTTGAGAGTCACTCTCACCCTCTCCCTCTGCAGTGAAAGAACCTTGACACAAGTGACACTAAGCACTCACCAAGGTGGTGAACCTCACTGTTCAAAGAAAAAGTAAACCACTCTCATGTGCTGACAAGGAAGAGATAAGGAAAATCTTTAAGATAATGGAAACCAGGCCATCATACTGTATGGGACTCCAACACTAAATTGTGTGAGGTCTAGTTGGGAATTCATACCAGGGATGTCCCTTGAATGTTGGTGGGTCCAACAGTGTCAACACTTGGCATGACCGAAGAGGACATTTAGAATGGTACAAATGAAGAAAGGGGCCAATACAATCAAATTACATCGAGCATTGGTTCCAAATCACAATCCAGTCAAAGTGCCACCCTGATATTCAAATACTCTTTGTATCACATATTTCAAAGCTGTTGATTTTTCATGCTCATGTATATTCTAAATTTTATATGTTAAATATGGGCATGAATATATCTTTGTACACGATCCTCACATGCCTGCATTGGAAGTTCTCTTTCACTTAAAAGAGCACATATTTTCTCCAGTATAGTAGGAAAGTTAGTATTGTAAATAAATAAATGAAAATAGTAAAGAGAAAAATAAGTCCTTTTGTTAAAACGAGGTTGTTAGGTGTATCTAGCGAGGGACTTTGCTTTAAAACTAGGTAATTGGTGGGAAAAGGTCCCAATAATTTTTGTAAATTTGTATGATTTCTTAAAATCATGTATTTTTCAAGTCATTATGTCTTTTACTCATGTTGGTTAATGTGGGATCCCTTAAGGGCCACCTTCCATCAAGCCTTGTCCCACCGACATTAGAAAATTATCTAGGACCAAGGTTAGGGTTAGATAAGGTACCTAGGAGCCTACATGCCTTAATGGAAGGTATCCTTGTCATGTACTAAGGAAATACATCAATGTTTATTGGTGGCTAAATTCTTTAGGCCATTTGACTTTGACAAATCCATTCATGGCTAGTAGAATGTACCTAGTGCCCTGATTCTCATTAACATCAAAGGTGGGATATCTCACATTGGTTAACGACATTCTCAATGGTCGGTAATCTAATGATTCTTGCTTATGTTTGACATCAACACCATTTATTCACATATGCAAGATTGCATATGGGTGTGTAGCAGTTGAATAATATATGATTTTGTGATCTCAACACAAATTTACAGTAGCTTGGATCTTTGTATAAGAATTTCCATTTTCATTTACAATAGTATATTCATTTCAGTAAAGGCTTTCATATAGCATCCTAGCCATTCATTTGCAGCGGTAGTCACTTTTCCTTAGTTTTTTTCTGACTTACAAATCCTCAAGAATGGGGGAAGAGTGGTCCTTTAGTTCACTCCTTCAATCTTCTTCATCAAATCATATCAGCAGTCACATTAGCTCCATCCAGTTCATCCTCCGCGTCATTTTGCAGCACCGAGAACATCAATGAAAAAGGTAAAACTTGAGGTAAATTTGGCTTATGATTCTCTAATTCATTATAAGGTTAAAGAAGCTTAATGATTCACCACTTCTAATTCCATGAATTTCATCTTTCATAAACCATTATCCTTTTATTTCCTTCCATTCATTACGAATATACTCTGGTTACAAGACCATGTTAAAAGAAAAAACCTTATGGTAAAGGCAGACTCTATAGTGTCTTCTCCAAGAAATCTATTCATAGGATGAAGTCAGTACTTCCATTAAATGATAAAGGAAGCCACCTATTGACATTGGCCTTACGATGACAGAATATGCAAGCACCCATTCACCATCTCCATCACCACAACATTTTCATCCATCATCTCTCCCTCAGCCATCTTGTTCTTGTCCTCAATTTGTATTTCTCTGAAATTAGTATGATATGTTAATATGAAGAGTGTTTCCCCACAAGATCCAAAACCTCCAAATATTCAAGCAGTTCTGCTCCACAATAACCAACACCTCCAAATATTCAAGCAATGTTGCTCCACAAGAACCAACATCTATGAAACAATGTTAGAATTCATGAATGAGCAAGAGCTTTGTTTGCATGAGGACATGAAAAACCTCAACCATGGGGGGATGTTGAGCCTCGAATATGTCTATTTTTCCATCACATAGTACCAATATTTCATAGCCTAAATTCATGAAACATTTTTAACTCATTTCATACCATAATTCCACAACTTTCCGCTAATACATATCCTACACCTCGTGGTTGATTATCATTAGTTTTCTTATCTTTTATATGATTAGAAGCTATTTAGTCATGATTTACTAATGACATCTATTTCTAAGTTCATTTTATGTAGGGTTCCATTTCCAAAATTCTTCACAAGCCAATTAAATTAGTTACTACAAGTTGAGTACGGAATAAATTAATGTAGGTGAAAATACCCAATTTAGAGCTTCGACATATTAGCATGCTTCTGAGGAAAACCGAGGATGTTTATTGTCCAAAATGATGTTATAACACCTTCCAATGAGTTGGATTTCAGCCACATCACACATGTGGGTCTCTAGAAGAAAATGAACAAATCTGCTCAAAATCCGCACAATTTTCAATATGCCAAGTTTGACCTCAATTTGCATGCAACAAGAGACGAATCTAGACAATGTGAGCAAATGGGCATCTTATAAATATAATATAATATCTATAACTGAAACCTCTTCTCAAGATTCTCATTTTCTTCAAAAGTTACACGTGGGTTTTTAAGGGAGTTTCATAAACAAATTATGTTTTTCCAGAATTCTAGAATCTTGCAAAAAGAGACAAACAACCAACTTTGGGCATGGTTTCGAAGGAGATGGAATTGAATAAGATACATATAAGAGATTTTTTTTCTATAAATATGACAAATTAGGTTCCCTCAAAATAGGTTTCAAAAATTCGCCATGGTTAGGAAGATATGAAAATATCTTTGAGGCCAAATTGTTAAAAATATGCAATTTTCCAGAATTAAGGAAAATGATTGTTAGAGTCAATTTTGTTTTTAATTTTAATACAACTCTGCTTTTTCACTCAATTTGTTGTAGGTATTAATGTTTTTTTGATTTTTATAGAGAGTATTGCATTAATTTAGACTTTATCTAGGTAGTGGCAAGGGCCCAACATCGCCTAGAGGCAAGTTTTGTAAACCAACATAGGATATATCAAGACTTAGCGATTTCATTTTGAAATCATTTGTTAATTAGATCTGATAATTATTATTTCGTATGCAAGGTTGTAATTTGTTTTCTTGAAATTAAATAGACATATCTTCTCCAATTCATTGCAAGCTAATGAATGGTGTCGATCAATGATTGTATTTCGTAAATAACCCCTTTGTTACAGATTTACAATTGGAATACTCAAATGTGATTCTTAATTGGATAAAAAAGAGATTGATATCAATATTTATTTTAAAAATGAATTAAAATATATTCCATACCGTACTAATTCACTATAATTTCTTGTAACATTGTGTTTTGGCAATCAAGTATTTGAAAGCAGTGCAATGAGACAATTAAATCATTTTTTGGACTTGTAGTTTAGTTTTGAATTAATTATAGTTGTAATTAGTTATTGATAGAATTGTTGTTTAATGCGCTTATGTTTGAATGATTTCTTCAGTTTGATTGAAGTAATCTAAGGATAAAATAGTTTCTTAGTTTGTATTCTTTTAGATTTGAAAGCATGTCAATAAGAATCTTGTTTTACTTAGCTTCATTTGAACCAATGACAGAGTGATGCTAGAGGTTAGTTTGAATGCTTATTTGATTTGTTTTATGCATCCCAAGAATTAGATTAGTTGAATTCTTGTTTGAAAATTCCCTTAGTTTAAGATCATTTGAATGAGAGTGAATTTTATTGGAATTACGATTTAGCATAAGTTTGGTATCATTTTAAATTAATCTTGATTGATTTAAGGTTATTGTACTTAGATTAAATAGATCTTATTATTTAGATTGAGATTTGCATTTAGATTAAAATCATTTCAATATTAATTTGTATTTCTTGGCTTATCATTAATTAGAGTTGGTTTTGTTTGACCAATGATTGGTATTGCTTGAGCATGTTTTTATCAATGGATTAGTTTCAAATTAGTAATAGGAATTATGTACTTAATTTTAGATTTTAGATTTCATGATGTTAGCTTAGATTAGACACTTTGATATTGTGTTACCTATGCTTGTACCTTGAAGCTGATGATTCCTAGATCGATAATTTAATGTTTGAATTATAACACATATAATTTTCTCAACATTTTTGGTGTCGTTGTCGGGGAGGTGCAAAAAGGATTAGAGCATAGTTTCTTTCACAATTTTTTGGTGTGATATTTGTTACGTGGCAACAAGAGGGCGAAGATGACAGTAAGATGTGAGTGAAGAGTCACAAATCCGCTTTGGTTTTGGTTCACTCCAAAGTTTAGTTTTCCAAGTAAGAGAGGATTTCAATTTTGGTAATTTTTATTGCAATTAGTAGTTTTTATTCATTTAGATTAAAATTCAAGTTCTTTAAAGACAAAACATTTTTGGGGTGTTGTAAGAACCCATTTGTACTAATCCATGTTGTGAGACAGGGATCATCAACCAGCAGGAGAAGTTCAAGAATGATTGAGAGCTTGAATAACATCCCTCGAGGCACTTTCTCAAATCGTAGTAGTAGCTTGGGTATCTTCCTCTCAGGAAGAATTCATCGTGACTGCATTCAGGGAATTATCTATCTCTTCACAACTAAAAAAGGATGAGTCTCCCTTGATTCCTCTTTCTTATCTACCAAAGAGATTGATGAATCATGTACCAAATCTGATGGGGAGCATCTAGCTAAACGTGATATCGAAGAAATTTCACCATGCCCAGCAAAAAGCCTTGAATGCATACCAGAGACCAATTATCCAAGTTTGCCTCACATGATTGAGGAGGACTTTCAAAATGGTCCAAATGAAGAAATGCGCCAATACCATCAGGATTACATCGAGCATTGGTTCCAAATCACAATCCTTACAAAGTACCACCCTCACCTTCAAATACTCTTTGTATCAAATCTTTCAAAGCTACTGATTTTTCATGCTCATGTATATTCTAAATTTTATATGTTAAATGTGGGCATGAATATATCTTTGTACCTGATCCACACATGGCTTCATTGGAAGTTCTCTTTCACTTGAAGGATCACATATTTTCTCCAATATAGTAGGAAAGTTAGTATTGTAAATAAATAAATCAAAATAGAAAAGAGAAAAATAAGTCCTTTTGTGAAAACGAGCTTATCTAGCGCATCTGAGCAAGCACTTTGCTTGAAAACCAGATAACTCACGGGAAAGGTTCCCAATAAAGTTTGAAAATTTGTATGAGTTCTTCAAATCATGTATCTTTCAAGTCATTATGTCTTTTACTCGTGGTCGTTGATGTGGGATCCCTTAAGGCCCACCTGACAACAAGCCTTGTCCTAGGGACTGTTGAAAATAATACTGAGAGGGGGGTGAATCAGTATTATCAAATTCTTTTCAATATGCCTTCCAGATTTATACTTTAATTTATTCCTCAGATATTGATCATTAATTTGTATGTCAGTGCCATATAATAATGAACAAGAGCAAGAAAAATAGATAAGCACACCAAAGAACACCAAATATAAGGTGGAAACCCAATGTGGGTGAAAACCACCTGCTGCAATATGTCTCTATCTTCTTTCAATTAGAAACTTCTATTAAAAGGATTTTGTACTGGTGCAGTCCTTTACTAGTACGCAGGCTACAACCTGTAGAGAGCTACAACTCTCTCTCATTTTCCAGTCTCTCCCGGAAGGGAGCTACAACCCCCTTTGCTCTTCTACTTCTTTAAGGACCACGTTTCATTAATTTTTAGACTGGATCCAAGAAGATCAAATAATCATCAAGTACATGCAAATCACCCAATCTACTTATACAATCAACCAATGAATCACGCAACTTCTCAGAATGCTGTAAACAGAAAAGTAATACCAGAAATCTAAACCCAGAACTCTGCAGCAATAGATAAAAGACAGTCAACAAATGTTTTAAGACAGGTCTGCAACTTCATCGATATAAACCTGTGGATATCCGCAGCCTTTTTGTGCCTGAACTGCGCAGATCCGCACCATATCCTTCTGCTGCATTGCGTACCACCGCACTTTCTCCTTCTACTAAATTGTGTACCTCAACTGAGATACGCACTGTACTCTCTATCTGACCGCGTAGCTCCGCACTGTTCCTTCTGTGCCTCTGCGTATCTCCGCACATTGTTTTCTTCTGCGCTGCGTACCTCGCACTGCGCCTTCTCCTGCATTGCGTACCCCCGCACTGCGTCTTCTCCTGCATTGCGTACCCCCGCAATTACACCGTGGATCGCCTGCGAACCTTTGATTAGGGCCAAATTAATAGTCCTCCAATGTGCCAAATCAGTCAGATCCACAGATCTAATCATGCACCCAAGAGATCATGACTTATCAATAGATTCGCCTTAAATTTTCTCCTTGATTTAGATCTAGCTTTTAAAACCAATCACCCAAACATTCAGATCTTAAGATATTCAAATTTCACAAGTGTCTAGCCAAGTGATCTCCTTCCCCTTTTTATAGTCAAACCCTTATCCACACCATGGGACAAAACCATCAAAAACTAATACAAGGGATCCAAACCGAGGTTAAATAAATTAGATCCTATACCACGAGCCAAAACCATAGGATCGTAAAAGACGGGCTAAAAACTAAGGGCCAAACATAGGATACCCCACGTGAGCGCGCTTCTCTGCATTGGAGTGAGTGAACTGGGGGACCGCACCTTATGAACGGTGAACCTGCAGGTATGTCCGCACTCCCTAGACGGCGAACCTGCGGGTCCGCACCTTTTGAACGATGCACCTGTGAACCTCTTATTTTCCATTATTTTAAGAGCCTGAATAGAGTTTTGCCACGTGATTGAGTTTCCATCAAGTACAACACCTGTACCATAGAGCCAAACTAGAATCATAATGCCAACAGGGACATAATAAATTATCTGGGACCAAGGTTAAGGTTAGATAAGGTACCTAGGAGACTGCATGCCTTAATGGCAGGTATCCTTTTCATCTACTATGGAAATACATCAATGTTTCTTGGTGGATGAATTTTGTATTCTACTCGACTTCGAAAAATCCATTCATGGCTAGTAGAATGTACCTAGTGCCTTGATTCCCATTGAAATCAAAGGTGGGATATCTGAGATTGGTTAACGAAATTCTCAATGGTCAGTAATCAAATGATTCTTTCTTATGTTTGACATCGACACCATTTATTCACATATGCAAGATTACACATGGGTGTGTAGTGATTGAAGACTATATGGTTTTGTGATCTCAACACAGATTCGTAGCAGTTTGGATCTTTGTATAAGCATTTCCATTTTGATTTACAACAATATATTCATTTCGATAAAGGCTTCCATATAGCACTAAGCGACCTGACTAATCATTTGTAGTAGAAATCACCTTTCCTCAAGTGTTTGGGGACATAAGACTCCTTGGGCATGGGGGATAAGGGTATCTTCAGTTCATTCCTTCAAACTTCTTCAATAGATCAGATCAGTAGTCACATCATCTCCATCCAATTCATGCTTTGCTTCATTTTGCAGCACCGAGCACATCAATGACAAATGTAAAACTTGAGGTAAATTTGGCTTATGATTCTCTAATTCATTAGAAGTTGAAAGAAGCTTAATGATTCAAAACTTATCATTACATGAATGTCACCTTTCATATAGCACTATCCTTTTATTTCCTTCCATTCATTACGCATATACTCTGATTACAAGACCATGTTAAAAGAAAAAGCCTTATGGTACATTAATAAAGGCAATCTATATAGTGTCTTCTCCAAGCATTCTATTCATAGGATGAAGTCATTATTGCCATGAAATGATGAAGGAAACCACATATAGACATTAGCCTTACGATGACAGAATATGCAAGCACCCATTCACCATCTCCATCACCACCTCATTTTCATCCATCATATCTCCCTCATCCATTTTGTTCTTTTCCTCAATTTCTATTGCTCCGGAATCAGTATGATATGTTAATACGAAGAGTGCTGCCCCACAAGAACCAACACCTCCAAATATTCAAACAGTGCTTCTCCACAAGAACCAACACCTCTGAATATTCAAGCAATGTTGCTCCACAAGAACCAATATCTACGAAAGAATGTTAGAATTTTTCAATGCGCAAGAGATTTGTTTGAATGAGGACATGATAACCCTCAGGCATGGGAGGATGTGGAGCCTTGAATATGTCTATTTTTCCATTACATAGTACCACTATTCCATAACCTAAATTCCAACACTTTTAACTCATTTCATACCATAATTCCATAATTTATCATCAATATATATCTTATGCCTCATGGTTGATTATCATTAGCTTTCTTATCTTTTCTATGATTAGAGATGATTTAGTCATGATTTTCTAATGATGGTTTTTCCTAGGTTCATTTTTCGAAGGGTTCCATTGCCAAAATTATTCACAAGACAATTAAACTAGTTGCTACAGGTTGAGTACGAAATAAATTCTTGTAGGTGAAAATATCCAATTTGGAGCTTCGACAGCTCAGCATGCTTCTGGGGAAAATCGAGGAAGGTTATTGTCAAAAATGATGTTCTAAAACCTTCCCATGAGTTGGATTTCACCCAGTTTGTACATGTGGGTCTCTAGAATAAAATCAACAAATCTGCCCAAAATCTGCAAAGGTTTCAAACTGCAAAGATTGACCTCAATTTGCATGCAACTGTAGGTGAATTTGGAAAATCTGAAAGAATGAGTTTTTTGCCAATACAAAAAATTATCGATAATAAATAACGCTTCTCAAGATTCTCTTTGGTTCAAAAGTTACGCGCACGTTTTTAAGGCAGTTTCATAAAAAAAATTGTTTTGCAAGAATTCTAGAATCTTGCAAAAAGAGCCAAACAACCAACTTCGGGCATGATTTACGAGGATAGGGAGTTGAATGAGAAACATATAAGAGAGATTTTTGTTAGAAATATGACATATTAGGTTCCCTCCAAATATTTTTCCAAAATTCGCCATGGTTAGGAAGATATGCATAGATCTTTGAGGCCAATTTGTTAAAAATATGCAATTTTCCAGAATTAAGGAAAATGATTGTTAGAGTCAAAAGAAGCCTTGTAATTTTATAAATGGCTTAGACATGGCTTGTGTGGAAGAAAAATCATAGATCGAAAGGATTGATGTCATAAGCTTTTTGTTGCCTCAAAAGGATTGAAAGAATGTATGCATATAAACTTATGTTTTGAATTTTAATACAACTCTAATTCTGCACTCAATTTGTTGTAAGTATTAATGTGTTTTGATTTTTAAAGAGACTATTACGTTTATTTAGACTTGCTCTGGGAGTGTCAAGGGCCCACCACCACTTGGAAGTAAGATTTGTAAAACATCATAGGACAGAGCTAGACATAGGGATTTTATTTTGAAAGCATTTGTTAATTAGAGCTCATAATTCCGATTTTCTACTCAAGGCTGTAATATTTCTTCTTGAAAATAAATAGACATATCGTCTCCAAGTTGTTGCAAGCTAATGAATGGTGTTGATCAACGATTTTATTCCATAAATAATCTCTTTGTTGTAGGTTTACGATTGGAATACTTAAAGGTGCTTCTTAACTTGATAAACAAGAGATCAATAACTCTATTTATTTTAAATATGAATTAAAATTGATTCCGTAACTTACTGATTCACTATAATTTCTGGTAACATTGAGTTTTGGCAATCAAGTATTTAAAAGCAATGCAACGAGACCATTAAATCATTGTTTGGAGTTGTAGTTTAGTTTTGAAATTCATTATAATTGTAATTAGTTATTGATATAATTGTTGGTTAATGTGCTTATGTTGAATGATTTCTTGAGTTTGATGAAAGTAATCTAAGGATAAAATAGTTTATTATTTTGTAGTCTTTTAGATATGAAAGCATGTTGTTGGGCTGTTAACATGCCATTATAATTATCACTTTTGAGCGCTTATTTCACCCATTTCTAACATTCTTTATCATGTCATTTATTATAATTTATTATATAATTCCATTTCATAATGATTTATGCTCTCATGAATGAATATTATTTCTTCTCCTTTATTTCTAATAAATTGATGATTATGCATGATATTATCAATGATTGTTTTAATAAATTGGTTATAACATTATTCACCATTTTTAATGTTATGAAACCAGCTCAAGAAAAGATAGAAAAGATAGATCAACGCCTTATAATTCAGCCTCTTCGAGGGGGCAACCTCCTTTACATTACATAAATGAACAATTCTTGGATGATTCAAATGACAAAACCTCCTTTCTATATATAGGAGTCTAAGGAGTCACAATATAATCCAGCCGACCTAACAATAATAATATAAAGCCACAAAAATAACAATAGAGGGATTCTATGGGGCACAGAAATAACAATATGGGGGTAATAAGGGCACAACAATATAAATAAGGGGTATAACTACAATAGTAATGGGGTAATCACTAGTATTATAAGGACCCAACATGCCCCTCTCCTTCAAAAAAGTGTTGTCCTCAATGCTTGAGTAGTTCTGGATACTTCTGGATAAAATTCTCATCCTCCCATGTGGAATCTTTAGCGGATAAGTTCTTCCATTTGATAAGATACTCTGAAATTGATCGATTTCATAGCTGTCTAGTTCTTGTTTCTGTGACTGCTTCCAGTTCCAATATAATTTTTCCTTCCTCGTCAAGTTCTGGAAATATTGTTTGAATTGGGAGCTTGTCGCCTATAACCTTCTTTAAACATGAAACATGGAAAACTGGGTGCAATCGAGAAGCTGCAAGAAGCTCCAATTTGTATGCCATTGTGCCAATCTTTTGCAACACCTTGTACGGACCATAATACTTTGGTGATAATTTATTATCCTTCTTAGCTTGCTTTAGGGACATTTGCTTATATGGTTGTAGCCGTAGGAATACCCAATCACCTACATCAAAACTTCTTTCACTGCGATGTTGATATGCATGTTGTTTCATTCTATTTTGTGTCAACACGAGGTTATCCTTTAAGAGTTGGAGGACTTGTTGTTGATGTTCGATGTGATGTTCCACTGCCTGAACCTTAGAATTTTCTCTTAAATATGATGTGATGGATGGTGGTTGATACCCATAAAGTGCCATAAATGGGGTCATTTTTATTGTTGTATGGAAGGAAGTGTTATACCACCATTCAGCCAGAGGCAACCATTTGACCCATTATGTATGTTTATCAGATACAAAGCAACGAAGATATCCTTCCAAACATTTGTTTACTATCTCAGTTTTCCCATCAGATTGAGGATGATAAGATGAGCTATGAGCTAACTAAGTACCAAGACAAGAAAATGATTATGTCCAAAAATTTCCAGTGAAAATGGGATCTCTGTCACTTACAATAATATTTGGGTTTCCATGTAGCTTTTGAATTGTTTCCATAAATGCAGTAGAAACTGTACTGGCTTTAAATGGATGTGATAATGCACAAAAGTGTGCATACTTGGTAAGTTGTCAACTACCACCATGATGACACTCTTTCCCTCAGACTTGGGTAAACCCGTGATAAAATCCATTGAAACCTCCTCCCAACGTTGGCTTGGAATGGATAAAGGTTGTAATAGACCCGGTGTTTTAATTGTTTCAACTTTATTTTGTTGGCAAACCAAACATTCCGCCACAAACTTTTGAATATCTGATTTAAGGCCATCCCAAAAAAATTCCTTCTTAACCCTGTGGTAAGTTTTTAAAAATCCTGAGTGCCCTCCTAAGGGAGAAGTGTGCAATTCCATAAGAATCTTTTGTTTTAGCTGGGAATTCTTACAGAGGTATAAGCGATCTTTGTACCATAACGAATCATTTTGCCAGCTAAATGTATCAGAAGTATTGGAATCTTGTTGTAGTTTTTGAATAAGTGCCCACACTTCTTCGTCATTCTTCCATTCCTCCCTTGCTTCGTTTATCCAATCTGGTTGGATAATAGAAATGGCACACAACAATGCTTCACATCACATCCTTTCTTGAGAGTGCATCTGCCACCACATTTTGCTTCCCTTTTTTGTAGATGATTTCAAAGTCATAACCCAACATCTTTGTGACCCACTTTTGTTGCTCTTCAGAGGATAATCCTTGTTCTAAAAAGTATTTAAGGCTATCATCATCCGTTTTTACCTTGAAGTCTCTTCCCATTAGGTAGGGTCGCCATTTCTTAAGTGCATGGAGTATTGCCAACATTTCCTTCTCATAAATAGCTTTGCTTCAAAACTTTCCCTTGATTGAACGACTTTCAAAAGCAATGGGTCTTTCATCTTGCATTAGAACAGCACCAATTCCATTTCCTGAAGCATCACATTCCACAATAAAGGTTTTTGTGAAGTCCGGTGTAGCTAAGACGGTGCTTGGCACATTGCTTCTTTAAGATGTTCAAAGGCCTTTGTTGCTTCCGGAGTCCATGAAAATGAATCTTTCTTCAATAATGTTGTTAGAGGTGTTGCTATTCTCCCATAATTCTTAACAAACTTGCGATAATACCCTGTCAACCCAAGAAATCCTCGCAGATGCTTTATGGATGTGGGGATTTTCCATTCCTTAATGGCTTTAATTTTGCTAGGGTCTACCTTAACTCCTTCATGAGATACAATATGACCCAAATATTCCACCTCCTGGACTCCAAAGAAACATTTGGATCTTTTTGCATATAATTATTTCTCCTCCAATAGTTGTAGCACCCTGTCAACATGTTCAACATGATCCTTCCAAGACTTGTTGTAGATTAGTATATCATCAAAAAATACTAACACAAATTTTCTAAGGAATGGTTTGAAAATTGAATTCATCAAACCTTGAAATGTTGAAGGTGCATTGGTAAGGCCAAAAGGCATGACCAAAAATTCATAATGACCCTCATGAGTTCTAAATTCCGTTTTCGGAATGTCTTCAATTTTCATTCTGATTTGATGATATCTCGAACGAAGATCCAACTTGGTGAAGTAAATTGATCCACGCAATTCATCCAGTAATTCATCAATGACAGGAATGGGGAACTTATCTTTAATAGTGAGCTTGTTGAGCTCCCTATAATCCGGACACATGCGCCATGATCCATCCTTCTTGTGCACCAATACTACTGGAGCTGAGAAAGAACTTTGACTCAGTTGAATTATACCATCCTCTAGCATTTCTGCAACCATACGTTCAATTTCACTTTTTTGGACATAGGATATCTTTACGGCCTGATGTTTGGAGGAACACTTCCTAGAATCAGATGAATAGCATGATCATGATCACGCATAGGTGGGAGACCTTTGGGAGTCTCAAATACCTTGGAATGATTGTCCAGGACTTTTTGGAGATCTGGAGAAATAGATGATTCCAATGTGGAAACATCTAACGAACATAATTGTGCAATTACACCTCTTTGCTCCTTTTTTAGAAGCTTAGTCATGCCATTAGAGCTGATTATCTTTCCTGGTTTCCCTGCAATACCCCTTAATTCAACTTCCTTTCCTTCCGTAGAAAATTTGATGAAAAGTTCTTGAAAATTAAAAGCTATTGTACCCAAGGATTGTAGCCATTGGACTCCTAGTACAACATCGTCACCTCCCATTGGAATGGAAAGCATTGGGCTCGTCAATACATATTCTCCCATGGATAGCTTGATATTATGGCACTTTCCAGAGAAATTTATTGTTCCTCCATTTGCAATCATCACTTGACACTCTGGTGCTGGATATAGGAAGCAATTCAATTCTTTTGCTACCCTACAATGAATAAAATTGTTGGTGCTTCCTGAATCAATCAACACTATTACCTTTTTCATCTTGATTTGTCCTTCTATCTTGATGGTTTGAGGAGTGGTAATTCCCGCCAATGCATTACAAGATATGGTCAGATTTATTTGTTCTTCATCTAGGCTTTGTTCCTGGAGTATATCCTCTTCTTTTGACCTTTCTTGCTCCTTTTCTTCTTCCTCTTCACAATCTATGTAGAATAATTTCTTCTCAGCACACTTATGACCTTTTGTTTATTTTCTATCACAACTATAACAAAGCCCTTTTGCTCTTTTTTCTTCCAATTGTTGTGGTGTCAACCTTTTAGGTTGTGGAAGACTAGGGGCAACAACACTTCCGTCTTTATAGTTGTGAGTGGTATGCTTTGTGGTTGCCATAATTTTTCTTTCCATCTTTCTTGCTAACCTGAATGCCTTCTCTAATGAATCAGGTTCCCAAAGGCAAAAATCTTGTTGGATATTATCCTTTAAAAACCATATGAACACATCAATCCTATGCTCCTCTGGAATATCTTTTACCCTTATGTTCAATTTTTGGAACTCCTCAATGTGCTCCATTATTGAACCCTTTTGTTTGAGACTTATCAATTGGCTAAAAAAAGTGTTGCTTTTTGTATCCTCATAATGTGATATCAATTCTTCCGTAAAAATTGCCCAAGTGATAAATTGTTTATGAGAACAAAGCCATTAATACCATAAAAACTGATTTGGTTCCAAATATACAGTTGCCATACGTACCTTTTGTGCATTTTGCACATTATTGAGATCGAAGAATTGCTCCATTTGTAATATCCATGTGGCAGGATCCTTGCCATCAAACTTCCTCATATCGATTTTTGGAATATGGTGATTCTTCGATCCAACATTAGCGTCTATGGAATCATGATTAACATTTCTTTTGTTCTCCTCATGAGTTTCCTTTACTACCTTTTCACCATTAGTAAGTATTTCTTGTAAAAAATTTGTCAAATCTCTCTTCAAATCTGTCATGCCTGTCTTCAAATTTGTGTTCAAATCTATCTTCAAATTGGCCATCTTAGCTTCCATGCCATTCATATTATCTTCCATGTCATTTATCTTAGCTTCCACGCCATTTATCTTATCTTCTGTTAACTTTTGTGAGCGTGACATTTGTTGCACTTGTTCTTGTAATTTTGATATATCATGTAGCATTTCTTCCTCTTCTTCATGAGTCATGCTAGAGATTTCAGGTTCCTTACTAGGTGTTTGCATTTTCTTTCCTCGGAGCATCAATTACCGATAATAATGCTCTACTATTCCCTTTGAATTCCTTCAAAATAATTTTTCAAACCAAGCTTAAGCAAAAATTTAAAAAAATCTACACACCGTTTTTCACTTTGTAGGATCTCGATATTGCCTCTGATGTATCTCTGTACTTTCCAATCATCTAGTTTTGAATTTGTGTCCTATAGTAGCTCTCTGAGTCCTCTTTCCAATGCCACCAGTCTTATCCAAATTCGATTCTCCAAGAAAGTGTTATGCATAATCTCTCAAGATGACCTGATTATAGACCTTTCTAGAAGAGCGAAGTTGTATGAAGCGCCACGTGTACAATTTTCGATATTTGGTTCTGAAAAAGATATACAAGAAACTACAATCCGTCATCTTTCTGTATCTTCTTACGAAATTTCAGTTTGATTCCTAGAGAGAAAGTTATGACAATTTTCCCCAGGTCTTCTGTTTTGAATGTAATTCAGGAGTCTGCAAAAATACCAACTTCCTCAGATCATATCTCCGAAAATGTCATGCGAAAAAATCTGAAATTTGGAACCAAGGTTCAGCGCAATCACTTCTCAAATGGGTTTTTTTTGCGACTTCTGAAATGTCACAGAAAAAACGTTATAGCAAAAATTCCACGATGACCTGTTTGGAGCAGCAAAACCCTAGAATCCAAAGCTCTGATACCAAATGTTATGAAACTAGCTCAAGAAAAGATAGAAAAGATAGATCAACGCCTTAGAATTCAGCCTCTTCGAGGGGGAAACCTCCTTTACATTACATAAATGAACAATTCTTGGATGATTCAAATGACAAAACCTCCTTTCTATATATAGGAGTCTAAGGAGTCACAATATAATCTAGCCGACCTAACAATAAGAATATAAAGCCACAAAAATAACAATAGAGGGATTCTATGGGGCACAGAAATAACAATATGGGGGTAATAGGGGCACAACAATATAAATAAGGGGTATAACTACAATAGTAATGGTGTAATCACTAGTATTATAGGGACCCAACATTTAACCTCCAAGATAATTTCTAGATTGAAGATTTGACCATTAAAAGTGCCAACTCAGAAATTCGCTGGAATAAGAAGTGACAATTTTGCAGTTGAGATTCTGAGCAACTGAAGAAGAAGCTGGAAAATCTGGAGCAATTGAAGAAGAATCTGGAAAATTTGGAAAATCTAGAGTACGTTGCTGCTACTGCTGTATATTATGTTTTTTGTCTTATGCGTGGTTTTTCTTATCAGCTTTATTTGGTAATATGGTATGTTCTATTATTTTACATCACAACGCTGTCATGTAATCTCATTTTCCGAGACAAAAATATCATATCGATTTTGCAACGCATTGTTGTTTCTTTATGTGCTAATATAAATGGTTTTTACAGGATACCATTGCTGATCAATTATAGAATATCTATGTTGTAACATTTGACCATTGGTATTACTGAATTCATCTTGGAAATTATATTTCCTTACGATTGTTGAACTTATAAACATTGTTGTTCCATTCTAAAAAGACAATCGTATTATTTATAAGACTGATAATTGGATTACCAGATCAGATTACTATTAAGGTGTGCCATGTGTTGATTTATTATGCATTTGTATTTGGCTTTCAAGCGTTGTTCCATATTCTATCATTAATCAGTGTTGTTCTATATACTGTGTGCTATTCGATTCATCTTTAAAGATAAGGGATTGCCATTTGATTTCTGTGGAACACGATTGTTGCATTTATTCTTGTAGACTAAGGTGTTGTTGCTTATTGAATTCAGTTGTTGTTACATTTCCTAGCTGCTATTCCATTTCCTGTTATTCACATTATCTTTATTTTGGTGTGAAGAACAATCCGAAACTGTAGTGGGCATTGGCATTTGTTGTCTAGTCCCCAGATTAATGATCTGTTCCTTGATTACTTTTTGTTACATTAGTTTCCAAAGAGATGAGTTATTGTTACTGGACCCTTGACTGATACATTTCTTATTTTTCTGAATGAATGATTTAGGCTTCAAGGTATTTTGCTGTAAGTAGACTTTCTTTCAAGCATTCATTTACTTTTGTATTTTAAGCACTATACTGCAAAACATTACTCGAGTAAATAGCCGCCTTAGACTGAGTACACTCTTGAAATAAAAGTCATCCCTGGGTTGACAATTAATGTGAAGATAATTAGGAGTTAAAAAGACACCTTTTTATCGCTCCACATTTTGGCGCCGTTGCCGGGGAGAGTGTAGCCATTTTTAAAGAATTGTGTGCATCTGATGAGTGCCTGTTAGGAAAGAATTGGGTATTAAAAACGGAAGGTAAGAACCTGCGTACAGAGCATGTAGAAGCCCTGCTCCCCCACCCGCTTTCCAACAGAATTGTTAACGAACTTAGGGTAAATGTTTGAATTTTTGTGTGAATGACTAAAAAAAAAAAAAAAACAAATTTAAAAAAAAACAAATCTCATGATTTCACTCAAGTGGTGATGTAAGCACCACCCATTTCACTAACTGATTGACAGGAACATTTGAGGAAGGAGCCTTGAAGAAACACATGAAGAACATATTTTATTATGGTAATAAATGGCTCACATTTCTACTTTTGAATTTCCTATCAAAGATCTAGGAGGAGTGACACAAATGCACATAATTCCCCCATTGTCTCTACCAAATTTTCATGGCTTGACAAATGAAGATCCAGATACATTCTTATTTGAGTTCGAAATACTTTGTAGAAGATATGATTATTGTACTAATGATCAAAGGTTGAAAGTGTTTCCTCTTACTTTAAAAGGTGTAGCTCTCCGATGGTTCATGAGCCTAGGTGGGAACTGCATCCAAACATGAGAGGACATGAAGAACATGTTCTTAAAGAAGTACCAAGGCTATTGCAAATCCAATGAAGATATTTTCCATATGATACAAGGGGAAGATGAAAGCTTGGAGGATTATGTAGATCTATTTCATTATAACCTTCAAATATCAAAACATAAGCATTTGGAAAAAGAGATCTTAAAAACACCCCTTCTTAGAGGAATCAAAGATGAATTTTTAAAACTCTTAAATTTGATAGGAAAAGGTGATGTTTTTCAGTTGTGATATGATGATGTTTGTGAATTGTGCATAAGGTATTCAAGAGGAATCTCCAAGGTTGGTAAGAATTCTAAAGATGCTTGTTATTTCTTTTCCAAATCTGCTACAAGAATAGGAGACATAAAAGCTGAAATCAATGCTTTATTTCAAAATTTTAAAGTTGATTTTATTAGCTCTCTAAATGAAAAATTGGATATTTTGCAGGTTCATAAAAATGAAGAATTTGATGAAGTGTTTTTCCCTCATGACCGAAAGGAGCATACCATAGATGGTTGTTCTTCCTTATCTAATTTGGAAGTGGCATATCAAAGAGATGGGGAAGCTGCAACAAGGTCAATAGGTATGGTTCAAAACACTTCATCTTCATTCTCTTACTTGCATAATCCATTAGGGAATACTAATGTGTTAGGGCAGCCATGGAAATCTCAATATAACCACCATCAGTCATGTCTACAAGTTTAGCATGATTCACCTTATGATTGCATGACTACTCTCCCTCATCTTTTAGCACAAACATATTCTCCATATTTTTCACTAGCTCTTCCACAACATCCTGCTTGCATATCAAATTCATCCACTCAACCCAACCAACCACATCATCACAATGCTCCATTCCTTACACATTTTCCTGCTCAACTAATTCCACACCCTCACCATAATAAACCATTACAACATGCTTACAATGTTGAACTGCAAAATTTACCCACCCTTCCAACCCATTCTATCTCACATGCACCAATGGAGAACACTTACAATGAAATTCAGAATGTTTCAAATTCAAAAATTGTAGAAGCTATGGAAGAAAATGAGGTTTCTTTTAGTTTGCATCAACAAGCCAATTTAAAAGCTGAAAAACTTCATGGTATGATGGCTATGAGAAATCAAAAAAGTAATAGATACATTGAAGGTTGGTTTCACTCAATCATTTGTTTGCAGCATCACTCTATGCTTCAACAATTTTTGATACCATCTTTTCAAGGGAAGTTGGCTTCTCATACCCTAATATTCATTAATATGCATTTTTCAAATTTGGGTATGTGCATACATGAAGCCCTATTTCGAAAATGGTTCCACTGGAAGTACTCATATACGTAGTCATATTCATTTTTCAAATCAAAATAGGTTAGTGTAGAAAATAAAATAAATAAGGAAATAAATAAATGCATTTTGTTTTTTTATGTAAAATTAGTTGATTTTTGTTACAACACGCTATCGAAATCAACATCGGTGATAAATGTTTCAATTAATTTGTGTATGTAGATGAATTATAATAGAAATAATAGTTCTACAAACATTCATATTCATTTTTATCACCAATTTTCAAAAAATGCTTGAATATCATTTTTTTTGCTTGCGGGCTTGATGAAATTTCTGGAAAAACAATCGAGACAGTCATGTTTTGAGGGACCAAAATGCAATATTTTTAAAAAATATTTCTATCCTAAGTATCCATTGATGTTTAATTTCCAACCCAATTTGAATCACTCAATTTGGATTTGAAACGAAAAAGTTAGAACCAAAACATTGACAGGGTGTCTAGCGGCCAGCTCAGGAATAGAGTTGGGACAGTAGGTTTTTGGAGGCCTAAATGAATGAATTTTTAAAACATGTTTCTATGGTAGATTCCCCTATGAATATATTTTACAATGCAATTGGAATTTTTCGATATAGTATGGGGAAGTTATGATCACAATACTGACTGTCTATTGTAAATCAATACCCTTAAAACTATGTCTTTTCGGCTCTTCCTTACAGTATTTGACCTATCAATTCTTCTTGTCTTCAATACTTGTTTCTATTGGAAATAAATAAATGAATCTAATTTCATTTCCAATTTGAATCATTTGAATCCGAAATCAAATGAAAAATTTATGCTTGAAATATCAACTGTTGGTCTAAGTTGGGTAATCGAAAATGACTATGTTATGCAGGCTGTTCTAACTAAAATTAACATATCATATCATTGAATTTTTAAAACCTATTTCTATTGGAGATAAACCTTTGAATTATCTTTCATCTGGATTTGGAATCACTCAATTTGGATGAAAAACAAAGAAGTTGTGATTAAAACACTGCAGGTTAGCATGATTGGCCACTGCTCTCCCGCAGGTGACAAATAAATCTTACTTTGTTATTTTCTCAGTGGATTTGTTATACAGAGTAACTACTTGTTGTTTTTTGCATAATTCTTGGATTAGGGGAGCCCTATCACCTCTCTTTCTCCATTATTTAAAGTTTTATTGTAGGTAGACACTCGTTTTTTGCAGGTCTTGGGAAAATAAAGAAGGTCAATTTATGGACGAGTGATTTTTCAAAGAAATTTTATGAAACAAAGGAATTTCATCCAACTCATTACCCAACGGATTCATAATAGAACAAATGAAGAATTGATTTCAATTTGAAGATTCATGTCTTGTCACTGCTACCAAAACATTTTTCAAAGTGATCATTTTTTTACATAATATCATAGTTGTTGTAACTTAATTTATTTATTTACACACTGTTTTTTGTTGTATCTTTTCTAATTTCTCTTATATTTTGTGTTTCAGGTGTTGCTTCATTCAAAGTGTAACTCATCCTTAGCATCAATGCCATGAACAGCTAATTTGTTTTTGCATGCTTGCATTTTATGATTGTCCATTTTGTTGTTCCTTTTCGAAATGGAACAACGCTTCTACACTTTCACGCTTTGTTGTTCCTTTTCGAAATAGAACAACGCTTCTACACTTTCACACTTTGCTGTTCCTTTTCGAAATGGAACAACGCTTCTGCACTTTGCTATTCCTTTTCAAAAAAGGAACAACACTTTCACATTTTTGCTGTTCCTTTCCGAAGGAACAACCCTTTCACATTTTTGTTGTTCCTTTTCAAAGGAACAACATTTTCGCATTTTTTTGTTCCTCTTAAGGAACAACACTTTTTCACATGCATTTTTTTTGCTGTTCCCTACAAGGAACAACACTTTTTCGTTTGTATTTTTGCTTTTTGGTGTGCATTTCCATTGTTGTTCCCTACACGGAACACCACTTTTTGAGTGTTTTTGTTGTTCCTTCAAAGAAACAACTCTTTGGGAGTATTTTGAGAGCAACCCTTTTCTTCCTCTTGTGGGATTATTCCTAATTCATCTTAACCACATTTTACTGATTACCTTTTATGGCATGAAGTACACTACTTTTATGAGGACAAGAATTATGGATTCTTTTGAACCGAGTGAATATCATTCATGTTATAATCTTTAACAGGACAGCTCCTTGATGATAGATTCTTTTCAAAGGGACACAATTATTTATATACTACTTTACTGCATTGTTTTCTGCTGTACATGATACTGATTGATTATCTTAATATCATGCTAGTTCCATCCTTCCTGGTTATAATCTTCTATGTCTGTAATAAATGATATTATGGGTATATTTTTTCTATTGACATGTTCAACTTCTTCCACCATCCCTGCTCTTAAGGAGTACTGAGCCTCCCTCTTTTTATCATAAAAATATGTAATAACAACAAAATTTTGTTCACAGATGGAGGATAGGGGGACTCACTGTGAGCCAGCCTACCATGTTCATAAGGCTGTAACAAAGTGACATTCCCATTATGGCCACCACACCAGGGTTATGATCCATTGGATAGCCAAATTTTCTTTGGAACAGGAGGTCTCATCACGAGCCGGTCTGATCACTTTTGCTACATCCCAGTGAATGGCAGTGTCGTTATCTGGTTACCATGCCAGCACACTAATTTCTTCTTTAGAACAACACTGTAACTCTCCATTTATAAATTGAGGATCTTGGCTCATAGGGGTTAAAAAGAAACCCTGCCGAGGCTATGGATGCCTGCTGGCAGCAGAGGCTCTGCTTATGGTATTGAAGTTATATCTTATCGTCAATTATTACTATAATACCCTTTTCTTATTCTTTCTTTTTATCAGAGAAGTTATTTCCTTAATTTTTCCCTATTTTGAACCTTTATGCATGAAAAATTATTTTCTGATCAATCACATCATTTTTCAGCTAGAATACCATCAGTAAAGCATCTTTTTGGCATATTTCTATCCTTTTTCTCTTTTTCATAACTTATCATCAATCCAAAGTGTCCTATCTCTTATTCATAACTATCTTTACACACTCTGCTCTCATTATAACCATAACTCTCGCTGTCCTATCATTGATATGTGTACTCTGCTTCATTTACTGTTGTATTGTTCATTTCCTTGCCTTGCCGTTAGCACAACACCTTTCATACACTTTATGGTCATGGAATTCCTTTTCCAATTGGAGGGGGAATGTATGCATTATGGGATAGCATGCGATATGATTACTGCACTCTGCCATAACTTGTTGATTTGACAAAAGTTTTTCTGATTGAAAGTTTTGCATGCATCTTATCTATTTCTATTCAAAACTAACACTGTGGATTCAAGAACATTGTATTCAAAATAGTGATTTGTTTACAGGAGAACAACAAGTATGGGTAGAATTCTATTCATAGCGTGACCACACTATTGCAACTAACAGAAGAGGCTTGAGCAACTCGCGAACACGAACAATTCTTCAGACATGATGTGCTTACCTGGATTCCACCTTTTGCATCACTTTAAACACCAACTTTGCCTACATCAGCTTCAACAACTGCCAGTACATATATGTCATTCCACATTTTTCCTTTTGGAGGTAAAACTTGAGGTAAAATAGCATGATTTTCTGATTTATTACGAATTTAGGAGAATTTCATAAAAATCCATTTTGAGCATTATTTATCATCCTTTAGTCCACATCTGTACCACTTCCCATTTTTTTTAGCAGCGTATCATCTTTTAGTTTGGGGGAGTGTCGCTTTCATTCATTTCTTTCTTATAACCATGTCATTCATATTCTTTATCATCCTTACTATTCTTATTCATTCTCAACACCTCCCTTATTCCATGTTGCTTTACACCAAGCATAAAATTCAACAGCTGGTAGCAACCACCTCTATTTGTTTTCTAGCATCGCATGAGGGCATGCTAACTCTTCTAAGAGGGGGAGGAATTGCTACGCATGATGGATGCTTTCTACTTTCTTTCTCAAGGCATACAATTTCAGTGCAGAAATTGATTTCCACATATCTTTAAAACTATGAACTCAATTCTTGTGATCTCTGGAAAACACAGACATATTATTAAACTACACATACCTAGATAATTTCAAGATAAATTGGTTCATAAAATTTCAGAAATAATGCATTCTCACCTACAGCCATTTTGTTTATATCTCATGATCCCTGCATCAAAATCATCTAATTTTTGGATCATAAAGACATTCATATATTACAAATCTACTTGCAACATTTCAACAAAATCTGGTTTGTAGTTTTGAGAAAATGGTTAATGAAGTTTGTTGTTACTTATATCATATTTTGCTGCTACTTCATTGTTATGCCTTCATCAAGATTGCTAAAATTGAATATTCATTAATTAAGGAAGCATTCATGTGTTCTATCCATTTCATGAGCTAGGATGAACAAAAAAATTTATTGCGTGGTTAACACATGGGTTTTTGTCTTTGGGTTGCATGAGGACATGCAATATATTCAGTTTTCGTTGCATGAGGACATGAAAAATATTGAGTGTGGGGGTATGTTGGGCCGTTAATATGCCATTATTATTATCACTTTTGAGCGCTTATTTCACCCATTTCTAACATTCTTTATCATGTCATTTATTATAATTTATTATATAATTCCATTTCATAATGATTTATGCTCTCATGAATGAATATTATTTCTTCTCCTTTATTTCTAATAAATTGATGATTATGCATGATTTTATCAATGATAGTTTTAATAAATTGGTTATAACATTATTCACCATTTTTAACCTCCAAGATAATTTCTAGATTGAAGATTTGACCATTAAAAGTGCCAACTCAGAAATTCGCTAGAATAAGAAGTGACAATTGTGCGGTTGAGATTCTGAGCAACTGAAGAAGAATCTGGAAAATCCGGAACATGGGTTTTGTCCAAAACGGAACCAATTAACATTAGAAAATAATAGTTTTCCCCAATTCGACTTGTTTTGAGATAAAAGTAGGGTTCTTTGAGCACGATTTTATCAGATTTGTTGTTGCGGCCGTCCTCCATATCTCAGCTGCAAAGCCAAATTCGCCTTGTTCTTTTTGAAAGATAGATGGAAATAGATTTTCTTGTTGATCAATTGGTTGGAAAAAATCCAATTTTGTAATAGAAATCATGTTGTAGTTATCTCTATTGTAACTTCTCTCTGATCTCTCTCTATTTAAATGAAAACAGAGATCAGAGAGGGTGATGATTTCAGATGGAAAAATGATGGAAAAGTAAGGGAATAATGGTGGAGAATTGAGGATGAATTAGAGATTTAGAATTGAGGACAGAGAGAATGGATAATGGTTGAGATATGGAGCGATTTTTTGTTGTAATCCACTGTAACTCTGCTTTGATATTTTAATATAAATCTGGTTGCCATTCCATCGTTGATCCTGAAGTAACCCAGCAGCATCCGCTGGTGGCTAAGGGCCCAGCCTTTGGTGGAGTACGCTGTTGCTGCTGCTGTATATTATATTTTTTGTTTTATGCGTGACATTTGTTATCAGCTTTATTTGGTAATCTGGTATGTTCTATTATTTTACATCACAGCGTTGTCACATAATCTCATTTTCTGAGACAAAAATATCATATCGATTTTGCAACGCATTGCTATTTCTTTAAGTGCTGATATAAATGGTTTTTAAAGGATAACATTGCTGATCAATTATAGAATATCTGTGTTGTAACATTTGACCATTGGTATTACTGAATTCATCTTGGAAATTATATTTCCTTACGATTGTTGAACTTATAAACGTTGTTGTTCCATTCTAAAAAGACAACCGTATTATTTATAAGACTGATAATTGGCTTACCAGATCAGATTACTATTAAGATGTGTCGTGTGTTGAGCTATTATGCATTTGTATTTGGCTTTCAAGCATTGTTCCATATTCTATCATTAATCAGTGTTGTTCTATTTACCGTGTGCTATTCGATTCATCTTTAAAGATAGGGGATTGCCATTTGATTTTTGTGGAACACGATTGTTGCATTTATTCTTGTAGACTAAGGTGTTGTTGCTTATTGAATTCAGTTGCTGTTACATTTCCTAGCTGCTATTCCATTTCATGTTATTCGCATTATCTTTATTTTGGTGTGAAGAACGATCCGAAACTGTAGTGGGCATTGGCATTTGTTGTCTAGTCCCCAAATTGATGATATGTTCCTTGATTACTTTTGGTTACATTAGTTTCCAAAGGGATGAGTTATTATTACTGGACCCTTGACTGATACATTTCTTATTTTTTCGAATGAATGATTTAGGCTTCAAGGTATTTTGCTGTAAGTAGACTTTCTTTCAATAATTCATTTACTTTTGTATTTTAAGCACTATACTGCAAAACATTACTCTTGATTAAATAGCCGCCTCAGACTGAGTACACTCTTGAAATAAAAAGTCGTCCCTGGGTTGACAATTAATGTGAAGACAATTAGGAGTTAAAAAGACACCTTTTTATCGCTCCACACATGTCAATTAGAATATTGGTTTAATTAGTTTCTTTCGAAGCAATTCCAGAGTGGTGATAGAGATTAGTTTGAATGCTTATTTGATTTGTTTTATGCATCCCAGAAATTAGATTAGTTGAAATCCAGTTTGACCATTTCCTTAGTTTAAGATTGTTTGAATGAGAGTGAATTTTATTGGAATTATGATTTTTCATAAGTTTGGTATCATTTTAAATTAATCTTGATTGATTTAATGTTCTTGTACTTAGATTAAATAAATCTTATTATTTAGATTGATATTTCCATTTAGATTAAAATCATTTGAATAGTGATTTATATTTCTTGGCTTATGACTAATACTGTCATCAAAGAAGAATATTCTAGAGAAAACTCTGAGTCTCAAGAAAGCAGGGAAGAAATAAACAACTCTCAAGACAAGCAAGGAGAAATCCCGCCGCAGCAAATCAACGGTTATGAGGATTCGAATAACTCAGAAAATAAATCTTCATTTAACAGCAAAGCAGATCTCCCAGACCAAACTTCTTCTCCGACTATCTTCAAAAGAACGAACACAATAGATCGCGAAGCTAAGACACCAATGTTCCAAGAACCAGAAGAGATGAAGGAGATGCAAGATAAAGGAAGTTGGAAGACCGTAGAGAAAAAAAAGAAAGCTACAACACCAATCTCGCCAAGAAAGACGAGGAGCCAGACAAGTAAAAATTAAGAAAATTGTAGGTCCGATAGACCAATTTGGTCTCAGTGGACGTTAACCACCACCACCATCATCATCATCATCAGAGTTAATTTCATTTGAATAGTGATTGGTGTTGCTTAAGCATGTTTTTATCAATGGATTAGTTTCAAATATGGAATAGGAATTATGTACTTAATTTTAGATTTCAGACTTCATGATGTTAGCTTAGATTGGACTCTCTGATATTGCATTACCTGCACTTTTGCCTCGAAGCTTACAACTCCTAGATTGATAATTTAATGTTAGAATTATAACACATATAATTTCCCCGACAGATACATACAGGCTACTGAAATGACGGCACACTAGTTGGTTGTGATACATTCCCCTAAGGATTAATCACTTTTTTAATTTCTCTTAGCTTTGTGTTCATTTAAAGGTTATGCTATTGGTAAACTTTGATTGAGCATACTTCATACTATGACCTATTGACAAATATATGTATTTTGGTATGATTGAGATTTTCTTTGCTATAAAATTTGAAATATATCATGTTAGCTACATATTTCGTATAAATTAAAAGGGTCATTGGAAAAATAATTTAGGACTAATTAGTAAAAATCAACAAAAAATTTCCCATGTACTTTTCCTATCTAGATTAAGCTATACTTTATTACTATGTGCAAGTTGTTGTGTTCTTATGTTATTATCATGTGCAAGGTGGTTCCATGTCAAACTAAATTACATGGATTCTTAATGAAATTTATAGTGTACATTAAGATACTTATTAAGATGTTTCTTGAATTAAGGAACTCATTGAAGTACAATCTTCGATTTGTTAGCCAATTGTGGATGGTTGGATCAGATTTCATTGGCACTTTAGATATTGGATTCAAGAATTTGCATTCAATTTTTATTGGTAGTGTTGCTTCACAACTTCCCTTGTTTTCCATATAACTAAGTTATTAGTCATAATGTTTAATTAAAAATCCTTCCAATTTTACCTATTCATAATTAAATCATAATCCAAAAAAATCTGTGTGCTTTTAGTATTGTTAATATAAACCTTACTTGTAAAACAAATAACTATGGTGTTGTTTTACTTTTACGTTTTATATAATTATATAGGTAAATTATGAATCATAATTGTAGTTTTGTTTTAATCAACCTTAAGTGACTCAGACTGCAACATTAATTGTCAACCCAGGGTAGGTCTTGTTGTTTCAATGGAGTTCACACTGTCTGTGACGATACACTCCAGCCAAGCAGAGGAAAATGCAGAAAACTGTAAAAGATGTCACTGATCTAAATTGTTGAATTAAACCATGCGTGTAGATATAAAAGCACTCTACACAATTATATCACAACTTGCAACTATTAAATTAAGGGCGCTCCTCACAAGAACTAATATCTACTCCATCTGGTTACTACCACTATGTTGATTAACTCAGTGTAACAACATAAGATAAATAGAAAGAACATTGAATGTAATCCACGATTTGTACAACAACAAGGAGAAACAATAAATCAATGAACTAAACTAGAATGTAAACTACCTATATCACTGCAATCCCTGCCAAAGAGGAGGGCCCTTCCTCCTCAGCAGGGCATAGGAAGAAAACAAAACTGATTAATGAATCAGTTGGAAAGAAGTAATAGCATCACCATGCTAATTGATATTAAAATAAATTTAGAATTACAAAAACAGAGTAACAATACTCTTGTATATCTCGTCTCTTGATACATAAAAAATCGAGTCTTTTATCTCTATTACAACCCGAAAATGAGAAATAGATCAGTCATGAGAATCTCCCAATTCTCATGATGATAAAAAATAAAGAAGTTACAACCTATTTCTAAATAAATATACATTAGTTGCAACCACTGGAGTCTTGTTGCTTCAAAAATAAACAATCCCTACTGCAGATAGCTATTATGTGGAATAATACCCACATTTCCAGCTTCAGTGCAACAACATTGAGTGAATGGTGGTTCGGGATGACGTGGCATAACTAACAACACCATTGTTGGTGTGAAAACAGATCAATGCGAGGTGTAACAACATCTAATGTGTAACAACAATCTGTAACAACATCAATCTGTAACAGCACCAACTTGTAACAACACCTAGTGTGTAGCAGCAACCTGTAATAACACTCGAGGTGTAACAACGAACCATTCTACCCTTTCCCATAGTTAATCCTTGCTGCTTGTCTACTTCATGCCTTCGTTCTCGTGAACCAACACCTAAAAAGATGAACTTCCCAAAGTACTTCTTCAATGCTCTCCCAGTTAGCCACCAAAAGGAATAAAGCCTCGTATTATTTGGTAAAATATAGAAAAGTAACATGAGAATAAAATGGATTAAAAAGGTAAGAAAATAGGGAGTTTGGTCATATAAGGGCACAGGCTTGGAGGAAAGAAAGGTCAAAATAGGGGAAAGAATGTGCAGAAAATAGGTAAGAAACCACACCCAACATCTCCCCCCGACTGAAGCAACTGGATGTCCTCATGCAGAATCTCATTTCCTTCTACTGTGCCCCCAGTGGAAATCTGTGAAATTGTAGGCACCAATATTATCATCGCCTGGAGCTCTAAATCCTTGATCGGACATTAACTCACGTGGTGAAGCTTCCTCTTCATAATCACATAACCGATAATCAAGTTGATACTCCTCCAATGGCAACCATATCAAAGGGAATTTGAACTTGACACCAATCCAGAATGCCCCCAGTGTTAGCAAAATCTAAGCATATTCCGGCACCCGTGTAACAGCAGCCACAAAGTTCTTGTACCCAAAGGGGTTTCCTTCCTAGAACTCTGCACTACAGGCCTTAGTGTGCTTGAGGAATCCGACTAGCACTTGTCTCTTCATATTTGAAAACAAGTTGATGCAGATCCTCACGATTCTTCTTCTATAAATGGCCGATTGATCTCTAATTTTTGGATTGCTCAAGAACTACCTAAACTCTCGCCGGAGTTCGTAAGCCATTCCTTGTTCAGCCCTAACCCACAATGTTGTCTTTTCCTCATTGGCCTCTGAGGTTTTCTTGGCCAATTGCCACTCAATCTAATTCCTCATAAATGAGAGGAATGCCTGCAACTGCAAGTCTCCCATGAAAGAAAGGACACTTTCCACCATCCTTGTGCTCACATGTTCACACATCATATTGTGCAAGAACATCTCGCACAACAAATTTTGACAATCAAAATCACCGGAATGAAAATTTTCCAAAAAGGTGCGGGTTAAAGAACCCATATAGGACATGTTCTCATAAACTTCCCTTAAATAAAATAAGTAGTAATGTTCCCATAGGAACACAGGGTATGACGGGGATGGACACCTACATGCTAGCAAGTTTAGAGCAAGGTCACGAAGTTTGGTCTTATCAAACATAAGGTCGGAGACATCCCGATGCAGCTGATACAGTTGTTCGTCCATTTTCTTCATAATTTCTTTATGCCTTCGTGCCCTCTCTTCTATTTCCCATTCTTATTTTAACCATTTTTTCTCTCAAGGAATCCATCATTATTTTATGCGTTTGAGTGGAATCACTCCCTCCTGTAGAGAGACCGCTAGCTGCTTCCACTTTTGTAGCTCTACCAATAACATGAATTTCTCAGAACACCATCCTTCATCAGGACCCTGCATTCTTCTGCATGGACTATCAATTGAGGGTGTAGCAGCTTCCTAAGGGTGAAACTTTCCCACCTCGGTTGCTTATTCTTGTGTAACAACAACTTCATCAGTGGGTTTTATCATAGTTTCTTTACCTTCCTGGTCAGCTTCCATTTTCGCTGTTGGTTTTTGTGTGGCAGCAATGATATTTGTAGGCTTTTGTTCATCAATTTCCTCCAGACCAGCTT
The DNA here is from genome assembly GCA_031772625.1 of Pinus tabuliformis. Taxonomy (NCBI): domain Eukaryota; kingdom Viridiplantae; phylum Streptophyta; class Pinopsida; order Pinales; family Pinaceae; genus Pinus; species Pinus tabuliformis. The sequence goes on from CM062820.1 coordinate 102,242,074, forward strand.
CAGTCTCTGCTGCTGGTTCTTGTGTAACAACAACATTGATCGTCGCCTCATGGAAATTATCTTTCTCTTCCTCCTCTTGGATGATTTCCTCCAACGTTGCTGGATCTGATGAAACAACAATGTCAACCAAGGGTTCTTGTGTATCCATTGCTTGATTACTCTCTGTGGATTGTGTTGTCTCGGTTGCTGGTTCTTGTGTAGCAGTAATGTCCTCGACAGGCTATGGTGTAACAACTTCCTAGATTTTAATTTGAGTCCCCCTCGAGGTGGTGTCTATTGCACATAATTTGAATCCTGCTTCTACCAACATCTCAGCAGAGTGTAGAGTCTGAAGATTGTCCTACCATGACATCTTTTTGCCTAAAGATCCTCTATTTTTCATACATATTTACCACTTAGATAAAGACATATATACCAGGTTTTGATGAAGGTATGCATTAGTATTTTTTCTTGTTCATATTGACCTATATACCCTATTGTTTTAATTAAAGTTATAATTGGCTACCGAGTCAGTCTGTTTCCGCAACTAGTCTAGGATTCCGTAGCTGTCTTCATTGTTTGCGAGGTTCTAGAGTTCCAGGTCAGCAGTGAAAGGTGTAGATGGATAGAGGATGACTCCCTCATGGATACCTTCCTAGTCACTTGAAACTGTTTGCTAAAAGATGCACAGGAGATTGCGGTCAAACTTCAAGTCAACCACCAGATTAACGCAGAACAGAACCCTTGATTAGCTGAAACGTTATCGTTTTGCTTTCGGAATAGAAAAATTATGGTTTAACGAGGTATGTATAGATAGGATTAAGAGATATTAGGCTTAAAATTATCATACATTTATGCCAAGAGACCTGCTATAAAGCTAATGGCCACATTGTTATTTGGGTGCACGTCGAATGATATGTTTATGAACAGTTTGTGAATTTTGTGTGAATAGAATTGGTTTTTGCATGCAAGCGTTGTGTTGATTTGAAGCTATGAACTACTATGTGGAGGATCCCTACAAAAAGTGGCAAGTTTTAATCAAATACAATATGATTTCCTTTAATTATTCAATTGCTCTGTTTTGTGTGACAATGTTGCATAATGATCTTGCTAGCAAATTATTATCTGCATAAGAATTTTAATTTTCTTTATACCTAGTTTAGACTGTTATCTAATTTTATTTATACCTGGTATTGCACAGTTATTTCCTTTGCTTATTATCCAATGTAATTTAAGTGTGTCAATTAATAATATAGATGTTGCTTGGGTTACTTTGTTTGAGCATAAATTGAACAAGCGAGAGGACCTCTCCTAAAACAATTGAGTTCAACGATATTCCTTCATAGCTAATAAGATAGGTGTATTTTTGCACTTATAGAATTAGGAGCTGCAGCATAGAGATTTAAGGTTAAAAATCCCAAACAATCTAACATAAGAAAAATCACTCTCACATCATCTACAAACTAATTGAATAGAGATTAATTCCTAGGAAACTTAATCAACATCCCTAAGAATTAGAACACTAATACAATTGACAAACACCGCCCCCATCTTGAGTTTAGATCTTAATAAATAGATAACGACCTAATGAATAACTTCTAAGCACATATTGTGCACCTGTACTTCATTAGTCTATGCACCCCGGTTGACAATTTATGATTACCAATTTGAGGACATTGAATTGACAAAACATTTTGGCGCAGTTGCTGGGGAAGTACAATTAGAAGTAAAAAAAAAAAAAACCATCATTAATTTAAAATATTACATGCGTAGGGATAGACACTCTAGGGGTAGATTTGTAGGACAAGTAAGAAGTTTAATTCCCACAAATCCACTCACTCCACCACGATTTCAAGATTCCACACCACCTACTCAAACCCGAATTCCATTTAGAGGTCGACAAAGACTTCCTAAAGTATCAAGATCAGAAATTCAATCCAGAACTTCACCTACTTCTTCTACTAAAGCTGTAATTGAAGAAAATCCTACATCCCCAACCACAGGAGTAGTCTTTCTATCCCCCACTAGCGAACAAATTGTGGGAGAAGAATTAGAAATTCCTAGTGAAGAAGAGGAATTGGAAACTTATTCTGAACAACCATTGATAGAGGAACCAGAAAGATTAGAAGAACACTATCTTAGCTTTGAAGAATCTATCATGGTTGAAGAAGGGGAAGGAGAAGTACACAATGTCCATGGCAAAGAAGATAGGATTGGAGGTAGAGGAAGAGGAAGAGGTAGAGGTAGAGGAGGGGGTAGAGGTAGAGGAAATCAAGATCCTTCAGGATTCCCTATTCTTGATGAAGATACAACCCTCACGATGAAAAATGTATCACCCTCAATTCTTCCTAATTTCCATGGTAAAAGAAATGAAAATTCGGAGACATTTTTGTTCGAATTTGATGTATTATGAAGATCATATGACTATCTAGATGATGCTCAAAAGTTGAAATTGTTCCCTGCCACATCAAACGACTCAGCATTAAAATGGTTCATGAGTCTAGGAGTGCATTCCATAACAACATGGGCACAGATGAAAGAGGCTTTCTTAGGAAACTATAGAGATTATTGTATGCCTAATAACCTTAATGATGAAGTCTTCAAAATGACACAAAAAGAATATGAGAATCTTGAAGACTTGGTAGAAAGGTTTGTTTATAATGTTAAAAGAGCAAAAATGGATAATTTGGATGAAGAAACCTTAAAAGCTATTTTACTTAGAGCTATTAAAGATGAATGGATTGATCTCCTTAACCTAACTGGAAGAGGAGATATTTCCCAACTACCATTTGCAGATATTTGTGATTTATGTGTAGATATCTCAAGGGGCAAAGCAAGAGTTAGAAAGAGTCCTAGGGACCCTCTCTTATCAATAATAAATAAGTTTGCAGCTAGGACACTTAGTAGGTCAGAAATAGGAAATATGCTTGACACCTTTAGAAAATATATTTTAGGGAGCCTAAGTGAACAAATAGACACCCTTAAAATACAAAACAAGCAAAATTCCGAAAATGCTGCATTATCCATCCTTTGTCCCAAATGTCGGAAGAAAAATACTCTGAGAGAGTGTCCCTTAGACTCAAAATCCAGAGAAACCTATGTCATATGTGCAAATAATCATGATACAAAGGAATGTCCATCCTTACTAGGTCTTAAGGCTGTATTCAATGGGGAAGGAATCTCAGAACTAGTAGACCCTCTCTACTTTATAACCAAAAGACCATGGAAAAACCCCCAACCAAATCAATCACAAGGATTTAGACCACAACAATTTTCCCAGTCTTTGCAACGCAATTGGAATTCAGCTTGGCGGCCTTGGGCTCTGCCATAATCACAACCTTGGAATCAAGGATGGAAAAATCCTTATGGAGCCTATGCTCAATATCAATAATGATCGCCATCCTACCTTCCACCACAATTCTTAAACCCATCCAATCAAATTCCTCAAGCTAATCAATTGCTACAAGTCCTAGTACGGAATCAAAACCCATAGCTTTCCCTACCATTTCCACAAAAATCAAATCAATTACCTACTCAACCACTTCCAAATCCTAATAATAAGATATCACAACAACCAGTATACAACATGGAGGGTAAGAATCCTCAAACTTATGTCATAACCCCACTATACCTAATCAATGTCCAATTAAGGTCTGGAAGAGTATTACCAAAAAACCCTCTTGTTTTCATTACAACAACAAAATATGATCTTCAAAAACATAAGAATCAATTAGAAGAAGGGGAGACTTCTCTCCCTCAAAAAGAAACTAAACAAACAGAAGAAATTCCAATATATGCTCCTATCATAGAACAACCTTCAATATCAGTTAAACCACCTTTCCTAGAAAGGTTGAAAAGTTGATGAAGGAGTAGAGAAACAAATTATCTTTCCTAATTACAATATGATGGATGAATTGAGAAATTCTTGTATTAAGATTCCTTTATTGCAAGCCATAAAAGAAATACCAAATTTTGAAAAAACAATTAAGGAATGAAGTACAGTACGATCATGGAGAAGAAGTAAAGATATAAAATGAATTCAATTAGTCAGAAAAATTGCAGACATTATGATGGGGAAGACAACAATTCAAAAATATTTAGACTCGGGAAGCCCCATTGTAAAAATTCACATCAATGGAACTGAAATACCAAACAAACTGATTGACCTAGGAGCAATGATAAACATAATGAGCAAACAAGTTATGTACACACTTAGGCTTCCTAACCTTCAATACACACCAACCTTATTGCAATTAGAAAGTAGATCTGTTATTAAACCAGATGGTGTGTTAGAAGATGTTTGTGTATCTTTATATTCTTGGAAATATCCTGTTGATTTCATGGAGTTTTTACAACAATGTCATTTCCATCCGTGGCCCGTAGCTTTGCCCTTATCCCATCCTGTAACTGATACAGCATTTCTTAGGGAAGGCCAGTGAGATTAAGGCCAAGGCCTTCCATCATGCTAATCGACAACTGATCCATCACATTGGACAATTCGAGAGCTTCCTCTGGCAACATTGTTGTGTTTGCCATTCTTGCACACAACATCTGCTCAGTTTTTGTAGTTCCTGTTGCGACGTGTGTTGACAGGGTACCTTCCTCATGGGGTCGCACTTGTCACTCTTGTGGTTGTGCCCTGAGGGCCCCCAACATGGTCTGATGCTCCTGCATGAACTCCTGAAGTGCCTCACTTGTGACATCACGAACCATCTTTTCGTTGTCATGGAGATCACATTTGGTTAAGGTGATCGGGTCAATGGCCAACTTCAAGGCCTTCACCTTCTTCCTTGGGCTTGATCTCTCTGCGATGCATGGGCACTTAAACTGTGTGGATGTTGCCCCTGGGTCCATGCTCCCTTCTTCCATTTCTATTTCCTCTGCCTCCTTCCCTGAGGATGTTGCTTGACCCTCGTCTGCCTGTGTTGTTGCCGCCTCTATTGCCTGCGCTGCTACTACTACTTTTGCAGCCTTCTTCTACTCCGTGGCTTTCTCCGCCGCTTCTCGCGCTGCCCCTACCTTAGCTGCTACTTTTTCCTTTCACCTTGTCTCTACCAATTGGGTGCCACACAGCTTGACATCATCCTTTTTCTTCTATGCTGCTAACTTCTCTAGTTCTGCCAGATCTAGGGCGTGCCATTGGGGAGGCCATGTCTCCAAGACAATAAAAATCATGGCATCAGTGGCTACAAACCGTAGCTTCATCCATTTCTTTGCCAAATCCTTTCATCTTTGAAGTCTGCAAAACTCTACAGACTATTGTACACCGTAGGTGAAAGGCGCAACCTCTGATTGATCCACATCCCGATGCTTGCCTCCATGAGAACCTAGAAAATTTTGGTGTCGCAAATCCATTTCGCATCCTTGGTGGCCAAGAGCGAACCATACTTCGCGGCCTCTGGTAACTCTCTGTCAATGTTGGGGAATTGACTATCCTCTGATAGCTCTCCCACTACTAGCAATATGGATAATACCAACCATGTGTAGTGGAATGTTTTGCCCTGCTCCTCGGCTTCGTGACAGTTTGTCAAAAACTCCTCGCAAAGGAATTCAGACTAGTTGAACTGCACCCCCTCTGCGCACTGCTCGGCCAGCACAACCACTGGCCATCACAACCACTGGTGCTAGTACCTCCTCGGCATGACACTTCCTCATAAATTTTCCTCCGAAGAGTTGGGCTGCTATGTGCACCCCTTTGTCCTTGATGCTAGAGATTGCGTAGCCCCTCCTCTTCTTCTCCAGCTTATATTTTGCCTTCATGGTTTCTGCAAGAGCCAAATCACTACCTTTTCTGGCGATAATCACGAGATCCTTTCCTTTATAGGGAAGCCAAGGTCTGCCGTGATGGGAATAGGGTCCTCCATCCATAGATACCCATCATGCACCAGGTAGAGTAGCTGCCTGATGACGAAAATGGTGATGGGCACGTGGTGGAAATGTGGGAGCCACAATAAGTGCAGCAACCCAACCTTTTCCACACCGCGCAGCCACTTCCGTAGCTCTAATTTTATCACCTCCCCCTCTATATTCTGCTCCATTAGGTTCTCGGTCTCTAGGTGCAGGAACTTCTCGCTATCAGCGAGGTCCTAGTCTTCAAATTTATTGGTTGGCACACGGCCTAGGTGTGTGCCCTCTTACAATGCCATCGGGGAGGAGTGGGGTCTGGAGTGAACTCTTCATTTTGTCCAGGTCCTTCGGCACTTTGGTTTTCCCTTCCGCGAAGGGACATACACGGGAGGTTTTGTTGAAGAACGGTTGGATATCCTCCTCCATGTCTTATTCTTCTTCTGTTGTGGTGATCAGGGCCTTCAAGTCTTCTTCTTCCTCATCCATTTCTATTGTGACTACTTTTCCCTTCTTTGTCATGGATAGTTTGCTGTGCCACGGATTCCTTAGGGACATGTGTAGTGGACCCATTACCTGTTTATTTTTCTTAGGCCTTGGTGTTCGTGGTGATTTAGGGATTTTTTTCACCACCCCGGTGCCTTCTAGAGCATCCTCCACCATTTGGGTCTACATGGCCTCGCTATCAATTACTTCTTCAATTCCCAACCCATCCTTAGTGTTCGTCATCATAGCTAGGCTGTATTCTGTCACTTGTGAACTTAGGGGCTCAGTTATTGCTCGGATCTCAATGCTCAATGCTCTGCTCAAGCGCTCAATTCTCGAATGACCAAGTGTTGTTCGTTGGCCAGCCCTTTGATTTTTATAGCGCCTTTCGAATTCAAATTTGACTGTTACGCCCTATTTCAAGCCATTAATGCTTTCTTGGCAGCAGATTTTCCCAAATCTTGCCCATAACTCGCTTCTTGAATGATCGCCATCTGCTCCATTGGGCCTCAAATCAAACATCCCATCATTAATAGTGACACCAACAGTCACTTCCCAGCCAACCCGCATGGCAGCACAACCCTCCATGCGCGGTCACGAACTTTGTGACGTTGTGATTCTGTGCAGCATCTCCAATATCACATAGCTCCAAGGCAGAATATTTTATAGTCTCGCACTCCCTTCCAGCTGCCTGTAGCATTAAGAATGTTCTTCCTATGGCTGGTCAGGTGGTCGCACCACCCATGCGGGGCGCCATCATGCCTGCCAACATGGTTTGCAGAGAATCCCCATCTTCCATTGTGGTGATCAGAATCATGCATTCTACTATTTACGATGTGCTACCCTAGTCACTACGTTTGGCGATATGCAGTCCAAGCCAAGGCAGCAGACTAAGCAATTCACGACGACAATTTTCCAATTTGTCAGTATGATCGTATGCACCTTGCCTTTCCATCCTCAGTTTTTCGACGAGAAATGATTCCTTGAATTCGTTTTCTAGCTTCTTAACCTCTGCGTTCACTAAAGCACTTTTCTTCCTTAGCCATACCTGGTCTTTTTCAAGTTCACGAAGTCTAAAGTTTCCCCGTCGGATTTCTTCCTGAAGTCTTATATATCTGTTTCATGTACCTGTGTGATTTCTTCATTCCGGTCTACGCGAACTGTCGTATCTATGGGTGCTTTTACGTGCGGACTTGGCTTCGCATGACCCACAGGGATTATAGCCCCTACTTCATACATCGACTTCAGAAGCGCTTGTGCAGTCTGATTTTTGTACATGGTCCTATAAGCCCATACAACCACTAGTACATGCAGGTCCACGTCAGTGTGTCTCAAATGGTGGACCCTGTTCAGCACTTCACACACCTTCTCAAAGGCTTCCCCGTGTATGATTTTTGGCACACTAGGTTTTATTATACTTCACCATTCACGCACTTGTCTAGCCTGCTTCTGCTTGTTGTTCCTATTTCCTATCATGAGAGCAGTGTGCGTTCGTGCAGGCTACGTACCATATGTCTGTACCCATCCAGAAAGGTGTGCACACAGGCTGTTTCGTTCATCATGCTCGGCTTCCATCCTCATCTAAGGCTTCCCAAATCGTAAGCACATCCTCTTTCTGCACTTTTTCCAGTCCCTGAAACTCTGCTAGTGCGTACCCAACCACCTTGCAGGTGTAGAGCGCAGTTCCCATTTTAGAGCGTCAAAATGTTGTTGTTCTGGCACCTCTCTTTCAAATTTGTTCAGTAATTCATCCACCACTATCAGCTCATCATACTCAATCAAATCCCTTACCTCTGTTTTCACGCACCGCAGTGATCTTACCTTCATGTTGCAATTGAGCATGGTTACCTCATGTAACCAGTTCTTCCTTCATTCTGTTTCCTCATTCGAATCTAATGTGCAGGAGCTTTCACGCTCCCACGAAATCCTGCCATCGGCTGTAGGATTTACCCAATCATGTTCCCGAGAAGTTATCTTGTAGATACAATCTATCTCATCATCGCTCTCACCATCATGCACTGGCTTTGTGTAGCACGATCCTTTCACAGGGTCTAAAGGTACCACTACGCATAGTGACATTTTCTCAAAAATCATTTTGCGCTTCTTTAGATTTATCACTCCGTTCATATCAGTGGCCCAATCTATTCCCAGTAGTGAGGGATAGGGATTGTCGTCATCGACAATCTCTATCACCTCGAAATCTGCAAGCGCGCTCACACACTCGAGGTCTACCGTTATTCCCTGCAATCTCTCCATTGGTAGGATCTTCTGCTGGTTCACCATTCACAGTTGAATAGGCGACAGTTGTAGTGCTGGCCTTCCCGTGTTCCCATGTCTGTTTTTTCATTACATTCATGTCTAAACCTAGATATAGAATCACTTGATCCATTTCATATTCTCCGATTTGCGCTATCAATCTCATTTCCCTTCTCATTCATGATGTATGTTTCCCGAGCTTCCGGACTATGCATGGTTCTCCTAATCCAGCGCACCTAGTCATTAGTTCCTACAATCCTTTCATAGCCTTGCTATCGTGTAACAGCTTCATGCATGTCTCCAGAAAGGTAGTGAGCATTGAAGGATCCATCTGCGGCTCTAGCTGATCCTTACTACCTGAAGTGGAGGCCTCCGCGAATCTCTTTTTAGCCTCCATGAATGTCTCCTTCGCGCGCTCCAAATCAAATTCAAGTTCCTTTGTAGGAGACTTGAGAACCCATGCAATTTCTTCAGGTTGCTTGCCCTTTTCATCTCTTATCGTGATACCACTTCGAAGCATGATGTTTACATTCGAGGCCTCTTCGCGCAGCTCAAGCCTCATCATTTCTAGGTTCTGAGTCGGAGGAGGCTGGAGTATTCCTTTATTGCGCAACCTCTCTATTAGTGTAGGGCAGTCCTCTCTCTCATGATCAAATTGGGTACAATATAAACATGATGCTCTCATCAGATTTGTATGATCACGAGAAAAATTCCTTGGCCCTCTAGAATTGTAACAAATTAGTTGTTCGAGACCCCTTCCTGGTCCCATTCCACCTTGACCTCATCCACACCCCTAAAAGCTAGCGCACGCCATCCCTACTTTTGGATCGAGGGTTCACATTTTGGTCTGCACTCTATAGGTAGGAGTCTGATCCATCATCAACACATAACCGCTGCAGGTGAGCTCGTCATGGCCTACCGACCTGCAAAAATTACAGAACAATTGTTGGGACGTCTTCATATACTTCTGTAATAGGTGACAATTATCTGTGGCATGTTTTCCTTCTATCTGACAAATCGTGCACCATAACGTAGGCCCAGCACTCGGTCCTTCTTATGCATCTGGTCTTAATGGCATTGACCCTCCTCCCGCCAAGTATTTCATGGAGACTGAACAATGGTCCTTGTCATGCCCCTGGCCTTTGCATTTTATGCACCATATCTCCTCATGCGCTTCTGGGTGAGTTGTCTTGTCCTGTTTCAAACTCTGCATTTCCAGACACAAATTTTGCAGTTTCGCATGGATTTGTTGGACTCCTAGGCCAGGATCTTATATTAGGATCTCGTGCAGTCTCATTGCAATCTCTAAAGCTTCGGCCTAGGTGGATAACTTCTACTGTGACAATGCTGTCCTTAAATGTGGCATTATTGACACTACAAATGATGTGCAGTGTTGTCCATCGGTCAAGGTCATGTTGGCTTCACGAATCATACTCTTGAGTCTTTTATCCAAATCCCATGGGGTCTCACCTGGAAGCATCGTGATTTCCTTAAACCTGATAATCGATTATGTCTCCGATATTGGCCTACTAAATTCCCTATTCAACGCGGCCTAGATATCTGCGATCCCTGCATTTGGATGTTCATTAGAATGCTTGATGTACCATGTCAGTACGCAATCCTGCAATGCACTTACCAGCGATGGCTTGCTTATATTGTCATCCACGACCCCTTGTGCTTCCCATATAGCTTTTACCACGAACCACAATATTCCGAATCTTCGTTCCCTTCTCCTCTAAATACCAGAAATTTTATTGCTCTTTCCATATTGAACTGTGGTGGCAATGGAGGTGGTGTGGGCAGAGATGGAGCTGACAATGGTGAAACTGGTGGCGATGTAGGTGGGGGTGATATGCGTGGAATTTTGTGCCTTATTAGACTGATCATGCTTCTCGAAGAAACTTTCGAGAGCTCTTCCTCACTTTCCTACTATCGCAAAATCAAGGGGCTATTTTCTATCTCTATGCTACCTTCATTTCTATAGATCCTCCCACTTCACGTAGCCCCAAACATCAATTTATTCGCATAACCCACTTTTCACACAATAGCATTTTAATCCAAGTGTTCAATGATTTAATGTACTTACCTTGTGGTCCTTTGAGTAAGTGTCGTTCCTCCTCGCTATAGCTGATGGTTGTGTCCACCACGAACTTGGTGATAAACCCTCCTATAATTCGATCAAGCCAATGGTCCAAAGCACGTGCGATCTTATCTTCTGATGCATCTAGTCTTCACACCAATTTTGGAGTCCACACAATCAGTTTCTTGAGCCTACACCTTCCCTGACGATCTGCTAGCTTCGCGATCTACTCATAAAACTTAGAGGGGAAGGATGCAAAGAAAATTTCGTGGATTTCCGTATATAAGTAGCATTCTAACCACTGTTCCTTTGATACTCATAGATTCCTATTTTCCTACGTCGTGAACTCATGAATCTTTCTATCCAACCACCCTTCAATTTCTTTCTTTGTTGGATTCCAATGACATGACATCAGACATCCCTGATGCAAATCCCAATCCCGACAACCGAACTATTTGTTGGCTTGTTGGTGCCTGACCTAGGTTCATAGGTGATTTAGCCAAACAAATCCCGGTACTACTGGCCCTTTCGGCAACATTCCGCGGAGTGCGGACTGAGGTCTCACCTGAAGTAGTATGGGACGGTGCTAGAAGCATGTTTCCACACCCTGTATATGTCTGATGGTTTCAAGTGGTCCACGGTTCGACCCTACGAGCACGTTCCTATGCGCACTTACCCATACCTCGCAGCCTGAGATGTTGTCTTCGCGCGACCCTATTTGGCGGCCGAACAGTGTTATTACCCATGTCCTTACTAGTAACCCGATATTAGTTGATTAGCTTAGCTTACTTTCATGTGTAAAGTATATTTAGCAATATAAATCATTCATACAAGTGCACGTAGTAAATAAACAGTATAATTGCAAATGATATCAACCATATAATGACTCAGAATAGATGCATAGAATTGGTAAAAAAACCTTTCTTTATTAATCTCTTCTCTGGTTGTAGACTCAACTCTACCCTACGCACTTAGCTGCAGGGGTCCGTGCACTCAGCTGCGGACTCTTCTAGGCCTCTACGCACTCAGCTGCAAAGTCTCTTCCTACTAATATGACCCAAGACACACTTATACTCTTCTTCTGTGCTTCGCTATCTCATTATATCCATTAGATTCTATCCTCCCTTAACAATTCAATGCCTCGCTCTATTTATACAATCCCATGGTCTGCATACCATGGGTAGGCCAACACTACCTTCAAAACTTAGGGCAGATAACCCTATGAATCTAACATACATTTCGCGCTCCACACCTACAATTCACAAAGTTTTTACAGCAACGTCAACTCAAAAATTGGGCTTTGAGCCCCAAAATATGTCATGGGGGGATTCCATGCCCAACATTGTCAATGGAAAAATTTGGGAATTCCTCGATAGAAATATTTCCAGGAAAAACCTTAAATGTCAATAAAAATTTGGAAGACATGAAAAAGAAACAATTGATAGAAATTTTATAGAAACATTCTTCTGATTTTGCATGGGAATACACTAACAAGAGAGGGATTGATCCTAAAACTTGCATAAATCATATCTACATTGAACAAAATGCAAGACTAGTTACACAACATCAGCGAAGGATGAACCCAAATCTAAAAGAAATTGTTAAGAAAGAATTGCAGAAATTATTAAATGTAAATTTCATCTATCCAATATTTGACAGCTAGTGGGTTTCACCCCTAGTAATTGTCCATAAAAAGAATGGAAAATGGAGAGCATGCATCAATTACAGGGAGTTGAATAAAGCAACATTAAAAGACCACTTTGCATTACCTTTCATAAACTAGGTCTTAGATACTTTAGCTGGAAAAAATTATTTTTCCTTGTTGGATGGGTTCAGTGGATACAACCAGATTCAAGTGGCCCCTGAAGACCAGGATAAAACCACATTCACTTGTCCATGGGGAACCTATGCTTACCGTCTACTTCCCTTTGGGTTATGTAATGCTCTAGCAACATTCCAAAGGGCAGTGCTTGGCATTTTCTCTAAACTTATCCATGATTGTGTGGAAGTGTACATGGATGATTTCAATCAAGCACTAGAAAACCTGGAGAAAGTCTTAATAAGATGTCAAGAAACAAACCTCTCATTAAGCCATGAAAAATGTTTCATGATGTTAATGAGGGAATTTTTTTAGGTCATCATATTTCTGGAGATGGAATAAAGGTAGAATCATCTAAGGTGGAAATCATTCCCAAGTTAGCAGTGCCAAGTTGTCAAAAGGATGTTAGAAGTTTTCTCGGTTTTACCCGATACTATAGAAGATTTATATAAAACTTCATAAAAATTGCATCCCCACTCTTTAAATTACTTACCAAAGACTGTGAATTCAGTTGGGATTCTGAATGTGAAGTTGCCTTTGAAACATTGAAAGAGATAATTTTTGAAGCACCCATCTTAAAAGGAACTAACTGGAAATTGGCTTTCCATACCTCAACATATGCTTGAGATTCAGCCTTAGGAGCTATTTTAGGACAAAAATATATCACTCCTTATGCTATTTATTATACTAGTAAAAACTTAACCCCTGCAAAGTTAAATTATACTGTAACCGAAAAGGAGTTCTTAGCTGTAATTCATGCCATTAATATATTCAAAAATTATATAACTGGCTATGAAACCTTTGTCCACACAGACCATTCTTCCATTAGATACCTAAGGAATAAATGTTGGAAATAATACTGAGAGGGCGGGGGGGGTGAATCAGTATTATCAGATCAATAAAACTTTTTCATTTAAATACTTAGATACATATACACTACTTCATTCAAAGGAACCTGCGTGTATACGCAACTGTGTCTAAAACAACTAGCGTATATCCAAAATACTTATGATTCAATTAATCCATTAAATGTTGATCTTTAGTTAGTGCATCAGAACTTCATTAACCATATGAACAGTAAGCAGGTGCAGTAAAACAGAACAGATCATCAAACACAAGAAGCACACATGAACACCATGATATAAGGTGGAAACCCAATGTGGGTGAAAACCACCTGCTGCAAGTCGTCTCTATCTTCTTTCAATAAGATACTTCATTTTACAATATTTTGTACTGGTGTAGTCCTTTACCAGTACGCAGGCTTCTACCTGCAGAGGGCTATAACCCTATCTTGTTTTCAGACTCTCCTGGATGGGAGCTACAACCCCCTTAGCTCTTGTACTAGCTGATCCATTTACTAGTACGTAGGTGCCTACCTACTGAATGCTCCAATCTTCACTTGTTCTCCAGCTGCTACCAGAAGGGAGCTACTACCCCCTTTGCTCTTGTACTAGTTGATGTACTAGTACGTAGGTGCTGGCCTACAATCTCCTTTCACCCTCCAGGGACCACATTTCATACATTTTCAGACTAGATACTCCTGAAGCACAAGACAATAATTTGAAGGCCACGTTTCATCAAATTTTCATACTGGACCCATAAATATCATTGAAGCACAAAACAATCAATACTAGCATCATCAATCTCTGAATCACTGAAACGCTGAAACCCTGTCAACAACATAGTCACCAGAACATAGAGTAGACAACAAAACTCTCCAAAAACAATCAGAACCAACTCTACCATCAAAATCATGCATCAGAGTGCATACGCTACTTGGAAGTGCTGAACTAGTGTTTATATGAAACTTCACTAAGGTGAACCATCGTATATGTCGTTAATTACATATTCATAACTTCACTGCACTTCCTGACTTCAGTCATACCCAGATCATTGCATATACAAGAATAATAAATGTGTTAGCACCTAGATCTAGTCCATCAGATCACATAAATATGAGTCATTATGATCCTGATCCAATATTAGTTCTCATCCATCAATACTGAAGCTAAACTCAATCAACCAAACAAGATATGCAGAATACTGACACCATTAAACTGTCATCAGAACTCATCAACAACTAGAACCACTTGTAGCTTCAAACATCATAGCTCAAATGGTATACACTACTACGGTGAACCAAACCTACGTACATACGCGCTTTCACCAAATCCAACCCGCGTACAGATCTATAAATATTCAATCATGACTTGCGGTGATTTCAAACTTAAGTTATACCCAGTTTAGATCATTACATGTGTCAGTATACAGATCTAGAATAAACATAGTCAAACATATAGAGGTAGTTCATTTCAAACCATTTGATCCCGATCTACCCTTAGATCTTGTTCTCCATCAACCGATGAGATTCCTCCATAGCTCAGTTCAAGAAATGCATCATCAACCCATAACCTGCATGCTGGATCTCATACTTCATCAGATATTCAAGACATTTCAATCCACTTGCCTAATGATCTTCTTCTCCTTTTATAGTCTTAGGTCTTGCTCAATACCATGGTCCAAAACCATAACAGATCAATACCATGGACCCAATACTTGGGATCAACACAACTGACGAGATACTATGGTTCAAAACCATAGGTTCAAATACCAAGGACTAACTACCACGGACCAAAAGTAAGTTCTCCAACATATACGTGCTTTTACTTGCATGAAAGTGCGTGTATACGCATACGCGCATTTGTAACGTCTAACCCGCGTGTATACGTGGCTTGGTTAAGATGAACCTGCGTATATATATATATATATTTTTTCTTCATCCTTGCTGTTGACTTGTTGTACTTATAGTCTGATCATCAAATCCTTGCTGTTGACTTGCTGTACTATGATCTGTCATCTGTGTGATAATGCCAACAATCTTCCCCTTTGGACATAATGGCAAAGCTAACTTGTCACACTTAGAACTATCATCTGATTCCTTTGAGCTGTCTTGCATCCCATGCATTCAGACACATCTGATATCTCTTCTGAAGATTCAAGTACTTATAAATAAGTGGGATGTTCTTCTATCAGTGGGTTGCCATTAAGTACAACACATGCATCATAATTCCAACAATCTCCCCCTTTGGACTTGATGGCAACAACAACAAATCACTCTCCCCCTTTGACATCAAGGGCAAAGGGCGGACCAAGATATTCTCTTTCCTTAATAAACATTCCGTTGTCCATACTCCCCCTGAGTACCTGCTAAAATCTCTGAATGTGCTCCCCCTTTGTATATGCCAAGGTGTATCAATCTGACCGTGATCCCTCTAAGTACATGCTGAAGTCTCTGCTTTGCTGGAGAGTGCTGCTCATGCTCCCCCTGACTGTAAGCAAGGTCTGCAAAAATATGTTCTATAAGAAGAACATGATTCTTATCATAAATGACCTTCCTATCACCAAATACTCATACATACATCCATTTCCCAATCAAGTGGGAGTATACCCGAATTGACTCATCCACCCAGCCAAGTGGGGATACATCAAAAGTTTAGACATAATAAGGCAAGAATATTACATCATCCATCCCAGGCATAGTGGGGAAACCAGCATAGGTCGTTACATGACCTTGATAATAATAAAAGAAATACATGACATAGAGACCAAATATCAAGAGTAAGACTTATGAAAGTCACCAATAACTAATATCAGCAGCATCTGTAGATAAGCAACCATGATCTCCTTCTTTTCTCCTTCTGCACCTGATCTATCTGAAACCAAAAACAGCTTGTGTACACGAACCAAGAGCTTCTAAGGTAATGCCAACAATTCATTATTAGAAGTTTATTTGCTCCCCTTGAAGCTGTTCTAGATGGTCTCTATCAGACCCATATCAGACTCTTCTTACCTTGAGTCTGGCCCACTGATTTTATTCAAACGAACATATATGCGACTGTATCCATAGAAGCTTGCGTATATACGCGGATACTCTTTATGAAACTCGCGTATAGACAATTCCATATCAGCAACCTGTAAATGTCCTATGTCAGGGTATGTATGTAGATAGATATCAACTCATCATCATAAAATCATTCACATTATATCATATGTGTAAAACACCATAGCCATCTTATCAATAAGATCATCCATGTATCATCACATGGGAATATCTGCATCAATCAACATATGTAAGTATCAACCTATCAACATATAGGTAAGAGCTCATCATCATCATGTCTCCAACAATGCAACTTTGAGTAATCATTCATGTATCTAGCGCTATGTATCTTGGGCTCAACATCTTTTGTCAAGGCTTCTTTATATCGTCAACTTCAACGCATGAGCACCAAGAACTATAGGAATCCTGCATCATAGCTCTATTTTATGATCTTTATGCATATGACGACAGCAACATATGAGTGACTCATCGTCAAGTAATGAAGTCATGTATTCAAGCTTTATACTTCTCCTTATCCTTATGAAGGTCACCATGTATGCATCATCTAAGAATCAATCCACAAATATGATCTGAACATCAACTATGCAACCCCAAGAATCATATGAGATTTTATCATAGCAAGATATATCATTTAGCCATATAAGCATCATCACCAAGGACTATTAACCATAATGCCAAAAATGCATTATTAAAGTCATATGCTCCGCCTCAACAAGTATCAAGACATTTCCACACATCCTCAGCAGACTGTAACTATTAACCAACAAAGAAAATAATTGACTGAAACATAACAAATCCTTTTCCTGAACCTGTCCCTACTATATTTCTTTAGACCAGCATATACGCGACTATGGAGTATCCAACTCGCGTATATACGTGCCTTCCCTTTAAGAAACTAGCATATGAGATTCAGGACACTGAAGTTTTACATTTTCAGTTCCCTATGATTCTGTTATGTCTGTATGTTGTGTTGTGCCGCATCTTTCTGACGGTACTTCCTTTTTCTTCCATACCTTCAAGCGTGATGATGACGATTTCTCCTTTTGGTATGGTACCCACACTTTGTTCCTGCATTCCTTTGCTCTATGTCCAAGCTTGTTACATGCAAAGCATCTTACATGTTTCATATTCCTTCTGTAGCAATCAGTAACTTTGTGACCAAACATATTGCAAGCAAAGCAATATCCATTAAAGTACCTGGAATGTGATGATCTTTCTGTGTGATGATCTTGAACCATTCTTCTTCTGCGTCTAGCTGTAACATGTCCAAGATTATGACATTCATAACATTCAATATTATTCATCTGAGTAAACGGCCAATTATTACTTCCATAGTTATGAGAAAAATATTTTCTTTGAAGAATCTCTTTCCTTGCTCGTTGATGGGGTTGACCTCTCATTTCCTTGTTGATGATTTTAGATTTCTCTTTAGAGTTCCTTGCTTCTCCTTGTGAACTAGATTCACCTTCAATAGATTCATGAAAACCAAGACCAGTTTTGATAGCAGGAGACCTTTGACTACTAAGAATATCATCCAAGGCTTTAGTACTATCTTGAAATCATAAAAGCTTATCCTTATCTTCTAATTTACCTTTCAAGATATTTACCTCAACTTGATGTTGCTCTTCCTGCTTCTTCAAAATATCTTCAGACTTTCTTCCTTCTTTAATTTGTTGCCCTAGTTTGAGAATCTCCTTTTCTTGTTCTTCATTCAGATCCTGCTACATTTGACGAATTCTGAAGGCACATTCCAGCTGAGATTTTAAGCTGATGACTTTGTTTTCCTGTTTCTCAATAGCTTGGAGTAGATCTTTATTTTGCTTCTTTGATTCTTCAAGATCTTCCTTTAGCGATAGGGTCGCAGCTTCAAGGCTTTCATAATAACTGGATCTATCTTTGAGTTTCTTGATTATTGTGTTCTTTTCATTGACTTCATTTCTTAGAGATGTTACTTCATCCTGCAACTTTTGATATTTGTCCTTGAACAACTTCCTTACCTTGCCTCCTTCCTCTTGTTGAGCCTTTAGTCTGGTAACAACTTCTTTGAAGGCACTAGCCTTTATGTTCAATAGATCTTCTTGATATCTAATTTTGTCTGTCGGCCTTTTAAATTCTGCCTCTATTTGATATCTTTCTTGTTCACGCATAAGAGAAAATTCAGTTGTTTCGCTATCACTTTCATCGTTTCCAAATGGATAGATAGCTGGAACATCAAAGGATAGCAAATTCATACATGATAGTTCATCTTCATTCTGAAATGATTCTGAATCTGATTCTGAATCTGAAGAGCTTCTTACACCTAATCCCCAATCGATTCTCCCATTGTCATAGTTCTTCTGAGATGTCTTCTTTTTCTTAGGCACTTTCTTCTTAAGCTTCTTTCCCATTGTTCCACGGATCTCCTTCAAGTGATCAAGCTTCTACAAAAGGACCTGCTCTGATACCAATTGTTGGAAATAATACTGAGAGAGGGGGGTGAATTAGTATTATCAGATCAATAAAACTTTTTCATTTCCATACTTAGATACATATACGCTACTTCATTCAAAGGAACCCGTGTGTATACGCAACTGTGTCTAAAGCAACTAGCGTATATTCAAAATACTTATGATTCAGTCAATCCATTAAATGTTGATCTTTAGTTAGTGCATCAGAACTTCATTAACCATATGAATAGTAAGCAGGTGCAGTAAAACAGAACAGATCATCACACATAAGAAGCACACATGAACACCATGATATAAGGTGGAAACCCAATGTGGGTGAAAACCACCTGCTGTAAGTCGTCTCTATATTCTTTCAATAAGATACTTCATTTTACAATATTTTGTACTGGTGTAGTCCTTTACCACTACACAGGCTTCTACCTGCAGAGGGCTACAACCCTCTCTCGTTTTCAGAATCTCCTGGATGGGAGCTACAACCCCCTTAGCTCTTGTACTAGCTGATCCGTTTACTAGTACGTAGGTGCCTACCCACTGAATGCTCCAATCTTCACTTGTTTTCCAGCTGCTACCAGAAGGGAGCTACTACTCCCTTTTCTCTTGTACTAGTTGATGTACTAGTACGTAGGCGCCGGCCTACAATATCTTTTCACCCTCCAGGGACGACATTCATACATTTTTAGACTGGATACTCCTGAAGCACAAGACTATAATCTGAAGGCCATGTTTCATCAAATTTTCACACTAGACCCATAAATATCATTGAAGCACAAAACAATCAATACTAGCATCATCAATCTCTGAATCACTGAAACACTGAAACCCTGTCAACAACATAGTCACCAAAACATAGAGCAGACAACAGAACTCTGCAACAACAATCAGAACCAACTGTACCAGCAAAATTATGCATCAGAGTGCATACGCTACTTGGAAGTGTCGAACCAGCATGTATACGCAACTTCACTAAGGTGAACCAACGTATATGTCATTAATTACTTATTCATAACTTCACTGCACTTCCTCACTTCAGTCATACCCAGATCATTGCATATACAAGAATAATAAATGTGTTAGCACCCAGATCTAGTCCATCAGATCACATAAATATGAGTCATTATGGTCCTGATCCAATATTAGTTCTCATCCATCAATACTAAAGCTAAACTCAATCAACCAAACAGGATATGCAGAATACTGACACCATTAAACTGTCATCAGAACTCTTCAACAACCAGAACCACGTGTAGCTTCAAACATCATAGCTCAAATGGTATACGCTACTATGGTGAACCAAACCTGCGTACATACGCGCTTTCACAAAATCCAACCCGCGTACAGATCTATAAATATTCAATCATGACTTGCGGCGATTTAAAACTTAATTTATACCCAGTTCAGATCATTACATGTGTCAGTATACAGATCTAGAATAAACATAGTCAAACATATATATATAGTTCATTTCAAACCATTTGATCCCAATCTACCCTTAGATCTTGTTCTCCATCAACTGATGAGATTCCTCCATAGCTCAATTCAAGCAATGCATCATCAACCCATAACCTGCATGCTGGATCTCATACTTCATCAGATATTCAAGACTTTTCAATCCACTTGCCTAATGATCTTCTTCTCCTTTTATAGTCTTAGGCCTTGCTCAATACCATGGTCCAAAACCATAATAGACCAATACCATGGACCCAATACTTGGGATCAACACAACTGACGAGATACTATGGTCCAAAACAATAGGTTCAAATACCAAGGACTAACTACCACAGACCAAAAGTAAGTTCTCCAACATATACGTGCTTTTACTTGCATGAAAGTGCATGTATACGCATACGCGCATTTGTAATGTCTAACCCGCATGTATACGCAACTTGGTCAAGATGAACCTACGTATATATATAATTTTCTTCATCCTTGCTGTTGACTTGCTGTACTTATAGTCTGATCGTCAAATCCTTGCTGTTGACTTGCTATACTATGATCTGTCATCTGTGTGATTTGCCATCAAGGACAACACTTGTCTCATGATGCCAACAATCTCCCCCTTTGGACTTGATGGAAAAGCTAACTTGTCACACTTAGAACTATCATCTGATTCCTTTGAGCTATCCTGCATCCCATCCATTCAGTCACATCTGATATCTCTTCTGAAGATTCAACTAGTTATAAATAAGTGAGATGTTCTTCTATCAGTGGGTTGCCATCAAGTACAACATATGCATCATAATGCCAACAATAAACCAGTCACTAATGGAAGAATAATTAAATGGCTCCTACTTTTACAAGAATTCAACATAACCATTCTAGATAGACCAAGAAAACAGAACACAATTTCCGATTTTCTATCTACAATACAAAATGAAAACAATGATCGACTTGTAGAAGATAAATTTCCTAATGAATATCTCTTTTCAGTATCTACTAAATCACCTTGGTATGCAAATATTGCTAACTATTTGGCCACAGTAAAAATGCCATTTCATTTATCTCCTAGAGAAGAAAGAAGAAATGTCCATAATAGCACATCCTACTAATGGATAAATGAGGAATTATATAAGACAGGACTAGACCTCATCATGAGAAGATGTGTTCAGGAGGACGAAATACCAGAGATACTAAAAGCTTGTCATGATGAGGCATGTGAAGGACATTTTTCTGACAAGAGAACTGCTTACAAAATCCTACTTTTAGGATATTATTGGCCTTCCATTTTCAGGGACACCAAGGAATATGTTAAGAGATGCGACAATTTTCAGAGAATGGGCAAACCTACTCTTTCAAATGAGATGCCACTGCAACCATAGGTACTTATCGAACCATTTGAAAAAAGGGCACTGGATTTTGTTGGACCAATCAACCCACCTTCCAAGCAAAAGAAGTATATTCTGCTATGTACTAATTATGTCACTAAATGAATAGAAGCTAAAGCACTTCCTTTTTCTACTAAAAATACTATAGTTTCGTTTCTTTTTGAGGATATTTTTACTCGTTTTGGTGTTCCAGGAGAAATTGTAACAGATTAAGGGACACAATTCACATCCAAACTAGTGAAGAAGCTTGTGGACCAATACAAGATAAAACATTGGAGGTCAAATCCATACCATCCACAAGCCAATGGACAAGTTGAGTCAAAAAATAAGGTGATCGAGGCTATCCTTACAATGATTTTACATCTACATAGGAAAGGCTCAGTGGAAAAGCTTCCAGAAGCCTTATGGGCCTATATCACTACATGGAGGAATACTACAGGACATACTCCCTATGAACTTGTTTATGGGAAGCAAGTCTTACTTCCAATAGAGTTCTAGATCCAGACCTATAAGACAATAGTCCAGTTAGACCTTGACTTGTTAGAAGCCCAAAAGCAATGGATGACACAATTAAATGAGCTCAATGAAATCAAACAAGAGGCCTTCCAAAGGACTAGCTTAGTGCAACAACAAAGGTCAAGATGGCATGATAAGTAAATTAAATAAAGGAAGTTTCATTCGAGAGAATGGGAATTGCTATTTGATTCAAATTTCAAAACTTTTCAAGGGAAATTCCAAACCCATTGGCTTGGACCTTATGAGGTTGAGAATGTCTTTGACAATGGTGCAGTTAGAATCAGGACTATTGATGAAGAAAGAACTCCTCTATTAGTAAATGGACATCGACTCAAGCTTTACCAGAAACCATTAACAAGAGAGGAATTTGTTAAAATATTTCAGGATAATTCAGAACTGAAGATGGTCAAGAATTCTTCTTCTTCTTTTCCACCATAGAAATTTTCATACAGTTTGTTCTTCAAATAAAGAAAAAATGGAAAAAAATTATAATAAATAAATTATATGTGTATATATACATATAATAATATGAAGAAAAAAAATTAATAATAAATTTTGTATAAACATGAAAACCAATATGTTGTTGGCATGTTTATACAGAAAATTTAAAGTGAAAACCAACTTGTTGGCACTTCAAATTTTCTTTTTAAAAGAAAAAAACAATAAAGTTCATCTACTAAATATTTATTTCTCTTAAGTTGCAGGAAACAACAACTTTCCGTAGCTTGGACAACCTTTTGTAGCTTGAACAACTTTTTGTAGCTTGGACAAGTTTCCGCAGCTAAACAAATTTATGCAAACTATAAATTTTGAAGTCTACAAGAATACTTGGTCATCTGGATTAAAGGATAGTTGACAACAAGGCACCTGTAATTGATTAAAGGACAACAAATAAGGTTAGCAACAAAATATTAAAAGGTATGTGCTACTTTAATTTAACAATAAGGAAGGTTATATAGAATGTATGAGTAAGAAAATATAGTACTAAAGTGAAATCATTATAACCTAAGGGTAATGGCTGCCTAACGAAATATCATATGCCACAACTCTAAAAGTGATGTCATGACCTTGTGCCAAATCTGCCAAATTAATTACCAAATCATAAGTCTGAATGCGCCTAACGATTGAATTCATTCCCATAATCCTTTTGATAATCCATCCGTTCTTCCTTGTTCTTACTCTCCTCTGTTCTTTCACATTCATTTCATCCTTCCACCAGCTAGCAAACCCTACCAGTCCCATTTTCCTATCAAGGTAGCCAATCTTCAAGGCAAAGCATTCTTCGGCATGGGGGTCATTGTTCGAACTGAGCCAACAGGGAAGAATATCCTAGAGGGGTACCCACAAACTAGAGAGTTGTTGCAAAGAATACAATGGCTTCAGTTCATTGAAAAAATTAACGACTTCCACAAAGAGGTAACCAAGACATTTGAACGCTCATTCGATGGAATGGTGGCTGAAATTAGGGACATGAAATGCCTAATAATGGAGTCTATGACCACTGAGGCCATCGAGTTGCTAGGACATGGAGAGAAATGGTTTTAAAACATAGGAATTGACAGTGAGGACTGGAATGTTTTCCTCAAGAATCTGAACATTGACACCACGGTCTACAAAAAAGGTATTCCAAGCTGTACTCTTAAAAATAAATGGAGGAACTTATTACTTGTGCTTTAGAATTTTATCACTTCTGAGGGTAGGTTTGGACAAATTTATTTTTATCATGTTAGAATGATGATGCACTTCCTCGAGGATCATCAAATGAACCTACCCTTTTTCCTCTTGAATAGCCTCAGGAAAATGGCTACAAATGTTTACAAGGAAATTCAATGCATAGAAAACACCATGTATCGTCACGGTGTGGTAAAAATATTGGTTGAATTTCATCTCTGAAGTATAGGGTATGATTGGGAGTGTTTTGTAATAAGGAACCATTTTGAGGAAAAATCCCCAGAAAAACCTAGTAGTAGGGCCCTTAGAGGGAGAAAGAGAACCATAGAAATGATAAAGGAGTAGGCACTTCAAACTTACATAGAGGTAATAGAAGAAGAGTTGCCTATAGTAAAAATTTTGTAGAGAATGAAGAGGGGAAACCATAGAAGAAAGAAAGCTAGCCCTGGTAAAGAGGAATTCTCACAAACTAAATCCTCTCCTCTAAAAGAAAAATCAGAGAATAAGAGGAGGAAAGTGCAGAAAACACAAACCCCAGGGTTGAGAAGGAGCACAAGGTTGAGCATGATTCAAAAAACAACCTCAAAGACTATAGAATACATTAACCTTAAGGAAAATGAGCCAAATGAAGAGGTGCCAATAACAGAGATTGAGCCAACAGAGAACACTCGAACAGAGATTGAGCCAATAGAGGATGAGTCAATTGAAATCCCTAGGAATTCTCCAAAAGGGTCACCAAGATCATCACCACAACCTTACAACTCACCTCTAGAAAACCCAATACAAGGTCAAGGAATTGACCCCACACAACAGGAAATATATGACTACATAGAGTCACTGGAAAGGAAGGTGACAACAACAAAGGAAACAATACAGATCCCTGGAGAAGGAAGCAACCAGGTGAATGAACAATCGGCCTCAAACATCTTGAAGCAGGAAATCTTTGAACTAGAAACACTGAATCAGTATCTTAAAAATGAAAATCAAGCCCTGAAGACATAGAGTGAGATACAGATTGCCAAGAGTGACAATCTAATCCTACATCTAAGCTTGTGGTATAAGAAAAACAAGAAGCTGAAGAAGGAGAACATAATTATGCAGAGAGAGATAATCAGTTTAAAGTACAAAATTCTGATGAGGAAACCTAGAATGCCAATCTCTTCCAAAAATAAGAAAATAGTGAATTAGGGAAATGACAAACAAGAGGCACAAGAAAAAGACAAGGAAGAAGTGTATGAGGACAAACAACATCTCTAGTCCAGGGGAATGTAGATTCTGAAGATTGTCCTACCATGACATCCTTTTTTCCTAAATATCCTCTCTTTTTCATATATATTTACCACTTAAATAAAACCATATCTACCAAGTTTTGATGAAGCTATGCATTAGTATGTTTTCTTATTCATATCCAACTATATACCCTATTGTTTTAATTAAAGTTACAATTCGCTACTGAATCAGTCTGTTTCTACAGCTAGTCCAAGATTTCATAGTTGTCTTTATTGTTCACGAGGTTCCAGAGTTCCATGTCAGCAAGAAAGTTGCAGATGGATAGAGGATGACTCCCTCATGGATACCTTCCTATCCACCCGAAACTGTTTGTTGAAAGAAGCACAGGAGATTGCGGTCAAAGTCTAAGTCAATCGCCAGATTAACGCAAAACAGAACCCAAGATCATCTAAAACCTTATTGGTTTTTTTTTGGAATAGAAAAATGATGGTTTAACGATATAAGTTTAGATAGGATTAAGAGATATTAGGCTTAAAATATTCATACAGTTATACCAAGAGACCTGCTATAAAGCTAATGGTCGCATTGTTATTTGGGTGCGTTCGGAATGATATGTTTATGAACAATTTGTGAATTTCGTGTGAATGGAATTGGTTTTTTTGTGCAATCGTTGTGTTGATTTGAAGCTCTGAACTGCTATGTGGAGGGCCCCTACAAACATTGGCAGGTTTTAATCAAATACAATCTGATTTCCTTTAATTCTTCAATTGTTATGTTTTGTGCGACAATGCTGCATAATGATCTCGCCAGTGAATTGTTATCTGCATAAGAAATTTAATTTGCTTTATACCTAGTTTAGATTGTTATCTAATTTGCTTTATACTAGATACTGCACAGTTCTTTCCTTTGCTTATTATCGAGCGTAATTTAATTGTGTTCAATTCACAATATAGATGTTGCTTGGGTTACTTTGTTTGAGCATAAATTGAACAAGTGAGAGGACCTCTCCTAACACAATTGAGTTCAATGGTATTCCTTCATAGCTGATAAAATAGGTTTCCTTTTTCACTTAGAGAATTAGGAGCTGCAGCATAGAGATTTAAGGTCGAAAATCCCAAACAATCTAACATAGGAGAAATCACTGTCACATCATCTACAAACTAATTGGATAGAGATTAATTCCTAGGAAACTTAATCAACATCCGTAAGAATTACAACAATAATACAATTGACAAACATTGCCCCCATCTTGAGTTTAGATCTTAACAAATACATAACGACCTAATGAATAACTTCTAAGCACATATTGGGCACCCGTACTTCATCAGTTTACGTACCTTGGTTGACAATTTAAGATTTCCAATTCAAGGACATTGAATTGACCAAACAGAGAGGCTACGCATAAAGTGCCCATGATTTCTCCCCTTCTGGCACTATCCACGGCCTCTGCCAAAGTTTCTAGCCCTCGGGGTCTTGGATCTGCATTTCCTACTACTAGTTGTTCCCTCAATTCTTTAATTTCTTTTTCTAAAATTTCAATTTTCAACAGCAAAGACTGGGTTTCACTCTTACCAGGTGAAGGAGGTTTTTCTGGCTAAGCTTGCTCCTCGTCCTTCTGCTTGACTACTTCTTTGTTCTTTGTCAACATGGATGGGGACTCTAGGTACCCGCTAACCCTTATTCTATGCTTTGGCCTTCTGTTGCCAATCATTTTATCAACCAACTTCTTGCTAACCCTCACTATCGAGGACTGGGGTTGCTCATTTGTCACCTATGGAGCTTCCCCAGTCGTCTCTGTTTGCTTTCTATGAGTGGTCATGGGCCTTTTCCACATGAACTCTTCCCAATTCTTGCCCTATTGGCTCAAGGCGTCCAACGCAATGAGTTTAATAAGGCCATGGTTAGTAACACACGTTTCTGGATGTGCAGTTGTTTTCATAGCCGTATCCATGTGCCTAATATTGCCCAGCAAGACATAAGGAAGGTTGATCATCTGCTGATGTCGGAAATGGTTCAACAATGGAAAATGATAATTAAAAATAATTTTTTCCCTTCCCTCACAAGTAATGTACTTAATGAGGAAGAGAGAAACATCTTCCCATGGTTGGGGGAGTGACATTCTATCAATTCCCCTGCCTTTCTTAACTAGTGACTCGCTTTCTTGGAGAAAATCCCCTTTTAATGAGGGGTCATTAACATTTTGTTAGGTCCCTATAATACTAGTGATTCCCCCATTACTATTGTCATTATATCCGTTATTGTTATTGTTGTGCCCCTATTGTCCCCCTATTGTTATTATTGTGCCCCATAGAAGCCCACTATTGTTATTTTTGTGCTCTTATATTATTATTGTTAGGTCGGATTTGGTTTTATTGTGACCCCTTAGACTCTTATATATAGAAAGGAGGTTTTTCATTTGTATCATCCAAGAATTTTTCATTTGTGTAATGTAAAGTAGGTTTCCCCCTCAAAGAGGCTTTTTTTGAAGGCATTTATCTATCTTTTCTATCTTTTTGTGAGTTGGTTTCATAACGTTTGGTATCAGAGCTTCGGATTATAGGGTTTCCTTGCTCCAAACAGGTCATCATGGAATTTTCACTCTAACCTTTTCACTACGAAGTTTTAGAAGCTAAAAACAAACTCATTTGAGAAGCAATAGGTCTAAACCTCGGGTCTGAATTTCAGATATTGTCTCGCTATATTTTTGGAGCTATGATATGAGGAAGTTAGGGTTTTTGCAAGCTCCAGAATTTCATCTCGAAAAGGTCGTCGTGGAAGTTTCACTATAATTTTGTTTCTACGTAGGATCAGACTTTGAAATTAAAACCCATTTGAGCAGAAATTTGGGTGAAGCTTGGGTCTAAATTTCAAATCTTGCCTCGTATATTTTCGGAGATATAATCTGATTAAGCTAGGGTTTGGGCAAACTCCTGAATTACATTCTAGATAGGTGACCTCGGGAAACTTTTCATAACTTTCTCTCTAAGTGTCAGATTGAATTTTTGTAAGATGTTATAGGAAGAGGACAAACTCTACTTTTCTTTGTATTGTTTTTAGTTCTAAGGTTGAAACAGTAACACGTGGCACTTCGTACAAATTCGCTCTACCGAAGAAGTATATAAGAAGGTCATCTTGGGAGGTGGGGCATAAATCTTTTTTGAAGAATCCAATTTCGATAAGACTAGTGGCATTAGAAAGAGGGAACAAAGGGATACAACAAGTCGTAATTTCAGACCTTAGAGATCTAAAATTACAGAGTTACAATCGTTTAATATTGAGCTCCTACAAAGTGAAAAAAGGTGTGTAGTTTTCTTTTTTAATTTTTGCATAAGTTTGGTTTGAAAAATTAGTTTGATGGAATTCAAAGGGAATAATGAAGCATTATTATCAATAATTGATGCCCCGAAGAAAGAAAATGGAAACACCTAGTAAACAAACTGAAAGCTCTAGCATGAATCATGAAGAAGAGGAAGAAATGCAACATGATATATCGAAACTACGAGAACAAGTGCAACAAATTTCACTCGCACAAAAAGTGATAGAAGCGAAATGGATGGTTTAAAGAAAGATGTAGAAGCTAAGATGTATGGTGTGGAAGGTAAGATGGATGGTTTAGAGAAATGTGTAGAAGCTAATATGGATCATGTGGAAGCTAAGATGGATGGCGTGGAAGCTAAGATGGATGATTTAAAGAAAGGCATGGAAGCTAAGATGGAATATTTGAAAAAAAATCTACAAAAAAGGCTTACTAATGGCAAAAGAATAGTAAAGGAAACTCATGATGATAACAAAATAAATGTTAATAATGATTTCATTGACTCTAACGTTGGATCAAAGAACCACCATGTTCTAAAGATCGATATGAGGAAGTTTGATGGCAAGGATCCTGCAACATGGATACTACAGATGGAGCAATTTTTCGATCTCCATAATGTCGAGAACACACAAAAGGTACGCATTACAACTTTATATTTGGAACCATACCAGTTTATATGTTATCGAGGGCTTTGATCTCGTAAACAAATTGTCACTTAGGCTATTTTTATGGATGAAATGATAGCACATTATGAGGATACAAAAAGCAACACTTTTTTTAGCCAATTGATAAATCTCAAACAAAAGGGTTCAATGATGGAGCACATTGAGGACTACCAAAAATTGAATATGAGGGTAAAGATATTCTAGAGGAGTATAGGATTGATGTGTTCATAGCGACTTTAAAGGATAACATCCAAAATGAGGTTCACCTTTGGGAACTTGATTCATTGGAGAAGGCGTTCAAGTTGGCAAGAAAAATGGAAAGCAAAGTTATGGCAACAAGGAAGCCTACCACTCACAATCATAAAGATGGAACTGTTGTTGCCCCTAGCCATCCACAACCTACAAGGTTGACACCACAACAATTTGAACAAAAAAGAGAAAAAGGGCTTTGTTACAGTTGTGATAGCAAATACACTAAAGGCCATAAGTGTGCTGAGAAGAAACTATTTTACATAGATTGTGAAGAGGAGGAATAAAAGGAGAAACAAACATCAAAAGAAGAGGATATACACTAGGAACAAACCCTAGAGAAAGAAGAAATGAATCCAACCATATCTTGTAATGCATTGGCTGGAATTACCACTCCTCAAACTATCAAGATAGAAGGGCATATCAAGAAGAAAAAGGTAATAGTGTTGATTGATTCGAGCAATACCCATAATTTTATTCATTGTAAGACAGCCAAGGAATTGAATTACTTCCTATATCCAGCACAAGAGTGTCAAGTGATGGTTTCAAGTGGAGGAAACATAACTTTCTTAGGAAAGTGGCATAATATCAAGCTATCCATGGGAGAATAGCATTAAATATCCCAATTCTTTCCATTCCAATGGGTGATGCTAATGTTGTACTAGGAGTCCAATGGCTACAATCCTTGGGTACAATAGCTTTTAATTTTCAAGAACTTTTCATGAAATTTTCTTTAGAAGGAAAGGATGTTGAATTAAGGGGTATCGCAGGGAAACTGGGAAGGATAATCAGCTCTAACGAAATGACAAAGCTTCTAAAGAAAGAACAACGAGGCATAATTGCACAATTATGTTCAGTAGAGGTTCCCACGTCGAAATCATCTATTTCTCCAAATCTCCAAAAAGTATTGGACAAACATTCCAAGGTATTTGAGACTCCCAAAGGCCTCCCACCTATTCGTGATCATGATCATGCTATTCATTTGATTCCAGGAAGTGTTCCTCCAAACATCAAGCCTTACAAATATCCCTATTCCCAAAAGAGTCAAATTGAACGTATGGTTGTAAAAATTCTAGAGGCCGGTATAATTCAACCTAGTAAAAGTTCTTTCTCTGATCCAGTAGTATTGGTTCACAAGAAGGATGGATCATGGAGCATGTGTCCAGATTATAGGGAGCTCAACAAGCTCACTATTAAAGATAATTTTCCTATTCCTATCATTGATGAATTATTGGATGAATTACATGTATCAATTTACTTCACCAAGTTGGACCTTCGTTTAGGATATCATCAAATCAGAATGAAGACTGAAGACATTACAAAAACAACATCTAGAACTCATGAGGGTCATTATGATTTTTTGGTCACGCCTTTTGGCCTTACCAATGCACCTTTAAATTTAAAGGTTTGATGAATTCCATTTTCAAACCTTTCCTTAGAAAATTTGTGTTAGTACTTTTTGATGATATACTAATCTACAACAAGTCTTGGAAGGATCATGTTCAACATGTTGATAGGGTGCTCAAACTATTGGAGGAGAAATAATTATATGCAAAAAGCTCCAAATGTTTCTTTGGAGTACAAGAGGTGGAATATCTGGGTCATATTGCATCTCGTGAAGGTGTTAAGGTAGACCCTAGAAAAATTAAAACCATTAAGGAATGGAAAATCCCCACGTCCATAAAGCATCTACGAGGATTTCTTGGGTTGACAGGGTATTATCGCAAGTTTGTTAAGAATTATGGGAGAATACCAGCACATCTAACATCATTATTGAAGAAATATGCATTTTCATGGACTACAGAAGTAGCAAAAGCCTTTGAACATCTTAAAGAGGCAATGTGCCAAGCACCGGTCTTAGCTACACTGAAATTCACAAAAACCTTTATTGTGGAATGTGATGCCTTAGGAAATGGAATTGGTGCTATTTTAATGCAAGAAGAAAGACCCATTGCTTTCGAAAGTCATCCAACCAAAGGAAAGTATTTACACAAAGATATTTATGAGAAGGAAATTTTGGCAATACTACATGCACTTAAGAAATGGCAACCCTACCTAATGGGAAGGAACTTCAATATTAAAACAGATCATGATATTCATAAATACTTTTTAGACCAAATATTATCTTCAGAAGAGCAGCATAAATGGGTCACAAAGATGTTAGGTTATGACTTTGAAATCATCTACAAAAAAGGGAAGAAAAATGTTGTGGCAGATGCACTCTCAAGAAAGGATGAGGATATGGAAGCATTTCTTTGTGCCATTTCTATTATCCAACCAGATTGGATAAACGAAGCAAAGGATGAATGGAAGAATGACAAAGAAGTGTGGGAACTCATTCAAAATTTACAACAAGATCCCAATACATCTGATACATTTAGCTGGAAAAATGATTCGTTATGGTACAAAGACCGGTTATACCTATGTAAGAATTCCCAACTCAAACAAAAGATTGTTAGGGAATTGCACAACTCTCACTTAGGAGGGCATTGTGGATTTCTACAAACTTACCACAGGGTTAAGAAGGAATTTTTTTGGGATGGCCTTAAATTGGATATTCAAAAGTTTGTGGTAGAATGTTTGGTTTCCCAACAAAATAAAGTTGAAACAATGAAGACCCCAGGTCTATTACAACCTTATCTATTCCAAGCCAACGTTGGGAGGAGGTTTCAATGGATTTTATCATAGGTTTACCCAAGTCCGAAGGAAAGAGTGTTATCATGGTGGTAGTTGATAGACTTACTAAGTATGCACACTTTTGTGCATCTCATCCATTTAAAGCAAGTATAGTTTCTACTGCATTTATGGAAAAAATTCGAAAGCTACATGGAATCCCAAAGATTATTGTAAGCGACAGAGATCCCATTCTCACTGGAATTTTTTGGACGAAATTATTTTCTTGTCTTGGTACTCAGTTAGCTCATAGTTCATCTTATCATCCTCAATCTGATGGGCAAACTGAGATAATAAACAAATGTTTGGAAGGATATCTTCGTTGCTTTTTATCTGATAAACATACTCAATGGGTCAAATGGTTGCCTTTGCTTGAATGGTGGTATGACACTACCTTCCATACTGCAACAAAAATTACCCCATTTATGGCACTTTATGGATATCATCCACCATCCATCACATCATATTTAAGAGAAAATTCGAAGGTTAAAGCAGTGGAAGATCACATCGAGCATCAACAACAAGTTCTCCAACTCTTAAAGGATAACCTCCCCTTAGCGCAAAATAGAATGAAAAAACATGCAGATCAACATCACAGTGAAATAAGTTTTTATTTAGGTCATTGGGTGTTCCTACGGCTACAACCATATAAATAAATGTCCCTCAAGAAAGCTGCGAAGGACAATAAATTATCACCAAACTATTATGGTGTGTACAAGGTGTTGTGAAAGATAGGTACTATCGCATACAAATTGGAGATTCCCCCAGCTTCCCGAGTGCACCTAGTTTTCCATGTGTCATGCTTAAAGAAGGTTATAGGTGACAAGATCCGAGTTCAAACAATATTGCCAGAACCTGATGAGGAAGGAAAAATAATATTGGAACTTGAAGCAGTCAAAGAAAAAAGAACTCAACAACTACAAAATAAATCAATTTCATAGTATCTCATTAAGTGGAAGAACTTACCCGTTGAATATTCCACATGGGAGGGTGAGAATTTTATACAGAAGGATCTAGAACTACTCAAGCGTTGAGGACAACACTTTTTTGAAGGAGAGGGGCATGTTAGGTCCCTATAATACTAGTGATTCCCCCATTACTATTGTCATTATATCCCTTATTGTTATTGTTGTGCCCCTATTGTCCCCATATTGTTATTATTGTGGCCCATAGAAGCCCACTATTGTTAATTTTGTGCCCTTATATTATTATTGCTAGGTCAACTTTGGTTATATTATGACCCCTTAGACTCCTATATATAGAAAGGAGGTTTTGTCATTTGTATCATCCAAGGATTGTTTATTTGTGTAATGTAAAGGAGGTTCCCCCTCGAAGAGGATTATTTTGAAGGCATTTATCTATCTTTTTCATCTTTTTGTGAGTTGGTTACATAAAACCTTCCTAGTAAACCATCTCTTCCCTTCTGCTGCAATCCTATTACTCTAGCAATAACTTCTTCCGTGGCCTCCAATTTCAACCCTCTGACTTTCATCTGGCTTCTCTCTAGATAATTTAGAAATTCCATGGCTATACCACTGTGTGATCCTTCCAATCTCCGAAAGAATTTAAACCAGCCTGCATCTTTGAAAACTCAGCATGCTTCAGGGCAATCTTCCAGGGCTTCTATAGACCCTGGCTCATGCCATATTGCTGCTCCTCCCATTTCTTATGCAATTAAGTGTTGTTTCACCTTATTATCCTTCCCTTTGACATGCACTCTAGCTGTTTCAGCATGTACTACTATCTTCCTCCTCTTTGAACACTCTCAATGGGGATTCAGCACTTCCATCAGGGGTAAATGGTAGGGTGGAAGGGTGGCGCAAGTGAATATTTTGGATTGGGATTTGGCATGCATGGTTCCTACTGCACAATGAATTTTTCCTTAATCGTGAGTCATGGGGAGGTCTCGTTGATGGTGCACTTACTCTTTTTGGTATGATTCGGCATTAAGTAACAATAACTACTGGGTCACATGCCTTAACTACTATATTTTTCAAATAATTACAAATCATGCAACGGTCATGTCACAATATGATTCGTTCCCCCCTAGCTTAATTATGATAGTCATCCTCGGCCATCAATAGTCATGTTAAGTTGCCATAATTACAAAATAAAATGAATTCAATATTACCTTTTTGATGACATACATGGGTGACGTGGGGTAAATTAATGGGTGGCGCGATGTCGAATCATACTTGGGCAGTGAGACGCGCAAACTTAATTCTATGATGAGGATCATCGTGATGTTCTTGCTATTTATTAGGATAAAATATCTCATTTTATTCCTGAAAAGTCATTTGTTGTTACAGATGTAACAACCAAGACAGCTGATATGTATTAATTTAATTTCTACCAAAAGATAAAGAAGAAAATATCGTGTAACAACACTTATCGCATGATATACTGTGGAATAACAAATGTTGTTACAGAGGGTGTAACAGCCGCCACCAGGTGGTTTCAACTGCTACAAAAGTGTATGTCTGCGCCTAAGAAAGGTTTTCACAGCCAGATTAGTATTATTATTACATTTTTTTATTTTCCTTTTGGAAGTTTGAAGGTGTAACAACTACCACCAAGTGGTTTTCAATTGTTACACTTATTGGAAAAATTAAAATTTTTGCAGCACAGGGGGGCTTTCCCCTGTTCCAGTAACCTGTAAATCTGAATTTGTGACAATGATGACAAATAAATCCTTTGAGGTAGGTTTGTGGTACAACCGAAGATGGTGCCCATTTGCAAGTAATGGTGTCCTCGCACTGTCAATGGTCACCAAATTTACAGTCCCAATGTCAAAGACTGCATATACCTCATAACTACCTAGCCATCTAGTGCAGAGCTTACCCTTCAAGTCTTTAAACCTTGATTCATATGAGATAGCCCAATCTCCTTTTTGGAACTGCTTCTTCTTTATAAATCTGTCATGCCACTTAGCTCTCTGATGCTGGATAATCTCTGTTTGTTGGATAATAGCCAACTATTTTTCCTCCAATTCATTGAGCTGGTTCAATCTCTGCCTTTGTGCTGTAGCCAAATCCAAATTGACTTGGAATACTATCCTTAGTGTCTTAATTTCAAACTCAATGGGGAATAAAGGGTTCTTTCCATACATAAGTTCATATGTTGAGAATCCAGTGGTGTTCCTCAATGTAGTTGTGTATGCCCATAACACTTCTAGAAGTTTCTCAGCCCAATTTCTTCGATGATTAGCCAAATTCTTAGCCATGATCCCCTCAATGACTTTGTTAGTGCTTTCTACTTGGCCATTTGGTTGTGGATGATAAGACATTGTGATTCTGTGATGGATTTTATATTTCTCGACCAACTCCCTAATCTTATGAGATGTGAACTGTGGCCCTCCATCTGTGACTATCTCCCTAGGTATGCCAAACTGGACAAAGATGTCTTCAAACAGAAAGTCTGAGATAGCCTGGTCCATGGCTCTGGTTAGTGCCTTCACCTGAACTCATGTTGTGACATAGTCAGTAAAGACCAAGATGTAGGATCTCTATCTAGATGAAGGATTAATTAGTCCCACAAAATATAGAGCCCACTTCTCAAAAGGTTCTATGATGATCTGGGGTTGTAACAACATCTCAATTGATTGCAGTGGTTGGCCCATCCTTTGACAACCATCACATCCTTTCACAAACTTCTTGGCATCCTAGAATATTGTCGGCCAGTAGTACCCTATTGAAAGGACTTTGTATCATGCCCGTTTGTCTGCTAAGTGTCCTCCACAAGGTTCCTCATGGCAGGCTTTGAGAATATCAAAGACCTCGTCCTCTTTAACACATTGTCTAATCTGGAAATTAGGTCCAATGTGGTAGAGGCTCCCATCTATCTAGGTATATGTAGCACTTTGTTGTATGATTTTCCATTTCTCCTTGGAGGACAAATACTGGGGAAAGTTCCTTGCAGCAAGATAATTGGCTATATCTGCATACGAAGGTGAGTAAGTATAAATAGCAAAAAGATATTCATCAGGGAAAGAATCTTCAGTAGGAGTGCAACTATCACCAATAGTGTTGAAAATAGAAACAAGAAATGCTAAAAGTAGAAGTGTTAAAAATAGCAATGCTATAAATAGCAGTTTGGGTATCAGTGCTGGATTAAGCAACAGGGAATGAAAAATGGAAGTGCTAAAAATAGAATTTCTATTTTTAGCAGTTCAAGATGGATTCCTATTTTAGTCAGTCCCTGGACTAAAAATAGGAAGTAAAATTCGAATTTGGACTATACAGCTATTTGAAAATAAATTAATTAATTCACCATGAATTAATTAGTTGAGAAAAATCAAACATGAAGTCTATGTGAGGACATGCAACAGTTTCTCTATTAATTGAGGAATTTATCCATCAGTTAAAGAGATAAGGATGAGTTCTAATTTGAGTAGTAATTAGTTGGCTTAGTTAACTGAGTCAAGTCCAGTTATAATTGATTTAAACAGTTTGTTTAAATTAAGTAAGTTCAGTTAGTTAATGCATGCTTGCATATAACTCCTGCACTTCAAATAAGTGAAGATTCTCTCATGAATAATTCATGCATGTTAGTTCAGACAGAGACCCAGTTGAGATCAAAGAAGGGACATTGTACTATCAGTTGGATGAAATATTTCCTATAAAGGAAGCTCATCCATGGATGATTATCTATCTCCTTCAGGACTACGTAGTTGGATCAGAGGTTAGTGAGTGTGTGAAGAGGCCAATTCACACATGTGGCTTCATTGGACCCCATGAAAAATTGTGCAAGGAAATAGGAGGCTTGGAGGGCAAAGGATAAGGTTTGAGAGAGGCCTTTGACTATCTATGAGCAGCAGAGGGATTGCAGAGAGAGTAGGATAGCTTGTGAGCTGATTCTTTTTGTAATCCATACTATATTTCCACTTGTATGATAATACAGTTTGGGGATTTAGGTTGAGGCTTTCCCCAGGTTATATCTTTTGTGTTATGTGTGATTGATTTCTTCTTATCAATTATATGTGTTCTTATTGATGCTTCTGATGTTTGATTAAGCTTCCGCTAAATTTTGTGTAGAAGTAGATCAAGTATTCTACTTTAGTCTATTGCATTATCAGGTGATCTACAGTGGGAATTTCTACGAATAGTTAGCCTAGAAAGAAAGTTAGCTACTACATTATCTTTTCCATGCTTATCTATAAAAGTGATATCAAATTCTTGTAACAACAATAACCAACGTGTAATCATACCATTTGTAATTGGCTTATTCATTAAAAAACAAATGGCAGAATGGTCAGTGTGTACAAATACTTGATACCCGGTGATGTAATGCCATAACTTATTAATGGCATGCGCGACCGCTAAGAACTCCTTCTTGATCACTATGTAGTTGAGCTCAGTTGGAGTTATATTTTTAATTATGTAGTAAATAGCATAAGGTTTCTTATCCTCCAGTTGGCCCAAAACAACACCTACAACAATATCTGATGCATCCGTAGATATGTGAAATGACAGTTCCCAATTAGGTCCTTGCAAGACCGGAGCTACTGATACATAACATTTCAGCTTTAATAAGGCTTGCTCACACTTCCCTGTCCACAAGAAATTAACATCCTTCATGAGCAAGGAAAATAATGGTGATGTAATTTTTGGAAATTTTTTATAAATCTTTTGTAATACCCTGCATGCCCCAAGAAACTATGTACCGCTTTCTTCGTTTTGGGGGTTGGGATTTTTAGAATTAGCTCTATTGTTGGAGGGTCTACCTTGATTTTGTCAGCAGAAATGTAATGTCCAAGCATGATCCCTTCAGTCATCATCATGTGACATTTCTTAGTGCTCAAGGTAACATTAGTCTGTACACATCACTCTAGTACTTTTTCCAGATTGACTAATGCTATTTCAAAAGCATCTCCATAAGGTGTGAAATCATCCATGAAGATTTCTAGACAGTCATTCAATAAGTCAGAATAAATTCCCAGGATTTCCCTTTGAAAGGTTGTTGGTGCATTATAGAGCCCAAAAGGTAACACTCGGTATGCGTAGGTTCCCCAAGGACAAGTAAAGGTTGTTTTATCCTGGTCTTCTAGGGCAATCTGTATCTAATTATAGCCACTAAATCCATCCAAAAATGAAAAGAATTTCTTTCCAAAGAGAGTATCAAGGACCTGTTCTATAAATGGTAATGGAAGATGGTCCTTTTGAGTGGCCTTGTTGAGTTCTCTATAATCAACACAGACTCTCCACATGCCATTCTTTTTAGGAATGATGACAAGTGGTCACACCCACCGACTATCAAATATTGGATAAATAAAATTAGCACTCAGGAGTTTTTGTAGTTCTTCTTTCACCACTTCCTTTACTGTAGGGTTCATGTGGTGTTGTTGCTGTATGACTGGTTTGTAGCCATCCTTCAAATAAATACGGTGAGTGCATAGGTTAGGGTTGATCCCTTTCATATCCATATAATCCCATGCAAATGACTTTTTATACTTCTGTAACAATTGTAACAGTCGTTGGTTATGTTCAGTAGTCAAATTGGGATTAAAATTCAAAAACTTTCCAGATTCAATCTCAATTTGACTGCTAGAAATACTCGGAGTGGTTCTCATTTGTTCAAGATCTATATTTTCCACCTCTTCCTCCTCATTTGCATTTTTAACAGAAGCAACATAAAGTGAATTACTAATAAAATCATTGATAATATCATCTTCTGTCTCATCTTTGAAATACTGGGCTTTCCATAGAGTGAGGAGTGGTAGGGAAAGATCTCACTCAGGCTCAAAGTCATCCCAAGGGTTGTACACATCCATATTTGGTTTTGGGGGATAAAGATTAAGGTTTTGTGTTGCCTGGCCATCTGCGATCAGCATGGATCCCATCCTACAGCCTATAAGTGCATCTCCAGTGGCTAACCAAGGTCTCCCTAGGATCAAAGGATGCCCCCCCAAATTGGATTTCATTTGTAGGATAAGGAAATTAGCCGGATATCTGTAGGTAGCTAT
This sequence comes from Pinus tabuliformis, assembly GCA_031772625.1. Taxonomy (NCBI): domain Eukaryota; kingdom Viridiplantae; phylum Streptophyta; class Pinopsida; order Pinales; family Pinaceae; genus Pinus; species Pinus tabuliformis. The sequence continues at coordinate 102,280,989 of CM062820.1, forward strand.
CGTAATAACTATATCTTCTAACATCTCCTTGACTTTAACACGGGACCTTTCTGCCAATTCGAACACAGTTAGAATGCATCTAAGTCCCTATAGCACGAGAACAATAAAGAGATCTTTCATCATTACATTAATGGTAGCCCCAAGATCAATCAATGTATTGGCTATGGGTTGATCATTAATGTAGACAGTGACCGTAGGATTTCATGGATCATTGTACTTAGTAAGGATAGGCTGAGCAGACACTAATTCAGATAACTTTCCCATCAAATATATGGTGGCAAGGTGTTTAGGCTTCCTCCCAGGCTTCTTGATGCACAAATATCTCACTGTCTTGCCATAGACAGGTACTTCTTTAAGGGCTTGCAGCAGAGGAATTCACAAATAAAAAATTTGAAACTCCTTAAGAAAATCAGATTCAAGCTGTGAAGCCATCCTAGGTTTGGCCAGTCTCTAAGGGTACGGGGGGTCTTGTGTAACAACAGTCGAATATGCTATTACAGATGTATCAACCTGCCTTGAATTAGTTGTTACAAATGTAACAATCCTTCGTTGGTCAGTTGTTACAGATGTAACAACTTCCTCTATATCATATGTTGTAGGCACAGTAGCCACCTCAGAGCCTTCACCTTCTCCTCTGGATGGTTCACAGTCCTCCTCTGTAATGATAGGGAAGTGACTAGGGTTAATTACTGCCCTCGATCACAATTTTATTTCATTAAGTTCCACGGGGTAATAAGGTAGGTCTGGAAGGTCATAGGAGCCTCTATGCCCTCAGCTAATTTATTGTTTGGGTTTGGGATAGGTTGCATAGGTAGTTGGGGTCACACAGGTGGTGGAGGAGTAGGAGCTTGGAAAGGAGGTAATTGCAGTTGTTGCTACATGGGTGGTGCAGGCAAAGCTGAATTCTGGGCATTTCCTCTCTAGTTCTGGTTCCATGGGTATGGTTGGGATTGAGGATATTGAACAGGAGGAGATGGAGACCATTAGTTCGAGGGTGAAGGGAACTGTGCTAAAGGAGGGGAAGAATATTTCCATGGATATTGTTGGGTATTATATGCATTGTTCCACGAATTAATAGAGGAAAAGACTTGAGACATACGTGGAGGTCATGGTTGCCATGGCCTCCTTGGTTTGATGAAGTAAGGGGACTGCACCTCTTCGCTTGATTCTATGAGAACTACCTTTAGTCTAGGAAGCTCTGGACACTTCTCTGTTGAATGCTCCAGCTCGCAGATATTACATAGGTTGATGTTGTTCACTTCGCATTCCCTGTAGTGATGTTTCTTCCGACAAGTTAGACAGAGCACGACCAAGGGTGTATCAGCTTTTGCTTGTGTCTTTTTGATCTGTGCTATTTTTATTTAGGCCAAGAGAGTACTGAGGATATCGGTCTTGAAATTATCAAACAAATTTTCGATCTTCGATCTAGTTACTCCTATACCTATATATTTTTGTATGTGAACAGAGGCATCCTGAATTGTACTTCTTCCTTTAGACGATCCTCGAGAGCATCGTAGGCAGAGCTTTAAAATTTTAGTGAATGGCTATTGGGATATATCCCCTTTTCCTAATAGGTTCAGGGTGTCAAGGAAGTCATCCTTCATTCCTCTGATGAATATAGTCTTCAAGATTTCTAGGTCTAAATCACTATGTTTGACCTTTGCAGATTGTAGTGGAACCATTCCACATAATCTTCCAGGATTTCTTCCTCCTTCTGTGTCATTCTGAATATCTCTTCCCTTAAGTCCTTGGTCCAACAATAGTAATGGTACTTTGACAAGAATGTCTCCTTCATAACATTCCACATTGAAATTGAAGTAGGGCCTAATCCCATGAACCATCTCAAGGCCGATCCTTTTAAGGTAATAGGAAATAGCTTTAACATCTGAGCATCTATTGTATAATCATAACTTATACATATGACATCGAACTTAAATAGAAATGTATTTGTATCTTCAACAGTCATCCCCTGGATGGATGGTAAGGATGATAGAGGAATATTTTTCAGAGGAGCTTCACCTCCAATATTCTCGATTGGGAACTCAAAGATAGTGGTAGTGGTGTCTGTTTTAGCATTGTTATCATTGTTGTCTCCCATGATTAATTCTTCTAACCCTTTCTATAGAAGAAATTCTTCGAGCTATGTTTGTGATGGCCCTAGTGCCTCAGATACCCCTGGGGCTAGCTGTTTCACCGCACTACCCATATTCGGATATTGATAAATCAATAGGTTCTTTTCTGTCTCAGGTGTGCGATGTTCTCCCTCAGTTTCCCCTTGCCCCTCGATCCTCAAATTCTGGCTACTAACTTCCCCTTCTTTCTCATAAATCAAATCCTTGATATTGGGGGTATGAGTGCTAGCCTTAGAATGATATGGTCCCAAGATGGAGGGATTGGAGGTTTCTGCTTTCGCTATGGGAGTAACAACCTTCTGTGGCCCTATTTTCCTTGCATTCCTTTAAGAGTTGGACTGTTCTTTTTCTGCCTTGGAGATTAATTCCTCGATAAATGTCTTCCTTCCCAAATCTTCACCCTTCGTTTCCTTTTTATGACCCATCATTCCTGTGACTTATTAGAGCAGGGGTGATTTTAGTATCTCTATAATTCCTACAAGTGCACACATGGACGCTATGTGTATTAAATTACACTCTAAGTGTCTCAGTCTTCAACAGTGGTGAGCCCACCCAGGTATATTAGAGAGATGCATAGGTTCTTACCTCTCGTCTTATCGCCCAGCAACTGAAGAGATGAAGACACACTAACAAAGCATCAAAATGTCCTAAGTGTCCTAGTAATGACAATGGTGAGCCCACCCAGGTATGTTAGAGCGATGCACAAGTTCTTACCTCTCGTCTTACCACCTAGCAACTGTGGATTAGGAGCACTCTATATGAAACAAACAACTTGGCTGACTGTGTCGTCAACCTGTGATCCTCAGCAATGACGCCAAAATCTAGTGTTGTTTTAATCAGCCTTAATTGACTTAGAATGCAACATTAATTGTCAACCCAGTGTAGGTCTTACTGCTTCAATGGAGTTCACATTGTTTGTGCCGATACACTCCAACCAAGCAGAGGAAAATCTAGAAAACTATAAAAGATGTCGCTAATCTAAATTGTTGAATCATACCATCCGTGTAGAGATAAAAACACTCTAGAGAATTAAATCAAAACTCGCAGCTATTAAAGTAAGGTCGTGCCACACAAGAACTAAAATCTACTCCAACTCGTTACTACCACTTTGTTGATTAACTCAGTGTAACAACATAAGATAAATAGAAACATCAGCAAATGTAATCCATGATTTGTACAACAAAAACAAGAAACCATAAATCAATGAACTAAACTAGAATGTACACTACCTATAGCATTGTAATCCCTACCAAAGAGGAGGGCCCTTCCTCCTCTGCAGGGCATAGGAAGAACACAAAAGTGATTAACGAATCAGTTGGAAATCAATAACAGCATCACCGTGCTAATTGATATTAAAATAAATTCAGAATTACAGAAACAGTGTAACGCTACTCTTCTATATCCCATCTCTTGATACATAAAAAGTCGAGTCTTTTATAACTATTACAACCCAAAAATTAGGAATAGATCAGTCATGAGCATCTCTCGATTCTCATGCTGATGAAAAATAAAGAAGTTACAACCTATTGCTAAATAATTATACATCAATTGTAACTGTTGGAGTCTTGTTGCTTCAAAAATAAACAATCCCTACTGCTGATAGTTGTTATGTGGAATAGTACCCACATTTCCAACTTCTGAGCAACAACACTGAGCGAATGGTGGTTCGGTATGACGCAACATAACTGACAAAACCCCTATTGGTGTGATGGCAGATCAGCATGAGGTGTAACAGCATCCAATGTGTAACAACAATCTGTAACAGTGGCAACCTGTAACAACACCTAGTGTGTAGCAACAACCTATAACAACACTGGGGTGTAGCAATGAACCGTTCTACCCTTTCCCACAGTTAATCCTTGCTTCCTGTCTCCTTTATAGTTTTGTTCTCGCGAGCCAACACCTGAAAAGATGAACTTCCCAAAATACTTCTTAAATGCTCTCCCAGATAGCCACAAAATGGAATAAAGCCTCGTATTATTCGGTAAAATATAGCAAAGTAACATGACAGTAAAATGGATTAATAAGGTAAGAAAAGAGGGAGTTTGGTCATATGAGGGCATAGGCCTAGAGGACAGAAAGGTCAAAACAGGGGAAAGAATGTGCAGAAAATAGGTAAAAAACCACACCCAACAATAATATTAAGAATATAAAATAGTTTTAAAATTATTCCCTTCTTTGCTTCTTTGTATATCCATAATATCTTAGAATCCAATTTTTTGTAGAAAATCCTTAAAATATTGCAACTGCTAATGAGAGAAAATTGATCGCAAAAGACACAATATTTCTCTTCCAAAAATTTTTGGAAAGAAAACAATATATAGCAACATAACCACACATAAAATAGAAAATTTATGTGGGAACTCAACTAGGAAAAACCCATGCTTCCTTGTATTGAATCAACTGAGAAATCTAGTCTATTACATAGAATTTTCTTGAAGCATGAATCTCCATGCAACACTAATCAATTATATGAAAGACTTGCCCAACACTTAGGAAAGTAAGGCATGTTAAGAAGCTCTTATTTCCTAACTCAAATTTTCCCCTAAAAAATAGGAATTTCTCCTATTTCCTAGTGTCATTCTCAAGAGAAATTTCTTTGCTCAATCCTCAAGCCTTGTACACAAAAACCTATCTACAATAGTGAAATACATTTGTGCCTTAATTCAATCTAAATAGGAAATTTGAATTGCATGACCTACTAGGGCTAAATTTAGTAGCTTCTTCTATTAAATGAGAGTAACTTGAGTTAACAAAAAGTGAACTACCCATCTAAACTCAAGTCCATCAATATTCTAGAACTAGATATTAGCTAACTAGTAGGGACTAGAGATAAATCCACTAGATAGCTAATTTGAGCCATCAACTAGTCCACAACTCATTATGTTCCATATAGGGCGAATTAACTTACAATAACTGAGTGATAGGCCACATCACTCATGTTAACTGAAATTTAACTAAAGAAACTATGAGACTAAATTCGAATTGGCATCTAAGACTAAGGTACAAGTCAAAGAATCCATCCCTTGCTACATTTTCAACACTCCATCATAGAGAGGAATGGATTATTGGAAGAACCTTGCCCACCTAGATCTATATTCAACTCTACCAAGTTCTATGTTGTTGCAGCTGCTCCATTTAAACTAGAAGACTATTATAGTTCCTTTTGTTGAACCTTCTTTGAAGACCCATTCTTTCTGACCATGCTCTGTGAGTTCACCACTTTAGTCATAAGTGTAATGTACATTGTGTACCTAGGTTTCCACTTATTGATGTTGGGAGACTCAACTCTCTCTTAAGATTCCTTAACAATATCCTCTGTCCACTTGGCTTGAACTTTCCCTATACTAGAAGTCTTTGACGGCGTTGTTGCTTCCAGTCGCCCAGGGCTATGGTCCTCATCATCATCCTACCTGTGAGACCAATTTCCACTTAGCTTATATTGAAACTGAGATTTTGGATGAGGCTCCATCTTGAGAGCTCTATCTTTCTCTTGCTCAAACACCACATCTCTACTCTAAGAAATATCTTCCTTGCTGCTCAAGGTTAAACATGCATCAAACTCCAATTTGTAGAGGTTCTTGATCCTGACACCAATCTTCTTGACTTGTCCTGAAGAAGAATGCTTGATGTAAGCCTTCCTTTTGCTGAAGACTACATTGTACCCTTTATCTTCAAGGATTTCTACTGAGACAACGTTTTTCTTCAACCTTGGGACATACATCACATTCTTAAGATGGAGAAGGGAATTGGAATCCCTTTGAAATCTTACTATACTAATTCCTTTAATCATCCATACGTCATCATCTCCAAGCTAGATATTAAATTGCATGTCTTTCTCCTCCAAACTACAGAAAAAATCTTTATTCCGTGTCATGTGGAATAAAGCCCATGAATCAATGTACGACACACTATCTCCAACTAAGCTTACCATGCAAGCTATCAAAGAGAAATCCAATTAGAACTAAGAAGAGATTGCTTCTCCTCCTATTCTTGTTGAAACATGCTTAGTGGATTTCTTGTTTGGACATTTTCTAGCATAATTTCCAAACTCATGACAATGAAAACACTTGGTCTTACTAAGATCTTTCTTTTCCTTGCCTCCATTCTGGCTAGACTCAGTTTTTCCATAGGCCTTCTTTCCCTAGGTTTTCTTCCCTTTCGAGATAAAGCAAATTTATCCTCATATTTTTTCCCAGATGAGGCTCCATCCCTTGTGTTCCTCCTTGATCTAAAATGGGGGTTTGATAACTTTTTTTTTTTACAAGAACCTCCCACTCAGTTTAACAAATAAATGATCTAGCTTATATATGACATTTACAGAATTAAATACTTGAAACAGGTCTGTTTTTTCTTTTAAATGCTTAAGTGCTTTAAGTCCATTTGTTTTTGTTGATATTAAACACATATAACAACCATATAATGTAGTAAATAAACAACCACACATAACAACAAATTTAATCTAGGATTTCACCCATATATCATTGGCTATGTTTGCTTGAGCTTTTTTCATCTCGACTTGGCTCTTTGGGATTATGGAAAAGTTTCTTTTACAAGTTCCACACTTAACTCCAAAGGTTACTGAGCTGAACCAATGGGCTTAGAAAACCATCTATATACATGTGATGGATTTCATCACTCTGCAAACAAATCTAACCTCTCTTATACTTGATTCCTTCAATCAGTTCTCTGAGCTACCTTGAGCTTCATGATGGAACTAACTCCTTCATAATTCTGCAACTATCACTGAAACCTCATTTCTCGTCTCCAACACATATCAGACACCGAAAATAGATTAAACATTTGCTCAAAATGAGCACTACATCCCCAAACTAGGACTTCCTCCTCGGTTGGCACTGGGCTGCCTTAAACTTCCTTGTAGTATCTCAGCCATTAGAAGTCTCCAAATGCTTCTGCAAATCCTTGCAATGGATTTAGAATGCTCATTACAGTCAGAAAATACTATTGGTCTGCTGAGAATGAGTACTGGTAGCTCCTACCACTACCTACAACTCCTGGTGGCCTTGAGATCCAAAATGTCCGTAGATGGAATCTCCATGAATATGACTTCCTCAGCTTCTTTGGAATATTCCACTGGCTTTAGAAGGCTCCAATTAGCCTACCTAGCCTCTTGTTTCACTCTCTCTCTCTCTTTCTGGCTCTCTCTCGCTCTAGACTAAAACTTCTCCTGGAGTGTATTTAATCAATATCCCCTAGGGATACTCTACCAAATTTGACGAACTACACCTAACTCCAGTTAAACTTAGCATATCCACCTAATTTTATCCACTCCACCAGGCTGACTGTCAGAGGTGACTGTTATATTAACTATTTAGCGCACATATGAGGCTCTATAATCCCGACAGTTAGCGATAAGGTTGGAAGTCGTATTAATTGGAAACTGCATGGGACTATTTACATAGTGGAATCTCCACCATCGATCAATCCCGCTCGATCCTTCTTTGACTTTCCCTTTTATCAAGCGCTTCAATCTACTCCATTGATCTCACTTCTCCAGATCCAATGGATATCACGTCGTCCTCTTACCAACTAACCCGAATGATCTCCACCATTGACCTATCCCATCCAATCAAACGGTTGTCGTGCAATCTTGCGTGAAATATTGGATGACCGATATCAGGTGGAGAGCACGCAAGAAAAGCAATTTTCCCATGCTACGTGTCGCCCGCTAAGGGTAATCCCATGAAATTTAGGAATACCACTTCCCACCTTTAGGGCGTGTGAGATACCAGTTTCCACTTTCCGAATACTACCCACATTCTTAATCCACACTTTTAAGAAAGGCACTTAAGGAAAGGTTTAGTGCTTAATCTTGGTCAAATGTCCAAAAATTTCAATTTACTGGAATTTTCAAATTGTGATAACTCCTTCATATAGTATCATTTTTTCAAACCGTTCACGGTGCCAGAATCGGGAAGAAGAGGTCTATCCAGTAGCTTATGTTCAACACTCTTTCGAAAGCTTTGAAACTTGAGCCATCATTAAGGTCCTGGATCAATATCTGATCATTCCTCTCCATTAGGAATCTTTTGGACCCCAAAATACTAATATACTGGTCTGTACAGTAGATGAGAGTACAACACCCTCTTGTTTTAGCCTCCATACACTTGCCTTTCAGGGGTAGTTCCTTTGAACCAAAACTCAAAGGTAGTCGACACTTCCCTTCCTGGATGTGCGTGTCCTCCTGTTAAGAACTGTCTTCCTTGAACTGATATAGAATTTTTGTTAGGATGTTTACAGAAGGTAGCTGAACATCGCTTCCTTGATCATTGACCCAAGGTGGCTCAAACAAATGTGAGATTACATCATAAATATATGCATACTTAACTGAAATTTGCACATGTACCAATGAAAGTATGTTTTACTGTGTCAAGAAGTCAAACCACTTCTTACCAAGCCACTTCTATGGTGACTTTTTCTGTGGCAAATATTCTTCTAACATCTTGTCAAAAACAACATAATGCAAAAAAAACAACTTGACGAAATAAATTCACATCATGTGAATCATTATCTTGTCTCTTACATCTTGTGTACAAATGATCGACTAAATCACAAGCCGACAAAAACATACCTTTTCCAAAGAACCGACTCTTGAATTCAAGCATGTACAAACAGAACTTGACAATTATTTTTCAAAGTAGAAAGAATTCCACCTCTTATGACACACTTCATCATTATCTCCTTTTTCAATATTGGAGACAAAATCAACTTTTCCTAGTAGATATGACATTACATTCATGTTTAGATAAAGCAATTGACCATCAAGTCAATTACACATACATTTTCAAATACAATGAAGTCATCAACATTCCTTTGTTCATACATACCATTCTCATGCATTTATTCTATTCTTCAACTTTCTCTCAAGCACAATCATAAGTACAAGATCCTCAATCATATGTCAATGTACTTACAAAAGTTGAAATGATCATAATTTTTCTGCAATAAAGCGAGTCTCATACTCAACTTTTTCATTGACCTTTTTGGTAAAACCCTCCAACTTGCATTCGATTAGCAAAGAAATGTATCAAATCAAAAGTCTTGCAACTTTAATTGGATAAGAACTCTAACCATTTCTTACCAATCCACATCAAAGCCACTTGCTTTAACTGCACATTGACATCAACATGTGAATCATCCTTAAACACATCAATTATGGAAACTTCCTTTCCATTCTTGCCATTTTATTTTCCCACCTTCTTCAAATTTCTGGGCAGTAATGTTGGATTCAAAAACCAACACTTTTCAACAACATGTCCTTACATATGGAAATAAGTGCAACACATGTTCATCCTCTTTACAACATAATTTTCCTTGTCCAATGGACCTTTGGCTTCTTGCCTGCTTTTCTTCAAAAGTTTCCTGTATGTGGCCATTTTCTTCCAACATCTAGAAACACTATGGTTAACCAAACCAAAAAAGGAACATGAATTTTTTTTCCAATGCTTATGTGGAAATTTACCACGCTTTACATAATCAAAAGAAATGTGATTAAAATCATATTTATACCTTCGTCTTTCAGTTTTTTTGCCTTCATGAGAAGGTTAGTTGAATGAAGAAGTGGCTCCCTTCGAAACACCATCAATCTCTTCAATGATTTTAGAGCTTTCACAACTCTCTTGTTCGAGTGCATGCTTATGGACACCTTCTTCATGCAAAGTATGTTTCAAACAATTGCATTCCCCATGAATACAATCTTTACAAACTTGAGGTAGAGAACCTTAAATGAAACTCCTTCTAGGAACTGTTTCAATTGCCTTCATTACTGCTTTGGAACATTCTCCATAAGATTGTACATAGCCAAGACCCAAATACCTAGGCCTTTCCACTATTCCTTGTGCATGTTTGCACAATCCTTTTCTTCATAGCCAATTTTTGACATCAACTTGGACCCTATGCCTCTTGTATGTTTTTCAGAAGAACCAACATAAACATTCTTAGATGAAATTGAAGACAAACTAGGATTGTTTACCTCTTCTTCAAATTGATGCTTGACTAAGGCTTCTTTGGCAACAAGGAGTTGTGTCTCCAACTCATGCATCCTTTCTAGGTTCATATTTGCAATATGAAGTTGGTTTTCCCTTTCCTGCAATTTGTCAATAAGAAACTACTTCTCTTCCTTCGTGGAATTCAACTACTCTCGAAGTTTTGTTCTCTTCCTTTCATATTCATACATTTGTTTCACCATATCCATCATGATGAAAAAGCATTGCTTAATGTCTTTATCAAAGAATCTTGTGAAGGAGAAGGATTTTGAAAACTCACTTGTAGAAGTTGTCATTATAGAAATGAACAAAAGAACTTCAAAAAAATTCACAAAGCTTTCAAAGAACTAATGGTTGTAGAGTCAAACTCTTATTCAAGTAGCCTTTTGCAAACAAACCCTATTGTTCTTCAAGGGTTTCCTTGAGGTCCTTTTGTTAAGGAGAATGCCTTCAGCTCTTCTTCGTTCTTTTCCTTTCCTGGACTTAGCTATCAGTAGCTTTCCCTTCAACATTGCAAACAAAAACATCAATCAGTGTACAAATAGTTAAACAGTTAAATTCTTTATACTTTTTAAACATCTTTGAAGTCAAACAAGCAACCTCTTGCTTTGTTAATCAAGAAAACTATTGCTCTGTCAATCAAGCAACCATGCTCTAATACCACTTGATCTAAAATGGGGGTTTGATAACTTGTTTTTCTTACAAGAACCTCCCACTCAGTTTAACAAATAAATGATCTCGCTTGTATATGACATTTGCAAAATTACATACATGAAACAGGTGCGTGTTTTGTTTTAACTGTTTAATTGCTTTAAGTCCATTTTTTATGCTGATATTAAGCACATATAACAACCATATAATGCAGTACATAAAGAGCCACACATAACAACAAATCTAATCTGGGATTTCACCTTAATATCATGGGATACGTCTCCTTGAGCTTTTGTCATGCTGACTTGGCTCTTTGGGATTATGGAAAAGTTTCTTTTAAAAGTTCCACACTTAACTCCAAAGGTTACTAAATTGAACCAATGGTCTTAGAAAACCATCTATATCCATGTCATGGCTGTCATCACTCTGCAAACAGATCTAATCTCCCTTAGACTTCATTCCTTCAATCAGTGCTCTGAGCTACCCTGAGCTTCTTGATGGCACTGACTCCTTTAGAATTCTCCAACTGTCATTGAAACCTCATTTCCTATCTCCAACACATATCAAACATCGAAAATAGACTGAACATTTGCTCAAAATGAGCATTGCATCCACAAACTAGGCCTTCCTCCCCGGTTGGCACTCGGCTGCCTTAAACTTCCCTGTGGCATCTTGGTCTTTAGAAGTCTCCAAATGCTTCTACAAATCCCTACAATGGATTTAGAATGCTCATTACAATCGGAAAAGACTGTTGGTTTGTTGAGAACGAGTACTGGTAGCTCTTACAACTATCTCCAACGCCTAGTGGCCATGAGCTCCAAAATATCCCTCGATGAAAATCTCCATGAAGATGACTTCTTCAGCTTCTCTAGACTATTCCATTAGCTTCAGAAGGCTCCAGTTAGCCTAGCTAGCCTGTTCTTTCACTCTCTCTCTCTCTCTCTCTCTCTCTTTCTGGCTCTCTCTGGCTCTGGACTAAAACATCTCCTGGAGTGTATTTAATCAATATCCCCTAGGGATACTCCACCAAATTTGGTGAACTGCACCTAACTCCACTCCACCAGGCTGACCGTCAGAGGTGACTGTTATGTTAACTGTTTAGCGCGCATATGGGGCAGTATAATCCCGATTGTTAGGGATAAGGCTGGCAGTCATATTAATCGGCAACCGCGTGGGACTGTTTACTTAGCAGAATCTCCACCATCAAGCAATCCCACTCGATCCAACGGATATCAAGTCATTCACTTACCAACTATCTCGGCTGATCTCCACCATCAATCCATCTCGTCTAATTGTATGGTTTCCACACAATCTCGTGTGAAATCTTACACGACCGATATCAGGTTGAGAGCGTGCAAGAAAAGCAGTTTTCCTATGATACGTGTTGCCCGCTAAGGGTAATCAAGTGAAATATAGGAATACCGCTTCGCACCTTTAGGGTGCGCGAGATACCAGTTTCCACTTTCCGATTACTACCCATGTGCTTAACTCACACTTTTAAGAAAGGCGCTTAAGGAAAGGTTTAGCACTTAATCTTGGTTAAATGTCCAAAAATTGCAGTTTACTGGAATTTTCAAATTGTGATAACTCCTTCATATAGTATCGGTTTTTTGAACCATTTGCAGCACCAGAATGAGGAAGACAAGATCTATCCAGTCACTCAAGTTCGACACTCTTTCCAACGCTTTAAAAGTTGAGCTATCATTAAGGTCTTGGATCAATATCTTATCAGTCCTTATCTCTTCTTGCCTAAGCTTTGATCATAGTCTCTCCCAATCAAGTAGCCTATCTCTGATATTCACAAAATCCTAGAAACTTTGCCAATATTTGGGAAGCCAAATAAGAGCAAGGACCACAATATATGTTGGGTGAACTATCTCTCCAATGCCTCCAAGTTCATCCCTCACTTGAGCAAACCTTGATAGATATATAGCAATGGGCTCATTCTTTCCCATTCGAATGTTCCTCAATTTTTCCTTCAAGGTAGGTTTTATGGCATCACTACCACTTTTGAACGGACCTGTAAGGGCCTTCCACATCTAGAATGTTGTCTTATTTCCATGGAAATTTGGAATAATATGGTCTCTATCTCCTTTGTGTAGAAATTTTGAATAATTAAACACTTATTCACAGAGATTATCCCAATTATACACTATTGTGGAATACATGCACAATACATAACCTCCTCTACATTGATCATCAATTTAGCAGCATTAAAAACAATGAAACATCAATCGCATGCGCACATTAACATAGTATGTAACCCGGGGAAAGCATACAGCTGAAAACCCCACACTATCTGTATATTATAATGATTGAGAACATGTAACAATACATAGTACAATACTACTCGCAAGTACTCAGTACTATCTCCACGTGTTACACACAAACTAGCTCAGATATGATGCCTCAAATCTCCTCCACTGTTTGCCTACCTCCACTGCGCAATCCTGCATGAGAATAATTATGAATGGCTGAACCAAACTCATATTTCCTTGGCTGAACCACACAATCCTCATTGTCATTACTCAATCCCACTGATTGTGCAAGATCTCTTACACAACTATAGTCACAACTGATAGCAATCTCAACCTCTAACACTTGTCTCCACTGAACTGTACATGCACTGAGTTAACTGATGTATTATTGAGTTAATTTATGAGTTAATAATTAGTGAATTAATTAAAATTAATTCACATCACTCCTCACTAGTGTATTCTGCAGTTAGACTAAATACAACTAGTTTAACCAAGTCAAACTGAACACAACTCCATCAACTCCACAATGAACTCCACCAAACTCAACCACATGAGTTCTAACTGAAGTCCTGCATGCAATAGCTCAACCGACCCATAAGAAAAGCGTATTTCCTTCTGGCAGCTGCATGTGCCACATCTTTAGCTCAAACTGAAGTGCTCCAAGAGGATACGATAATGTTTATAGTCCAAATATTATTATGAGCTAATAATATTCGACTCTTCTATTTTTAGCCTCGCAGTCTAAAAATAGAAACCGCCCATATGTTTAAAAATGGAAGTCCATCTATTTTTACCAACATGACCAATCATCCACAAATAGCATCCTTCAACTCATAGACCATGATCCATATGTCTAAAAATAGACTTTACACCAAAAATATCCTGCGGGCCCACTTAGTGAAGGCAACTCCTTTCCACTAAGCTCCATCATCTTGTTGCATTTTCAACACTCCCTCTCAACAAGATATGGATTATCAGCAACCCCTATCCTACAACTCTGAAATGTTTTTCATGCAACACATTTTCCCAGTCCACTTGCTCCAACAACACTTGGAACAAAAACACTCCCAATTGACAACTCTGTTGGGCTAGGAACATACTCTGATGCTGAAGCTCTACCTGCTGCTGACAAGTGCTCTCTCTCTGACATCTACACTACTGCAACATCTCCATGCATCTCGCACCATTACACACCTCTCTGTGCCACCTAGGATTGTGCAAAACACTTGTGCCTCTCACATTGTTGCAGCCTGCTAGCTATGCGCTGTCCTGGGATTCCCTACACTATCACTCTCTTTGCCGCTCCATCCGCATCTGTCTCTACCCAATCAGTCATTTCCTTCTACTCCACATTGGGGCTCCCGTAGCAAGGTCTCATCCAAGAGGTTGGGTACCTCAAGGATCCTGCCCCTCCTCCTTGGGACGATCAATCCACATCACCCCACCTCCTACCTGGAGGTATGGCTGCATGTGATCCCTCAGCCCACCTGGCTCGAAGTTTCCCCCTACTTGAGGTCTTTGCATGAGTAGATGTCTCTACACAATCTCCTCTCAGCTTCCCACGTTGTGGCTGCTCCACAATCTCCTGAAGCTACTGCACCAATCGTGGCTCCTCCACAATCGTCTAAGACTTATTCTGGCTCTGCATGTTGAGAGCTAATATACGCTCCCTCTCAACCACCATGTCTCCGTCAGTTGCCTCGCTACTCAAGGCTTTGCATGCATCTTGAACCTCAAGAGCATACAGGTTCTTGACCCGTGAACCAATCTGCTTCACCTTTCTAGTGATGATGTGTCTAAGGAAAACCTTTCCCTTACTGAAGACTACACCATAGCCTTTGTCTTCTAGCATCGCGATCGAAACCAAGTTTCTCTTCAGTCCTGGTACATACTTGACATCGATCAAGGTAAGGCGAGCTCCATGCTCCCTCTGAAAAATAACCATGCCTACACCTGAGACACTATACTTCTCATCATTACCCATCACTATGAGTATCTGGAGATCTTTCTCCTCCAAAGTACTGAACAAACTCTTATCACCGGTCATGTGGAGAGAAGCTCCACTGTCAAGAAACCAACCACTTCCCACCATGGATGAAACCATGCATGCGAAGAGTGTGAAATCCAACTCAAACTGTGAAGCAAGTGCCTCACCTTCAGATCCTTCCCTGGATTCCTTCTTGGATTTCTTCTTTGGGCAATTAGTAACATAATGGCCCAACTCATGACAACGAAAGCATCTCACCTTTGACTTGTCAACCTTCTTCCCATCATTGGAAGAACTAGATTCGGAAAGAGAACCCTTCTCCTTCCCCTTTTTTTCTTTGGTAGCCAAAGCACACTTTTCTTCATCAGATGCCTTTGATGAAGATCCGTCCCTGGTATTCTGCTTGATCTCCTCTTGCACAAGATCCAACCAAATTCTCTCCCATCCTGGCAATTTCTCCCGACCATTGACAGAGTCCTGATAGGAATGCCAACTCTTCGGAAGACCAAGAAGAGTCAAGCTCACCAAGTCCTCATCATCGACAGTCACCCCCACACTTCCTAGCTCATCCCGGCATTGGGTGAACTTCGTGAGATACCTTGGTATACAATCTCCATTCTCACACTTAATGTTTCTGAGTTTATCCTTGAGCACCAACTTCCTCTGGTCACTCTTGCTTTGGAATAGATTTGTCAACGCTTTCCACATCAAGTATGGAGAAGCCTTTCCATGCAGGCTGGACACAATGTGATCCTTCACGACCTCCAATAGAATCCTTCGACACTTTGCTGTCTTCTTTTGCCAAGCATCAACTTGTGCAGTATCAGTAGGCTTTGGGACCTTAGCCTCTACAAATGCCTTTAGCCCATTATCATCTAACGCCACCTCCATCCTGTCTTTCCATGCAATATAATTCAATCTGCCCTCAAGAGCATACTCCAATCGCAATCCGTTGAAAGACATTTCAACTTTGACACCAAGAAAACACTGCTGCAAATTCAAATTCCACCAGCTCAAAAACTCAACCGCCTCTGATCTAAAATTCATGAGAGCAAAGTATTTCTAGTACAGAGATTGACTGTATGGGCTTTTACCGGATATCTCGCCTTCCAAAGGAAGGATGAATCCAGAGGCTACCTGGCCCGATTACAGACTCTGCCTGAAGAAATAAAATGTAAACACTTTTTGAATAATAGATCTGATGATCAACTGCTCTGATACCATGCAGAAATTTTGAATAATTAAACACTTATTCATAGAGATTATCATGATTATACACTATTGTGGAATACATGCACAATACATAACCTCCTCTACGTTGATCATCAATTTAGCAGCATTAAAAATAATGAAACATCAATCACATATGCACATTAACATAGTATGTAACCCGGGGAAAGCATACAGCTGAAAACCCCACACTATCTGTATATGATAATGATTGAGAACATGTAACAATACATAGTAAAATACTCTTCACAAGTACTCGGTACTATCTCCACCTGTTACAGACAAACTAGCTCAGATCTAATGCCTCAAATCTCCTCCACTGTTTTCCTGCCTCCACTGCGCAATCCTACATGAGAATAATTATGAATGGCTGAACCAAACTCGTATTTCCTTGGCTGAGCCACGCAATCCTCATTGGCATTACTCAATCCCACTGATTGTGCAAGATCTCATGCACAACTATAGTCACAACTGATAGCAATCTCAACCTCTAACACCTGTCTCCACTGAACTATACATGCACCGAGTTAACTGATGTATTCATGAGTTAATTTATGAGTTAATAATTAGTGAATTAATTAACAATTAATTCACATCACTCATCACTAGTGTATTCTGCAGTTAGACTAAATACAACTAGTTTAACCAAGTCAAACAGAACACAACTCCATCAACTCCACAATCAACTCCACCAAACTCAACCACATGAGTTCTAACTGAAGTCCTGCATGCAATAGCTCAAATGATCCACAAGAAAAGCATATTTCCTTCTGACAACTGCATGTGCCATATCTGTAGCTCAAACTGAAGTGCTCCAAGAGGATAAGATAATGTTTATAGTCCAAATATTATTATGAGCTAATAATATTCGATTGTTCTATTTTTAGCCTGGCAGTCTAAAAATAGAAACCGTAGATATGTCTAAAAATAGAAGTCCATCTATTTTTACCAACATGACCAATCATCCACAAATAACATCCTGCAACTCATAGACCATGATCCATATGTCTAAAAATAGACTTTGCGCCAAAAATAGCCTGCGGGCCCACTTAGTGAAGGCGACTCCTTTCCACTAAGCTCCATCATCTTGTTTCATTTTCAACACTTTGAGAATCATCCTCCTAGATTTAGTAGTGTCCTTCCTACATTCAACCAACTGTTGTGCATCTGATGTAGGAGGTTTAGGAATAACATTCATGATGTATTCAAAAACCCCATTATCATCCAACATAGTATTCATTATTTCCTTCAATGCACAGAAGTTTGAAGTCCCTTCTAGCACGTGCTCTATCCTCAAACCATAGAATGACATGATTCCTGCAATTGTAATATTCCTCCACTAACTGATCTTGTCTTCAATGATCTTTGAATTTTATCAATGAATTCAATCACTATCTCATTTTCATCTCTAATACCATGTAGAAAATCCTTGAAACCTTGCAATTTCTAATCAGAGAAAACTAATAAAAAAAGACACAATACTTCTCTACCAAAAATTTGTGAAAAGAAAACAATGAATCTGAAACATAATCACACATAAAACAGAAAATTTATTTGGGGAACCCAACTAGAAAAATCCCACTCTTTCTTCGACTTAATCAAGTGAAAAATTTGATCTATTACATAGAATATGCTTCAAGCCATAAGCTCCTTGCAATACTGGTCAATGCTACACAATACTTTCCCAGCACTTAGGCAAATAAGTCTTGCTAGGAAGGTCTTATTTCCTAGCAAACATTTTCCCCTAAAACATAGGAATCTCTCCTATTTCCCAACATGATTCTCAAGAGAAATTTGTTTTCTCAATCCTCAAGCCTTGCACACAAAAAAATGTGTACAATAAATAAATACATATGTGCCTTCATTCAATATCAACAGTAAATTTGAATTGCATGACCTACTAGGCCTAAATTTAGTAGATACTTTTGTTAACTGATAGTAATTTGAGTTAACAAAAAGTCAACTACCCAACTAAAATCAAGTCTATCGTTATTTTAGAACTAGAGATCAGTTAACTAACAAACACTAGAGTTAGCTCCACTAGATAGCTAAATTTAGCCATCAACTAGTCCACAACTCACTACATGTCATCTAACTCGAATTATATGACAATAACTCAGTGATATGCCACATCACGCATATTAACTAAAAGATAATTGAAGAAACTATGAGACCAAATTCGAATTGGCATCTTTGACTAAGAAATAAGTCAAAAAGGCCATTCCTTGCTACATTTTCAACATTTTTTTAATATGGCCAATTAGAACCTGATACATGAAACAATGGTAAATATGTTTTGTTCCTTCTCCTTTCGTTCTCTAAATTATTGCACTAAATAGTTGAAATATATCATAGTGTAGTTATTTAATATTCCACTGTAAGTTAATTTTAGATAATATTATATTTTTAAATTTAAAAAAGAAAATGCTGATTTATTTAAATTATTTTTTTATATATTATATTTTTTATAATTAAAAACTAAAAATTTATAAATTTATAAATTTAGTTAATTTTGTTATTTATCTTTTAAAATAATATTCATTTATAATTTTAATTTTAATCAAACTTTTGACTATATATTTTTATGATATTTTGTTTTATAAATTGTTGTAAATGAAAATTACAATATTCTATAGTTTTATTTAAAAAATACTAAATACTAATAAAAAATTTATGTTATTTATTTATGTTGTGTTGTTATCATAACTAATATGTTAAGATAAATTTTTGCTTCTTAAGTGTGGTAATTATTTTCCAAAAAACATTGTAGCACACATTTTTTCTTGAAGGCATTTTGAGCCTCATGCTTACAAATGGTGGAGGCGTGGTAACTTCTGTGTGATCCCTATATCCCAAATTGCACATAGATCAATCCTAACCAAGGTGTTTAAGTGGGATAGCAAGGAACCCTTGATTTAATTAGCATGTCAACTTTTCTAACCTTTTATTTATGTATTCTAGCTCTACTAAAGTGTTTAGGCTGTGTAATGAGGAACTTCCATGTGATCCTTACATCCTGAATTGCACATAGATTATTCCTATCCAGGGTGCTTAAGTGGGATAACAAGGAACACTTAATTTAATTATCATACCAACCCTTTTGGTTTTTATTTCTGTTTTTTAACTCTACAAAATGGTTTAAGTGGTGTGAAAAGGAATCTTTAACTTGATTATCATACCAATATTTGTGTTTTTAATTATGATGCCAACCATGTGATAGGTCACCGGTTCCAATCCCCTATGAGTGTTGACTTACAAAATAAAAACTTTTCTTCCAATTTCTGTAATGTAAATCCATTAAAGTGTTTAAGTGGTGTAATAAGGAACCTCTAACATAATTATCATACTAACTTTTTTGTTTTGTATTTCTCTACAATAACTCAACACTACTTTATTTTATTGTAGTTTACATATTAGTTTATATGGAAAATGCAAATTGTACTCCAAAAGTAATTTGTAATAGACATCTTTCCTCGTTGGACTCCTAAGCTTCAACTTTTGGAATCAAATATAATTTGAAGATTGTATATCATGTTTTATACCTACAAAAATACTCATGGTCTATGTACAGATCATGCATGCTTCAAAATGTTTGGCTTTCTTGTTGGGAAAGGGTGTCATACACCTTGACACCCTCGGTGGAGCATTTAATGATTGTTGACAAATGGTAGGGAATAACTATATAGTAGTGGAAAGGAACAAATGTGGACTAATAATAAAACCTAAACATTTACTAGTGGTAGAGGATAAATGTAAAGCACTAGCAGCCAATAAACATTATGCAACGGAAATTAGTTAATTACTTATGGGTGGTTTCTATAATATATATTTAGAAAACAATAAATAATTTATGGTATTGTTATGCCTATTTATTCAATACGAGGATTGATGGAAAACATAGTGTAAGTTTTAACTTACTACTATGATGTCGAAATTTCTCTAGAACCTTTTGCCAATATTGAATACTCTAGTTGAAATAATAAAAACTTGTATAATAGCCATATAATTGTTGAGTAATATATTAAGTGCACTTTATATTATGGATTTACTCTCCCAAGGGTATTTTCACAAGGAACTCATATTGTTAATGATTTGTTGTACGGTTCATTTGTTTGCAACTATATTATTTTAATTTTCTACACATTCTTCTCTCATGACTAGTGCAAGAAGTCTATCATGTGTTGTATTCACACTTATACTAAAGGAATGGAGGAAAGGTGGGTTGAATTAATATAAGATAATTTGTTACTTATTTTAACATTCATGAATAAAAAAAAATCTAACATATGGAATACAAGATATAAATTAAAATTTCTTTATGATAGATATTTGTATGCACCAATCTACTGATGAAAATTTTCTAGGCACCAATGTATTATTACAAAATTTATAGACACTAATCTATAATAGACACCAATCCCCCATGTTGCAATATTTGTATCCACCAACCTAAAAGAGACATCATTCCCCTCGATTACAATTTTTGTATGCACCGATCTATAAGAGACATCGATCCCATCTACTACATGATTCATAGACACCAACCTATTGGAGAAACCAATCCCCTCTATTACAATATTTGTTGGCACCAAAATACAAGAGACATCAATCCATTTCGCGACAATATTTGTAGGCACAAACTTACAAGAGAAACCAATCCACATTGTTGCAAATAGTTGTAGGAATCAAAATACTTCACTCAATATTCTTGCTACTTCTACATTCACTAGGTGCGTTAGTTGCTTCTCCCTTCACTAGGTCTACTTATTTCTTCTACCTTCAATATTTTTTCTTATTGATTTTTCCTTCACCATGTATGTTTTTCTAATACCCCTGGTGCAATTTCCTTTTAAACACATTATTACTTTATATTTACTTGTAAATATTGAAGTATAAATGTTGGTTGTGGGGCCAAGGCTAAATTTGATTAGCCTATGTAAATAAAGTTTATGATAATTAAATGTTTATTTTCCCTTGGAAATGATATAGGAAATAACACTTGAGTAATTTGGGCTTCTTCCTGTCAGGAAAATTTATTAAGTGATTAAGTCTAAGTGGTGGAAGAAGAGAGGAAAGTGACGGAGGTCATAGTTCTAACCTTCCAAAATTCTCCCAAAATTCACAAAAGAAAGGTTGTCATGAGGAGGCAACATAACTGGAGAGAAGTGTTATGTTTGGTGGAAACATACACATAACTAGAGAAAAATGTTGTGCTAGGTGAAAATATAAGAATAAGTGTAGAACGAGAGAAGGGCATGCTTATGAAAGAAAAAGGAAATACTTTTTCCTAATTCAAAAATTCCTAGGTAAAGCAAAAACGTGGGAAAACCTTAAAAGCATGACAATACTAGAAATTCTTTTGAGAAGGAAAATAATAAATACCACTAAGTGAAAAGAGTTAGGGATCATTTAGAAGACAACGAAGAAGGAAGAAACCGAAGCTTAGGGGGGTTTTCTAGGAGTGAAACCCATTGGTTGGGTGGAACGTGGTGGTTCCTACTTTATTTCCAATGAGCTAAGATAGGTAAATCTTTATTGTATTGTGTTTTCACTGATATATTGCATTTAAGTATAAGAGTACTCCATGGTGATTAATGGATATGTCGTATTAAATGGATTAAGTTTGTAAAGGTACTAATTGTTTATTTGTCGGAATACTTCTACCTATATTAATATATATGCTAAAGTAATCCTGAATGTCAATAGTTTTATGATAAATTAATTATGTAGTAAGACATGTTATAATTGGTGAATTCTATTTCATGATTGCTTGTATAATAAATAGTCAAAGAAGTTAATAACTTATGGATGAAGAAAATATACACCCATATTTAATTGAGTATAAATACATTCAAATGCATATGTGTAAGGTAAATGCATGTATCCACTGGATTAGGAAATATAAATAATAGCAAAATAGGAGAATGAATAGTATGTAATAGAAATTTGAGGGAAGTTGTATATATTTGTAATTTGGGGCAATTCGTATAAAATTGTGTATATGTTGTTAGGATGTGATAGTAAATGAATTGAATCCCTATAAATGGAAGTAATGCACAAATTATTGTAATACCAATAAACCAAGTATAACTTTGTCATAACGTAATCTTAAACCAAGAAGGTAACATGCAATAAAAAGGATACAAGTGGGTTTTATCTTATAAACTTCTATCTGTGTTTGACTTAGAAACTACATAAGATGTGCTTTCCTATAGGTGTGAGTTCTCTATGTTATCACTCAGGTTGTCCCTGAAGGTTAAGAAAGCGATACGGCCGAGGTAACCACAAACCAACTTTGGACTGTAGTTTCTAGCCAACCTGCAATCAGAGAGGGCTCTCTCTTTTAGATTTAGCTTTGTTTGAAAGGATTTTAGGCTAGGTCTTGGGTCCAGAGGGTTTTTTTGTTTTGTTTTGGTGGGAAAACTAACACTTTCAGGTAGAGAGGCAGAGTATAGTCTGAATCTTTCAAACCATTGGGCGTGGAGTCGAGGAGGGGAATTTCCGGTGTACTTCCTTAATAACAGTGAGGGAACATGGAGCAAGATAGCTGAGGTTGAAGCAATTTTCAGGTTTAAAGGATGAACTGAATGCTAAAGAAAGAGAGGCAGTTAAGAATCTCTCCGACAGATTAGCAGAGAAAATAACAGGGCGCTACCTAGGGGCAGTTAAGAATCCCTAGATAATTGGCCAACACAGGTGAATTGGGGTAAACATGAACCGGGAGGAATTCAATGTTCATAACCAATTATTTTAGAGGAAAACATCAAGAAACAACAGAAATTGAGCATAGAGAGTATTTAAACTAATTCTAGGCTATTCCTTTTTTCTGTTATTTAGGTAATGACAAACACATAAACAGAGATAAGAGGCACTTATTGCTTCAGGCCGCAGCGCAGGAATTCCATCTTCAACTCTTCAAAACATTCATCAACAATAGACAGTTCGCTCTCCAAGCTTTAAGCAATCTTTGATTACAGAAAGATTCAGGTATACACAGCGAGTCTCTAGTGAAAATTCTCAATTAACAAACCCTTAAAACTATACAGAGGGTTGTATATATAGGGAAAAACTTTCTATCTACTGCTTTTATTACATCTTGACCTAATCAGGTCATAAAAAATAATTTATTGACCTAACTCTATCTGAAATTAAATGCAAAAAATCTCTTGAGCGACGGTGAGGGTCGCCGTATCAGAAATAAGTAAATGATATGGTCCTTGGTGGCTTGCAGTAGTGTCTTCTGAAATAAATATGCATGGGTTCCTGCTCCTCGATGTCTACCTACATTTAAAGTTTAAGCTGTGATTTGAGTGCAGGAATGGGCTTTAGCTGCTTGATTTGACTTTCTGGGGGGCTCATTAATTCTTAGCTGCTTCGAGCCACTAAAATCTCTTCGGCTGATACTCTTTGGCGTTTTTTCCTTCTCTGATACTCTTTGACAAAATCTGGACTGCTGATCTGATGTGCTGCAGGTCTAATCACTAATAAATGGTCGTTGTTCGGCCTCTGTATCTTCTGAAATGGTCTTCTGCTCCTTTTGGTGTGCTCTGTGAAGAAAACGGATCATTTTTGCGCCTTTTCGGGCTTCCTGGGGCCGCATGGTGAGAAGATTCTTTAAAGATTCCCGAAGATTCTCCATTTTGGCCTAAAAAATCATGCGATGAGCGATTTCGCTCATCAAAAACTGCTTCAGAATTGGATTCCGGGGCTCCGAAGTGCGACTTTTGCGCCTCTGCGTCCAAAAGAGTGCTAATGACGTCAGCATTGTACGGTGGGTGACGTCAGCATGACGGCAGCAGGGCGACGTGGCGGGATGACGTCAGTATGATGTCATTACGTACGGATGATGACATGGTAGGTACGGTGGCAGTGACGTGGCAGGAGGCCACGGAGGCAGGTGACTCATCAGGTGACTGGACAAGGGGTGACGTAAGCAGGGACTGTGCAGGGGGTGATGTGGGGTATGACGTCACAAGGCGGTAAGCGGTTTTGTGGCGCACCGCTTATGGGCAAAGGTGGTTTCGGGGGAGGGGGCTCCACCATGCCCCAGAGCCTGACGCGTGGCGGGAGTACGGCGGTAAAACCGCCGAACTCCCGGACGTTAAAGCCCGGGCGTGTTGGGGATGGGGATTCCCGCCAGCCGTTGATCTGTGGGGCGGGCGATCCAACGGTTGGCGGCGATCGCGAGGTAACGGCGGGTTAGCGGGTGGGAATATTCGCAGGAATATTCCAAATTTGATACGCGCGGCGGATGGGTTTTAGACTTAGGTTTAGTGGGTTATGGGGTTTAATAAAGGGTGCATTAATGTATTTACAGTCAGACTTAGGGATATGAGTGAAATATGGGTTTTTGACATGCGGGGTTAATATATTATGCACAGAATGAGGGGTAAAAGGCGCAAAAATGGGTTTTTGAAGGTTTTTTAGGGGTTTTTGGCTTAGGGAAGAGGTTATTATTCTGACCAGATGTCAGAGTAATCCCTGGACACGGATGGGCTAAAAAACAATCCCAGATGGACTGTGATTTCCCTGACTTAGTAAAAATATGGCTATATTGCTAGGGGGGAATATTTACACAAGGGGATTTATATACATGATTTAAATAGGGGAAAGGGGAAAATTGTTAGGGAGTTATATAATAAAGTCAATAGGTAATATGGAGATGAAAAGAGGGTGCTAAGGTATGAGACCTTATGCTTTGTTTGGGAAAAGAAGGCTCACAAACACTGAGTGAGCAATCCTTGAGTGAAGCGGATGTTCACCAAGGCACATGTCATGGAAATGATGAAACTGAGAGGCTCAAGCAGATCTTGACCTTCTGGGGATGTTAGTAAGTGACTTTGGGGTGATAAGAAGAAGGGAGAGGTTAGTGAATTCCAGCCTGAGTACCTCCAACTGAAAAACTGCCTCAAACGGAAAAATGGATTGCTTATCAAAATTGGAACACAGCAGTGGCACTTAGACTAGCACACTCTTATGGACACTTCTTTGGCCATCTGTAGCAAATATGGAGCATCGCAGCATGCATAGTACGACATATTTGGCATGTAAAAATGTTGATCATGAAAGATGATTAACCTGCAGCAGCAGGAGGCTAACAGTGGCTCCACTTGGGGATGGCTTTTCCTTGTGAAAAGCCAAGAACAGCAGGTCAGACTGCCTTGTATTCAATTTTTGCTGTGTTCTACAAATTTCCCTTGGCTAGCTGCCTTATTGATCCTACCTACCTACCTACCCTAACCAGCACTTGTTTGCTGGTTAGGTAAAATGAAATAACCAGTGCAACCATTTTAGCATTTGTAGAAGAAAACAAACTGCTTGACTGATAGTTGGTGAAATCAGAGACACTGCTTGGTCATGTGCTCTCACAATCCAGATTGTGACATATGAAGGTATTTGCTGAATGTTTTGGTCTTCATACAGAAAATTTGCTGCAGACTTTGAGTAGAGAAAATCCTCCATGTATTCTGCTATAGGGTCTATAAAAGCATCATGTGGGAGAGTCTCTTCTAGGCTTTCTTTGTCTGATGGAACAGCTGCATCCTCAGTAACTACCTCCGTAGCCAGTATATCTTTCTTTCTCTTGAAAGTATGATCAACTTTAATTTGCAAGTCAGAAGGTAATACGATTTCCTTATGACTAGGAAAAGGCAGGCTTTGGAAAACCTCTTTAGGACTAGGAAAATCATATGGCTGAATTTGAGAATGCAACCATTCAATTTCATTTTCATGTTCTTCAACAATCAGGTCCAGTAAACACATTCTGACTTGAGGCTGTTCTATTGTTTTGACCTTTAGCAGCACAGATCTAACAAAATCTTCATCAAGCTCATATTGGGATAATAGCTTCCTGAATTCATCCAAAGCTTTCTCTATTGCAAGATCCCCCACAGATCCTGTCATCCTCTCTCACTATTAGCTCTTGGACGTGGAATTACTTGGCTAAAGTGGTGTTCCGAAATCTTGGAGCTCTAGATCTCTAAAAAAACTTTTAATGCATTCCTCTTTTAGGTTTGCTCCCCCAGTGGAGTCTTGTTTGAAAATAAGGTGGAGTCGCTAGGTGGATGACTCAACTGTGAAGTGCCTGATCTCTGTCCACCATCACAGACCAGAACTGAACTTGTAATAATGCTTCTGAAGGTCTGGTTCTCTCAGTGGAGCTTTCCAACTTTCTTTGTGAAACTTTGTAAAATTAACTAAGGAAAGTCCCCAGTGGAGTCGCCATTATGTTATCACTCAGGTTGTCCCTTTTGACTCCTAAAGGGATACAGCCGAGGTAACCACAAACCAACTTTGGACTGCAGGTCCTAGCCTACCTGCAGTCAGAGAGGGCTCTCTCTTTATGATTTAGCTTTGTTGAAAGGGATGATTTTAGGCTAGATATGATACACAGGGGTTTTGATTGAGTTTTGGTCAGAAAACTGACACTTTTAGGTAGAGAGGCAGAGTATAGTCTGAATCTTTCAAGCCATTGGGCGTGGAGTCGAGGAGGGGAACTGCTGGTGTGTTTCCTTAATAACAATGAGGGAACATGGAGCGAGATAGCTGAGGTTGAAGCAATCTTCAGGTTTAAGGGATGAACTGAATGCTAAAGAAAGAGAGGCAGTTAAGAATCTCTCCAACAGATTAGCAGAGAAAATAACAAGGCGCTACCTAGGGGCAGTTAAGAATCCCTATATAATTGGCCAACACAGGTGAATTGGGGTAAACATGAGCCGGGAGTAATTCAATGTTCATAACCAATTCTTTTAGAGGAAAACATCAAGAAACAACAGAAATTGAGCATAGAGAGTATTTAAACTAATTCTAGGCTATTCCTTTTTTCTGCTATTTAGATAATGGCAAACACATAAACAGAGATAAGATGCACTTATTGCTTCAGGCCGCAGCGCAGGAATTCCATCTTCAACTCTTCAAAACATTCATCAACAACAGACAGTTTGCTCTCCAAGCTTTAAGCAATCTTTGATTACAGAAAGATTCAGGTATACACAACGAGTCTCTAGTGAAAATTCTCAATTAACCAACCCTTAAAACTATACAGAGGGTGGTATATATAGGGCAAAACTTTCTATCTACTACTTTTATTACATCTTGACCTAATCAGGTCATAAAACATAATTTATTGACCTAACTCTATCTGAAATTAAATGCAAAAAATCTCTTGAGCGGCGGTGAGGGTCGCCGTATCAGAAATAAGTAAATGATATGGTCCTTGGTGGCTTGCTGTAGTGTCTTCTGAAATAAATATGCATGGGTTCCTACTCCTCGATGTCTGCCTACATTTAAAGTTTAAGCTGTGATTTGAGTGCAGGAATGGGCTTTAGCTGCTTGATTTGACTTTCTGTGGGGCTCATTAATTCTTAGCTGCTTCGAGCCACTAAAATATCTTCGGCTGATACTCTTTGGCGTTTTTTCCTTCTCTGATACTCTTTGACAAAATCTGGACTGTTGATCTGATGTGCTGCAGGTCTAATCACTAATAAATGGCCGCTGTTCGGCCTCTGTATCTTCTGAAATGGTCTTCTGCTCCTTTTGGTGTGCTCTGTGAAGAAAACGGATCATTTTTGTGCCTTTTCGGGCTTCCTGGGGCCGCATGGTGAGAAGATTCTTTAAAGATTCCCTGAAGATTCTCCATTTCGGCCTAAAAAATCCTGCGATGAGTGATTTGCACTAGGCGCAAATCGCTCATCAAAAACTGCTTCAGAATTGGATTTCGGGGCTCCGAAGTGCGACTTTTGCGCCTCTGCGTCCAAAAAAGTGTTGATGACGTCAGCATGACATTAGCATTGTACGACGGGTGACGTCAGCAGGGCGACGTGGCGGGATGACATCAGCATGACATCATCACATACAGATGATGACATGGCAGGTACGGTGGCAGGGACACGTGGCAGTGATGTGGCAGGAGGCCACGCAGGCAGGTGACTCATCAGGTGACTGAACAAGGGGTGACGTAAGCAGGGACTGTGCAGGGGGTGACGTGGGGTATGACGTCACAGGGCGCTAAGCGGTTTTGTGGCAGACCGCTTATGGGCAAAGGTGGTTTCGGGGGAGGGGGCGCCGCCACGCCCAAGAGCCTGACGTGTGGCGGGAGTACGGCGGCAAAACTGCCGAACTCCCGGACGTTAAAGCCCGGGCGTGTTGGGAATGGTTATGCCCGCCAGCCGTTGATCTGTGGGGCGGGCGATCCAACGGTTGGCGGCAATCGCGAGGTAACGGCGGGTTAGCGGGTGGGAATATGCGCAAGAATATTCCAAATTTGATACGCATGGTGGATGGGTTTTAGACTTAGGTTTAGTGGGTTATGGGGTTTAATAAAGGGCGCATTAATGTATTTACAGTCAAACTTAGGGATATGAGTGAAATATGGGTTTTTGACATGTGGGGTTAATATATTATGCACAGAATGAGGGGTAAAAGGCGCAAAAATGGGTTTTTGAAGGTTTTTTAGGGTTTTTGGCTTAGGGAAGAGGTTATTATTTTGACCAAATGTCAGAGTAATCCCTGGACACGGATGGGCTAAAAAACAATCCCAGATGGACTGTGATTTCCCTGACTTAGTAAAAATATGGCTATATTGCCAGGGGGGAATATTTACACAAGGGGATTTATATACATGATTTAAATAGGGGAAAGGGGAAAATTGTTAGGGAGTTATATAATAAAGTCAATAGTTAATATGGAGATGAAAAGAGGGCGCTAAGGTATGAGACCTTAGGCTTTGTTGGGGAAAAGAAGGCTCACAAACACTGAGTGAGCAATCCTTGAGTGAAGCAGATGTTCACCAAGGCACATGTCATGGAAATGATGAAACTGAGAGGCTCAAGCAGATCTTGACCTCCTGGGGATGTTAGTAAGTGACTTTGGGGTGATGAGAAGAAGGGAGAGGTTAGTGAATTCCAGCCTGAGTACCTCTAACCAAAAAACTGCCTCAAACGGAAAAATGGATTGCTTATCAAAATTGGAACACAGCAGTGGCACTTAGACTAGCACACTCTTATGGACACTTCTTTGGCCATCTGTAGCAAATATGGAGCATTGCAGCATGCATAGTATGACATATTTGGCATGTAAAAATGTCGATCATGAAAGATGATTAACCTGCTGCAGCAGGAGGCTAACACTCTACACCTCTTTTCCTTGCATACTATGTTTTTCGTATAGGAATATCTTAGACATCTTATGTTAGCAAGGAATACAATATTCCATAACTATTGATGATATGGATAAAAAAATTGATTACTTTTATGGAAGCATCAACCATGTCAAATAGGGTAATGAAAATGTATTATCTAAAAAAAATTACTAAACACAATAAAAAATATACTTATCAAGTAAATTAAAATATTGTTGAATAATGTAAAACAAAATAGACTAAATATACCAATGTTGTTAAAATGTATACACATGTAGGATTTGAGAATCCTAACTTTACTAAAAAACAAATATGTTAGAGGAAATGAAAAGTTCAATGGAAGTATGGCTAAGCATACATAGGGCTAGTATCTTAAAACATGTTCCTTCATACAAAATACAGTTAGAGAAATTCTATTTTATTAGAATCACTCAAGGGTGAGTGTGTTACAAGCCGCATGCTATAGTGAGAAACCACCATATTTGCCATAAGCCAGCCTTGTCTCAGGATGATCCAATACCTGTTGATGCAGGAGCATCCAGCTAAGGGAGGTCATGGCTGGAGTATTTTTCTTTGCAGACACAAGAAGTTTCAGTTAGTTTTTTTTTAATTTTCATTTAAAATTCTAGTTAACAACATTTAGGACCTTATGTTAAGTTTAAGGTTGTCTCAGCCCACTAGTTGCTTTTGTTTGCGTTCTTATTATTTTTGTCTAAAATCTACTTTAGAATACAGTCAAGAATGAACAGTTATCAATGAATAACTAAATGTAACTACTGGCAGTTTAATAATTGTACAGTGATCTTTACAAAAAAACGAGGAAAATGCTACTGTAAGTATCACCATAGTGATGAATAGAAAGAAGCATGAAAATATTCTGAAGAATAAGAAATCTGAATCCATATATTGCAGCTTAAGTATTTTCTGCCTAATTTAACTAAATTCATTTTTTCCATATCATAACGATGATAAAGAGTAAATAATAAATATAGAAGTAATAAGAACACACAGCCAAGTTCAGCAAGACAATGGAGTGGGCTTGCAGAAGAATCAAGTAAATCACTATCAAAGGAATAAACAAATAGTTATAGGTACCAATAAAACTCATATCAATCCTTTCTTACTATTTAATTATCAAAAGAAATCACTGTGTATATATATATCGATATCGAATATCTACAGTCCAAGATACAGTTACCAAATACAGACAAGCGATGAAAACAGAGTTAACAGTTCCAAAAACAACCGCGAGGTCACCATAGGACCGATATAATTAAAATTCATAAGTTAAATAGATGGAAGCATAAATAAACAGTGAGGCCGAAGACACAGTAAGGCCAAAGACAAACTCTCAACTACAAACACATAGAACACCACCAACATCAAACAACTCAAATAGATAGATAAAGGAATAACAAGGAGTGAGCCTACCCAATACAAGTGTAGGCGTTAGGGCACGAGACCAGCAAACAAAGAGCTAGCTGCATACTTGCATGGCCAACAAATAGGCTATTAGAGCAAGCGAAGAAGAACCATAAATACAAGAATTCAAAGTAGCAGTAAGGGTTTACAGAAAAACTTACCAAAGGAGCCGAGCCCATGCGAACAAGGGAGGAAGCTGCGGACCAAGGTCACGGCCGCAGAGTGCCCACTACTCACAAGGAGCAAGAACAGTCAATGACAAAAGAAAACGAGGAAGAATCAAAAAGCATAGAAAGAAAACTCACCTTTGGTTGAATGCTGGATGAGAGCCGAGAGCTGAGCCACCCCACAACCATGACCCGCGACAAATGCCAAGCAAATAATCAAACAGCAAAGCAAGCACTTTGAAACCAATGGCATAATTGAAGTCAACATATAACAAAGACCCACAACCAAAATCATAACCAGGGCTAAACAACACAGAGACCAGAGATTGAGACCAGGGGTTCCAGACTGAGAACCTCGAAACCGAGCTCAAAACAAGAATTCATGCCTAGAACTGGTAAAACGAAATCCTTGCGAAGAAACCTGAACCAGAACTAGAGACCTCACCTCGTCAAGTAGCAGAGTGAAATAGCGACGAAATGACCGAGATTAGGGTTTCTTGGGCATAGTAAGAGGCGGGAGAAAAAAGACCGAGGATAGGATGTTTATCCTCACACCTTTAATTTTCCAGTACACGCCATAAATTCAATTAATAGATAAAATCATCCATGAAATCATCCCATAAATGATAAGCCATAAGTGATCAGGGTTGGTCCCATCAATTTTGGTATTAGAGCAAGGTTAGAGTTAATTTGTTTTTTTTACAAACTGGAAGTCGGAAGAAGAGGCCGTGGCAGAGCTATCCGAAGTGTAGTAGATGAAGGATTGAGAGAAGAGATTAGGATCCTAAATGCCCGTTTTGCACTAGTAGAATCACGAAGGAGAAGGGATCTAGAATGAGGAGACGACAGTGATGAAGAAGCTGCAGTTATGACAGATGGATCATATGAGGAAGGACCTAAAATCAGATTGTTAAGGTTAGTTTTATTGGCTAGCAGTAAGCCAAAGCCTGAGATTCCAAACTATGATGGTAATTTGTCCATAGAAGTTTTGTTGGACTGGATTAGTGAGTTAGACAAATACTTTGAATGTGAGGAGATCAGCGAAGATAGGAAAGTTAATTTCACTGCCACCAAGTTGAAAGGACATGCGGACTTATGGTGGGAAAATGTCCAAGCAGAGAGGAGAAGATTAAATAAGCTACCCATTAAAAAGTGGACCAGAATGGTCTCCAAAATAAAGGGTAAGTTTTTGCCCAAATATTACCATATTCCTCTGTATCGGCAGGTGCAGAATTTGAAACATAGAGGAATGATGGTGAAAGAATATACCGAAGAATTTTATCAGGTGAATCTGAGAGTTGGTTACATTGAAGACACCCCAGAAAAAACAGCAAGGTTTGTGAATGGACTAAGGCTAGAGATATTAGACGAGATAAGTATTCTTTCTCCAAAAACCAGAGAGGAAGCATACGAGAGTGCCTTAAAGGCAGAAGAAAAGATTGCAAGGAAGCAGAATGCCAAAAGAGGATGTGGATCTGGTAGAGGGAAAGGACAATCCTTTGGCAGAGGAAGGACTGCCAACAACAGTGAAGAAGGCATCAATTCAAAGGCCTCAGGGACAGTAGCAAAGGAAGGTAGCACTAGGGGAGGATGGCCATACCAGAGAGGAAGGGATAATGGCAGAGGCAAAGGGGCTACCTACCAGTGTTACCAGTGCCACAAGTGGGGGCACAGATCCTTTGAGTGTCCTGAAGGTGAACAGGCTGGACAAAGAGGAGCATATGTTGCTCAAACAAAGGAAGTGGAGGCACCACCCCAAGATGTAGAGAATGTACTGGAGACAGGAGAGGCATTAGTCTTGAATAAGGTACTACTAAAACCGGCAAAGGAGACAGCTGAAAAAACCCAGAGAAAGGAATTATTCTTGACTGTGTGCAAGTCACATGGAAAATGCTGAAAAACTAATTATAGATAGTGGGAGCACTGATAACCTGGTTGCAAAAGAGATGGTTGAGAAATTGGGTTTGAAAAGGTTGAAGCACCCAACTCCCTATAAGGTGGCTTGGTTATAGAAAGGTCACCAACTACTAGTTGAAGAGCAGTGTGAAGTGGAATTCCATATTGGCAAGTATAGGGACAAAGTGATTTGTGATATCATGGCCATGGACATGTGTCATATTATACTAGGTAGACCCTGGCAGTATGAGCGAAAATTTGTTCATGATGGAAAAACAAATTGTTACAAATTTGTCAAGGATGGAATTAAGCATACACTAGTACCTCAAGGAAGAAGAAATAGCAGAAGCTAGTGGGACAAAAGTGCTACTGATGTGGGGAAAAGAAATTTTAAAACAGATTGAAGATAACGAGATAAAGTATGTTGTTGTAAGGAGAACGATAGCAATGCTATTGCACACTGAAATTTCTGACTTACCTTAAGAAATCCAGGATTCATTGCAGGAATTTAGCGACATTGTGGTGGATGGTTTACCAGATAAGTTATCACCAAAGCGAAGTATCAGTCATCACATAGATTTCATCCCTGCAGCTAGTTTACCAACAAATTTGCTTACCGGATGAGTCTTAAGGACAAAAAAGGGATCAAGAAGCAGGTACAGGAATTGTTGGACAAAGGATTGATATGAGAAAGTTTAAGTCCTTGTGCAGTTCCAATAGTTTTAGCTCCCAAGAAAGGAGGCGAGTGGTGGATGTGTACAGATTCGAGAGCAATAAATAAAATTACTATCAGGTACAGGTTTCCATTGCCACAAATGGATGACATGATTGATTGCTTGAGTGGAGCAGCGTATTTTTCGAAGATAGATCTGAAGAGCGGATACCTCCAGATTAGAATAAGAGAAGGGGACGAATGGAAAATAGCTTTCAAAACCAATGAAGGTCTGTATGAATGGTTGGTGATGCCATTTGGGTTGAGTAATGCCCCTAGCACTTTCATGCGCCTAATGAACGAGATGTTGAAGGAGTTCACTGGGAAATTCGTGATTGTGTATCTTGACGATATACTGATTTTCAGCAAGACCAAGGAAGAACATTTTCGACACATTAGATATGTTCTGGAGAAGTTACAGCAAAATAAGTTGCTGATAAATTTGAAAAAATGTTCTTTCTTTCCGAAGGAATTACTCTATTTGGGTTTTGTGATTGGAGAAAATGGGCTGAAAATGGTCCCAGAAAAAGTTGCAGCTATAATTAGTTGCCCATCCCCTAAGAGTCTGTTCGAAGTTCGGAGTTTTCACGGGTTGGCAAGTTTCTATCACAAGTTCATGAAGACATTTAGTGGAATCTCCACACCCATTTTGGATACCATAAAAAAGGCAAGTCAGCCTTTCCATTAGGCTGAAGCTGCAGAGAAGAGTTTCCACATATTGAAGAAGAACATCACTGAAAGGCCAATTTTGAGGTTGCCTGATTTTAACAAACTTTTCCAAGTTCATTGTGATGCCAGTGTTATAGCCATTGGAGCCATACTTAGCCAGGAAGACAAATTGGTAGCTTATTTCAGTGAAAAATTGAATGAAAGCAAGCAAAAATACACATCTTATGACAAGAAGTTTTATGCTGTCGTCCAAGCATTGAAGCATTGGAGACATTATTTGTTAGGTAATGAGCTTGTCTTGCTTTCTGATAATTTTTTGTTATAGTATGTGATGAGCCCTAAAAATGGGTAATTATATGGGATCATTTTACCTCCTAACATAGTCAAATCAGCCATTCTCTTAGCTTATTGTATGTTTTTTCGATTATATTTATTCTTATGGAATGAGTTGAGTTAGTTATGATGCCATGTGGTCTAATGTGTGTTTAATGTAGCTTATTGTTTAATTTTGAAGACAAAGTCAAAGATTCAGTGGAAAAATGGCAGCAATAACTCGAAGTGGACAAAGGAGAGGGCTTATTGGAGGGAATCCCCCTCATTTATTACTCCCCACTTTGAATTACCCTTCATTTAGCTCAGAGTACAAACAACCAAATCAATACACTAGTAGGCAACAGAGAAAGTGGAGGATAACCGATGATTATCTCGAGTTTTGGGAGCCTATCCTCCCTTATTTTAAGGGAGCTAGTGGTAGCTTCAGTTGTATAAGTAGAGAGGCTTAGGGCCTCACTAGGGTCAGATTTTTGTTGGATTTTTTCTGCAGTATTGCTTATGTAAACTCTGCTCAACTTCAAGTTACTTTTTTGACAGTTTCATGTAATCTTGTTATTGTTTTGATAATAAAGATGGAATACTTTTTGAGCTAGCACTGAGTTACCTCAAATGGTTGAAGCTTGTTGTGTGTGGAGCATGATTGTTCAGAGGTCTTTGTTTTAGCCGGATGTATACCCCAGGAAGTTTGTACACCCCTCCATGCGGGGGGAGTGCGGGGGAGACTTCTCCCCCCGCCGGGGGTGCGGGGGGGTCGATCCCCCACGGCTGGGGGGTCCGGGAGCCAGCGGTCCCCTGGCGGGGGCTCGGGGGCAACGCCCTCGAAGCTAAAAGTAGATGTAAAATTGCCTTGTAAAATATAGTAATTTCTAGTCAATCTAGGCCGTTCATTAGGCGGATGATCTCACGGTAGAACTTATGTTTAGTTTAGGGCTTTTTTTCCTAGAGGTCAACCCCTCTCTTTGTATGAAGGCTTTATATTTGAGGCTGAGATATAGATGTGCATTATGTGAGCGAGAAATAGAGAGGTGAGGCTGTGAGAGAAAACAAAGGATATTACAACAGATCTGCTGTAGGTCGTGTCTCTTCATTTTGCTGGATAATAGAAAGGAAGGACTGGATGTTTGGGGTGGACGTAGCCCAAACTAGGTGAACCACGTATATTTGTGTCTCTCTTGCTTTATGCGTTTTTTGTGTTTATATTGCTGCAATATTTTATGTGTTCCATTGCTCTATAATATATAATTTTATTACAACTCGTATCGGAGCAGAAGGTCTATTTGGCTAATAAACTCACAAGAAAGAAGGATTCCTCATTAGAGTGGGAGCAATGGCAGAAGATGGTAAGTTTAGGGTCGAGAAATTTAATGGCCAAAACTTCTCGCTATGGACGATTCAGATGGAATATTATCTGTATCAAAATGATCTGTACCTACCATTGAGCGGAAAAGCAAAGAAGCCGACAGCTATGATAGATGAAGAATGGAACCTTCTCGATAGAAAGGCACTCGGAACAATACGGTTGTGCCTCACTGAATCAGTCGCCTTCAACATTTCAAAGGAAACAACGATGGAGGGTTTGATTCACGCATTGTCGAAACTATATGAAAAACCCTCGGCCTCAAACAAGGCATTTCTTATGAAACGGTTATTTAATATGAAGATGTCGAAAGGTGGATCTATTGCAAATCATTTAAATGATTTTAATACAGTTACAAGTTAGTTAAGTTCTGTAGGGGTAAACTTTGAAGATGAAGTTAGAGCTGTGTTATTCTTGTGCTCATTACCAGAAAGTTGGAATGGTTTAGTAATGGCCATTAGTAACTCTGTCTCTGGATATAGTACTTTAAAGTTTGATGATGTTGTCAATGCTATCCTTAGCGAGGAAATGCGATGGAAAAGCTCCGGTGAGACATCAAGTAATGCTTTGAGTGCAGAGTCTAGGGGAAGAAAAATGGAAAGAGGAAAGAGCTCAGGATATCGCAGTAAATCAAGGAAAGGCAGATCCAAGTCCAGATCGGGGATAGTGTGCTAGAAATGCGAAAAGAGAGGACACCTAAAGAAAGACTGTATATCTCAAAAGGGAAAAGAAGGAGATGCACAACAAGAAAACAATCATGAAGCAAATGTGACAGGTGAGGTGTTACAAGATTCTTTGATTCTTTCTTTCGAAAATATCACTGATTCCTGGGTGGTAGATTTAGGGGCCTCATTCCATGCCACACCTGATAAGAAATACTTTCATGACTATGTTCAAGGAGATTTTGGACAAGTTCGTTTGGGTGATGATAAACCCTGTAAAATTGTTGGAATGGGTAAGGTTCTTGTAAAACAACAGAATGGAAACCAATGGCTACTAAAGGAGGAAAGGCATGTTCCAGATCTAAGGAAAAATCTAATTTCAACAGGGCAGTTAGGCGGTGAAGGTTGTGTGACAACTTTCACAGATAAATCTTGGAAGGTCACCAAAGGAGCCCTAGTAATAGCAAAAGGTGAAAAGGTTGGTACATTGTATTTATGCAATGGTATTTTTAACTCTGTTAATGCTTTAACTTCCAAAGGAGTAGATGCAACATTATGGCATCATAGGCTCAGACACATGAGTGAAAAGGGGATGAAGATTCTTCACTCAAGGAATTTGTTGTCGAGTTTGAAGAATGTTTATTTGGGCTTCTGTAAGAATTGCATTTATGGAAAACAGAAGAGAGTCAGGTTTCTCAGAGTTAGGAAAGAAAAGAAGAGCGAAAAATTAGAGCTTGTGCATACAGATGTATGGGGACCTACTCAGGTATCATCTCTCAGTGGCTCTCGTCATTATGTTACTTTTATTGATGATGCAACTAGAAAAACTTGGATTTATTGTATTAAGAATAAATTTGATGTATTTGATACTTTCAAGAAAAGGAAAGCTTTGGTTGAGATTGAGACGGGAAGGAAATTGAAGTGTCTTAGATCAAACAATGGAGGTGAATATTGCAGCAAGGAGTTTGATAGGTACTATTCAGAGCATGGAATTCCCAGAGAGAAGACAGTTCCAAGAACACCACAAGAAAATGGTGTGTCAGAAAGGATGAACAGAACAATCATGGAGTGTGAAAGGTGCATGAGATTGCATGCAGGATTGCTTTATAGTTTTGGGCAGATGCTGTAGATACTGTTGTTTATCTAATAAACAGAGGGCCTTCTAGTTCCTTGGATGGTGGTGTTCCAGAGGAAGCATGGACATGAAAAAAGGTAAACTACTCTTTTTTAAAGAATTTTGGTTGTGAGGCCTTTGTCCATATTGATAAAGAAAATAGAACAAAGCTTGAGGCAAAGTCAAAGAAACGTACCTTTATTGGATATGGTGTTAATGATTTTGGTTATCGCTTATATGATTACAAAAATAAAAAAATTATTAGGAGTATAGATGTAATATTCAATGAAAAGGTCTTGTATAAAAATCAATTGCAGGAAAAGAAACAGGAAAAAGAAAACAAGGAATACACAATTCTTGATGAAATCACTAAAAAAGTAAAGGTGCCTGAAATAATAATAATCAACAACAGAAACCACCACAACAGCAACAGGCACCCCAAACACCTGAAAGTAGTGTTAGAAGATCTACCAGGATAAGTAGACCCCCTGAATGATACTCTCCTTCATTATATTATTTATTGTTGACTGATTCTGGTGAACCCGAATGTTATGAAGAAGCAATGCAGGCTGAAAGTGGGAAGAAGTGGGAGGTAGCCATGGAAGAAGAGATGGACTCCTTAATGCATAACTAGACTTGGGACTTAGTCAAGTTACCTGCAGGAAAAACTACATTGAAGAATAAATGGGTTTACAGGCCAAAGGAAGAAGATGGAGGAAAACAGAGGTACAAAGCTAGACTTGTGGTGAAGGGGTTTGCACAGAAGAAAGGTATTGATTTTGATGAAATATTTTCTCCTATTGTTAAAATGACTTCAATCAGAACTATTTTAAGTCTAGTAGCAGCTGAAGATTTGCATCTTGAGCAGTTAGATGTAAAGACAACCTTTCTCCATGGGGATTTGGAGGAAGAGATATATATGCAGAAGCCACAAGGATATGAGCTGAAAGGGAAGGAGAAACTAGTGGGCAGGTTGAAGAAGAGCTTGTATGGCTTAAAACAGGCTCCAAGTCAGTGGTATCTAAAATTTGACAAGTTTATGTCTGAACAAGGTTATACTAGATGCCACTCTGATCATTGTGTTTATCTGAAAAAGAAAAATGATGGCAACTATATTATATTGTTATTGTATGTATATGACATGCTTGTTGCAGGGTCTAACATGCAGGAAATAAGTGTGCTAAAAAAAAAATTGGCAAATTCATTTGCAATGAAGGATTTGGGAGCTGCAAAACAAATCTTTTGTATGAGAATCACTAGAGATAGGAAAAATCGCAAATTAACATTGTCTCAGAATGAGTACATACGAAAGGTGTTGAAAAGATTTAATATGCACTATTGGGTCCCTATAATACTAGTGATTACCCCATTACTATTGTAGTTATACCCCTTATTTATATTGTTGTGCCCCTATTACCCCCATATTGTTATTTCTGTGCCCCATAGAATCCCTCTATTCTTATTTTTGTGGCTTTATATTATTATTGTTAGGTCGGCTGGATTATATTGTGACTCCTTAGACTCCTATATATAGAAAGGAGGTTTTTTCATTTGTATCATCGAATAATTGTTCATTTATGTAATGTAAAGGAGGTTTCCCCCTTGAAGAGGCTGAATTCTAAGGCGTTGATCTATCTTTTCTATCTTTTCTTGAGCTGGTTTCATAACATTTGGTATCAGAGCTTTGGATTCTAGGGTTTTGCTGCTCCAAACAGGTCATCGTGGAATTTTCGCTATAACATTTTTTCTGTGATGTTTCAAAAGTCGCAAAAAAAAACCCATTTGAGAAGAAATCGCGCTGAACCTTGGGTCCAAATTTCAGAGCTTTTCGCACGATATTTGCGGAGATATGATCTGAGGAAGTTGGTCTTTTTGCAGACTCCTGAATTACATTCAAAATAGGTGACCTGGGGAAAATCGTCATAACTTTCTTTCTGGGGATCGGATTGAAATTTTGTAAGAAGGTATAGAAAGAGGACGGACTATAGTTTCTTGTATGCATTTTTCAGATCCATAGGTCGAAACAGTGACTCGTGGCACGTCGTACAAGTTCGCTCTACTGAACTAGTCTATAACCAAGTCACTGTGGGAGATTTCGCATAACTTTTCCTTGGAGAATCCAATTTGGGTCAGACTTGTGGCATTGGAAAGAGGACGCAGAACGCTACTATAGATCACAATTTCAGAATTGGAGGATCTGGAATTACAGAGATAAATCAGATTCAATATCAGGCTTCTACAAAGTGAAAAAAGGTGTGTAGTTTTTTTTTTAAATTTTTGTGTAAGCTGGGTTTGAAGGAATTCAAAGGGCATAGTAAAGAATTATTATTGATAACTGATTCCCCGAGGAAAGAAAATGCAAACACCTAGTAAGGAACCTGAAAGCTCTAGCATGACTCATGAAGAAGAGGAAGAAATGCTACATGATATATCAAAATTACAAGAACAAGTGCAACAAATGTCACGCTCACAAAAGCTAAGATAAATGGCATGGAATCTAAGATAAACGGCGTGGAAGCTAAGATGGATGATTGGAAGACAGATTTGAAGACAGACATGGAAGAATTGAATATAGATTTGAACACAAACTTGAAGACAGCCATGACAGATATGAAGACAGATCTGACAAATTTTCTACAAGGAATACTTACTAATGGTGAAAAGGTAGTAAAGGAAACTCATGATGCGAGCAAAAGAAATGTTAATCATAATATCATAGAATCTAATGTTGGATCAAAGACCCACCGTATTCCAAAAATCGATATGAGAAAGTTTGATGGCAAGGACCCCGCAACATGGATATTACAGATGGAGCAATTTTTCGATCTCAATAATGTGCAAAACGCACAAAAGGTACGTATGGCAACTGTATATTTGGAACCAAATCAGTTTGTATGGTATCAATGGCTTTTTTCTCGTAAACAATTTATCACTTGGGCAATTTTTACGGAAGAATTGATAGCACATTATGAGGATACAAAAAGCAACACTTTTTTTAGCCAATTGATAAGTCTCAAACAAAAGGGTTCAATAATGGAGCACATTGAGGAGTTCCAAAAATTGAACATAAGGGTAAAATATATTCCAGAGGAGCATAGGATTAATGTGTTCATAGGGTCTTTAAAGGATAATATCCAACATGATGTTCGACTTTGGGAACCTGATTCATTAGAGAAGGCATTCAGGTTAGCAAGAAAAATGGAAAGCAAAATTATGGCAACTAGGAAGCATACCATTCACAACTATAAAGACGGAAGTGTTGTTGCCCATAGTCTTCCACAACCTACAAGGTTGACACCACAACAATTGGAAGAAAAAAGAGCAAAAGGGCTTTGTTACAATTGTGATAGCAAATACACAAAAGGTCATAAGTGTGCTGAGAAGAAATTATTCTACATAGATTGTGAAGAGGAAGAAGAAAAGGAGCAAGAAAGGTCAAAAGAAGAGGATATACTCCAAGAAAAAAGCCTAGATGAAGAAAAAATAAATCCGACCATATCTTGTAATGCATTGGTGGGAATTACCACTCCTCAAACCATCAAGATAGAAGGACAAATCAAGAAGAAAAAGGTAATAGTGTTGATTGATTCAGGAAGCACCCACAATTTTATTCATTGTAGGGTAGCAAAAGAATTGAATTGCTTCCTATATCCAGCACCAGAGTGTCAAGTGATGATTGCAAATGGAGGAACAATAAATTTCTCTAGAAAGTGCCATAATATCAAGCTATCCATGGGAGAATATGTATTGACTAGCCCAATGCTTTCCATTCCAATGGGAGGTGCTGATGTTGTACTAGGAGTCCAATGGCTACAATCCTTGGGTACAATAGCTTTTAATTTTCAAGAAATTTTCATCAAATTTTCTATGGAAGGAAAGGAAGTTGAATTAAGGGGTATTGCAGGGAAACCAGGAAAGATAATCAGCTCTAATGGCATGACAAAGCTTCTAAAAAAGGAGCAAAGAGGTGTAATTGCACAATTATGTTCGCTAGATGTTTCCACATTGGAATCATCTATTTCTCTAGATCTCCAAAAAGTCCTGGACAATCATTC
This sequence comes from Pinus tabuliformis, assembly GCA_031772625.1. NCBI lineage: Eukaryota > Viridiplantae > Streptophyta > Pinopsida > Pinales > Pinaceae > Pinus > Pinus tabuliformis. The sequence continues at coordinate 102,322,778 of CM062820.1, forward strand.
CAAGGTATTTGAGACTCCCAAAGGTCTCCCACCTATGCGTGATCATGATCATGCTATTCATCTGATTCCAGGAAGTGTTCCTCCAAACATCAGGCTGTACAGATATCCCTATGTCCAAAAAAGTGAAATTGAACGTATGGTTGCAGAAATGCTAGAGGCTGGTATAATTCAACTGAGTCAAAGTTCTTTCTCAGCTCCAGTAGTATTGGTGCACAAGAAGGATGGATCATGGCGCATGTGTCCAGATTATAGGGAGCTCAACAAGCTCACTATTAAAGATAAGTTCCCCATTCCTGTCATTGATGAATTACTGGATGAATTGCATGGATCAATTTACTTCACCAAGTTGGATCTTCGTTCGGGATATCATCAAATCAGAATGAAGATTGAAGACATTCTGAAAACGGCATTTAGAACTCATGAGGGTCATTATGAATTTTTGGTCATGCCTTTTGGCCTTACCAATGCACCTTCAACATTTCAAGGTTTGATGAATTCAATTTTCAAACCATTCCTTAGAAAATTTGTGTTATATTTTTGATGATATACTAATCTACAACAAGTCTTGGAAGGATCATGTTGAACATGTTGACAGGGTGCTACAACTATTGGAGGAGAAACAATTATATGCAAAAAGATCCAAATGTTTCTTTGGAGTCCAGAAGGTGGAATATTTGGGTCATATTGTATCTCATGAAGGAGTTAAGGTAGACCCTAGCAAAATTAAAGCCATTAAGGAATGGAAAATCCCCACATCCATAAAGCATCTGTGAGGATTTCTTGGGTTGACAGGGTATTATCGCAAGTTTGTTAAGAATTATGGGAGAATAGCAGCACCTCTAACAACATTATTGAAGAAAGATTTATTTTCATGGACTCCGGAAGCAACAAAGGCCTTTGAACATCTTAAAGAGGCAATGTGCCAAGCACCGGTCTTAGCTACACTGGACTTCACAAAAACCTTTATTGTGGAATGTGATGCTTCAGGAAATGGAATTGGTGTTGTTCTAATGCAAGATGAAAGACCAATTGCTTTTGAAAGTCGTCCAATCAAGGGAAAGTTTTTAAGCAAAGCTATTTATGAGAAGGAAATGTTGGCAATACTCCATGCACTTAAGAAATGGCGACCCTACCTAATGGGAAGACACTTCAAGGTAAAAACAGATCATGATAGCCTTAAATACTTTTTAGAACAAAGATTATCCTCTGAAGAGCAACAAAAGTGGGTCACAAAGATGTTGGGTTATGACTTTGAAATCATCTACAAAAAAGGGAAGCAAAATGTGGTGGCAGATGCACTCTCAAGAAAGGATGAGGATGTGGAAGCATTGTTGTGTGCCATTTCTATTATCCAACCAGATTGGATAAACGAAGCAAGGGAGGAATGGAAGAATGACGAAGAAGTGTGGGCACTTATTCGAAAGCTACAACAAGATTCCAGTACTTCTGATACATTTAGCTGGAAAAATGATTCGTTATGGTACAAAGATCGCTTATACCTCTGTAAGAATTCCCAGCTAAAACAAAAGATTCTTATGGAATTGCACACTTCTCCCTTAGGAGGGCACTCAGGATTTTTAAAAACTTACCACAGGGTTAAGAAGGAATTTTTTTGGGATGGCCTTAAATCAGATATTCAAAAGTTTGTGGCAGAATGTTTGGTTTGCCAACAAAATAAAGTTGAAACAATTAAGACACCGGGTCTATTACAACCTTTATCCATTCCAAGCCAATGTTGGGAGGAGGTTTCAATGGATTTTATCACAGGTTTACCCAAGTCTGAGGGAAAGAGTGTCATCATGGTGGTAGTTGATAGACTTACCAAGTATGCACACTTTTGTGCATTATCACATCCATTTAAATCCAGTACAGTTTCTACTGCATTTATGGAAACAGTTCAAAAGCTACATGGAAACCCAAAGATTATTGTAAGTGACAGAGATCCCATTTTCACTGGAAATTTTTGGACGGAATTATTTTCTTGTCTTGGTACTCAGTTAGCTCATAGCTCATCTTATCATCCTCAATCTGATGGGCAAACTGAGATAGTAAACAAATGTTTGGAAGGATATCTTCGTTGCTTTGTATCTGATAAACAGACACAATGGGTCAAATGGTTGCCTTTGGCTGAATGGTGGTATAACACTTCCTTCCATACAGCAACAAAAATGACCCCATTTATGGCACTTTATGGGTATCAACCACCATCCATCACATCATATTTAAGAGAAAATTCTAAGGTTCAGGCAGTGGAAAATCACATCGAACATCAACAACAAGTCCTCCAACTCTTAAAGGATAACCTCATGTTGGCACAAAATAGAATGAAACAACAGGCAGATCAACATCACAGTGAAAGAAGTTTTTATGTAGGTGATTGGGTATTCCTACGGCTACAACCATATAAGAAAATGTCCCTAAAGCAAGCTAAGAAGGATAATAAATTATCACCAAAGTATTATGGTCCGTACAAGGTGTTGCAAAAGATTGGTACTATGGCCTACAAATTGGAGCTTCCTGCAGCTTCTCGATTGCACCCAGTTTTCCATGTTTCATGTTTAAAGAAGGTTATAGGCGACAAGCTCCCAATTCAAACAATATTTCCAGAACTTGACGAGGAAGGAAAAATTATATTGGAACCGGAAGCAGTCACAGAAACAAGAACTCGACAGCTACGAAATCGATCAATTTCAGAGTATCTTGTCAAGTGGAAGAACTTATCCGCTAAAGATTCCACATGGGAGGATGAGAATTTTATGCAGAAGTATCCAGAACTACTCAAGCGTTGAGAACAACACCTTTTTGAAGGAGAGGGGCATGTTGCGTCGCTATAATACTAGTGATTACCCCATTACTATTGTAGTTATACCCCTTATTTATATTGTTGTTCCCCTATTACCCCCATATTGTTATTTCTGTGCCCCATAGAATCCATCTATTGTTATTTTTGTGGCTTTATATTATTATTGTTAGGTCGGCTAGATTATATTGTGACTCCTTAGACTCCTATATATAGAAAGGAGGTTTTGTCATTTGTATCATCGAATAATTGTTCATTTATGTAATGTAAAGGAGGTTTCCCCCTCAAAGAGGCTGAATTCTAAGGCGTTGATCTATCTTTTCTATCTTTTCTTGAGCTGGTTTCATAACATGCACAATGCAAAACAACTTAGTACACCTTTTGCTAGCCATTTCAAACTTAGTAAGGAAATGTGCCCAAAGACCCAAGAAGACATGGATTATATGTCTAAAGTTCCATATGCATCAGCAGTTGGAAGCTTAATGTATGCAATGGTCTGCAAAAGTCTTGATATTGCACATGAAGTGGGAGTTGTAAGCAGGTACATGAACAATATAGGAAAGGAACATTGGATGACAGTGAATTGGATTCTCAGATATTTGAAAGGTACCACAAATCAAGCATTATGCTTTGGTGGTGCAAACATGTCTCTACAGGGATATGTTGATGCAGATGTGGTAGGTGACAGAGATAACAAGAGGAGCACTATAGGATATGTATTTACTATTGGTGGAACAACTATCAGTTGGGTTTCAAAAATCCAAAGTGTTGTTGCACTTTCAACAACAGAAGCAGAGTATGTTGCTGCTACAGAGGCTAGTAAAGAAATGATTTGTTTACAAAGGTTTATGGGTGAATTGGGTAAGGATCATGATATGGGCACGTTATACAGTGATAGCCAAAGTGCCATTCATCTTACAAAGAACTCAGCATTTCATTCTAGGACTAAACACATACAGCTCAAGTACCATTTCATACGATCAATGTTGGAAGATGGAGAGTTGAAGCTAGAAAAGATACACACTAGCCAAAATCCTGCAGATATGCTAACAAAAGTTGTAACCAGGGAGAAACTGAGAATATGCTCAATTTCAATTGGCCTTCAAGGATAAAGATGAAGATGAGAAACAGCCAAGTCCAAAGAGGAGTCATTTTCCAACAAATGAAGTAGCGGTGGAGTTGCTACAATCATTCTCCAAGTGGGAGACTGTTTGTGTGTGGAGCATGATTGTTCAGAGGTCTTTATTTCAGCCAGATGTATACCCCAGGAAGTTTGTACACCCCTCCATGCGGGGGGGTGTGGGGGGGACTTGTCCCCCTCGGCTGGGGGGTCCGGGGTGTTGGTAGTATGAGACAAGTGTTGTCCTTGATGGAAAATCACACAGATGATAAATTATAGTGCAACAAAGTTATGTTCAAGTTCACGCACTTTCATGCAGAGAAAAGTTTCTTTCATATGGTGAAAATTTCACGCACTTTCATGCAGAGAAAAGTTTCTTTTATATAGAGAAGTTTTCACGCACTTTCATGCAGAGAAAAGTTTCTTTCATGTAGAGAAAAGTTCACGCACTTTCATGCAGAGAAAATTTTCTTTCATGTAGAGAAAAGTTCACGCACTTTCATGTAGAGAAAAGTTTCTTTCATGTAGAGAAAAGATCACGCACTTTCATGATTGGTTCATGGTATTAGTCTGAGAGTTTCTGATCCTATGGTTTGGTCCATGGTATTTCATCCAAAAGTGTTGATCCCAAGTATTGGGTCCATGGTATGGAATTGTTATGGTTTTGGTCTATGGTATTGTGAAAGGCCTAAGGCTATAAAAAGGAAAGGGGGTCATTTGGATATACACTTATGGGTTGAATATCTTAAGGTGAGCTAGATCTGAAATACTTGTGATCGATTGGTGAGTGATAGCTAGATCTAAGTGATAGCTAGATCTGAATGGGTCGAGATCTCCATGGTGCATGATCAAATCTGTAGATCTGATAGTTTGGGGTATGCTTGAAGACTAAAAAACTATCTATACCCACAGGACCGCAGGTGCGACGTAGTGTAGGTGTGGATACCCGCAGAGCCGAAGAGTGTGCAGGTGCGGATCTAGCCGCAGGACCGCAGGAGTGACACGGTGCAGGTGCAGATACCTGCAGAGCAGAAGAGTGCGCAGTGCGGATGTAACCATAGGACCGCAGGTGCGACACAGTGCAGGTGCGGATACCCGCAGAGCAAAAGAGTACGCAGGTGTGGATACCCACAGATAAGAAGACTGTGCAGGTGCGGATACCTGCATATCAGAAAGCAGCACAGGCGCAGATGTTCGCAGATGTCTATTGGTGAAGTTGCGGACCCTGCTTGAAATTTGTTTTAACTGCCTTTGACTATTCTGCAAGGTTCTGGGTGCATAATTGATGTCTGGTTACTAGTATTAAGTTCTGATAACATCATGATTATGTTTAGCTTCAGTATTGATGGTTGAATGGATCAATTTCTCAATGACTTATCTTTATGTGATCTGATGGACTAGATCTGGTTGCTAACTCACATATTATCCTTGTATATGTATTGATCTGGTGATTGGGTGATTTAGAAGATTGATTGATTATGTGCTTCAATGATATTAATGGGTCCAATATGAAAATTGGATGAAACGTGGCCTTTCAGATTATGTGTTGTGCTTCAGGTGTATCCAGTATGAAAATGTATGAAACGTGGTACCGGAGGAGAGAATATTGTAGGGTAGCACCTACGTACTAGTATCTTAGCTAGTGCAAGAGATAAGGGGGTGGTAGCTCCCTTCTAGTAGCAGTTGAAAACCTTGGAGCATTGTAGCAGGTAGCAACCTGCGTACTAGTAAATGGAATGGCTAGTACAAGAACTATGGGGGTTGTAGCTCCCTTCCAGGAGAGACTAGAGAACGAGAGAGGGTTGTAGCTCTCTGCAGGTAGAATCCTGCGTACTAGTATAAGATTGCACCAGTACAGAAATATTGTAAAAGGATTTTCTTATTAAGAAGAAGATTGAGATGACTTGCAGCAGGTGGTTTTCTCCCACATTGGGTTTCCACCTTATATCATGGTGTTCATGTGTGTGATGATCTATTCTATTTTACTGCACCTGTTTACTATTAATAATGTTCTAATTCACTCATTAAGGATCAACTATCTGAATCATAAGAAGTTGTGGAAGTAGCGTATATGAATCTGAATATGGAAACGAAAAAGTTTTATTGATGTGATAATACTAATTCACCCCCCCTCTCAGTATTATTTCCAACACGGGGGCCAGCGGTCCCCCAGCGGGGGCTCGAGGGCAGCGTCCCCGAAGCTAAAAACAAATGTAAAATTGCCTTGTAAAATATAGTAATTTCTAGTCAATCTAGGTCGTTCATTAGGCGGATGATCTAACGATAGAACTTATGTTTAGTTTAGGGTTTTTTGCCTAGAAGGCAACCCCTCTCTTTGTATGAGGGCATTGTATTTGAGGCTGATATATAGATGTGTATTATGTGAGAGAGAAACAGAGAGGTGAGGCTGTGAGATAAAATAGAGGATATTACAATGGATCTTTTTTGGGTTGTGTCTCTTCATTTTGCTGGATAATAGAAAGGAAGGACTGGCTGTTCGGGGTGGACATAGCCCAAACTGGGTGAACCACATATATCTATGTCTCTCTTGTTTTATGTGTTTTTTGTGTTTATATTTCTACAATATTTTATGTGTTCCATTGCTTTGTAATATATTATTGGGTTAGGGCCCAATCCAAGCAGCCAAGTTCCTCTTTACTTGTATTTGTATGTTTTGATTCAGTTGTAGATTAGATTGTTGTTAGATGTATTTCTTTCATGGTCAAGAATAGGTTGCTTTTGATGGTTCAGTAGTTTGCTTCCATTTTTACTTTCTACAATAGATTAATTAGTGATAAAGAAAATATCCAAAAGGCTAGCAACAGTGCTTTGGCCTCTCTTCCCCCCCTTGGGACCATGATTTGAGGAAAAGACCCTCTTGCTGCCCCAAAAAAAGATTTTTCTCATTCATAGGATCTCTAGTGTTTGCAGCTTCTTAGTTGGTTCATAGTCTAGTTTAGCTTTGCTCCAGAACTTCTTCATCATGCTCATTTCTTTATTTTCAATAGTCTTCTTCGATGCTTTATTTTCCTGCAATGGTTATCAGCATTTCCTTTCATAGATCATAGTTTACTTGATGGAAAAACTATGTTTCTACATACACTTATTTCCTTGCTTGATTAATCTCATCGGTTGCCTGTCAGTTGTTTATGTAGCAGATATCTTCCAACAACAGGCCAACCTATCATCCATTCCATTCTCCATCTGATCCATGCCTTACAAGTCACCCAAGTGTCCCCTCAATTTTGCCTTAGTTTCCTGCATTTTCTATAGAATTCCTTCTTCTCTGCTTGAGTAGATCCTATCATATTTCTCTCTCCTAATGATTCTTGGTAGACCCTAGGTGCCCTAACACTCCAATTCAACCTTAATTCACATTTTCCAACCATTCTCACACCCTCAAAATAGCCAAAACTACTCTTGGCCTCCTCCTATAGACCTCCTGTAGATTTTCCTATAGGATTTTGTTTGAAGGTCGAGTGCGGGAAAAGCCTCTAGAAGGCCACCTAAGACCTCCTAGGACCCATCCACACCATCCTACATCCTCTCATGTGCCAAAGTCACCCTTCAACCCCACTTATTCGCTGCCACCTTCACACACAATAAAATACATGCATGTAAAATTCACATAAAAATACATAGAAATCCAAAAAGATGTTTTTTTCTCATTTACTTCCAAAAATAGCTTGAGCAGATGTTGTTTACTTCCTTGAGTAGATAATGGCATTCATTTCATGGTTTTCATAGTGCTTTCCGCAAAAGTAGGATTAGTTGGTTAATTAGGGTTTCCTAGGCTTGCTTTACATTTCAGTCTTCCTTTATGCAAGTAGAATAGCATCAGTAGAGCAATCTCTCTCGTTTTCCTTTCATCACATATAGAGCTTCTTTTGGAATCCATAGAAGTTAGCTTGAGCTCCTAGCGATCTTGCACCAGCTGACCAAGTGACAACCTGTAGTAAGAACTAGTACTTGTGCATATAGCACCGTCGCTTCCAAGTTTGTTACGAACTACCGGGTTGATAAGAGTAAAGTAGGCAGCCTAGGAGTTGCAACATTATTGCTGTAATACTGGTGCTCACCACTTTTTGGCGCCGTTTCCGGGGAAGCGTTAGGGTATTCTATGATTACTGCTTTCTTCTATTTTCTTCTTGCAACATTCCGCTAATAGTTTATTTCAGCAAAAGTAGAATAGTCATTTCCTTTCTTTCAGTTTTGCATTTCTTTTTCTTTCCTTTTCAATTCTGCAATTTCCATCTCAGCAAAAGTAGAATAGTCACTTCCTTTCTTTCAGTTCTACATTTCCTCGCTTTCCTCTTCAATTCTGCAAATTTCATTTTAGCAAGTTCATTTCAGTTAGTTGCAAATTGTTTTATTCAATCAATTTCAGTTTTGTAGGTATTATCAGTGTGGGGAAAAAAGAAACAAAAACCAACCAAAAATATTTCCTTTCATGCCTTGTAGGAATAGAGATAATTGAGGAAAAGTTTTGCCCAACACGCCACTACCTCACATAGCCAACCTTCTCTCTTCTTTGGTGGCAGTGATCATGAGGAACCTTTAGGTGAGTAACCTGAGATATTTGAAGAACCTATAGGGGAAGAAGAAGAAGAAACCATCCCTCCTGAGCCGATGGCTGAAAACAAAAATGCTAGGAGAAATGGAGAGAGGATAGAGGGCACATTTCCCATTCGGGAGACCAATGGGGACACCAAAATGAAGAATATAAGACCTTCAGCCCTACCTCACTTCCATGGTTTAACTACAGAAGATCTTGACACCTTCTTGTTTGAGTTTTCTTTCATCTGTCGAACTTATGACTATGCAGAAGACGAGCAAAAGTTGAAACTATTACCTTCTACTCTCAAGGATGCAGCATTGCGCTGGTTCATGGGGTTTGATGAGCCCCAATTTTTGGTACAATTTGGGCTCATTTGGCCCACTTGCTTTGCTCAAACCATTCATTTTTTATTGCTTATGCATTCATTTCTTGGTTTATTCGTGTTTTTTGTAGGAAGAAGGGTAGGAATTCTATCTACGTGACTAATACATGATGATTTCAGGTTTTTGGCATTAAAAGGGAGCAAAGACCACGAGAAAGGAGACAAGGAGACAGTAAGGTGGCACTGCTGGTTTTTAAGAGAGGATGTCCACAACCTTGGGGACCTTCCTCGTGATTCCCACCATAGCTCCGAGCTCCAACCAATCTCCCCACCGAGCTTAGAGGCAGCCAACCGTTCTACAGGAACAGCAGTTACAACTGTTCTACAGGATCAGCAGTTTAACCTTCAGTTGGACAGCCGAGCTCCACAAATCAAGGAAACCTGTTGGATTATCATTTTGCATAAATACTGAGGTCGTAGCCTTTGATATGGGCTTTTTCAACTTTTGCATTACTCTTGTAATTTGGAAGTAGGAGCTACAGCTCGGTGTTGGTTCTTTTTGTAAGCCAGTTTTGGTATGACATCAGATTTTTGGTTATGAATAAAGGCAAGCAGATTTTGATCTCATTCTGAGTTTCTAAGGGAGCTATAGCTCTCAGGTTAGGGCCCAACCTGAGAGCAATAGATCTCCTCGGTGTTGTAATGTTATTTGCCTTTTGTTCCAGCACTTCGTTTCTTTACTTTGACATGCAATTCGAATTTACAGTCTGCTGATTTAGTTTTTATAAGATTGAATACGATTAGTTTATGGTGAATGTGCTTCCAGTTGCTTAGGTTAGAAGAGGATAGTTATAATTCATTGGAGCTCTAGAAAAAGGTTGTTAGAAGATCACTGCCATCTCTGATTAGGGATTGGGGTGCAGTCCATCTCAACCACCAAAAAGAAACGCAGTTCTTCTCACGTCCATGCAAGCTGCAACAGTTACTTTAGTCGTAGATCCATCCATGCACTTTGGTCTTGATCATCACTTCTCCATTCCACTTCCATGCACGAGTTTCTTTCACAAATTGCACTGCTGTTCATTGGTTCAAAATAGCACAGTTAACATAGGTTAAAGAGTTCTCGTTTTTGGTGACATTCATAGACAATTTGTTTCATCTACACTGCTCCACACCTTTCCATTACCTTCCTCGTCTTTTCAACCACACCTGAAGCCACTCAACTGACCTCTGTTCAGCTCGTTTACCTTCCAGCTCTCCATTTCTCACATAGCTCCATTTACTTAACCTTTCGTTGATCCCATCCTTCCAGCCATCAACCCACTGCATGCACTTTTTCTCCATCTGACTTCTCTGCTCCTGAGCCATCACCAGTTCCATCTCCATCTCACCTATCCTCCCACACCACTCCAACACTTCACCATCTCCCAAAACTCCCACGGTCGAACATCCTGTAGAACTGCACAGACTTCCTGTAGAATCCCTGAGTTTCCTGTAGGATCCCCTGCAGACTTCCTGTAGAAGCCTGCAAACTCGGTTGCTAAGCATCCGAACGTGGTAGACTTCTGTGGACTGATGCTAGAGACCCTCTGGGACCTCCCCTAGCCATCCTGACCTTGCCCATGCTTTCCTTCCATTCGAACCGCTCCTGCACAGTCAAACCCTAATCCAAAGCATCATCACAATAAATCCAACCACATAATGAAAAAATACAAAAACATGTCTTTTCAGATGCAAGTAGCTTAGATGCATGTATTTCAGCTCACTGCAAGTAATGGCATTATTGGTAGTAGTTTCATTCACAGTTTTGCATTGTAAGAGCCTAGCTAGTCAAATTACGGTTTACTAGGGTTTTCATGCTTTGTTGGCTTTCAGTTTCTTTCTGCAAATAGATTAGTCTCGTTTGAGTTAGCTTTCTTCCATCATTCATAAAGCTTCTTCTGTGAGCATATAGAAGTTGGCTTGAGCCCTAGCGGACTTGTGCCAGCTGACCAAGTGACAGCTGCGACAAGAGCTAGTACTTGTGAATACAGCACCGTCGCTTCCAAGTTTGTACGAACTACCGGGTTGAGAAAATTAGAGATAGGAAGCTCCAGGAGTTGTAGCATTATTGCTACAATACTGGAGCCCACCATCTTTTTTGCGCCGTTGCCGGGGAAGCGTCAGAGTATTAGTAATTGTTGCTTTTCTTCTACTTTCTTACTCTTGCCTTCTGCTAAGTAGTTTACTTCATTTCCATTCTGCAAAAGTAGCATAGACATTTCCTGCTTTCATAGATTAGCATTTCCTGCTTTCATAGATTAGCATTTCCTTCCTACAAGCGTAGACTAGCATTTCCATTCTTGCAATTTCATTTGAGCAAAGTAGATTAGTTCTTTCCTGCTTCCAGTTTAATTTTGCATCTTTCATAGTTAGTTGTAGATCAATCTGTTTCAGTTTTGCAGGTACCAAAAGAAAAGCAAAGCAAAAACAATCAAAAGAAAAAGAAAGTCTTTTCCATTTCATGCCTCGTAGGAACCGAGATAGATCAGGCAAATTCCTACCAAACACCCCCACCACATCACTGAGTCACCCTTCTCTCTTCTTTGGTGACAGTGACCCAGAAGAACCTATAGGTGAACATCCTGAGATATACAAAGATCCTATAGTAGAAGAAGAGTTAGAGACCACTCCATCTGAAGCTATGGCTGACAATAGAAGAGAAGATGAGAGAATAGAAGGTGCCTTCCCCATCCGAGAGACCAATGGAGAGATGAAAATGAAGAACATTAGCCCCTCCGCCTTACCTCACTTCCGTGGGCTGACTACTGAGGATCCGGATACCTTCCTGTTTGAGTTTGTTGTCCTTTGTAGAACCTATGACTATACTGAAGATGAGCAAAAGCTGAAACTTTTCCCTTCCACTCTTAAGGATGCAGCATTACGCTGGTTCATGGGCTTACCTAGGAATAGTATCACCACTTGGGCTAAGATGCAGCAAGCTTTCAATACCAAGTACCGGGATTACTGTAGGTCCAAGGAAACAAAGGGGGAAATCTTTCGGATGACCATGGGAAATGATGAGTCCTTAGAGGATTATGAGGAGAGGTTCCAACTAAGCTATAAGCGGGCCAGGTGCACACTTGACCCTGAATCCCTCAAGTTGGTCCTGCTCCGAGGAGTCCCTGAAGACCTCTTAGATACCCTTCACATGTTAGCTGGGGGGGACATTTACCAACTGCCTTATGAGGACATCAAGACTGTGTTTAGAAACCACTCCAGGGCAGCTCGGAAACGAGGTAGAGGAAACCACCTCTCAACTAGTGTCCCTTTCTCCAAACATGAGCTTGCAAATCAATTAGAAGATCTTAAGAGTGAAGTGAGACACACCATTGCCATGCAGCTTGACACATTCAGGATTCAGCAAAAGAAAGAAGAAGCTGAGAGAGCCTTGGCTGTCTTCTGCCCTAGGTGCACAAGGAGACACCCTAAGAACGAATGTCCATTGCATTTGGTTGAAGTGTGTTTCGTTTGTGAGGAGGACCATCCCACAAATCAGTGTCCAACCTTACCTGGGTTTAAAGCCATGTACCAAGGGACAGAAGCTCCCACAGAGCCTCTCTATTACCTCAACCAAAAGAGGCCACAAGGATCTAGACCTTATCAGCAGGGGATGCAAGGGGCATCTCAAGCTTATTACAGCCCCAACCAATCGACCCCTATGCCTTCCTGGGGCCCCCCTGCTCATCCTTCATGGTCCATGCCTCCTCCATGGTATTATCCACCTCAGTACCCCACTCAACCTACTTCTCATTCATATCACTCACATGCCCAGCCACAGCCTCAATGGAATGCACCTCAATCGGGGTGGAGGCCCCAATACAACACTCCTCCTGCCATCTTGCCTCCACCACCAGTTCAACCTCAGCCATTACCTCCTGCTCCTCCAAGGCAACCACAAATGCCTGCTCAACCGAACCCGAACCCCAACAATAGACACGCCCAGCAGGTATACACTGGGGAAACCTCATGCCCTACCTATGCTGTGGAGATCCAAGAGATCAATCTTCGATCTGGAAAGACTCTACCAGATCGCCAACCTCCTCCCCCAGAGGATGAGGAAGATAAACAGGAAAGTGAACCAAAGGCTATTCCACCCTTTCCTGAGAGACTAACAGCCACCACACAACGCAACCCAGAGGAGGATGAGCTTCTGGGTGAGCTCAAGCAGTTGTGTGTAAAAATACCACTTCTCCAAGCCATCAAGGATGTGCCACTATACAACAAACTGGTTAAGGAGAAGTGTTTCAAACACCCAGGCAGATGGAAGAAAGATGCTTCAACTATCAATGTCATAGGACAACTGTCTGACCTTATGTTAGGACAAGTCATCTGCCCAAAGTACCTAGATCCTGGAAGTCCTGTAGTAGATGTCCACATCAATGGCACCATTATACCTCACACCTTGATTGATCTGGGGGCTGCCATTAATGTGATGACCAGGGATACCATGCTTAAACTTAATCTTCAGGGTTCCTTGAGGAAGACCTCGACCGTACTGCAGTTAGCAGATCGCTCCGCCGTGACTCCCAAAGGGATTGTGGAGGATGTCTTGGTCTCTATTGACTCTTGGGAATGCCCTGCAGACTTCCTGGTTCTGCAACCAAAGGCAAAGCTTACTGGATATTCTCTCATTTTGGGAAGGCCTTGGTTAGCTACTGCAGATGCTTACATAAGTTGTCGTGCAGGAAACATGACCATCAAAAATGGTCCCATGTCCAAGTAGCTAGTCCTATACCCTCCTGCCCAACCCTCCTTAGAGCATGACTTACCACTCTGGTTGGAAGAAGGAGAGGAAGACGAGGTGTAGCACCTCTGTGCACCTTAGATACCACTAGAAGAGACCCCCCAACTGAGGATGACTTGATCGAGACCTTGATCCAGAATCCACCTTCCAGTGCACTACCCTTAGAGAAATTGGTGGAGGATGCCCAAGTTAGCACCTTAGTGGATCTTTGTACAACCAACCCTGTTACTCCCAGAGTCAAGAATGTGGAGTTCGGCCCTGAGAAAGCATTGAAGATCAGCTCCTCCCTATCTCCTTCCCAGGAAAAGGAGCTGTGTAGTCTGTTGGCCAACCACCTAGATGCTTTTGCTTGGAGCTATAAGGAAATGAAAGGAGTCCATCCTTCGGTCTGTACCCATCATATATACATCAACGAGGATTGTAAACCGGTTAGGCAACCTCAAAGGAGAATGAATCTAGCCCTTAAGGACATTGTCAAGGAAGAATTGCAAAAACTGTTGGATGCCGGGTTCATCTACCCCATCTCAGATAGTGAATGGGTGTCCCCTCTAGTGTTGGTTCCCAAGAAAAATGGGAAATGGAGAATCTGTGTGGACTACCGAGAACTGAACAAAGCTACCAAGAAAGACCATTTCCCTCTACCTTTCATAGATCAAGTGTTGGATGGACTGGCAGGAAAGAAGTTCTTCTCTTTCCTGGATGGATTTAGCGGGTACAACCAAATCCAAATCAGCCCGGAAGACCAAGATAAGACCACCTTCACTTGTCCTTGGGGTACCTTTGCCTACCGAGTCCTTCCCTTTGGGCTATGCAATGCTCCTGCTACCTTCCAGAGAGCTGTCTTGAGCATCTTCTCGGAGCTGGTCCATGATGCGGTAGAAATCTATATGGATTACTTTACTCCTTATGGGGCCAACTTCCAGGAAGCATTGTCCAACCTGGAAAAAGTCCTAACCAAATGCACCGAGATGAACTTGTCCCTTAGTCCTGAAAAATGTGAATTCCTAATGACTGAAGGGATCGTGCTAGGCCATACCATTTCTTGCCAAGGGTTGCAGGTGGATCCTAACAAAATTGCTCTCGTCAAGAGGGTTCCACCTCCTCAAAAGGTAAGGGATGTCCGGAGTTTCTTGGGATTAGCAGGATACTGCCGGAGATTCATTAAAGATTTCAGCAAGCTAGCCTCGCCATTGTTTGGCCTGTTGGCAAAAGATGTGGAGTTTAATTGGACTGACGATTGTCAGAGGGCTTTAAATGAATTGAAGGACAAGTTGGTGTCAGCCCCAATCCTGAGAGGTCCAAACTGGGCCCTACCTTTCCACATCCACACTGATGCCTCGAACAAAGCCATAGGTGCAGCTTTAGGACAAGTTGAGCAAAAACTTCCATATGCCATTTACTTTGTTAGCAAAAACTTGTCCAAAGCTGAGCTGAATTACACTGTAACCGAGAAAGAATTCTTGGTTGTGGTCCATGCACTGAACAAGTTCCGACATTATATTACTGGTTACCAGACCTTTGTGCATACTGACCATGCTGCAATTAGATATTTAATGAATAAACCAGATGTGAATGCTCGTATTATTAGATGGTTACTTTTATTGCAGCAGTTTGATTTGACCATTGTTGACAAACTAGGTAGAGAAAATGTTGTTGCTGACTTTTTATCTAGATTGGATTTGTCTGCAGATGAGGATGGAACAGTGGATGACCAGATGCCCGATGAACATCTGTTTGCTATTTCAGTACTCTCTCCATGGTTTGCTGACATAGCAAACTATCTTGTTTCAGCACAGTTCCCTCCGCACCTATCTTCCAGAGAGAAGAGTAGAATCATCAGAAAAAGTGCCTCATTTACTTGGATCGGGGGCAATCTGTTCAAGCTTGGCCCCGATCAGATCTTAAGGTGTTGTGTAAGGGAGGAGGAAGTCTTTGATATCCTCCTCACTTGTCATGATGGGCCTTGTGGAGGACATTTTGCAGCAAAGAGAACTGCCTTCAAAATCCTGCAGGCAGGCTACTATTGTCCCACACTTCATCAAGATGTCAGAAGATATGTCAGTCAGTGTGACCAATGCCAAAGAATGGGGAAACCGACCCAAAGGGATGAGATGCCTCTCCAACCTCAAGTGACTCTTGAGCCATTTGAGAAGTGGGGCATGGACTTTGTGGGCCCAATCAACCCCTCTTCGAGGCAAAGGACCTATATCATTGTGTGTACTGACTATTTGACAAAGTGGGCAGAGACCAAAGCAGTCAAAGCAGCAACAGAAGAAAAGGTGGCCGAGTTCCTAAGAGAAAACATCTTCTATAAGTTTGGCTATCCAAGAGAGCTGGTCACCGATCAAGGGAGCCAGTTCACCTCCAACCTGGTTGAAGATCTACTAGCTCATCACACGATCAAGCATAGGACTTCCACCCCTTATCACCCTCAAGCAAATGGGCAAGTGGAAGTCACCAATAGAGCATTAGAAGGGATCTTGACTAAGGTGGTGAGCAGCAGCAGAAAGGACTGGGCAGATCGCTTGGTTGAAGCCACATGGGCTTACAACACCACTTGGAAGACCACCACCGGCTTCACACCGTATGAGCTGGTCTATGGGAAGAAAGCTTTGCTGTCCATTGAGTTTGAATACAACACTTTGAGGATGGCAGCTCAGCTGGACCTAGATCTCAGCCATGCATAACAAGAAAGGCTACTGCAGCTGAATGGCCTGGATGAGCACCGAATGCAGGCCCTCCTTCACTCAGAAGTGGTTCAACTTCAGAGAAAGGTGTGGCATGACCAACATCTCCATGACAAGCAATTTCAGCCGGGAGATTGGGCTTTGTTGTATGACTCCAGATACAAAGATTTCAAGGGGAAGCTGAGAACCAGATGGCTAGGACCATATGCAATGGAAAAATCCCATGACAATGGATCTGTCCGTATTCGAACCATTGATGAGGAAGCCATTCCCATGCTTGTCAATGGGCATCGATTGAAGATCTACAGGAGACCTCTCTCAAGACAAGAGTTCATCGAAACTATGGAGAAATCTGTATTGGTAATAAAGAAGGGTTCTGCCTCTGCTTGTGGCATACCCTGAAGAGAGAGAAAAAAAAGAAAAAATAATAAAGATCCTTGGGTGAAAACCTCTCTGAGGCGCCCAAGGCAGGTGGTAGGGGTGAAAACCTCATTGAGGCGCCCCTATTGTCTTTCAAAAAAAAAAGGAAAAGGTTTGAAAAAGATCCTTGAGTGAAAACCTCTCTAAGGCGCTCAGGGCAGATGGCACGGGTGAAAACCTCTTTGAGGCGCCCCTGTTATCTTTCAAAAAAAAAAAAAAGAGAGAAAAAAAAGAAAAAAACAATAAGCAAAATATGGTAAAATTGCATGCAGGTTGCAGATGTTCTATGGAGGAGAGGAAGCCCTTCAACCCAAAGCCAAGGGTCCTTGTCATGCTGTCCAGAGACCTCACCAGCACCTCCTCCAAGGGTACCCATGTTTTTTCAAGGTATGTGCAATTTTATCATGGTTTGAGTCCTCTACAGGAAGATGCAGTCTTTCTACAGGGAGATGCAGTCTTTCTACAGGAAGACGCGGATTTTCTACAGGAAAGTGCAGACTTTCTACAGGAAGCCCGAACTTTCTACAGGAAGCTCTGTGTTCTACAGGAAACTTCCTGTAGAAGTTTGGGACGGCCCAGAATTCATTTTAAAAGGAGATCTAGCGACTACGGATCGGTTTGGATGCATGCAAGCCTCTGTTGGCACCCTTGCACATTGCTGTTACCTTGCTCCACCATCCTTGTCGACATGCAACCAAGTTCCCTGCACCAACAAAGCATATCGATGAGTTCTCGCGGGAAAAGCCATTTTCAAAGATAAACAAGTGCTGAGATCTCATACCACAGGCATCAGAAGCTCCGGGAGCGTGATCGAAAGGCCAGATCCTCCGTCGTGCAGCATGCACCCAAGGAGGAAGAACTGTTACGAGACACCCCGCGGGAATCCTGTAACAGTTAAACCTGCTAGAGTGGATACCATTCACAACACCGCCATTTGCAATGAAACGCGGGCGCATGCAACCAAAGCATCCACTCCATCGTCGGCAGCCTGTAACCACGAGCCTCCGGGTCTGTGTAAGTTCGCATGCAGCAGGTAGATCCACTCACCATCGTCCAAAACTGGAAAAATCGTGTGCAGCCACGCAGGTAAGTGTCTCGACCCTTCCTTCCATCAAATCGCATGAATTTTACTTTGAATTTTTTGCACAGCGTAAAAGTGAATGGTTGAGCGGCCGTATGGCCAGTCGATTGGCCACGTCGGCTAGTTATGGTATAATTGGATATTTGGGTGGCGACCACGACAAAGAGAATGAGCAGCACGCACGTGAGAACACTCCCGTCGGAAGCAATGAGTTTAACAGAAAAAGGCGGCGGCAGATCTGTGGGAATGGATGCGGCAGCAAGTGAATACGTAGGTGAATGATGGATGACGTCGCCCAACGGTCCGGCGGGGACAGCTCATCTCCCGCGCCACGGATTGCGCCGATTCAAAATCTAATCAGCTAGATTATGCGCATGCATTTATCAACCACCACTTCAAACTCGAGTGGCTATTCTGATCTCCTCTGCACTTTGATACGCCGAGCTTTTGGCTACCAGAACGCCGGTGAAGCACACCTCGAGCGCAGGCCAACTACAGTCCTCCCCGAAATTTGCGCACTCCTCCTACAGGAACACAGTTTCTACAGGAACGCAGTCTCTACAGGAACACAGTCTTCTATAGGGAAGCGGGTGCCTCACGAAAAAAGGTGGCCAATTAAAGAGGTAACCCTGAACTCTGCATGCAACTGGTTAGTAAGAGTGGCAAGATCATCGTCCACAGTCTGGTCATAAAGATATCGGTGAAATTGTTGTTTGCTGCGCCTATACTGTCGTTCTACAGGATGTCAGTATAATTAGACTGTGTTGAATTTTGTGGATTATGTGCATGCTCTGTCTCAATAGACCAAACCTCTTTCGCATTTGCCACCTTTAGTTAAAACAACAGTGTTCATCATGCCGGGTGGGTTTATAAGACGGGAACCCACTGATTCAACCAAATTAAGGTAAAACCAGGAAGTGGTAGAGCTCTTCACACGAGCACAATGGATGCCTTTTTGTGATAAGCTGCAGGGTTATGATGATGAAGTGGCCGAAGAATTCTTGCAGGCTCTGAGGCCGAAATCCCAGACACTGGCCATAGTAAACTTCAGAGGTCTAAGCCTCAAGCTCACCCCACAACATATCAGTCGGATCACAGAACTTCCTATGGGTTTGCCATGGGATAAGGAAGAAAGAAAGCTGAGCCAGCAGGCAAAGAAAGAATTCTTTCCACCTGAGGAAGAATTCTCGGAGGACAAAAATGGGGTGCGAAGAACGAGTCTGTTGCCACCATGGAATGAAGTCAGTTTGCAAATCATGAAATATATCACTTGTGAAGGCCGTTTTAGCATCGTCTATGCATATCACTTTCGGTTGCTCACTGAATTGAGGCACCGGATTGATCTTCCTGTAGAACAAAAACTGAGCATCCCTTATTTCCTATTGCAGTCTCTAATGGAGTGTGCCACAAAGCTAAAAGAGGGCATACCAGATCAGATAGCCCACCATGGGTTGATCAAGCTTCTTGTGGAGGATGCGCTGCATTCATATAAGGTTCCCCTCTCATGGGAATCCTTCCGGAATTTGACAAAAGATGGAGACATTAAAATGTTGATCGAAGAAACAGGTTCCTCCAGCAGTGAGGAACAAGAAGCAGTGGCCGAGGGACAGAGAGAAAAAGGCCAGACGACCCCGACCACAGTGCCGAAGAAAGAACAAAGGAAGAAGCATGAGGAAAAGGAGGACAAAGAAAAAGGTGGCACGCCTACCTTGTCAGCAAGAGAAAAGAGGCTGAAGAGCAGAATGGACAAAGCTGAGGTGGTCCACGTCAGCCCAAGTACCTCAACAGCACCTGCAACCAAAGCAAAAAGACAAACTCAGGCAGGCAAGCAAGCAAAGGTGGAGACACCTGTGTCTACAGGAAAGCAGAAACAGGCTTCTACAGGAAGCCCGAAAACAAAGGCAAAGGCTTCTACAGGAAGCCTGAAAAAGCAGAAATAGGCTTCTACAGGAAGCCCGAAAATCATTGAGAAACAGGCTTCTACAGGAAGCCCGAAAACAGAGACAAGGGCTTCTACAGGAAGCCCGAAGTTGGAAAAAGGGGCTCCTACAGGAAGCCCGAAAATCGTTGAGAAACAGGCTCCTACAGGAAGCCTGAAGACAGAGGAAGGGTCTTCTATTGGAAGCCCGAAGATTACCAAAGCAGGGGCTTCTACAGGAAGCCCAAAATCGGGAAAGAAAGGATCTTCTACAGGAGGCCCGGAAGTGGGCAAAGCAGGGTCTTCTACAGGAAGCCCGAAATCTGAAAAGGAGGGGCCCTCTACAAGGAGCTCTGAGAGAGCAAAACGCAAGAAAGAGAAGGCTGGTATTCTCGAAAAGGAGGCAGCAGCGGCGCTGGCCGCCCTCAGTACACCTCCAAAGCCAAAGGAGAAGAGAGAGAGGGAGACCCCTCTACCATCTGAAGCCAGGAGAAGCAAGAGGATAAACACGGGCAAGCCACAGCCTCCACCCAGCAGCCAAACCATTTTAGGGGATGTCCCTACTTCACCCAGTGCAAGAACCCCCTCTAAAACATCAGCCACCCCCGAGAGGGGAAGCCCAAAAATAACTTCATGGACACGAAAAATAGGCCAATCGCCTTCCGAAGCCCGGCTCAAGGAAATGGGAAAGGGGGAAGAAGCGCCACCTTCGTCACCACCAAGGGCAGAAAAGGCAGGGCCACCAAAAACAGGAAAGGAAGAGCATGCTCCGGGCTCTAGTTCTCGGCCAAAGACGAGGAGCCATAGCAAAGTTGCTCAAGGATGAGCAAATAGTTTAGCTGGGGGGTGATGATGAGCCCCAATTTTTGGTACAATTTGGGCTCATTTGGCCCACTTGCTTTGCTCAAACCATTCATTTTTTATTGCTTATGCATTCATTTCTTGGTTTATTCGTGTTGTTTGTAGGAAGAAGGGTAGGCATTCTATCTACGTGACTAATACATGATGATTTCAGGTTTTTGGCATTAAAAGGGAGCAAAGACCACGAGAAAGGAGACAAGGAGACAGTAAGGTGGCACTGTTGGTTTTTAGGAGAGGATGTCCACAGTCTGGGGGACCTTCCTCGTGATTCCCACCATAGCTCCGAGCTCCAACCAATCTCCCCACCGAGCTTAGAGGCAGCCAACCGTTCTACAGGAACAGCAGTTACAACTGTTCTATAGGATCAGCAGTTTAACCTTCAGTTGGACAGTCGAGCTCCACAAATCAAGGAAACCTGTTGGATTATCATTTTGCATAAATACTGAGGCCGTAGCCTTTGATAGGGGCTTTTTGAACTTTTGCATTACTCTTGTAATTTGGAAGTACGAGCTACAGCTCGGTGTTGGTTCTTTTTGTAAGCCAGTTTTGGCATGACATCAGATTTTTGGTTATGAATAAAGGCAGGCAGATTTTGATCTCATTCTGAGTTTCTAAGGGAGCTATAGCTCTCAGGTTAGGGCCCAACCTGAGAGCAATAGATCTCCTTGGTGTTGTAATGTTATTTGCCTTTCGTTCCAGCACTTCGTTTCTTTACTTTGACATGCAATTCGAATTTACAGTCTGCTGATTTAGTTTTTATAAGATTGAATAGGATTAGTTTATGGTGAATGTGCTTCCAGTTGCTTAGGTTAGAAGAGGATAGTTATAATTCATTGGATCTCCAGAAAAAGGTTGTTAGAAGATCACTGCCATCTCTGCTTAGGGATTGGGGTGCAGTCCATCTCAACCACCAAAAAGAAACGCAGTTCTTCTCACGTCCATGCAAGCTGCAACAGTTACTTTAGTCGTAGATCCATCCATGTACTTTGGTCTTGATCATCACTTCTCCATTCCACTTCCATGCACGAGTTTCTTTCACAAATTGCACTGCTGTTCATTGGTTCAAAATAGCACAGTTAACATAGGTTAAAGAGTTCTCGTTTTTGGTGACATTCATAGACAATTTGTTTCATCTACACTGCTCCACACGATTCCATTACCTTCCTCATCTTTTCAACCACACCTGAAGCCACTCAACCGACCTCTGTTCAGCTCGTTTACCTTCCAGCTCTCCATTTCTCACATAGCTCCATTTACTTAACCTTTCGTTGATCCCATCCTTCCAGCCATCAACCCACTGCATGCACTCTTTCTCCATCTGACTTCTCTGCTCCTAAGCCATCACCAGTTCCATCTCCATCTCACCTATCCTCCCACACCATTCCAACACTTCACCATCTCCCAAAACTCCCACGGTCGAACATCCTGTAGGATCCCCTGCAGGCTTCCTGTAGAAGCCTGCAAACTCGGTTGCTGAGCATCCGAACGTGGTAGACTTCTGTGGACTGATGCTAGAGACCCTCTGGGACCTCCCCTAGCCATCCTGACCTTGCCCATGCTTTCCTTCCATTCGAACCGCTCCTGCACAGTCAAACCCTAATCCAAAGCATCATCACAATAAATCCAACCACTTAATGAAAAAATACAAAAACATGTATTTTCAGATGCAAGTAGCTTAGATGCATGTATTTCAGCTCACTGCAAGTAATGGCATTATTGGTAGTAGTTTCATTCACAGTTTTGCATTGTAAGAGCCTAGCTAGTCAAATTAGGGTTTACTAGGGTTTTCATGCTTTGTTGGCTTTCAGTTTCTTTCTGCAAATAGATTAGTCTCGTTTGAGTTAGCTTTCGTCCATCATTCATAAAGCTTCTTCTGTGAGCATATAGAAGTTGGCTTGAGCCCTAGCGGACTTGTGCCAGCTGACCAAGTGACAGCTGCGACAAGAGCTAGTACTTGTGCATACAGCACCGTCGCTTCCAAGTTTGTACGAACTACCGGGTTGATAAAATTAGAGATAGGAAGCTCCAGGAGTTGTAGCATTATTGCTACAATACTGGAGCCCACCAGGGTTACCTAGAAATAGCATCACAACTTGGGCTCAGATGCAGCAGGCATTTAATGACAAGTATCGAGACTACCGTAGATCAAAAGATACCAAAGAAGAAATCTTCCGAATGACCATGGGAAGTGATGAATCCTTGGAAGATTATAAATAGAGGTTCTAGCTCAATTACAAAAGGGCCAGGTGTACACTTGACCTTGAATCTCTGAAGTTGGTCCTGCTCAAGGGAATTTCGGAAGACCTTCTAGACACCCTCCATATACTAGCCGGGGGAGACATCTACCAACTATATTATGAGGACATAAAGACTATTTTTAGAAGCCATTATACAGCAGCCAAAAAGAAAGGTAGGGGGAGTCAACCCATAGCGAGTACCTATTCTTCCAATTCATCCATTAAAGGAGAAATTGGAAACATGCTGGAAGACTTCAAGAGTGAGATGGTGCAAACTCTTGCAATGAAAATGGATACCTTACATATCAAAAGAAAACAAGAGGAACCAGAGAGGGCTTTGGCTATTTTTTGTCCTAGATGAACGAGGAGGCATCCTAGGAATGAATTTCCATTGAACTCTATAGAGGTTTGTTCAGTCCGTGAAGAAGATCATTCTACACACAAGTGCCCTTCCTTGCTCGGACTTAAAGTAGTATACCAAGAGGCCAAAGGAGCCACTGAACCACTCTATTTCATGAACCAAAGGAGACCGTATGGACCTAGACCATACCAGTAGGGGATGCAAGGGACATCTCAGGCATACTACCACCCCAACCAAGTCACTTACATACCTTCTTGGGGCCCTCCTGCTCATCCTTCTTGGTCCACGCCTCCTCCTTGGTCCTTCCCATCTCAATATCATGCCCAACCAGCTGCTCATTCATTTCAATTCTATGTTGAGCCACAACCTCAGTGGAATGCATCTCATAAGGGGTGAAGGCCCTAGTACAACTCTTCTCCCACTCTTTTGCCTCCACCACCTGCCCAACCACAACCATTACCTTTTGCTCCACCAAGGCAACCCCAAATGCCTGCCCAGCCGAACCTGAACCTGAACAACAGATAGGCTCAACAAGTGTATAGTGGGGAACCATCATGCCCAACTTATGCTGTGGAGATTCAGGAGATTAACCTGTGCTCTGGGAAGGTTCTCCCAGATAGCTAGCCTCCACCCAAGGAGCTTGAGGAAGATAAAGAGGAAAGTGAACCTAAAGCAAATCCACCCTTTCCTGAGAGACTATCCACAACAGTCCAGCCTACCCCAGAAGAAACTAAACTCCTGGGAGAATTGAAACAGTTATGTGTGAAGATACAACTTCTCCAAGCCATGAAAGATGTTCCTATCTACAATAGGTTGATCAAAGAAAATTTCTTTAGGCATCTAGCAAGGTGCAAGAGAGATGCCCCAACCATCAATGTCATAGGACAACTATCCGACCTGATGTTGGGGTAGGTAATCTGTCCAAAATATCTAGAGCCTGGAAGCCCAGTAGTTGATGTCCACATCAATGGCATCATGATCCCACATACCTTGATTGATATGGGAGCTACCATTAATGTGATGACAAAGGACACAATGCTCAAACTTAACCTCCAGGGCTCCTTGAGGAAGACCATGACAATACTATAGTTAGCAGACCGCTCCACCCTGACCCTTGAAGGGATTGTGGAAGATGTGATGGTCTCCATTGATTCTTGGGAGTACCCTACTGATTTCTTAATTCTCCAGCTAAAGGCAAAGCTCATTGGGTATCCTCTCATCCTGGGAAGATCCTGGTTGGCTATCGTCGATGCCTACATCAGCTATCGAGCTGGGAACATGAACATAAAGAACGGGCATATGTACAAGTAGTTAATCCAATATCCTCCACCCAACCCTTGCTAGAACATGATCTACCTCTCTGGTTCGAGGAGGAAGATGAGGATGAAGTTTATTCTGCACCGCTTTGTGCATTAGAAACCGTCATGGGGGGAAAACTGCAAGATGAGGATGATATGCTTGAAAATTTGATCCAGAATCCACCTCCCAGTGTATTACCCTTAGAGGACATAGTGATAGAAACCTAAAACAACCCCTCAACTGATCTCTCTATCGCCGACCCCAACTCTTTCCATGTTAAGAATATAGAGTTTGACCCAGAAAAAACCTTGAAAATTAATCCATCCCTATCCACTTCCCAGGAGAAGGAGCTGTGCAACTTACTGAGAAAAAATTTAGATGCCTTCGCCTGGAGTTATAAGGAGATGAAGGGAGTGCACCCTTCAGTATGTACTCATCATATATACATTAAAAAATATTGAAAACTAGTCAAGTAGCCTCAAAGGAGGATGAATCCAACACTTAAAGATATTGTTAAGGAAGAATTGCAAAAATTGCCTGATGCAGGATTCATCTATCCCATCTCTAACAGTGAATGGGTCTCTCCTTTAGTGCTAGTGCCAAAGAAAAATGGTAAGTGGAGAATCTGTGTCGACTATCAGGAATTGAACAAAGCCACTAAAAAGGACCATTTTCCTTTACCTTTCATAGATCAAGTGTTAGACGGTCTAGCAGGGAAAAAGTTTTTCTCTTTCCTAGATGGGTTTAGCGGGTACAATCAGATTCAAATCAACCCAGAAGACCAAGATAAGACCACTTTCACTTGTCCTTGGGGTACCTTTTCATATAGGGTCCTTCCTTTTGGTTTGTGTAATGCTCCAACCACTTTCCAAAGAACGGTATCGAGTATATTCTCTGAATTAGTTCATGATGCAATAGAGATATACATGGATGACTTTACTCCTTATGGCTCTAACTTTTAGGAAGCTTTATCTAACCTAGGAAAATTTCTAGACAAGTGTATTGAGATGAACCTGCCACTCAGTCTAGAAAAATGTGAATTTTTTATGACTAAAGGGACCATGCTAGGTCATGCAATATCTAAACAAGGACTGCAGGTGGACTCCAACAAAATTGCCATCATCCAAAGGGTCCCACCTCCTCAAAAGGTGAGAGATGTCAGAAGTTTCCTAGGTTTAGTTGGGTATTACCAGAGATTCATTAAATATTTAAGCAAGCTAGCCTCTCCTTTGTTTAGCCTTTTAGGTAAAGATGTTGAGTTTATATGGTTGGAAAACTGTCAAGAAGCCCTAGATACCTTGAAGAGCAAGCTCGTGACCGCCCCAATTCTAAGAGGCCTAAACTGTGCCCTACCTTTCCCCATTCACACAGATGCCTCGAACAAAGCGATAGGAGCAGCCTTGGGACAAATTGATGAAAAGTTGCCTTATTCCATATACTTTATAAGAAAAAACTTGTCAAAGGCGGAGCTAAACTATACAATCACCGAAAAGGAACTCTTAGATATTTAATGAACAAACTAGATGTGAATGCTCGAATTATTAGATGGTTACTTTTACTGCAGCAGTTTGATTTGACCATTGTTGATAAGCCTGGTAAAGAAAATTTTGTTGCTGACTTTTTGTCCAGAGTAAATTTTCGTGGAGGTGAAGAAGGAATGGTGGATGATCAAATGCCAAATGAACACCTGTTTGCTATCTCAGTACTCTCTCCATGGTTTTATGATATAGAAAACTACTTGGTTTCAACATACTTCCCACCATAGTTATCCTCAAAAGAGAAGAGCAAGATAGTAAGGAAAAGCACCCCTTTCACCTGGATTGGGAGCAATCTCTTCAAACTTGGCTTAGATCAGATCTTGAGAAGATGTGTCAGGGAGGAGGAAGTTTTGGCATCCTCCTGAACTGTCATGATGGGCCTTCCGGAGGTCATTTTGCAACAAAATGAACTGCCTTCAGGATACTGCAAGCAGGCTACTATTGGCCCACTTTTCATCAAGATGTGAGGAGATATACCAGCTAGTGTGATCGATGTCAAATATGGGGAAACCTACTCCAAAGGATGAAATTACCTTGCTACCTCAAGTGACCTTTGAGCCATTTGAGAAGTGGGGCATGGACTTTTTGGGTCCTACCAGCCCTCCTTCAAAGCAGAAGCAATAGATCACTATGTATGCCAATTACCTGACAAAGTGGGCAGAGACAAAACCAATCAAAGTAGTGACAGATGAAAAAGTAGCTGAATTTTTTAGAGAGAACATATTCTACAAGTTCAGGTATCCAACAAACTTGGTCACAGATTAAGGCAGCTAGTTCACTTCCAATTTGATTGAAGACCTGCTCACACATCATAGAATCAAGTACAGGACTTCCACCCCTTATCATCCGCAAGCCAATGGGCAGGTGGAAGTCACTAACAGAGCTTTGTAAGGGATCCTAACCAAGGTAGTGAGCAGCAACAGAAAAGACTGGGTGGAAAGATTAGTTGAGGCCACTCGGGCCTACAATACAACATGGAAGACCGCTACAGGGTTCACACCCTACGAACTGGTCTATGGGAAGAAGGATTTGTTGTCAATAGAATTTGAATTCAATACACTAAGGATGGCAGCTCAGCTGGACCTAGACCTCAGCCATGCACAGAAGGAAAGATTACTCCAGCTCAAAGGACTATATGAACAAATATTGCAAGCCCTTATCCACACAAAGGTAGTTTAGCTTCAGAGGAAGATATGGCATGACAAAAATATCAAGGAGAAGCAATTTCAAGAGGGACATTGAGCACTACTCTATGATTCAAGATATAAATATTTCATAGGAAAGATGAGGAAAAGATGGTTGGGACCCTACACAGTGGAAAAATGCAATGACAATGGTTCAGTTCTAGTCAGAACCATTAATGATGAAGCCATCCCCATGTTTGTCAATGGACATCGGTTGAAAGTTTACAAGAAGCCCCTCTCCAAGCAAGAGTTCATTGAATATTTGAATAAGACAGTGATGGTAGTGGAGAATGTATTAGCGTCCATTTCACCCACTCACTAAAGGAAAAGAAAAAATAAGGACTCAAGTGAAAACCTCCATGAGGCGCTTAAGTCCCATCATTGGGTTGAAAACCTCTCCTCAGGTGACCCAATGATGTCAAAAGTAAAAAGAAAAGAAAAAGAGAATAAGATCCCTAGGTGAAGACCTCCCATGTAGGCACCCAGGGCAGGCAATTAGCGTGAAAACCTCCTTGAGGTGCCCTAGTTATTTTCAAAAAAAAAAAAAAAAGGAAAAAGGAAAATTGAATTTTAATATGCTTTGCAGGTTTGCAAGAGGACAAAAGAGAGTAAGAAAAGATGCCAAAGAGCCCTGAAATTCACACCAGCACCTATCTTATCTCCTCCACACCCTTCTCCCTCATTTTTGATATTTCTTTCACCCCACTGTACTTCTTGTTCAGAAACTGTGTGTTCTACAGGAGGCTCCTGTAGGAATTACAGAAAGCCAGAAATGAATATAAGAATAAGTTTGAGGGGCAAGGAAGCTTCATGAAGAACATATAAACCCTCCTATAGTCTCAAATCTTCCTTTCCATCCATTCCACACCTGCATCACACCCCAATCATCATTTTTTCTTCCTGTCCCAGAAAAACACAAAAAAAAAAGTTTTTAGTAAAGAAAAAAAAAAGCAAAAATAAGAGAGGAAGAAACGCCTTAAATCTCACCTGTAGCTTACCTATTACCTCTCCATCTCCGTTTGCATCTTTGGCATCATCCTCACAGCTCCTAGCATAGAAATAAGCTGAAGATTCAAGGGGAGAAGCAGCTACAAGATCTCCTGTAGGAATTCCTATTGCAGCGAAACCCGTTAAAATCCAGCCACAACAGCAAAAGAAGTGCAACCATGAGGATTGAAGGAGACATCTGAAGCTCAGATCCAGCCAAAGGATACTTGCACAAGACAAACAACCACACATCAACAAGTAGACAACATGCATCAAAGGAAATACAAGCATGCAGTAGTAGAAAGAGCCAAAATACCTCACAGCACATGCATTCGAATCACAGGTAAGTGACTAACCCGCTCCTCTATTTGCATTTGTGTAATTGAAAGATATTCATGAGCAACGAGATGGTTGAGGTTGAATGAGGAAAAGGTGGCCAGTTAACTTGGCCACCTTCATCTAGTTGACTGCACTCATCCAAAGATGTCACCCACACGTGCGCACAGTCAACTCAAGGGAGATGTCAAGGACAGGTAGTGGAGGGTGTGTAAAATCTGATGCAATGATGAGAGGTGATTGCAGGGAGAAACCATGATGACAAGGCAAGTGGGGACCAATTTTCCAAATATGGCCAAAGTACACTTTTGCCAGCTCACCCCCATCACCAGAAATATCCAAAAAGAGTAATAAGTACTCCTCCTCGAGCACTCTCACCACCTTTTCCTTCATTCTCTCCTCATAAACTAAGTGGAAGCAGACTCCTTGTGCCCCCACAACCTCAAAACCATCATTCTCTATCGATCTCTCCCATCCTCCTGCTCTCGACATTCTCTACAGGAGCACTTACAGGTTCTACAGGAGCACCTACACGCAGTTTTACAGGAGGGGCAGTGAGCTGTTTTGAAGAAGAAAACACAGGGTTCTAGCACAATTTGTGGCCTGAGGAGGCAGGTACCATGCATACCCAACTTGATTATTAGTATATGCAAGAAATGATATCAATTTAAGGACGAATTAAGTCCATAGAAGAAGGAGAAATACATAAAATTTTCTGCTTGTTTTCTTAAAAAAAAACACAGTTTTCCTCTATTTTCCTGTTTTCTTCAAAAATATTGTCTCCATATCCACATTTGGTGTTCCAAAGGGGTATAAACACAATGAAAGGAGGGTTCGTGAGGAAGGAGCCCACTAATTCCACCAGGCTCCATGAACATCCCCAAGTAGTGGCCATATTCACAAGGGTAAATTGGATGAAGTTTTTTGAGAAATTCTGAGGGTTTGATGAGGAAATTTCCCAAGATTTTCCCTCTCCTTAGTCCCTCACTCAAGAACACATGCCACTGTCACTTTTTGAGGCCATTCCATGGAGATAACCCCTGAATTTATTAGTAGGGTTACTACCTTTCCTCTTGGATTACCTTGGAGAAAAGATGAAAAGCTAATTGGACAGGTTTCCATGAAAAACGTCTTCCAAAACAATGAAACTCTTATACAGGATAAAAATGGCATTAGAAGGGCCAGAAAACCATACCCTTGGGATGAGTTCAGTTACCAAATCATAAAATACATTTCCTGTGAAGGGAGGTACAACATAGTCTATGGTTACCATTTTAGAATCCTTCATGAACTAAGATATGGCATGGACACTCCAACACCCCGGAAACTTAGCATCCCCTATTTCCTCCTACAGTCCCTCATAGACTCCAGCATTAAGGTTAAGGCAGGGAATTTAGATCAGCTGGTTCACCATGGGTTAATAAAAATCTTAGTGCAAGAATCCCTCCATACATTCACACTCCCTATAGCATGGGAAGTCTTCCGAAACATGATAGCAGAAGATGACATAAAGGCCCTCACCTATGATATCAGTCCTTCTGACAGTGAGGAGAGAAAGTAGAAAGGGGGAGAAGGTGAAGCAACTGATGACTCAGCAGGACAAGAAAGGGAGGAGGAAGAAACTAAGATAGAAGAGGAGAAGGGTGAAGAGAGAGAACAGGAAGAAACAGAGCAAACAGAGAAATAAAAAGGAACAAAGGGAGGAGAAAAAGAGGCAACAGAGGAAAAACAAAGAGAAGGGTCCCCTGAGACTCTAGAAAGGGAGGAAACAGTTGCCCTCACTGCCCTTAGCACACCAATTAAACCAAAAGAAAATAGAAAAAAGCAGGCCTCCATGTATTTCGAGGCCAGGAAAAGCACAAGGATCAAAACAGGGAAACCCGAGCCATCTTCAGCAGTGCCAGTTATAATTGAAGATTCACTCTCTGTCAAAGAGGAAGAATTTCCTTCCAAAACACCTATCACATATGAAAGAGGGACTCCTAGATCTTCCACCTGGAGGGAAAAAGTGCAACTACAGGACCCAAAAACAGTCCTTCAGGAGGCTCAGATAGTTCTACAGAAGACACTGTCAAAATTACAGGAGACCCAACAACTTGATAAAAGAATAGAAGAACAACTAAAGGGGAAGGAGGAAGCTATAGAGCTACAAGAACCTAATCCCCAGCCCAACCTCCCCTCCTATTACCATATTCTTGAAATGGGTAGGATAATTCCACAAACATTTGCAATTCCACTATTCTTTTAATTAGCAAAGGAAAGAATAAGAACACATCGGTGGATGCAAATAGCCAAATCCAAGGGAGTTGAGGATGTTGGCCATATGGAAAATAAACTTAGAGAAATGGGCAGAGAGTTAAGTGTTTTCAGACATAGAGAAGCAATTACAAGAAGCCAACTGGAAATTGAAAATGAATTGTTAAGGAGGTAGCTAAAGGAGAATGAAACCCAGCTGGCATGCATGGCCAGCTTATCCATGGAGGCATTGCAGTGTATAACACCAGCCAAATACCATGGCTTACATCTCAAGGACCAATGGCTACAATTTTATATCAAGACTTTGGCACAAATAGGCACAATGCCTTTTTAAGATTACATGAAATTTATGGACCACTGTGACCAAAGCACAGTAGAAGATAAGGCAAAGATAGCAGAATTTTACCTGCATAATATGGCCCTCACAGACATGAATGTGTGGGATCCCAATGCTAGGCTAGGGGACCTACAACTAATGGCCACGGCCTCATGGATGAACCATGAAGAGTTGAGGGAAACAGAAGTAAAAATGTTGATGATAAGAGAGCAGAATGAGCCATTAATGATTAGAGCTGAGCCATCAGATCCCATGGCACTCATCAGCACACACTAGCTGCTTGCCAATAATCCTCAGATTGCCCCTAGATATATAAGTGATCAAGCACAAGCCATTGCACATTTTGAGGACATGGAAAAGCTACTTGGGGATGACTATGTGCATGCATGTATGAGGAGATGGAACACCTTACCACACAGCCTGAAGATCAGGGAATATCATTCCCCCATGAGAATGAAGGAGGCACTAAGGAGAGCGCCAATGTACAAGCACTCCATGAAGAGGCTGTAGGTCAACTCGATTGGCCTCAAATTGAGTCCCCCACTGCTGTTAGGCATGATAGAAGGAAGAACAGAAGAATAAGAGTACAAGAAGTGGGAAGAGATAGATAGAAAGGTAGGCTTCTATGGCATGGAAGACAAAAAAACATCAGAACATTGGGATTTTAGAGAGGCCACTAGGGCCATAAAAGATGGGGAGATGGACTAAGTTGCTCAGAGGATGAGAAACACCTTCAATAGGGGGGTGATGATGAACCCCATAAATGGGTAATTATATGGGCTCATTTTACCTCCTAACATAGTCAAATCAACCACTCTCTTAGCTTATTGTATGTTTTTTTTATTATATTTATGCTTATGGAGTGAGTTTAGTTAGTTATCATGCCATGTGGTCTAATGTGTGTTTAATGCATCTTATTGTTGAATTTTGAGGATAAAGTCAAAGATTCAGTTGAAAAATGGCAGCAATAACTCGAAGTGGAAAAAGGAGAGGACTTACAGGAGGGAATCACCCCCATTTATTACTCCTCACATCGAATTCCCCTTCATTCAGCTTAAAGTACAAACAGCCAAATAAATGCACTAGGAGGCAACCGAGCAAGTGGAGGATAACTTATGATTATCTCGAGTTTTGGGAGCCAAGCCTCCCTGATTTTAAGGGAGCTGGTGGTAGCTTTAGTTGTGTAAGTAGAGAGGCTTAGGGCCTCACTAAGGTCAGATTTTTGTTGGACTTTTGCTGCAATATTGCTTATGTAAACTTTGCTCAACTTCGAGTTTATTTTTGTGACAATTTCATGTAATCTTGTTATTGTTTTGATAATAAAGATTGAATACTTTCTGAGCTAGCACTGAGTTACCTCAGAGGGCTGAAGCTCTTGGGTTAGGGCCCAATCCAAGCAACCAAATTCCTCTTTACTTGTATTTGTATGTTTTGTTTAATTGTAGATTAGATTGTTGTTAGATGTATTTCTTTCATGGTCAAGAATAGGTTGCTTTTGATGGTTCAGTAGTTTGCTTCCATTTGTTCTTTCTATAGAAGATTAAGTAGTGATAAAGAAAAGATCCAAAGGGCTAGCAACAATGCCTTGGCCTCTCTTCCTCCCCTTGGGACCATGCTTTGAGGAAAAGACCCTCTTGTTGCTCCAAAAAAAATATTTTCCTCATTCATAGGATCTCTAGTGTTTGCAGCTTCTTAGTTGGTTCATAGTCTAGTTTAGCTTTGCTCTAGAACTTCTTCATCATGCTCATTTCCTTATTTTCAATAGTCTTCTCTCATGCTTTATTTTCCTGCAATGGTTATCAGCATTTCCTTTCATAGATCATAGTTTACTTGATGCAAAAACTCTGTTTTTAGATACACTTATTTCCTTGCTTGCTTAATCTCATTGGTTGCTGTCAGTTGTTTATGCAGCAGATATCTTCTAACAATAGGTCAGCCTATTATCCATTCCATTCTCCATCTAATCCATGCCCTATAGGTCGCCCAATTCTCCCCTCAATTTTTCCTTAGTTTCCTGCATTTTCCATAGAATTCCTTCTTCTCTACTTGAGTAGATCCTATCATATTTCTCTCTCCTAATGATTCTTGGTATACCATAGGTGCCATAACACTTCATTCCAACCTTCATTCACCTTTTCCACCCACTCTCACACCCTCAAAACAACCAATACTGCTCTCGGCCTCCTGCTATAGACCTCTTGTAGATCCCCTGTGTCATCCTATAGATTTTCTTGTAGGCTTTCTTTTGAAGGCTAAGAGTGGGAAAAGCCTCCAGAAGGCCACCTGAGACCTCCTAGGACCCATCCACACCATCCTACATCCTCTCATGTCCCAAATTTTCCCTTCAACCCCACTTATTCGCTACCACCTTCACACACAATAAAATACATGCATGTAAAATTCACATAAAAATACATAGAAATCCAAAAAGATGTTTTTTTCTCATTTACTTTTAGAAATAGCTTGAGTAGATTTTGTTCACTTCCTTGAGTAGGTAATGGAATTCATTTCATGGTTTTCATAGTTCTTTCTACAAAAGTAGGAATAGTTTGTTAATTAGGTTTTACTAGGTTTGCTTTAAATTTCAGTCTTCCTTTCTGCAAGTAGAATAGCATCAGTAGAGTAATCTCTCTCTTTTTCCTTTCATCACATAAAGAGCTTCTTCTAGAATCCATAGAAGTTGGCTTGAGCTCCTAGTGATCTTGTGCCAGCTGACCAAGTGACAACCTGCAGTAAGAACTAGTACTTGTGCATATAGCACCATTGCTTCCAAGTTTGTTACGAACTACCGGGTTGATAAGAGTAAAGTAGGCAGCCCAGGAGTTGCAGCATTATTGCTACAATACTGGTGCTCACCAGTATGTTATGCAGCAGCATAAGCTAAATCATAAACATGCAAGATGGGTTGAGTACTTACATAGTTTTGCATTCGTATTGAAGCATATCAGTGGTCAAGCCAACAAGTTAGCAGATGCACTAAGAAAAAGAGTTTTACTGTTACAGGAGAGCATGATACAGGTGTTGGGTTTTGAACACCTAAAGGACTTGTATAAAATAGATGCAGATTTCAAGGAGGCTTATGAAGCCTGCCAAAATCCCTTGTTGAGGAACAATAGTCCATGGCTATACTCTAACTTACAGAGGAGCTACTATTCAAGGGAGGATAGTTGTGTGTTCCAGAATGTTCGATGAGGAAGAACATCATCTGGGAAAAGCATAGTGGAGGTCTAGCTGGACATTTAGGCATTCATAAGACCTTGGATCAGCTTAGTCATTTCTATTACTGGTTGAAGATACGAAGAGACTTGCAACGATACGTGACCAAGTGTAAGATATGTCAGTTGGCGAAAGGGTACAATCAAAACACGAGGTTGTATACACCCTTGCTTATTCCAAATAGACCATGGGACTCAGTCAGTTTGGACTTTGTCCTGGGTCTGCCCAAAACACAGTGGGGTTTTGACTCCATCATGGTGGTGGTGGACTGTTTCTCCAAGATGGCACACTTCATCCCTTGTAGGAAAACCAGTGACGCTACCCATGTAGCACACTTGTTTTTCACTGAAGTCATCAGACTGCATGGCTTACCCAAGTCCATTGTTTCTGACAAAGATGTGAAATTCACAGGACATTTCTGGCACACCTTGTGGAAAAAGCTGGATACAAAGTTAAATTTTAGCTCTGCTTATCACCCACAGACCGATGGGTAGATAGAGGTGGTGAACAGGAGCTTAGGAAACCTGCTACGGAGTCTAGTTGGAGAAAATTCATGAATCTGGGATCATGTACTTGCCCAAGAAGAATTTGCTTACAATGATTCACCAAATCGAAGCACAGGAAGTAGTCCTTTCCAAATCTTGTACGGAATGAATCCCCGAGGAGTGCATGAGTTATGAGATTTGGGACAGTTAGAAAGAAGAAGTGTTGACGGGGAAGATTTTGCAAGAGAAATTAACGACCTACATGAGCAAGTGAAGTCAAAATTATAGGAAAACAGTCAAAGGTACAAACAAAAATCAGGTCTGAAATGATGGAAGGTACAATTTAATGTAGGGGATCAAGTTCTAGCGCATCTAGGCAAAGAAATATTCCCTAAGGGCGAATACAATAAGTTGAAATTTAAGAAAATTGGACCTTACAAAATTCTGCATAAGTTTTCTGCAAATGCCTATGAGCTGCGATTTCCTTCAGGCATAGGAATATCACCCATCTTTAATGTGGTGGACTTATTCGCATACACTGCCAGTCCTGAAGGGGACAGTTTAGCGCAGCCAAAGCGGGATACCCAGGAAGAGAGTAGTTTGTGGATAAGACAAATGCCTTCATCTCAGCCACTTGAAATCTAAGGAATCCTTGATACGCAGGTGGCCAAGCGGACTCGAAGAAAGGAGTACCTATGGTACCTCATCAAGTGGAAGAACCGTCCCATTGAGGACAGTTCGTGGCTTGACACAGGTCAGATACAACATGTAGGGTATTCTATTGAGGAGCTCATGGACCGGAGCCATGAATTTTCATCTACCCTGGAAGCCTGATGCAAGAGCATCCAACTAAGGGAGGTCATGGCTGGAGTATTTGTCTTTGAAGACACAAGAAGTTTCAGTTAGTTTTTTTTAATTTTCATTTAAAATTCTAGTTAACAGCATTTAGGACCTTATGTTAAGTTTAAGGCTGTCTCAGCCCACTATTTGTTTTTGTTTACGTTCTTGTTATTTTTGTCTAAAATTTACTTTTAGAATACAGTCAGGAATGAGCAGTTATCAATGAATAACTAAATGTAACTATTGACAGTTTAATAACTATACAGTGATCTTTACAAAAAAAGAGGAAAACGCTACTGTAAGGATCATCATAGTGTTGAATACAAAGAAGCATGAAAATATTCTAAAGAACAAGAAATCTGAATCCATATATTGCAACTTAAGTATTTTCTACCTAATTTAACTAAATTAATTTTTTCCATATCATAATGATGACAGAGAGTGAATAGTAAACACAAAAGTAAGAAGAAAACATGGACAAGTTCAGTAAGACAATGGAGTGGGCTTGCAGAAGAATCAAGTAAATCATTGTCGAAGGAATAAACAAATAGCTACAGGTACCAACAGAACTCATACCAATCCTTTCTTACTATTTCATTATGAAAAGAAATCACTGTGTATATATATATCGATATCGAATATCTACAGTCCAAGATACAATTACCAAATACAGGCAAGCCATGAAAATAGAGTTAACAGTGCCAAAAACAACCGTGAGGTCACCATATGACCGATATAATTACAATTCATAAGGTTGGAAGCATAAATACATAGTGAGGCCAAAGACACAGTAAGGCAGAAGCCAAACCCTCAACTACAGGCCCATAGAACACCACCAATAGAAAACACCTTGAACAGACAGATAGAGGAATAACAAGGAGCAACCCTACCTGATACAAGCGTAGGAATCAGGGTACAAGACCAGAAAACGGAGAGCCAGCCGCATACTTGCACAGCCAACAAACAGACCATTAGAGCCACCAAAGCAGAACCATAAATACAAGAATTGAAAGTGGAGGTAAGGGTTTACGGAAAAACTTACCGAGGGAGCTAAGCTCGTGCGAACAAGGGAGGAAGCCGCGGACCAAGGTCACAGCCACAGAGTGCCCACTGCTCACAAGGAGCAAGAACAGTCAGTGACAGAAGAAAACAAGCTAGAAACAAAAAGCATAGAAATAAAACTCACCTCTGGTTGAATGCCAGATGAGAGCCGAGAGCCGAGCCACCCCACAACCATGACCTGCGACAAATGCCAAGCAAATAATCAAACAACAAAGCAAGCACTTTGAAACCAACAACATAATCAAAGTCAGCATATAACAAAGACCCACAACCAAAATCATAACCAGGGTCGAACAAGACGGAGACCAGAGACCGAGACCAGGGGTTCTAGACCCAGAACCTCGAAACCGAGCTCAGAATAGGAAACATGGCCAACGCATGCAGGTAGAAACCCTCATGGGAATTCATGCCCGGAATTGGTAAAATGAAATCCTTGTGAAGCAACCTAAACCAGAACTAGAGACCTCACCTCGCGGAGCAACAGAGTGAAACAATGATGAAATGACCGAGATTAGGGTTTCTTGGGCATAGTAAGAGGCAGGAGAAACAAGACTGAGGATAGGATGGTTGTCCTCACACCTTTAATTTTCCAGTATGCACCATAAAGTCAGTTAATAGATAAAATCATCGATGAAATCATCCCATAAATGATAAGCCGTAACTGATCGGGGATGGTCCCATCACCTATGAACAAACTAATGGTATCAATAAGGCCTTGTACTATAAAAAAAGAAATGTGTGTACGGTGTCAAACAAAGATTCCAAACAGGGGAAGGAGAGCCATGTTAACTTCTAACAAGCAACACTACAAATTTTATCAGTTTTTCACAAATTTCTTGAATTAAATAACCTGGACCAACAATGAAGGATTCTAGGTTACCTAGGAATTCCTTCTTAAGGATGTTCTCAGACAAAACTTGTTATAGAAATATATAGAGTCTAATATTTGGATTGTCAAGTTCCAAGAGACAAGAATATAAAATAAAGGGATGGGTTCTTAACATAACTACATTTTTTTCTATATTAGAATAATCCTTAGAAAAATGATATGAATCTAAGAATTATCTAAAAACATAAGGGATTATCATAATCTTTAACATTTAAGTGGAAGATTCAAATCTCCTTTTCTAAGATAGAAATTCTGAGCTAAAAAAGGAGGGTTCTAGTAATCTCAATCCCCTATAAGCAAACACATAATGGTTCATCTTTACTTGTGTGCCACAATATGACAAAGGTTTCTTCTTATGGTAAACTTATGTGAAATTATCATTTTTTCTTCCAGAGCATTCCTCGATATGGTAGGCATTCAACCTCTAAGCTCATGTTCTTGGATAAGGCACTTGTAATGAATGGAGGGGAACATAGTAGCTGAGGAGGGAATGATATCGACATGCTGATGTTATTGGTTAAGTCATACACAATGAATGCATGGGCACATAGTGGTTGAGGAGGGAATAATATCAAAATCCAAACTCTGAGCTCATGATTACGGCTAAGGAACATGCAACGAATGGAGGGGCACATTATAGAATGTGTTGAGTTATATTTGTGTACATTTTTGTAGTGTAAACATTGTGAAGTTGTGCAAATCAATCTATTGGAAGGTGTAGAGAGAGAAATGTTTATGTGTTCTCACATGTTAGGTCCCTATAATTCTAGTGTAGCCCCCATATTGTTATTATTTTGCCCCTTGTAGCCCCCATATTGTTATTGTTGTCCCCTTAGATTATTATTTTTATCTAGGCCCTAATTATATTGTGACCCTTTGGATTCCTTTATATACCAAGGAGGTACTTTCATTTGTATCATCCAAGAGTTTTAATTATGTGATGTAAAAGGGGTTTTCCACATCTAAGACACTTATTTCCAAGTAATTGATATATCTTTTATTTTATTTTATGTTCTAGTTACATAACATTTGGCTTCAAATCATTGGATCTTAGGGTATTCACTTCTTTAAATAGGTAATCCTATCATTTTTTCTACAAGGTTTCCGTAGGTAAAATTTCTACCAAAGCAAGTTGAAATATTGATGAACATGGTGTAACAATTTAAGATATTTTTGCAATATATTTTTGGAGATATGGTATAAGGAAGTTAGGGCTTCTGCGTGCTCCATAATTTTGTGTCAAACAAGTTTTATACGTAAAATAATAATAAGTTTCTCTTCCTGGATTGGATTTTAATTTTGTGAAAAGTGACAGAAAGTGAAAGGACTATACATCTTTTTGTATAATTTCAAGGGATAAAAGCTAAAATAGTTACATGTGGAATCTAGTATGAGTTCAATCTACTGAACAAACCTATAATCAAGTCATCCTGGGAGAATTCACATAACTTTACCTTCAAGAATACAACCTTATTCTAACTGGTAGGGTTGGAAAGTAGACATATTGGCTAATACAAAATGCAATCTTAGATTTTGGAGAGATGAAATCACATAGATACAATAGTCGCAAGATAAACCTTATAAAAAATATCAAAATAAAGTTCAAAATGGTGTGTATTTTTAAAGTTGAATACTTTTTATTTCAAAAATAAGTTTGAAGTAATTCAAAGGTCATAGTGAAGCATAGTTATCATTAATTGATTCCAAAATTCATCCCAAATAAAAATAATTCTACACCCATAAATCCCTTAAAAAGTTATACTATGGAACAAGAAGAAGAAGAAGAAATGTAACATGATATATCAAAATTGTGGGAAAAGTTTTCACTCTCACAATGAGAAAGAAAAAATGAATTGGGAGTGATGAATCTTAACATGGATGGTTTAAAATGGGACGTGGAAGGTTTGGCAAAGTTGTTACAGGAAAGCATTCTTAATGGTAACAAGGTATTCCATGAAACTCATGATGAGAACAGAAGGAATGTGAATTATGATTTTAGAGACTCCAACTAAGGGTTGAAGATCATCCATATTACAAATATTCATATGAGGAAGTTTTATGGAAAGGATATGGTAACATGGATATCATAGATGGAGCAATTCTTTGATCTACATGGTCATGTCCCAAACACAAAAAAAGGTATGAATTGCATATTTATATTTAGAACCCAATCAATTTGTGTGGTATCGATGGATTTCTTCTCGTAAATCAATTGTTTCTTAATCAATTTTTATGGAGGAATTGATTGTATATCATGAGGATAAAAAGAGAAATACCTTATTTAGCCAATTGATAAGTCTCAAATAAAAGGGTTTAATGGTGGAGCACATTGAGGACTTTTAAAGACTATATATCAAAGTAACTAGTATTCCAGAGGAGAATATGATTGATGTCTTTATGGGAGATTTAAAGGATAAAATATAACATGATGTTTTCATTTGGGAACCTAATTAATTGGAAAATTCATTTAGGGTGGAAAGAAAAATTGAAATAAAAATTATGGCAACAAGGAAGTCTACCACTCACAACTATAAAGATGGACGTGTTGCTCCTAACCTCCCACAACCTACAAGGTTGACACCCCAACAACTAGAGGAGAAAAGAGAAAAAATGATTTGTTACAATTGTGATAGAAAATACACTAAAGGTCATAAGTGTGCTAAGAAAAAGTTTTTTTGCATAGATTGTGAAGAGGAGGAAGATAAGGAACAACAAACATGAAAGAAGAGGATATACACCAGGAATCAACACAAGGAAAATAAGAAATGAATCTCACAATATATTTTAATGCATTGGTTGGAATTGCCACTCCTCAAACTCTCAAGATAGAAGGATACATCAAGAAGAAATGGAAATATTATTGATTGATTTGGGTAGTACACATAATTTTATTTATTGTAATATAACCAAGGAATTGAATTCCTTTCTATATCTTGCAATAGAGTGTGAATTGATGGTTACAAATAGAGGAAATATAAATTGATCAGGGAAGTGCCATAATATCAAGATAACCATGGGGTAATATATATTTAATAGTCCAATTATTTTCATTCCAATGGGTGTTGTTGATGTTGTATTAGGAGTCTAATGGTTACAATCTTTATGGATAATATTTTTTAATTTTCGAGAACTTTTCTTGAGACTTTTTTAGGAAGGAAAGGAAATTGAACTAAGGGGTATCACAGGGAAACCAAGGAAGATAGAAGATCTAATGGCATGAAAAATATTTTGAAGAAAATACAAAAAATAATAGTTGCACAATTATTCTCACTCAATGTTGAAACATCGAAATCATCTATTTCTCTAGATCTCCAAATAGTCCTGGACAATCATTCAAAGGTATTTGAGACTCCTAAATGTCTCCCACTTATTTATGATCACAATCATACTATTCACTTGATTCCATAAAATTTTATGCCATCCATCAAACCTTACAGATATCCCTATTCCCAAAATAATGAAAATGAATGCATGGTTATAGAAATGTTAGAGGAAAGTATAATTCGACTTAGACAAAGTTCTTTCTCTTCTCTAGTACTATTGATGCAAAATAAGGATGGATCATGGGATATGTGTATAGATTATATAGAGCTCAATAAGCTGACAATTAAAGATAAACTCGCCATTCTTGTCATTGATGAATTATCGGATGAATTATATGGAGGAATTTGCTTGACCGAGCTAGATTTTCATTCGAGATATCATCAAATTAGAATGACGACAAAAGAAATTCCAAAAGAAACATTCAGAAGTCATGAAGGTCATTATGAATGTTTGGACATGCACTTTTCCCTTACTAATGCACCTTCCACATTTCAAGGTTTGGTGAATTCCACTTTCAAACCCTTTCTTAGAAAATTTGTCTGAGTATTTTTGATGATATACTAGTATACAAAAATTATTGGAAAGATGATGTTCAACATTTTAAGAGTGTTATTAAACTATTGGAGGAGAAACAATTGTATGAAAAACCCTATAAATGTTTCTTTGGGGTATAGGAGGTGGAATATTTGGGTCATATTGTATCTCATGAGGGTGTTAATGTGGACACTAAAAAAATTAAAGCCATCAAGGAATGGAAAATCACCATAATCCTAAAGAATGTTCGAGGATTTCTCAAGTTGAGAGGATATTACTGCAAGTTTGTTAAGAATTATGGGAGAATAGTAGCATCTCTACCAACATAATTGAAAAAAGGTGAATTTTTTTGGACTCTATAAGAAACTAAAGCCTTTGAACATATTAAAGAGGCAATGTGCCAAGCTCCGGTCTTACCTACACTATATCTCACAAAAACATTTATTGTGGAATGTGGTGCCTCAGGGAATGGAATTGGTGTTGTTTTAATGAAATATTAAAGACCTATTTCTTTTGAAAGTTATCTAATCAAGGGAAATTATTTACACAAACCTATTTCTGAGAGGTAAATGTTAGCAATACTACATGCCATGAAGAAATGAAACCCTTACCTAATGGGAAGACAATTCAAGGTATACAAAAGATCATGATAGCCTTAAATATTTTTTGGAACAAAGATTATCTTCGTAAAAGAAACAAAAATGGGTCACAAAGATGTTGGGTTATGATTTTGAAATAATCTACAAAAATGGGAAGCAAAATGTTGTTGCAGATGCACTCTCAAGAAGGGATAAGGATGTGGAAGTGTCTCTTTGTGCCACTTCTATTATCCAACCTTATCTAAAATATAAAGCAAGGGATGAATGGAAGAATGATGAAGAGGTGTAGAAACTTATTCAAAGTTGCAGCAAGATTCCAGTAGATTTGATACATTTATTTGGAAAAAATATTCATTAATTGGTAAAAATATCGCTTATATTTTTGTAAGAACTCCCAAATCAAATAAAATATCCTTTTGGTATTGCAAACCTCTCCCTTAGGAGGGCACTCAAGATTTCTAAAAACTTACCACAAGGTTAAGAAGACATTTTTGGGGATGGTCTTAAATTTGATATTCAAAAGTTCGTGGAAGAATGTTTTGTTTTCCAAGAAAATAAAGTGGAGAAAATTAAAACCCCAAGTGTTTTACAACCTTTAGTTATTCCAAGGCAGCGTTGGGAGGAGGTCTCCACCGATTTTAACACAGGTTTACTGAAGCCCAAAGGAAAGCGTTTCATCATGGTGGTAGTTAATAGACTTACCCATTATGCACACTTTTATGCATTATCTCATCCTTTCAAATCCATTACAGTCGCTATTGCATTCATGGAAATAGTTCCAAAAATACATGGAAACCCAAATATTATTATAAGTGACAGAGATCCCATTTTCACTGGAAATGTTTGGACATAATTATTTTCTTCTCTTGATATTCAATTAACTCATAGTCCATCTTATCATCCCTAATATGATGGGAAAGATAATATAGTGAACAAATTTCTAGACGGATATATTTGTTGTCTTGTATTTGATAAAGAAACACAATGGTTCAAGTGGTTAACTATGGAAGAATGTTGATAGAACACTTCCTTCCATTCCACAACAAAAATGACCCCATTTATGGAACTTTATGGATATCATCCACCATCCATCACATCAACTTTAAGAGAAAATTCTAAGGTTCAAACAGTGCAAGATCACATCAATTATCAATAAAAAAGTATCCAAGTCTTAAAGGATAACCTGAATCTGTCACAAAATTGAA
Source organism: Pinus tabuliformis (assembly GCA_031772625.1). NCBI lineage: Eukaryota > Viridiplantae > Streptophyta > Pinopsida > Pinales > Pinaceae > Pinus > Pinus tabuliformis. The sequence goes on from CM062820.1 coordinate 102,366,020, forward strand.
TGAAACAACAATAAACTTAGCATTGCGGTGAAAGAAGTTTTGACGTAAGCAATTGGGTAAATTTACGGTTACTACAAATAAATTTCCCCTTAAGCAAGTTAACAAGGATAATAAATTATCACCCAAGTACTATGCTAATTACAAGGTGTTGCAAAATATTGGTACTATGGAATACAAATTGGGGCTTCCTGCAAATTCACAAGTACACCTAGTTTTCCATGCTTCATTCTTAAAGAAGGTTATAGGTGATCATATTCCAATTAAAACAATATTCCTAGAACTTGAAGAGGAAGGAAAAATCATATTGGAGCCTAAAGTAGTCACGTAAATATGAACTTGATAGCTATGAAATCGATCAATTTCAAAGCATCACATTAAGTGGAATAACTTACCTGCTAAAGATTCCACATGGAAGGATAATTATTTTAAATAGAGGCATTTGAAACTAATAAAGCATTGAGGACAACACTTTTTTGAAGGAAAGGGGTAGTTTACGTCCCTATAATACTAGTGTAGCCCCATATTATTATTATTATTATTATTATGTCCAATGCATCCCCCATATTATTATTATTGTGCCCCAAAAAGCCCATTATTGTTATTGTTTTGCCCTTACATTATTATTCTTATGTAGGCCTTGATTATATTGTGACACTTTAGACTCCTATATATACCAAGTAGGTCTTGTTATTTATATCATCCAAGAATTACACATTTATGTGATGTAAAAGGAGGTTTCCCCCTCGAAGAGGCTTATTTTCAAGTCATTGATCTATCTTTTCTTATATTTTGTGATATGGTTACATAACATCACACCAAGGTGTATTGCAGTTATGTAATTACATTCTATAATGTAATTTCACATATTCTAAGATGAATGTAAAGCCTAACTTTTTTTAATGTGTAATTAAAGAATCCATGTTAGGATATTCCGACACATAGGAAATAGTTAAGTATAACTTGGTCTAGTGTAGAGTTAGGTAAAGTGTGTTTCCTTACTATGTACATTTTGTAACTTACAATCCAATAGTCATGATATGTATTGATTTGACAGTTCATTCTCTCCTCAGTATTACTGACACTTGATCCGTGGCTTAACACCCAATTGGTCCATGATCTCTATTTAAAGAGCATGGAGGGTCATTTGTAGGGTAACCGTTCATGAGAGAAGATTATGTAAATTTTCATTCTTTTATTAATATATTGCCTGAAGTGGTCACGTTGGCTGAGGCCGTGGACTGTTTCCCTCTTTAAGGGTTTTAACCACGCGAAAAATACTGGTGTATTGATCTGTGATCTGTTTGTGAGCGATGTCCTTTGGTATTCTATCTGAGGAACTTACCCTGTAAATTCCTACATGGTATCAGAGCTATTTTGAGGGCTGCATCCATTGGTGATCCAAATTTGAAGCCGGTAGAACTGCATCCGACTGTCATTTCCTAGATCTACTGTTCCTGACTGCTTTCGGGCCGAGAGGACTCCTCTATTGTTTTAGGAGCATCTGTTCCAGTCAGGAACCCCTTTTGTTTCATGCGAAAAGGTTTCTGGTAGCCCTAGCGATGTCATTTTTAAGATCTGGAGGTATACAGTGTTTATTTCCAGTTTACAGTTACTTTCTCTTTGTTTATTTCGGTTCATTTAGCTCTTTGCTTCTTTTATTACCGGATCTATACCTTTCATTTCTGTGTATGCTCTTTGCCCCACGACTCTGTGCGATCTAGGCAAATCAGAAACAGAAAGGAAGGATTTTTCTCATGCGTATGCTCTTTTCCACCGTACCTTAGTGTGATCTTGGAAAATCAGAAACATTGAGGAAAATATTTAGTTTCTGGGTAACGCTAACTTCAAGCCGTAAGGTTTGTTTTTTTTTTGTATTTCCGTGTTGGGTTTTGTGTTTTTTGTTTTGTAGGGAGAAATAGCTTCCTTAAGTAAGCACGCAGCCAAAGCTTCAGCGACTAAAAAAAAAACCCCTTCCTCTTTTCCAAAAATTACTAAACTTTTAGTTTAGCTCACTTGGACCAAAGCTACTTTATGAGAGTAGAGGTCTTGAGTTCAAGTCTTCTTTTTGTTGAGCTAATTAGATTATGTTTGGAAAGGGGGCGGATTTTTTTTAATATAACATTATCATTCATTCCCGCACATTTTCGCACTTCGTCGGCATCTTCATCAATTTTTGTTCAAAAAGCCATAACTTCTTCATCCATAAGCCATTTTTAGAGCCATTTTTCTTGAACCAGCCAAACTTTCGAGATCTTTCCATTGGAACACTTAGTTTCAGCATCTATAGCTTCAATTTCTGTTAAAATGGAAAGTCCATGCCAAGTTATTCTTGACAGCACCAACTGCTTCCAATGGTGGTCCTACATTGTGGATTTACTTAGAAGTAAAGGTCTTTACAGAATAGCCTCAGGCCAAGAAACCAAACCGAAAGATGAAGATAAAGTAGCTAAATGGGAAAATAGGCAGGATCAAGCACGTGGGTTGATAGGGATGTCTATTTCTCCAGATCTTAGATTCCATATTGCAGAACTTGATAATCCTGATGAAGCAATGAAGCAGATCACTAAAGTTTTCGGATTTAGAAATGAACTTAAAGCCCATCAACTCGAGAATGAGTTGCTTACATTGGACCCCAATAATTTTTCTTGCATTGAAGATTTTTTGTCCAAGTTCAAGACCCTTAGACTTCTCTTGCAAGGTGTTAAGGTTAAGAAAGAAGATAGTAACCTTATCTATTCCATTCTTACTAAGTTGGGACTAGCCTACTCTATGTTTGTTTCCACCTTCCATTCTACAAGAGAAGCCTTCATTTCTCAGGGACAAGCCTACAAGTCCCCTTCCTTTGATTCCTTTTGTGATTCTTTAATAAGAGAACAAGAAAAACTTTTACACCTTGGTCTTCTTAATCTTGGAAACTCTTCTAAGAAAGCATTAGCCGCCCAGCAGCAACCAAATTCAAAGAATCCTAAGAAGTTGTATCCTAAAAGGAGTGGTCCTAAACCAAACAAGGGTCCTAAGCAATTTCAGCCTCAAATTGAAAAATCATTTCAACAAAATGATAAGGAAAATAAAAATAAAGGGAAGAAGACTGATAGACATTGCCACTTTTGTAATCGAGATGGCCACTTAGAATCCAAATGCTTTAAGAAGATGGAAGCCTTGGAAGCAGCAATGAAGAAGCATAACATCCATTTGGAGCGCTCTTCAACTTCAACTTCATCTTCAGGAATAGCACTTTCTGCATGTGGTTGTCAAGCATCTCGGTCTGGATATGCACTAAATGTATCTTCTTCTTCTTATTCTCATGAGTGGCTCATTGATTCTGGAGCTTCTTATCACATGGACAAAGACAAAGCCATGTTTTCTTCTTTAAATGATTGTAACACCAAAAATATATATGTTGGTGATGATAGATCTCTTAGTGTTGTAGGGACTGGAACTGTTCATATAGACAACGTTGAAGTTAATGATGTAATATGTGTTCCAACCTTATCCTATAACCTTCTATCTATATATCGGATAACTCATTCAGGTGAAGGTAAAATCGTTGAATTTTCACCTCACGATGTTGTAATTAAGGACCTAAGAGATCATCGGCAGATTTTAGCTACTGGAATTGCTGATGACTCTACAAGGTTGTATAAGTTTAACAACTTTGGGTCATCAAATCTTCCCTTGGTATTTGTTGCTCATAACGATGAAGTGAGGAAACTTTGGCATGAGCGATTTGGTCACTTAAACTATCACTCCCTTCAAAATCTATGTAAAGAAAATATGGTGACAGGTCTTCCAATGGTATCTTGCAGAGATGGTGTTTGTTCCCGATGTGTACTCGAAAAACATCATTGGGATAGTTTTTAAAAATGTGCCTCTTGGCATGCCTCAGCCGCTTTATAGCTTGTGCACAGTGATTTATGTGGTCCACTTCCAGTTGTTTCGTTCTCTGGCTACAAGTATTTCTTAACTTTCATTGATGATTTCTCCAGATGCACTTGGGTATACTTCTTAAAACTCAAGAGTGAAGTAGTTAACATGTTCTTGGCCTTTAAGGCCTTTGTTGAAAAACAATCTGGACATCGACTTCTTAATCTAAGATCTGATAATGGCGGAGAATATGTTAACAACAAATTCATCAACTTTTGCACTGAGAATGGAATTCAAATGCAACATACTGTTCCATATACTCCACAACAAAATGGTGTAGCTGGAAGGAAGAATCGCACCTTAAAGGAAAAGGCTAATTGTATGCTTCAATCTAAAGGACTGTCTTAATTTTTGGGCAGAAGCAATTAACTGTGAAAATTACATAATAAATTGCACTCCTACTAAGGCTTTAAAGAATATCACTCCAGAAGAAGCATGGAGCTCAATTAAACCAGATGTAAGTCACTTTCGTGTTTTTGGAAGTGAAGCATGGGCCCATATTCCAGATGAGAAACATAAAGCTTTAGAACCTAAGAGTGAAAAATGTATTTTTGTTGGATATTCTGAAGATTTCAAAGGCTATAGACTTATTCCACTTAAGGCCAAAAATGTTATCATTAGAAGAGATGTAAAGTTTGCTAAAAATATATCGGCCTACGAGCCTAGTTCAGCAGATGTGCCACCTCTCTCTATCTCTTCTACTTTTGAAAATATTTCTTCTTTAGAAGATGAAAGCGAGGATGACAATCCTCCTCCACCTTCTCAAGATCCTACTTCAGCTCCTCAGCTTCCAAAATGGGTTCGTGCTACTCAGGATGCAGCAGGTGATCTTGCCGGTGATCCTACAGATCAGCGACGTACACGTTCTCAGTTCGATAGAGCCTCTTCTTTATTGGCTCAAGCTTCAGAAAATTATGATCCTCACACCTTTGCAGAAGCTTCAGGACATCCAGATTGGGATGTAGCTATGAATGAAGAATATCGTTCATTATTGGCAAATGATACATGGGATCTTGTTCCTCTACCAAAGGGATGAAAACATGTTAGATGCAAATGGGTTTACAGAATCAAGTATGGACCAGATGGGAAAGTTGATAAAAATAAAGCTCGTCTTTTTGCTAAGGGTTTTTCACAAGTTGAAGGCATTGACTATACTGAAACCTTCTCCCCTGTTGCCAAAATGAACTCTATCTGCCTTGTTCTTTCCCTTGCTGCCTCTTTCAAATGGGAATTCCATCAGATGGATGTTAAATTTGCCTTCTTGCATGGGGACTTGCATGAAGAAATCTATATGGAAAAACCTATTGGCTTTATACAAACAGACTCTAGCCTTGTATGTCGGCTTAAGAAATCCCTCTATGGTCTCAAGCAAGCTCCTCGGGCTTGGTGTGCCAAAATGGATAGCTTTCTTTTAGAAACTGGCTTTTCTAGGTGTCATTTTGACAATACTGTCTACACCAAGAAAGTGGGAAAGTCTCTTCTCATTCTTGTTCATTATGTTGATGATCTTGTCCTCACTGGCAGTGATCCCAACCTTATCACCCATGTTAAGTCCAACCTTAAAAAGAAGTTTGAAATGACAGACTTAGGACACTTGCATTATTTTCTTGGTCTTCAAGTCTCGCAATCCAAGGAAGGTATTTCCCTTTCCCAATCCAAGTATGCATGTGATCTTCTATGCCATTTTCACATGGAAGACTATAAGCCAGCCCCTTCTCCCTTTCAGTCTGGAGCCAAACTTTCAGTCATTGTACTTCCCCTGAAGTTGATGCTACCTTATATCATCAACTTGTAGGAAAACTTTTGTATCTAACCCATACTCGTCCTGACCTTTCCTTTGTTGTTGGCCTTATTGCTCGGTTTATACAAAACCCACATGAAAGTCATTCGAAAGCAGCTAAAAGAATACTTCATTATATTCGAGGTACAGTTCAGTTTGGGATTCATTATAGTGCAAAAGAATCTCCTATATTGTTTGGTTTCACTGATTCTGAATGGGCTAGTGACCCTGATGATTGGAAGTCTACTGCAGGTTAGTGTTCACTCTTGGTTCAAGACCCATTACATGTGCTTGCAAGAAACAAACTGCCATTTATCTCTCTTCAGCAGAAGCAGAGTATCATGGTGCCATAGAAGCTAGTAAGGAAGCCTTGTGGCTTCGTCAGATCCTATCAGAGTTTGGTTTTCAGCAACAGCATCCAACTACACTTTGGTGTGATAATCAAAGTGCCATTCAACTATGCAAATATCTAGTCCAACATCAGCGTAGCAAACACATTGAACTGCAGATGCACTTCATCAGAAAGCTCATTCATGACCATGTTCTTGAAGTGAAATATTGTTCAACAGATGATCAAGTTGCAGACATCTTTACAAAGGCTCTCACAGAGGCGAACTTTACTAAAATTCGATTTATGGTCGAAGTTCAGTAAGTTGTCACTAAGGGGGGATAGGCTCTAGTGCCTCCTTCCTTCTCCTATTGTGTCATATTTGTAAATCCTTCAATCCTATCCCAAGTTTTCCTTAAGGGGGGATGTTAGGATATTCCGACACATAGGAAATAGTTAGGTATAACTTGGTCTAGTGTAGAGTTAGGTAAAGCGTGTTTCTTTACTATGTACATTTTGTAACTTACAATCCGACGGTCACGATATGTAGTGATCTGACGGTTCATTCTCTCCTCGGTATTACTGACACTTGATCTGTGGCTTAACACCCGATTGGTCCATGTTCTCTATTTAAAGAGCATGGAGGGTCATTTGTAGGGTAACCGTTCATGAGATAAGCTTATGTAAATTTTCATTCTTTTATTAATATATTTCCTTAAGTGGCCACGATGGCTCAGGCCGTGGACTGTTTCCCTCTTTGAGGGTTTTAACCACGTGAACAATACTGGTGTATTGATCTGTGATCTGTTTGTGAGCAGTGTCCTTTGGTATTCTGTCTGAGGAACTTATCCTGTAAATTCCTACAATCCACACATAAATTTCTAGAAGGTGTGTAAACAAGGAAAAAAAAAAGATTCAATGTCCAAAGTGTTGTACAAAGTTGATCTAATGTATCATTGACAACTAGAAAAAACTAGCGATATTACTCCTCAACAAATATTAAATGTCCCAAGTATTATACAAAGTTGATATAGTGTATCGGTGACAACCAAAGAACACTAGTGATATCGCCCCTCAAACCCATGGAGAGGGTTGCATTACACAATTTTGAATTGATGCAAATGATCATAGGGCATTGAGCTAAGGTGTTGAATTTTCATACATGGAGGGAACTACCACCAAGGTATTGAACTTGTATGAATGGAAGAGGTTGGCCTAAAAGGAGCACTTGAGAAATGGGCACAAAGAACCCATAATTACACTCATAACCATGACACATGTGATTAATAACATTGCAAAAGAGGATCTTGATGTTACATAGTTTCATTTACAACTATCAAAACTATTAAGGATCATATTATGGTATTAGGAATTAACATTGAGTTGAATGATGGAGAAAATAAGAATAGCATGTTGGTCAGTTGTGCTAGTCTGATACTAGTGATATGCTAGAGGTTTCAAGCCTGAATTGAATAATATATGTTTTGAGCTTGAAACCAATACTTTACTATAGAATTTCCTTATACCAATGTTTGGATCTGTATAATCTTATAGTTTTTTATGTATGGTAGCATTAGGCCTTTTGATTTATTGGTTTTCTAGAGCTTATGAACACTCATTGTGAAATGAAAAAATACTAAGCATAAGCAAATAATCTATATTTTTACTAAATTCATAAGAAAGAATCAGATCTGGATTTTGAAAAAATATATACCCGCATTAAATTTCTTTGGGATTTATAAATATACAACCAATCATATCATATGTCAAAATTAGGAAAGCTATAAATATGCAACCAATGATATTTCATATTGGGAAAGTTGTCGAGTTGTGCTCAATGAATCATCAGCAATAGTATACGAGTATAATCTCATCGTTGGCACCTATATGTTGAAATGGGGTTCATTTCTACGCAAGGTCAACTATAGCCATAGTTCCCTTAATTTCAAAATCATTGATGTTGAAATCTGTAGAAAAATCCGGTTGAGGTAAGGGTGGAAGGAATTCTAGCAATCGATTGGATATGTCTATATCCAGATAATTGACACTTAGTAGTTCTTTAATTGGCTGATTGAATTAATCTTCCATAATCGGGTCTTCGTTCGATCTAACAATAGTTTTTGGAGAGTTGATTTCAACTATCATTTTCTTTGAAACTATCCCTTTCATGATATCAAAATGTATGCTTTCATAGTTTGTGATTCCAATCTCAAATATATGATTTTTTCATATATGCGTGATCGAGTAATTCTTGATCTCATGACTAATTTGCCTTGGAATCATCGTTCTATTAGTGACCATTTCAAAATCATACAAAGAAATTATTGTTAATATTAAAAACTAGGTTTTTTGCTTTTAATTTAATGTCATTAGATATGTTTGTTATGTCATTATTGGAGAAGTGATATATTATGTCATTGTGGGAGAATTGATATATCATATAGATAAATTGTTATTAGTTTCCATTGTAGAAATTTTTCCATATTTTTTTTAGTTTGCATTTGTGTTTTGATAAGGAGGATGTCTTAATATTGGCAAGGTAGGGCTCAGACCTGAGGTGTGAGGTCATCCTAATAAATGTTTTCAAACATGCATCAATATGCATTAACATGTTGAAGTTGATGTGTGGTGATGTGTGATGTGTGATAGCGAAAGAGTTGTACAAAATGCTCGTGGAAGACTCGGCATGCCTCTACTTAGAGGACATAAACCAACCATTTCATATTTCTACAATATTCATCACAACAAAGACAATGTTCTCCACTCAATCGAATATTTCGTGTAGCCTTGCCACCCTCTGGAGGAAGTCATTGAATTGTGGCCTGAAAAACTAGTAGGTTATAGGTAATGGGAAAATTTTTATTTATCATAAATATCTAAGGTAGAACACTAGACTTGATTCATCTTAACCCACTATGCAAATTTGTAACTATTTTGACTTGAGTTTTTATTATAGAGATATTGTGGGATAGTACACTAGTGAGATAAGCATGTTGATATTAAGGTTCTTGAATGCAATTTCAGAATATGTAGAGCTATATTCCAATTACTTGAATAGAATTCTTGGCAAACATAGCCAACTGATGACTCTAAATTACTATCCTTCATGCCCAAACCCAGATCTTACTATTGGTTTACCAAACCATTCAGATGCAAGTGCCCTCACTGTGTTAATGCAAAATGATGTCAGTGGCCTGCAAGTAATAAACCATGGAAAGTGGGTTGCTATGGAACCCATAGTTAACATGTTTGTTGTCAATTTGGTAGATCAAGTGCAAGTTACAAAGAATTAGTAGATGTATATAGTTTGTTTTTCTCTATAAGTGATACTTTGGTAGTATTCATTCAATTTGATTAGGGTGCGATGTGAATATAATAGGTTATGAGAAAGGGGATATTTAAGAGCATGGAGCTTTGAGAAGAAACAAATATGTATAGTGCATGCATATAATTTCCCACTCTTTATTTTCCTACAAATGATGCTTTTATTGCTCCTGCAACAAGCATGGTGGATGAACAACATGTAGATCTATATACAGGATACAAGTTTCAAGATTTTTGTGGAGCTTTCTAGAAGTAGGAATTTAAGAGAAAGAGTGTGCTGAATTGTTTTCAAGATTTAGTAAACAATTATTCTTGTTATTTGGTAGATCCACCCTAAATATGAATAGCTATTGTTGGGAAAAATACTGAGAGGGGGGATGAATCAATGTTTTGAACTCAATTCAACTTTCCATTTCTTATTTATATTTTTGTATGCTATTGTCATTAAGTAAACCAACATATGTACACAAATATGATGAAGACAAATAACATATATCCCGTTAACTAACTTTTCATTTATTTCTTGATTTGTTCTACTTGAAGCAATGCATCATTACTTCATTAAATAGTAACTATGAGTAGTAAGAACAGAATAAGCCATCACACAGAAGAAACACAACAACACATGAGGACACCAACATTTTTATGTGGAAACCCAATGTGGTCGAAAACCATTGTTGTCATCATCTCTATGTTCATCTTTTATTATAAAGGGAAAACAACTTACAATATTGTATGTGCATATACTTATACCGACACATATGCACCCACCTGTAGAATGCTACAACCTTCTCTCGTTCTCTAGCACCCACTAGAAGGGATCTCCAACCCCCTGATATTGTTTACTGTCCACCATTAGAAGGGAGTTCATACCCCTTGAACAGATTTACCAACTACCACTGGAAGGAAGCTTCAACTCCCTCACTGAAAGCTACAACCCTGAGCTCCTTTGTGGACCATGTTTCAAAATATTTCATATTGGATCCACCTCCATTATTTAATCCCAATATCAACTAACAATTCTGAAACCAATAACTGAATAACCCATCTAATCATTGAACCAACTGAAACATTATACCATTAATAAACAAATCACTGAATATCAAGCAACCAATGCAAGAAGAGCAAACCAAATCATATCAAATCATATATGTGCACAACCACTCATAATAATACAAGACCATATTCTGTTTTTCACATAAACCAGTTGTTGTCACTACAAGCCCTGATCAGGCATATGTCAGAAGGTATACGCTATTGTTCTAAATCATACCCGCATATGTACACACCTCTCCTTAAGAGTACTTGTGTATAGATATCAAAACATTTAATTGAATCTGAATCATTGTACCACTGAATCAATCACTTAATCAGATACTGAAACCAAACAAATTACTGAACCAAATATAGATCACCACATAGTAGCACCATCACTTAGTCAACTTCTATTTAAAAATCAATTCAACCCAATCAATACTGTCAAACATAGATTATCATAAGAGAGACCTCATCGGCCGACAATAGCAAACATAACAAAACATATCAACCATCGTCATCAGCTCACACTACAAATACTAGCATGTATAGGTGACTATTAAAAAGATAATCTTTGTATGTACGCTCTTCTCATATTTGACACCTTCCTACATATTCTAAACTTTCGCAGAATGTATACATGTCTACCCAGAAGAAAATTTGTGTATGTGTGTGCCCTCTTAGAAGAAAACCAGTGTACAGATATGTAATCATTAAATCATACCTTCGCTGCAAACACAAATCATACTTCACAACCCTTGCTATCACATATTCATGCCATTATATCATTCTTACATAATATGTATGATTGTTAGTCATAATCATAAAATATCAAGAAAGCATATTTATTAGTCTCTACTATAATTTCAAACCATCAGATCTGAACCTCCTCCATGCCCCTTGGTGCACACATGTTTCAAATCAAGTCATTCATCAATAACCCATCACTTTCACACCCTAACACTTTGATGTCCATCTCCTTATACAGTATGAGCATTAGCCAATACCTTAGGCCAATCCCTTAGTAATTTTGATGGTATTCTTTCACAAGATCAAATATCCATCGTCGTGCTCAATACTATGGGGCAATACCATGGTGAAGACCCTTGGTATTCCAATTACCATGGTGTGGAATATGTACATGATTTTTCTTCACCATATCTGCATATGTACACAAACTTTCTTCAAAGTACCTATGTATACTTTCTCAAACTTTACCTTCATCATTCCTCTGTCTATGAATTGGTATTCCTTTGTCCATTATCTCTATCACATTTGTACCAGCATGTGTAATCATCCTGTTAGCATAATTTTGACATATTTATCAAGTAGACTTCCATCAAGGACAACACATTAGCCATAATGCCAACAATCTCCCCCTTTTGGACTTCATGGAAACCATGTTGTGTTTTTTCACCACAATTTGTAAATACCTACAAAGACATTTGTAATCACACAATAATTTCTTCAAGAATTCTTCTCCAAACACCAAGCTACTCTCACCCTTTGAAATCAAGGGAAAAGGGATGACCAACGTTGAATGAAAACCTATCTCTCCCTTTGTAGAGATGAACATTGTATATTAACCATGCTCCCAATGAGAATATGTTGAATCTTCTATAAAATATACAAAGAAATACACAACTCTATGAATCAACCAAATATAGCATTTCCTATCACAAAGGGCTCATGCTTACATCAATCACCAAACACAGTGGGTTTACATATTTGACTCAACATTACATCAAATTCCCAAAATGGGATTACATACATAATTGAATTAACCCCAATAGTCCAAACATGATTGAATATTGCGATTATTACATCATGTTTCTTTACATGACATTTACATGAAGAGACAAACATGATATTTATAACCAAAACCAAGGACCTCAATAGTGAGGTAGCAAAATCATGATCGTCATTAGCAAACATGAACATCATCATCATGAAGTAAGATAGGAAAATGGAGCATTAATCTTCATCAATGTCAACATGTGACCAAATATGTAATGCTTTCAAGCATCACCAAGCAGTTATAGTAGCAGTATGTCAATAACCATCCTCTTGTCTTCATGTACTTGCATTTTCCTCTTATATGAAGAGTTATAATTCATAGGAAGCAATATCATTCTCTTGGACCATTATCTTCATGGAAGAAGAAATATCAAATCATAAACAACTTCACCAATATGCAACTTAAGTAATCATCCATCACTGATAAACTATGACATAGAGATAGCAATATTCATTATCATCAAACAAGCATAATACTGTGCAATCAAGATTTGTTAGTATCCCATCTTCTTGATCTCATATCATCAATGTCAACATGCTCTACATACGAAGAGCCACAATCCTCAAGGAACATATCATATGTAGCATAACCTACACATGCATCATCACCATGTAACATACGTGAGATCCATAGTTGCACCATGAGCAACTCAAGCATCATAGAATACATAATGCCAACAACATAGCATAAACATCTTCACTAAGTGAGACTTCAACAACAAATGTGTCTTTAGATTCATCACCAATGATATATAATTTTCATGGACACCATTATGCAACAAGGAATGCTCAAGAAACCATAATGCCAAAAATGCAATATTAGAACCATAGAAATTGCTCCCCGTGAACCTCTGCCAACTATTCGTTATCAAGTCTGATCATAGCCATCTTCATCAATCAATAAAACCATCAAAAGAACCAAAGAAACAATGTCATATTGCAACAACTCATAAACCGTCATCAGTAAAAACCATTTCTAGATAACATCTGAGAATCTAAAGACTGTAACCAATCAATGTCAGAACAAGAAATCCAAATAATAACTGATTGAAGCATATCAGAACCTCTCCCTGACTCTGTCCCATTGTTTCTTCATCTCAGAGAAACATACACGATTGTCTAGATCAAAATTAACGTATTTATGTGACTGCCCTTCATAAGATCCACATATAGAAGGTGAAATGTTGAATTTTCATAACCATAGCTCCCCTTGAGCATGTACTATATGTTCGTGTTCATTGTTACTACATCAGATGCATTGTCACTAATATAAGAAAAAACAATATCAAAATGAGATGGGGATCATCATTAAGATATGCATATGTATATCTTCCCCTCAGATCATACATTATTGATCCCGAGGACATGATAATCATTACCTACTCTTCTTGAGGTCAAGTACCTCACATCACTTCTATAGTCACTGTGAGAAGTAATCTTTAAAAGCAGTGGACTGCAGTAGGGTCAATCTTTTGTACATTTCTCACTAATGTTCCTTCTTCCTCCAAACCTATTTGCAATTTCTAATTATGTGTTGGAACTTATCCCATCTCATGGTTCTGTTTTGTATACTTGACCTGCAATCACTAACCTTATTTCTAAATGAGTTATAAGAAAAATAATATCCATAAAACCATCCTTTGTGACTAAGGAATAATCTTAACCTTGATCTAGGAGGTTTTCTTTTAAATGTGTCACTTTATTTAGTTTTCCTTTGAACAAGACTATACTAGTTTTTTCATCACATTGTGTATGTGAAGCCATGTGATTGAACCTAACACCAATCTTGATTAGAAGAGAGAGGTGTTCATTAATAATATTTTCTAAAGACTCAAATTCATTTGACCATTTTTTGATCCTATCATAATCTTCCTTTAGGGTCATAAATTCATATTCTAATGTTTCACAATGTTTATCCTTTCCTTGAAGTTGTTTTCTTATTATTTTTGTTCTTATATTGGTTGCTTCTAATTCCATCCTTAATATGGTTATTTCCTTAATCATTCTGTTTCTTTTTGTTTCAAATTATTTGTTAGCATTTCTGAGTTTATCATTCTCTTTCAGGGCTTTCATTATATCATCTACCTTACAGTTATATGATTCATGAATTGACTAATCTTCAAGAGCCATAAGTACTTGATAGTGACTGTTAGAATCTAAATGTGAATTTTCCTGGTCATCAGATGTGCTATGACTATCTTCATTAAAGTAAATATTTTATTTTGAGGTAACCTCCTTTTAGCAACATTCTTTCCACTCTCTTTATTATTTTCTCTATATGGACATTTGGATGCATAATGGCCTATTCTTCCATAAGAACATCATTTAAAGGGATGCTTACCCCTGAATTTCCTAGTTCCTACTTGCCATTTCCTCATGAATTTTGCTTCTTCCTCATCTAATATGTTACTTATATCTTTGGGTGATTCCTTCTCTTTCCCTTTATGTGTGGCTTTGAAAGATGCTTCTCTCATATCCGATGGACCTACTTTTCTCATCTCAAAGGCTATTAGGATACCATGGAGTTGTTAAAAAGGGAGACTTTTCAAAACCTCCATGTATTCAAATGCAGAGACTTTGGAATCAAACTTAAGAGTAAGTGATCTCAAAAATGTTTTCAACAATAGTAGCATCCTTTATTTCATCAATAATATTTGTCATCGAGTTAACAATCTTGTCTACTCTAAGGAAACTTCCGCAATTCTTTCATCATAATGCATTTTAAGTGCCTCATACTCAATTCTAAATGTTTGAAGTTTAGCACTTTTTACCTTGATGTCACCTTCATAAATTTGGATAAGCTTATCCCACATTGCCTTTGTGGTGTTCACTTGCATGAATTTCACAAATTCATACTCAGACAGACTTCCTAAGATGGAATTTACAGCCTTTGCATTGGTTTCATATTTTTTCTTCCATGTAGTATCTGTGGGAATAGAGGATGGATATTGATATCCACCTTCAAAAATTTCTCATACATCTATTCCAAGTGACTGCAAATATACCCTCATTATGAATTTCCAAAAGACAAAGTTATTTCTATTAATTAATGTTGGCTTGATAGAAAATACTCCTTCTTGACTACTCATCTTGATGGATCTCTCTTAAGTGATCAAGCTTCTACCAAGGGACCTAGTTCTGATACCAATTGTTGGGAAAAATATTGGGGGGGGGGGGGGGGGGGGGGGGGGTGGGGGGGTGAATCAATACTCTAAAATTGGTTTCAATTTCCATTTCTTATTTAGATTTATGTACGTTGTTGTGGTTAAGTAAACCAACGGATGTACGCGACTATGGTGAAGATAAATAATGTATATCAAGTTAACTAACTTTTCATATATTTCATCATTTGTTCTACTTGAACCAATGCATTATTACTTAATTAAATAGTAACCATGAGTAGTAAGAATAGAATCAATAAACAATCACACATAAGAAACAAAAAAGCACATGACGATACCAAGATTTTTAGGTGGAAACCCAATGTGGGAGAAAATCATCGATGTCATCATCTATGTCCTCATTTTTATTATAAAGGGAAAACATCTTACAATATTGTACTGGCGTAGACTCATACCAGCATATAGGTGCGCAGTTGCAGAAGGTTACAACGTTCTCTCATTCTCCAACACCCACTAGAAGAGAGATTTTATCCCATGGTCTTGTTTACCAACACCCACCGAAAGGGAGCTCCTACCCACTGGACAAATTTACCAGCTACAACTAGAAGGAAGCTTTGACTCACCTCACTGAAGGCTCCAAGCCTTAGCTCCTTTGTGGACCATGTTTCATCATATTTCATACTGGATCCACCTCCATTATTTAATCCCAATATCAAATAACAATTATGAAAACAATCACCCAATAAATCATCCAATCATTAAACCAATTGAAACACTATACCATTAACAAACCAATAACTGAATCTCAAACAACGAATGCAACAAGAGAAAACCAATTCATATCAAATCATATATATGCACAACCACTCATAAGAATACCATACCATATTCTGTTTTCATAGAAACCAATTATTTTCACTGCAAGCCTTGATGAAGCATATTTCAGAAGATATATTATACTATTCTGAATCATAGCCACGTATGTACATGCTAATCCTTAAGAGAACCTGCATACATATCTCAAAACACTGATTATTGAATCTGAATCATTGTACCATTGAATCAATAACCCAATCAGATACTGAAGACAACACAAATCACTAAACCAAATACATATGACCACACAGTAGCATCATCACTTAGTCAACTTCTATTTCATAGTCAATTCAACCCAATTAGTATTGCCAAACATAGATTATCATAAGAGAGACTTCACTGACAAACAACAACAAACATAACAAAATAGTTCAACCATCATCATCAACTCATATTGTAAACCCTAACATGTATACGTGACTATTACAAAGAGCATTTGCGTATGTATGTGCTTCTCATGTTTGACACATGCCTACAAATTCTGAACTTTCATAGAATGTATACTCAACTACCTAGAAGAAAATATGCATATGTATTCTCTCACTTAGAGGCAAACCAACTTATAAATATGTAATCACTAAATCATACCTTCATTGCAACCACAAAGAAGATTTCACAATCCTTGTTGTCACATATTGATGTTAGTGTATCATCATCACCTCAGATTTATCATTGTTAGTCATAATCATAAAATATCAAACAAGCATGTTCATTAGTCTCTACTATAGTTTCAGATGAATTAGATCTGAACCTCCTCCATACTCCTTGGTGCACACCTATTTTAGATCAAATCATTCACCAATAGCCCATCAATTGCACAGCCTAACACTTTGATCTCCATCTCCTTATATAGCATGAGCCGTAGCCAATACATTAGGCCAATTCCTTAGAAGTGTCGTCCTTATTCTTTAACAAGATCAAATATCCATTTTCTCACTCAATACTATGGGCCAATACCATGCTAAAAACCCCTGGTACTCCAATTACCATGGTGTGGAATATGTACGTGACTTTGCTTCACCATACGTGCATATGTACATGACCTTTCTTTACAAGACTCGCATATATTTTCTCAAACTTTACCTTCATCATTATTTTGTCTCTGGACTGATATTTATTTGTCCATTCCCTTTGTCACATCTGTACTACCCTGTATAGTCATCATGTTACCATAATGTTGACATCTTTATGAAGTAGGTTGTTTTCAAGGACAACACAATAGCAATAATATCAACAAATTCCCCTTTAACTATACATCTTTTTCATGTAAGGTTGGGTATATCGAGATGTATCCAGACTTTAATAACACAATTTATTTCAAATTACAATTTTCGTAAATA
Organism: Pinus tabuliformis; assembly: GCA_031772625.1. NCBI lineage: Eukaryota > Viridiplantae > Streptophyta > Pinopsida > Pinales > Pinaceae > Pinus > Pinus tabuliformis. The sequence goes on from CM062820.1 coordinate 102,383,546, forward strand.
TGTTTAAAGAATTTTTTATATATACGTAAATTTAAAAGCCAGTTTGGTATGCACTAACTCGTTGATGTCAAAATCATTGGAGATGTGCCTTGTTTTTGAAATTTGGAAGCGCAAAAGTTAAATTTCTTAAAGATGTAAATACGATTTCAAAAGAGAATTGTAAATTAGGTGTATATTTAGAACAATTGGTTGTTAATTTTTTACAGGAAAATTTCATATAAGTTTTAAATACATAAACAAGTATGATGTGCATGATGGCCATTCTTTTGGTATTAGTAATTTTAATTTTAATTTTTATATTTAAAAGGGGGAGAAGAAATAAATTTGTTAAAAATAAAATTTTATATAAATTTTAAAAACAAATATGATGTCGACTTGCTTGGTATTAATCATGTAAGTTTTTTTTTAATATTTTAAAATGATTTATTTTTCTTAGAAAAATAAATTTATTCAAAACAATATTTTTTAAAATAATAATAATTTTTTGTTAAATTAAAAGCTAAAAAAATGATTATTAATTTATAAAATAATATTAAAAATTATTATTATTATTAGTTTTTATTTTTTTTATTATTATTGTTTTTTATTTTTTAAAAATATTTATTAATTAAAATATTAATTATATTATTTTTTTATTTAATTATAAATAATAAATATTTATGTTATAGAAGTATTGAAATTCTAATTCTCCATTTATTTATAGATTTTATTATAAAAATCAAATATTTAAAGAAAAAAAAATCAATTCTTACTGTTTTCAAATTAATATTCTATCTTTGAGAAGTACATTTTAATGTTATAATAAGTATATACACTCTTAATCATTAAACTCGTTTGTTTTATTTCCACTTATAATGTTATAATAAGTACATACACTCTTAATCATTAAATTTGTTTGTTTTATTTCCAATTTTTTTTTTATAGAAAAGCTAAACTAAAGGTCAACCTCATTTTTGGTTTTACTGTAGAATGGTTGTTTTAATTTTGTTTAAATGTACAATATGCATAAAAAATCAATTTGTGGCTTCAATAAAACTAGGGAAATAAGATTTATTTTTGATAATTTTTAAGTTTGAGTATTATTTCAACCAGAGTTATGTGCTTTTTATATTTTCTACATGTATCTTATATGCAGAAAATACATCTATACAATAAAACAAAATCAAAATGCATAAAAAACGATAACATTACCACCATAACTCTAATTACTTTTAATGTTCTCGTATATCTGCATAAATAATAAGTAATATTGATTGAGAAATTATATAATTAATCATATCTCAACCCACTTCGTAACCATAAATTGAATATAAATGAATTTTTATACAAATATAATATTAAAACATCACTATCTACATGTGACTGAATAAGTAAATGTGTATGTGTACTCTTTTGAGTGAAGCATCCAAATCATAACAGCGATTATTTAGTTGAGATGCCATTTACTTAAAACAAACTTCAAAATTATAGTTCTGAAATATCCAGGTAACCTTATTTAAATGTCCATGATATTGTCCTCCACCATTTTTAAACTTTACAATGATTACGATTGTAACTGTGGACACAACATATCAATTTTCGAAAGTAGCATATGAACATCGTGGCTAAGGACCAGTTAAGCTAAATGGCCTGAACTCTATTTGGATCAGTAGTATGCCTTAATTAACAAGTAGGTTAAGATATTGAAGATAGTGGAGAGTTACGATTGTGTCATTCGTTGCCAGCACTGTACTGTGAAGTGAATTATTTATAAGGACTCTACGTGTCAATAGAATTTAATCAAGTTCTTAGCGTTAGTGTCGTTGAATCATCCTAATGTCCATTGAAAATTTGAATCTCTGTGTTTCTTTAAATTTTGGAAATATTTGAATCTTTGTGTTCGTCGTAAATTTTGGAAGGTTTGAATATCAATAAAGTTGGTTAACTATTTGCTTTGTTCATATTATTCAAATTTCAAAAATATTCAAAAATCAACCAGAAATGCTGAAGCTGAAGCTGTTGTGGTTGTGGTTAGAAAATGCTCAGTGCAAATATACTCAAACACTCTTCTCACGTTCCACAGTCTAGAGTCACATCCTTTCCAGCTATTAACATGTCGATGAAGGACAAGGAAAGTAGTGCTGATCAGTCCCACGCCTATCCCTACTGTTGTCAAAAATTTTCAGACAACACAGTTATTTATGTCTCTCTTTTTCTTCTCTATAGGTGCAAGAAGAATTATAGAAGGTATTTGACTAGAAGTTAGGGTAGCATATGTGGTCCCGCTTGGGGTTTAATTTCCATCCAACTCTGTTGAAATTCCATGAGAGATGATCATATCGGTGAAAAGGCCACCAGCACATGTGGTACAGGTTGGGTTTAATTTCTATCCAATTGCATTAAAATTCCATGTGAGGTGATCATATCGGTGAAAAACCCACCATACAATTGCATGACGCGTGATCATGTCATTTCAAGAAGAAAAACCCACCCCATAATCCCTTAATTGTATTCGACTAAGCAATCCCTACTGACGCCATTCGGAATCCAACGCCAATGAAGGGAGCGTAGCTTTTTCATCCAGGTTATTTATTATTTATTGCAACAATGAACTGCGTTTCGCTTTCTTCCAGTTAAGAAGTCTAAGAGAGATACAAAGTGAGAAAGTTGGCCTTCATTATCGCTCTATCTTTTCTGTTTTATCACATGAGAGATTGCTTGGTCTAAGTTTAATTAAACCAAAAGTCTGAGGAACAACAGTCCCTTTTCCCTGGTTCTTTGTAGTTGGTTGTTCCTTTGCCTTTTTGTATCAGTTCTTGGCAGTATTAATGGTGACTAATAAGATGTATGGGAGACTCATGTTTTGGTGCTAGATAATATGGGAGGAAACATCGAGCTAGTGATTATGTCATCCAGTTTTTTCGTTATCCAAAGGCTACTTCTGCAGGGGCATACAAATTTGTATTTGCAAACCATGAGCATTTATTCTTCCTTGGAACAGGGTGGCCAATATGAAATTTTAACATTTGTTATGAAAAGGATTGGTTGTATCTTATGTTATCATAAGCGACAAACAGGAAACAAAATGAGAAACGACAATGGAACCAGAAATAGTATTTGGAGGTTTCCCATCCAATATAAACAAGGAGAGAAAAAAAGGAAAAATATGAAAAACATAAAACAAAACATTCATTATCAACCTTCATCGTTTATTTCGGTGAATTTGTAATTATGAAATTTACCCATAATGAATTCGTGAAATTTGTAATTATGACATTTACCCATAATGAATTCGTGAAGGGAAAAAATATAATATTTCTTTTTCTATTATATTGAATGTAGATCAAAAAATTTAGTCAATCATTAATGTCAAAAAATAGATAAACAATTTTAAAAATAAAAATTTCGCAATAGTAACAATTACATATATTCTTATAACTATAAACATATCTCAAAAGTTACTTCTAACAAGTTCTATACAAAATTCAAATAAAACTAATAATCTAGATTTTTAAGCTCATTTTCAAGAATGGTTGCAAGTTTGAGCCAATTCCAAAGGCATTGCATTGGTCAATAAGTTGTTTGGTGGAAACTCCACTGCTTGTGCTCAAACCTTGACACCATCGAACCTTGGCCTTATTTATTTTATAAATAGAAAGATAAATGCTAAATTTAAATGCATATAATATGCACTTGCAAATTGTTTTCTTTTGTCACAATAGCACTTGAAAAGCGACATATGCAATAAAGTATGTAAATATAAGTTGAGCCAATTCCAAAGGCATTGCTTTGGTCAATAAGTTGTTCGGTGGAAACTGCACTCCTTGTGCTCAAACCTTGACACCATCGGACCTCGGCCTTATTTATTTTATAAATAGAAGGATAAATACTAAATTTAAATGCATATAATATGCACTTGTAAATTGTTTTCTTTTGTCGCAATAGCACTTGAAAAGCAATATATATATATATATATATATAGCATTAATGATGATCTAGGTGGCTCCAGACACACACAGAAGTCGAAGAGGACTCAGAAAGGGTCAAAATTCAAAGTGGTCAGATTTCTCCCAAACTAGCACCAGATCGAAGTGTTCGTCGCCCTGATTCCAATGATGCGAATGGCACTCAAATTTGGGCTTGCATGAGGGAGAAAGAGTGCGTCAAGTTTTTTTGTCAAAGTTGGGTTGTGGGCGAGGTTTAAGTGTCCTACAAATTCACCGTCAACTGGTGGAGAAACCTAGCTCCCAAAAATGAGCGAAATTGTGGCCTCATTAAATTGCCCAACATCCTTTATTTTCGAAGGATTTGAAAATGACTATTATTAAATAAAATAACAACTATATATAAAATGTGGGTGGCGGGCCACCACCCTTGCCACTTACCGACCTGTTTGAATATATATAAAAAAACAATTTTTAAAATAGAACAACGGGCCATGACCCGGTCGGCCCCCCTCAATCACCGTTAAACAAGACATTTATTATGGGCGGTAGGCGGACCACCTCTAGTGGACCCGGCCCACACTTTGCCTCCACTATATAACAAAACATGCCATATATAAATTTGGGCTGGTGGGAATCGAACCCGCCCGGCCATGTGGCTGGCCCGCTCCACGGGTAGCCCAACCCACACACCAAAACACAACACGGTTACAAAGTAAAACCAACACAAGTTTAATACACCATTTAATACCCAACCCAAACCACACTCCAAATAAACGGTTACAAATGCGCCAACATAACAATTTTCCAAGTGCGGGGGTCGGTGGGGTTGGAACCCCCGACCTCCCGCCTCATTGTCTCCGCCTTAACCAACAAACTAATGGTGGTTTTTTTTAACTCCACTGACGAATGTTTATATAAACCTTCAACTTCATTGCACGGGGAGAACGGAGGACGAAATAGGAGTGCAATGGAACGGAGGTGTGGGAGCCCAGAGGGGTCCGCTCTAGGCACGGAAAATGAGTCAGATTCTCAAAATATTCTATGGATTATTCTCATGCACATTCTTTAAGGAATCTTAAGATTATATGTGAAGTAAAAAAAAAATTATGATAGTGTAATCAAGTTTACAGTCAAATTTCTTAGATTTTCGTAGGGAACGCTATGATGAGTTTGGATTCGTGTTTTGAGCAGCAAAATTAAAGATTCCTAGTGAAGGATAATCTTCTAGAATCTTAACGAAATCTTCTAGATTCCTTGGAGGCTGAAATTTGCCAGAGTCAAAATGAAATCAAATTCATACTCATTTTTCTCAGAATTTCGCAAGGAACCTGATGGCGCAGACAGAATTTTGATCTGAGCAACATATCTTCAGATGACCTAGAGGATGGAATCTTTGAGGAATCTAGGGGGAATATCAAAGATTCCTGTAGCCCTAGATTTTCACTTTGTCAGAATTCAGAAATTTGATAGTCGATTTTACACTATTCGATGACATGAATCTGATGGTGCAATTAGATTTTCCATTTGATCATTCCCTTTTTTGGCCACTTTCCAAAGTGGAGTGCAGGTGTCACCATTTAATGGGCGAGTAGTCATTTCCATGGTATTCGACATCGCGATATTGATGGTGCATCCAAATCCAACAGTTTATCATCATCTTCTTCAGATAACTCCTTGATGTGAGCTATATGCAGTGTACTTCTTTGTCTCCTTGCTTGAGATGCATTGTGTTGTATAGATCCATGTTTGATGTTTGATGTGGGATCTTCTTTTGTTCTTGATGTGAGATGTACTTATTGTCATGTTTTTATTGAGATCCCTCTGTCATCGTGTTGACGGGATACTCATGTGTCGCCATGTATGTTTTAATTGTGATCCCTTTGATGCCATGTTGGCGGGATGCTAATTATTAACATACATGAAAAAATGTCATGCTAATAGGAGTCCTTTTTTAATGAGAGTTCCTATAGTGGAACATCTCTTGGAGCCACTCCTGCGTGAGGGCATATTCCTTGTATGATATAGAAAACACATGCATGTACATTCTCACTCTTTCCAGTACTTAATGCAGCGGCCTACACCATCTTGACACCGGGGCCTGGAGACGTAGTCCCTCCTAGACGAACTCTGTTATCAACATCTTGTGTTTTATGTTGCTGATTCTTGTCATGTTCCTTCTTCTTTACAACATGAATTTATGTTCCTTTATGCTATTTTAAATGCAATTCGGATCACATCACGAGAGAAAAAGATCTTGGTTAAATCCGGGAGTTGAGCCAACTCAGATCAAGTTTGGTATCAGAGTGGTCTTTGCGTGGATGTGAATTGTGAGCATAAACAATGGAACGTGCAGTGATGGAGGATGAAAAAGCAATGTACGAGACCATGCTCAGAATTTCCCAAAAGGTGGAAATAATGTATGAAGCTCTACAGAAAGAGACAGAGGAAAAGGAGTGATTGCAGCTTCAGTTGCGAGCCACAGAAGAGGTCTTGGAAGAATTGATGCACAACAACCAAAATATTCAAATAGAGAATGCTGAATTGAAGATTCTTCTACAAAAAGAGAAAGAGGAGGAACATAGTTTGCTACAACATCTGCAAGCTAAGGACGAGGCCTTGGAAAAGCTACAGCATGACCCATGTGAGGTAAAAAGTAACTCTTCGTCTTCATGTATGTTTCCTTATGATGATTTCGTTTTTTTTTTAAATCATACCACAAGAATTGGGTCCAAACTATTGAAGAAAATGGGATATGAAGGGAAAGGCTTGGGCATTGAAGGCCAAGGCATTGTCAACCCCATCAAAGTAGAAGAATTACCCCATTAGGCAAGACTTGGGTATGTCAGGAAAGAAGTTGGGGAATGCGCTAATACAGCAAGCCAACCACTAACAATAGATGATGAGAATCTCTTATCAGTTATTTCCAATTCAATGGGGAAGTTAAAAGATGTTGATTTCCCTTCAGTTTCGTCTTCACATAGTATGATTTATGTTGGAGATGTGGAGATACCGATTGCAGGGACAAACATGAGGCTCCTTACCAGAATGAGGTACAAGGAGGAAAAAGAACTTGGTGTTAATAACCAAGGCATAATTCAACCATTGGAGGTTGTGCAGAGACCTCGATTTGCAGGCTTGGGATACACGGAAGGAGAGTGCTCAAAGGCATCAGATGCTTCTGAGACATCATCGAAATCATTGAAATCGTTGAGGAAAGAGAATGATGGGAACACATCCCCATCATCCCATGGCAGTGCCCATTATAGGGAAAGAGCTGAGGCAATCTCTCATCACCATAATAACACCAGAGACAACAAGGAAAGGTATAACCAGTCTCGATATTCGAATGTTCATTTCCATTATAATCATGTTGTTAATGATGGGCATAAATCAAGGCATCGAAAAACATGTACCTTTTGTGGATCACATGACCATACATTTGTTGAGTGTTAGAAAAGAATAGCAACACACAAAAGGAGGAGGCGTGAAAGACCCTCTCAATAGCAGGTAAAGCAAATCTGGAGGAAGAAGACCTATTGCAGTCATTGCAACAGAAGTGGTCATCAAAGAGCCACGTGTTGGAGGTTCCATCCAGAGCAACGCCTTAAAGACAAAGCATCAGTGCATGAACCAAATGAAACAGTCATTTGACAAGCAAAACCACCTCAGGGGGATGACCCATTCACATCGATAAGTGAAAAATGGTTTCTAGATATGTCAGCTTGTCATGGTCATTCTTTTGTAAATCATTTGTTGTATTTTAAAATGTAAAAGTGATGATGTGTTTTCCATCACCAGTTAAGAAACAATGATGTCTGGTCTTATTTTGTGATGTATCTTAAACTGTGAAAGTGATGTTGTGTTTCCATCACTTGTCAAAACAACCATAGTGTTTGGCCTTATTTTTGTAAATCATGTGTTGCAATGATGATGTGTTTTCCATCACTTGTTGAAGCAAAAATGGTATTTTGGCATTGTTTTCATTGTTGGGGTTTTGATTCCATCTTAATGTAAACTTGACCACCGAGTATGTGTTATAAATGTGTGGAAAGTATGGGATTCTTGGGTCATTAGTTGGTCTTGTAAATCAAGCATGTAATTTGCAAAACCAATGTACTACAGGTTTGCAGAGGTTGCAGGTGTCATCTCATCGCTTATAGATCTGAAGGACAAAGGTGAAGGAGAAGGAAGGGTGACATATCAGATACTTGTAAGTGCAGACAGGGTACAAAGAGGTGGCAGATTATTTTCATTCTTTTGGAGGATCAAAAGCTCCTTAGTGGGGAGGATTGATCTAGGTGGCTCTAGACACAGGAAGAAGTCCAAGAGGACTCAGAAAGGGTCAAAATTCAAACTGGCTATATTGCTCCCAAGCCAACACCAGGTTGAAGTGCTCATCACCTTGATTCCAATGGTGTGAACGACACTCAAATCTGAGCTCGTATGAGGGAGAAAGAGCCAGTCAAAGTTTTGTTCAAAGTTGGGCTGTGGGCCAGGTTTAAGTGTCCTACAAATTCACCATCAACCGGCGTGGGAACCTAGCTCTTGAAAATGGGTGAATTTTTTTCCTCTTTAAATTGCCCAGTATCCCTTGTTTTCAAAGGATTTGAAAATGACTATTATTAAATAAAAATAAAAAATATATATAAAATATGAGTGGCGGGCCACCACCCCCGCCACCCTCCAACCTATTTGAATATATATAAAAAATAATAATTTTAAAATGGACCGACAGGCCATGACCCTCGTCGGCCCCCCCTCAACCACCGTTAAACAAAACATTAATTATGGGTAGTGGGTGGGCCACCTCCGGTGGACCCAGCCCATGCCCCACCTCCACTATATAACAAAACATGCCATATATAAATTTGTACCAGCAGGAATCGAACTCGCCCGGCCACATGGCCGGCCCACTGCATAGGCGGCCCAACCCACATGCCAAAACACAACACGGTTACAACGTAAAACCAACCCAAGTGTAATACACCATTTAATACCCATCCCAAACCACGCTCCAAATAAACGATTACAACCATGCCATGTTAAAAAAATATGCGCCAATATAATAGTTTTCCCAAGTGCGGGGGTCGTCGAGGTTGGAACCCCTAACCTCCCGCCTCGTCGTTTCCGCCTTAACCAACAAACCAATGGTGGTTTTTGTTAACTTCACCCACGAATGTTTATATAAACCTTAAACTTCATTGCACAAGGAGAATGAAGGACGAAACAAGAGTGCGATGGAACAGAGGCATGGTAGCGCAAGGGGGTCTGCACTAGGCACGGAAAATGAGGCAGATTCCTAGAATATTCCAAGGAATATTCTCATGCAGAGTCTTTAAGGAATCTTAAGATTCCATGTGAGGTAAAATTCTTTTTATTAGAATGTAATCAAGTTTATAGTCAAATTTCTCAGATCTTGGTAGGGAATGCTATGGCGAGGTAGGATTCACCTTTTGAGCAACAGAATTGCAAATTCCCAGTGGAGGAGAATCTTCAAGAATCTTGAGGGAATCTTCCAGATTCCTTGGAGGCTGAAATTCGCCAGAGTCAGAATGCAACCAACTTCATACTCATTCTTCTCAGAATTTCACAAGGGACTTGATGGCACAGAGAAAATTTTGATCTAAGCAACAGATCTTTAGATGACCCAGAGAATGGAATCTTTGAGGAATATAGGGGGAATCTAAAAGAGTCCTGTAGCCCCAGATTTTCACTTTGTTAGAATTCAAAAATTTAGCAGTCAATTTTACACTATTCAACACCACGAATCTTATGGTCCAATCAGATTTTCCATTTGATGATTCCATTTTTCGACCGCTTTTCAAAGTGGAGTGTAGGTGTTAGAATTCAATGGGAGAGCAGTCATTTCTATGATATTCGACACCCTGAGATTGATGGTGTAGCCAAATCCAACAGTTTATCATCATCTTCTTCAGATAACTCCTTGATGTGAGGTATATGCAGTGTGATCATGTACTTCTTTGTCTCTTTGCTTGAGATGCATTGTGCTGTATAGATCCCTGTTTAATGTTTGATGTGGGATCTTATTTTGTTCTTGATGTGAGATGTACTTATTGCCATGTTTTGATTGAGATCCATTTGTCGTCATGTTGACAGGATACTCATGTGTCACAATGTATGTTTTAATTGAGATCCCTTTGATGCCATGTTGGCGGGATGCTCATTATTAACATACGTGAAATTATGTCATGCTGATAGGAGTCCTTTTTGAATGAGAGTTCCTGCAGCAGAGCACCTCTTGGAGCCACTCCTCCATGAGGGCATATTTCTTGAATGATAGAGAAAACATATGCATGTACATCCTCACTCTTTCCAGCACTTAATGCAACAGCCTACACCATCTTGACATCGGGGCCCAAAGACGTAGTCCCTCCTCGACAAACTCCATTATCAACATCTTGTGTTTTATGTTGTTGATTCTTGTCATGTTCCTCCTTCTTTATAGGATGAATTTATGTTCCTTTATGTTAATTTAGATGCAATTCTGATCACATCATGAAAGCAAAATATCTTGGGTAAATCTGGGAGTTGAGTCAACTCAAATCAAATGATTAGACATAAAAGGACATAGATGAAATAATCTATGAATGTATATATTGTGAGTAGCAGTTATTTCAAGTTGTGGCCAATATTATTATGTCAGTGGCAATAAAAAATCAATATGGTTGGTGCAAATATATATCTTCCTAGAAGAATCATACCAGAATTATTCGATTACACAAGAAAAAATATAAAAAAGAAAATAAATGGATAGCTCCATCGATACTCATCGAATGATCATACAAAAAAATTATCTAAAGAGGGGATTGGATGTAATATTTCAAAACTTCATCACTGGAAGTTGTTGAGTAGTAATATTTCAAAACTTCATCACTCGAAGTTGTTGAGTAGTAATATTTCAAAAGTTCATCACTAGATGTTGTTGAGTAGGTGCAAGTGCTTTCCTAAGTCAAACATTTGATTGAGCATTTCAAATAACTCTTCACCCAAACATATAGAATGTGGACTAATCAAAGTTGGGAATTATATCAAAAACAATTACTGCATAGCCTAGAAATTTTGTGACAAAATAATTACACTTAGAGTTCTAATTAAGAGGAAGAACAATAAAAACCTCTGGGCATGAATGAGTTCAGACTAAATACCTAGATAACGTTTCTATGGAATAATTTCCTTATCTCCTTAAGCACCCTGCTATGTAGCTCCAAATCCTTTGCAAGTTGAGTATATACTCATGCTTGGCAACCATTATAAAAAAAAAGCAAAAATAAATTCATCTAGTATTTCATTGTTGTTTAATAAAACTGCAAATGAAACCTTATTAATATAAAAAACAAATGCATTAAATTTATGTGCCAGTTAAAAATGGAATCAATTGTAGATGTTAAAGAAATGAACTCATTTTAAGAGAATCAAAATCACGTTTCTTAGAAAAACATTTCAGGAAACCATTTGTTTATGGAGAAACCATTTTCGTGAACTAAGAAACAAAAATGGTCGTACAAAACATAGTTTTCCATGTTGTTCCATTTTCTATATGTTTTCTTTCAAAAATTAAGGCTTTCGTTTAGTTTCTTGTGATGTAGGTTGTATCCTTTTGTATATAGAAAAAATTAGACTAATTGAAGTGAAGTAGTCTATGATAAGGTTTTGGAGAATGCAACGTAAGCCAAGAAGATTGGGGACATGAAACAACTTAGAACAGTGTGGGCAATGGAAGATTAAGGAGAAGCATGAGAGTGAGGATGACAATAGTCACTTTGAGCTTACTTTAACTTGATTGTAGATTTTGGGAATATTCTAGAATATAATGGACAAGATTGACTTCATTCATGTCACTCAAATTTTGGAATCTGAAATCGAGATAACGATGGTCATATGGATGAGGCTATAGAGAATACGAACATGTGGTTGTCCAAGATAATGATCATTATCATGAGTAATGCCTAATTGTAGGAATTATTTCACAATTCCTCCAATGTTGAAAAGAGATATATTCGAAGCCAGAGCAAAGCCTTTGGTAAAATATCCCAACATTGATTATGAATATGGTCATGTCGATGAAGATGAATATAGAGCATTATTAATGCAACAATAAAAGAATTACTAGCCTACTTCAAGCTCACACAAAATTATAGCAATTGGTGAGTGTTTGGTTTATTGAGTCATTAGCATTAAGGGCATAAAAACTGGTGATAAGCCATGGAAAGAGGTAGAGAAAAGATTTGGATGTAAGAGCAAAGCCAATGATGTTACAATGTTGATATCCATAGATCCAAAAGGATTTCATAGGTACAACAAACACATACAACCTTTCCACACAATAGAGGATGATCTAAATGCATTAAAAAAAAAAATCTTTGAGGCCACGATATGTTCTCCCTAAAAATCATGATGTGCCCAAACCCTGAATTTTAACACATGGTAGATTTCCCGTGTGAGAGAAAATTCCACACACAGCTAGTGTGTGCACATAGATATGATAGAGGTTGATAATGGCATTCTAGATGATAGTGTTGATGCGCCTAGTTTTGAGTCTACAAAACTAAAAAATCAGCCATATCAACATCCTCATAAGCATGAACATTCTTTGCCACATAGTAACCTTACATTCATATCATTCTAGAAGAAACATGAAAGGATGAACCATGGATAGGTTGTAAGAATCAATTATGGTTGGATTAATGGATGGTTGTGGAATCATTTAAATAGATGTGTGTAGACTTCATACCATTTTGTCTCATTGTTTTAAAGTCATGCAAATTTCATCTCATCAGTTCTTGATTGTCATTGCTCCATCAGTTGTGTTTAGGGTAAGGTTTGATGATAATGACAAATTTTATTGTTGTTGCTATGTTAAATGCATTTCTAGTATTTTCTATTTTTTTATCGTAATGATGTTCATACATCTTCATGACTATTGTTGTACCATGTTTGAGTTGAGTTTTCCATACTTATAGGCCTCATTTTTCTTTTGTTGGTTGAGAGTGTTTCCTCCTATTCTACACGCTGAGACCTTTCGAAGCGCATAATAATTTTGACAATTAGAGTCCATGGATGAAAGTTATGCCACTTAGAAGTTGATCCTCCTATTTTCACCACCATAATTCGAGACGATTACACATGATCCCCCATAATTCATCGAAAAGAGGCTAGCCACATGATCATAATGAAAAAAACTCTAGAATAGTATATATTATAACTCTTGTTAAGAGTTGAGGTAGCTAAACCTAACCAATAGTATGTTATTCGGTTTTGTTATAAGAGCGAAGAGGAAAAGGGGTTCCATTTATTTCGAGTGAATTTGTTCCATAGTTAAGCAAAACTATCTGAGAGGGATAGGAGATAGAGCACACGGAGAGGACTTGTCCACTCTAGTAGCCCATGGGTCACAATCCATACTTCTTTTGTAATTGCAGACATTACCTATTCAGAGAATGAGAGTAGAGCAACCTCACCTTCTAGCTGGGTTTTTCTTTCAAAAGGGTTTCCTAGGTCATATCTGATGAAAAGTTGAATAAGTTGAGAGGGGGAGTGAATTAGTTTAGTATATTCATGCAAATTAAATTATTTTCTTCAATCTCACTAACTGAACTATTACATGAGCAACTTAGCAAATGATGACCAACAATTTGAATATGTGACCAACAATTAATAAGCAAACTAAAACATTGTATCAACACATAATAATAATTCATATTGACAAAAGAGATATGTGGAAACCTATAAAGGGAGAAAACAATGATTTTATTATTGTTGTGATGCAAATTCAATATCCCACTCCTTATTACATCTCATTTTTTTTCAGCACCAAACTACAGGTGGCGGCTACCTCAATTTTCTACAAGATGCAACATGAAAGGAAGCTCCAACTCCCATATGTTTTCTGTAGGCTACAACACACAGGAGGCTTATACCTCAACCAAATCCAACTAGATTTTTATCAAGCCTCAACTTGAAAGAAGACTACCACCCCCTGATGCAAACAAGAAATAACAATGAGTTGGTTTACTTGCTCATAAATTTTGCATATCTTCGTCTTCATTTATGCATATTATTCCCTTAAAATATGCTTTGCATCAGCTTCATAAGTTCCAAGTAACTAATGCATAATAGTTTAATCATCTCTCTCTCATCTCCCAGGTTGGGTTGAACTTTGATCCAATTGCATTAAAATTCCATGAGAGGTGATCATATCGGTGAAAAACCCACCATACAATTGCATGACACGTGATCGTGTAATTTTAAGAAGAAAATCCCACCCCATAATGCCTTAATTGTATTTGACTAAGCAATCCCACTCACACCATTAGGAATCCAACACCAATGAAGGAAGTGTAGTTTTTTCATCCAGGTTATTTATTGCAACAATGAACCACGTTTCACTTTCTTCCCATTAAGAAGTCAAAGAGAGATACAAAGTGAGAAAGTTGGCCTTCATTATCGCTCTATATTTTCTTTTTATCACATGAGAGATTGCTTGGTCTCAGTTTAATTAATCCAAAAGTCTGAGGCACAAGATTCCCTTTTCCCTGGTTCTTTGTAGGTGGTTGTTCCTTTGCCTTTTTGTATCAATTCTTGGGAGTATTTATGGTGACTAATAAGATGTATTGGAGACTCATGTCTTGGTGCTAGATAATATGGAAGGAAAAATCGAGCTAGTATTTTCATTATTGAAAGGCTACTTCTGCAGGGGCATACAAATTTGTATTTGCAAACTGAGAGCATTTATTCTTCCTTCGAACAGGGTGGACCTAACAAAAATAGACATTAGAGGCGAGGAGACGAAAAAGAACAAGAAAAATATGACAAACATAATATATATATATCTATATATTCATTATCAACATTCATTATTTATATAAGTGAAATTGTAATGATCATATTTACCCATAGTAGATTAGTGTAGTGAAAGAAAAGAGTATAATATGAAGGTAGATCAAAAAATTTATCCAATCATTGATTTCAAAAAGTAAGTAAACAATTATAAGAATAAGAGGTTTGCAGTAGTAACAATTACATGTATTCTTATACGTATAAACATATCTCAAAAGTTACTTCTAACAAATTACAAAATTCAAATAAAACTATTAATCTTTATTTTTAAGCTCATTTTCTACAATGCTTGAGAGCTTCAGCCAATTCCAAAGGAATTTCTTTGGTCAATAAGTTGTTTGGTAGTTTAGGCTCATTTTCTAGAATGGTTGAGAGCTTCAGCCAATTCCAAAGGCATTGCTTTGGTCAATAAGTTGTTTGGTGGAAAATGCACTCCTTGTGTGCTCAAACGTTGACACCATCAAACCTTAGCGTTATTTAATTTATAAATAGAAGTATAAATACTAAATTTAAATGTGTAAAATATGCGCTTGCAAATTGTTTTCTTTTGTCACAATAGCACTTGAAAGGCCACATATGCAATAAAGTATGAAGATATATATATTGCAGTGACGGTTAGAAATAAAATGCCATAGATGAAATAATGTACGAGGGTATATATTGCGGCCAATATTATTATGTTAGTGGAAATAAAAAATCAAGATGGTTGGCCCAAATCTATATCTTCATAGAGGAATCATACCAGAATCATTCGATTAGACAAGAAAATATGTAAACAAAGAAAAGAAATGGATAGCCCCATCGATACTCATCGAATGATGATACAAATAATTTATCTAAAAAGGTGGTTGGATGTAATATTTTAAAAGGTCACCACTGGAAGTTGTTGACTAGGAAATGCTTTCCTAAGTCAAATATTTTATTGAGCATTTCAAATAACTTATTCACCTAAACATATAGAAGGTGGACTAATCAAAGTTAGCAATTATGTCAACAACAACTATTGCATACTCTGAAAATTTTGTGACCAAAGAATTACACCTAGAGTTTTAATTGAGAGTATGAACCATAAAAACCTCTCAGAATCAATGAATGTGGATTAAATACCTAGATAATGTTTTGATGGAATAATCTCCTTATCTCCTTGAGCACCCTGCTATGTACCTTCAAATCATTTGTGAGTTTTCTCTGTGTGAATAGTCATGTGCGAGTTGAGTATGTACTCTCGCTTGGAAACCATTATAAAAACAAGCAAAAATAAATTCATCTATTATTTAATTGTTGTTTACTAAAACTGCACACGAAGACTTATTAATATAAAAAATAAATGCATTAAATTTACGTGCTAGTTAAAAATGGAATCAATTGTAGATGCTAGAAAAATCAACTCATTTTGAGAGAATCATAATCATGCTTCTTAGAAAAACATTTCAAGAAACCATCCATTTCTGGAGAAACCAGGTTCGTGAACTAAGAAACAAAAATGGTCGTAGAACACATTGTTTTACATGTTCTTCCATTTTCTATATGTTTTCTTTCAAAAATGAAGGCTCTCATTTCGTTTCTTGTGACGTAGGTTGTATCCTATTGTATATAAGATAAATTAGACTAATTGAAGTGATGTAGTATGGGATAAGGTTTTGGAGAATTCAATGTAAGCCAAGAAGATCAGTGAAATGAAGAAAATTAGAATTATGGTTTGATTGATGGACGGTTGTGGAATCATTTAAACAGATGTATGCAGACTTCATACCATTTTGTCTCATCGGTTTTGAATTCGTACAAATTTCATCTCATTAGTTGTTGATTGTCACTACTCCGTTAGATGTGTTTTATGATAGGGTTTGATGATAATGAAAAATGTTATTGTTGTTGCTATGTTAAATGCATTACTAGCATTTTCTTCCTTTTTATAGTAATGATGTTCAGACATCTTCATGACTATTTTTGTACCATGTTTAAGTTGATCTTTCCTTAATTATAGGCCTCATTTTTCCTTTTTTGTTGAGAGTGTTTCTTCGGTTTGATGCCTCTTGTCGTGGTTTCTTTACCAACGCCCATTCTCTCTAAAGAATTTCTAGGGAAGTTGGCAGTGTTTTCCATTCTTGTGCACATGCAACATTTTCTATCTCAAAG
Source organism: Pinus tabuliformis (assembly GCA_031772625.1). NCBI lineage: Eukaryota > Viridiplantae > Streptophyta > Pinopsida > Pinales > Pinaceae > Pinus > Pinus tabuliformis. The sequence goes on from CM062820.1 coordinate 102,400,465, forward strand.
ATCAATCAACCTCATTGTTATTTCATGGCTCTCATCTTCACAATTTTGGTAGTTTAGTTTTTTGTAATTCTAGATTGGAGTGGGATTCTATTGTTGTCTTATAGTGGATTATTATGGGATCCACAGTCCACTTTATCTTCTGAGAACTAGCATCTTTCTCTTTCCGAGAAGAGTTTTTTATCCTATGGGCTTTTATCCTTTTCTCCACTGATGAGAGTTTGTATTTGCATAATTCGCATCCAATTTTTTCTTTATGGTCACTCCCTACATTTCTCTTAGGTAGTTGTTAGAGTTCATATTTTCAAACAATTCTTTTCTCGATGAGCTAGCTATAGTGAGTTGTAAAGTCACATAGAGATTTGTATCTACCATTGGGTCTAATAGAAGTCTTCTATGTACTTTTAGATTAGTGATTAATCCTATGAGTAATTGATACTTTTACAGAATCAGACCAAAAGTAGTGGTTCATCTTCTTTAAAATGATACACACTTCAACTTCTTACGACGAAAACATTTGTGTTAATTGTGGCCACATGAAATTCGTGTTTTATGAAAAAACCAATTAGTTGATTCTCTTGAATAAATAATTGCTTGATTTCAATTTTCGTTCACCAATTAAGCCGTAAATTGCCGAACAAGATGATGTTGCATGCTATTCTCCACGATTTTCACTCGAACGTAAGTGACAAGCAACCCAAATCCAAGTGAGGGTAGATTCAATATAGGTGAAAAACTCATTCTACACTATGTACAACCTTACTGAACCCGATTCGGTGGACAAGCTCTTTTCTAACATTGTTGCATTGGTTTTTCAAAGGCTAACACAATTTGGACCCCAAAAGAAACGTCTCCAAACAAGAAAATTCTCTTTTTCTTCCTTATATGTCCCTTAATCCTAAATGTGGAGTATCAACATATAATAGTACAATAAATAAACTATAACAAACTTGAAATAATTGATGAATGAAATGAGGAAATCTATGAACTTGTATGTGGATATGAAAATGTTAATATGATGACCAATCAGATGATTTATCTCGTAAAATCTCGGACAGCACGAAGGTTTGCACTACCCAATAATTTTACCATGCGAGGTGTTGTTTTGATGTGCACGGGCTTTTCAAGGGGTATTCACATCCATAACGCGGGAAAGGTTTGACATCAGCAAATCCCTCAGCCGTGAAAACCTAAATTTATCTCACCCACATGAAAGTAAGTCAAATTAAAAAATGTTTGCATAAACTAGTTGAAATTCAAAATAAATAAATAAATGAGTTGTAATGTTTTCACACATATTTGTGTCTCAATAATTTTAAAGACAAGAAAATAAATTAAAAGAAAGGAAATTTTAAAAAGAAGAGTAATTTTTTTTCAATGTAATAATGAAAATTTAATATTTAAAAAAATATATATATAAAATGTGATATTCACCTCAATTTCATAAATTTTAATTATAAATTTGAAAACAATTTATAAAATTTGTATTATTTATATAAAATATTAATTTTATTTAATTAAATATTTGTCTTTTAAATTATTAAAAGTATTTGACCGATGGTGGTGCAAAAAGACAACTAGGCACTACTTGAATCTATGTCATGCATAGAATGTCAATGAGAGAAGACGGAGGGCAGTTGATTGACGACTCTCACACACTTGCCTTCAGCTGCAAGGTGGAAATGTGCATGATGTTTATTAATGGTGACTGGAGAGATCGATAAGACCTCTCCTCAGCGGGGTTTTATGCAATTATCCAAGGTCGGTTTGGAGGTATTGTTATTGGTATTGTTTTAGGTTTTCTTGCAATCCTTGGGTCGCCTGCGAAGTTACCTCAACATGTTCGTCATCCAGGTTCAGATGGCCTCACTATCTTCCCTCTAGATGTCAACTATGGGTATGTTAACTCAATGTGTTTTACTTATGCCCTTATCCTTGTGATTCAATTCTCTATGTATCTTCACTGGAGACGTGTCTCCGAAATTATGTATTGGGTTAGTAAAGAAACCTTCTGTGAAATTTGGGAGGAAATAATTGTGTACTCTAATGGGTTTTCTAAATATAATAGGATTATTTCTATCTGCTATGGAATTTTTCTTTCCAAGATGTGCATGTATTTTGGGTCTAAATATGGGAATTCGGTCTACACTTCTTGCATGGGTGACTTTTTCCATCATTTCATTTCTTTGATGCACCTATTGCTTCTTAAGAAAAGGGGTCTACTGAGAAAGGAAAATCCCAAATGGATTCTCATTTCTGCTCCAAGAATGCTTGGGGAGCGATGGGTTGCTGTGTTTGGGTTGTCTTGACACACTCAACTCATTATCATGGTTTATAGACTTAATTCTTATAGTTATGCGGTACTCTGTTGTTGTAATTCTATAGGTTTGAAACATCATTATTTGTTCCAGGACCCTCAGCTAGTCTATCATCTCCAGCTAGAGATCTTCGCATTTGATTTTACGTTATTTTATCACCTTCATGGCTAGCAAAGTTGTAGTATGGTGCACCCTTCCTTCGATAGAGACAACTTGGTAAGGGGATGTCATGGGAGGAATAAAAGTGGTGGTCAGTGGCAGGGAGGAATCCATCGTCAATCGTGTCCATCTAGGGGATGGGGTCATAAATCAACCTTAGGCCTCATTTGGTAAGCGGCTCAGGCCTACCAGACTGATACTTAACCTCAAATTCATTAGTTAAATTCTGGGTGAGAAGAGGATTTAAACCAACAGACAACAAGTATGGAGCTGGATATGGAGGCATGCCGGATTTGGTGCGAGACCCTAGACACTCCAGAGGTCAATCATCTCGATTCAAATAGATTTTTTATCTTTACTGGTTGATAAAGAATATTGTGGCTAGAAACTTGGCGAGTCCCTTAGCTAGTTCCTCTAAGGATACTACAAAATTCGAGGAAATACATAAGGAATTCCAGCTCATACAATTCCAGATTCAGCAACTGGATGCCCATCTCAGTGGCATAGAGAAGAATATTCCATGTCTCCCTCAAATGGAATTATCAGGTTCTAGTTCAAAAGGCCCAACACATGTGGCCTTGTCTGGTGACTAGTAGCATGACTTGCATAGTTTCACGTTTCACTTTTTCCTTGTATAGACGCAAATTCTGTAGACTTTGATATTTTGTTCTAATTATTTAGTCACTATGAGAATTAAGGATAATCGAACCTATATAGCTATGATAGACAATCTCAAACGCTTTTGTTTTTGGATGGTTTATAATGCAGTAAGGTGGCCGACAGACCTTGTTTCCCAATGGGAAGGTTGAGGCCGCCTAACCATATGGATATGGATGTAACCTTCTTGTTTTTTTGATGAAAATGAATGAGAGAGGTCTTGCCAAGCTTACAAAAAAAATATTAAAAATATTAATAAGTGAATTTTGTTTCTATTTTTTCTTCTTCTTTTTCAATTTTCATTAATTCATATTTTAATTACATTTTATAAAAAAAATTGCTAATATAAAAATTATGAATTTATAAAAATAACTCAATTGAGATGAAAGTTTTTACAATTAAAAATAAATAGAATAGAAAACTAAAAACGTCAATTGGAATTTTTTCATAAGAGAATTTTCACTTGCATTAGAATCTTTGAAATTTGAATTTATGAAATAACTTTCTAAAAAATTATCCCTTACCGAAAAAGTGTTACCTCACTTCATTGATTTATCCATGGAAAATCTATTCAAAACTTAAAAATAAAAATTCCGATCTAAGAAATTTAGAATAATGTTAAAATGACAACAATTAATTCAGATAAGATCGTTATATTGTTTGTCATCCATCTCAATGTATTCAGAGTGGAAAGAGTGGAGGAATCAATTCACATGACCCTTTTTATCGACAAGACCTAGTATGGAAAATTGGATCTGAAATTGTTGAAAATGTTTTGAGGCATAAAATGATATTTTTTAGGCTAAAACTTTGTTTCTTTAGCGCCACCATTTTTTTCCTATTATACACATTGAGACCTTTCCAACCACATAATAATTGCGACAATTAGAGTCCATGTGCGAAAGTTATGCCACTCAGAAGTTGATCTTCCTATTTTCACCACCATAATTTGAGAGGATTCCATATGATCTCCCATAATTCATGGAAAAGAGGCTAGCCAAATGTTCATAATGAATAACACTAGAAGAGTATATATTATAACTCTTGTTAAGAGTTGAGGTAACTAAACCTAACCACCAGTAGGCTATCAAGTTGTGTTATAAGCGTGAAGAGGAAAAGAGGTTCCATTTATTTTGAGTGCAATTGTTCCATAGTTAAGAAAAAATATCTCATATGGATAGGAGATATGAAGGAGATCAAATAAGCATATATAAAGATATCAGAGACATAAACATTGAAGAAAACATGGCAACAAAGGTCGAAGCCTCACTATATTATATTCCCTACACTCTCAATGTAATGTAAACATAATGTTTATGATACACATATGGAAAAGGCCGAAGCCTCACTGTATTATATTCCTCACACTCTCAATGTAATGTACTTTACAAGTAATGATAATAATATAAATAAATACATGAGGAAGTTTGTCTCAAGATAGTGTGTCTATATTGGACACTTTGGTTTAGCAAATATCTCAACCTCTAATCTACAAGCCTAACTAGTTGGAGAGAATCTCTCAACCAACTAGGCCTAAACTGGCTCCTAACTATGAGGAACAAACCTAATCAAGAAAGGTAGGATTAAATCTTAACTTTCATTATTTTAATTAATTTAATTATTTGGGCTTAGAATTTTTTAACATATGAGAGTGAGGCTAACATTCTGCCCCTAAATAATAAGTCCAAAATAAGAACTAGGAACCATCTTCCAAGTTCCCATAGTAAAATTGTTGATCCTCAAAAACACTCCCTTAAAAATCGCTAAAGATGGATGCCGAAAAAACTCCAATGAGAAGAGAACATGCGTCAGTTGCAAGTTCGATTCATCTTTGAATTTTACTTGACAGCCCCATCACCTGCCCAAATGCAAAAGGATCCATCTGTCCTTTGCTTGCAATCAGCATCCTTTATCCACTGACAAAATTTTGATGATGCCCACTGGCAAATTTGCTTTGTCCACTGACAAAATATTGAGAATCCCCAATGGAAAATTTGATGATGTCGAAACTACTCACTTTTGTTTGTTGAAAAATACTTTCTCGCTGCTTGATGTTGAATGCCAAATGGCTGCTTGATGTTGAATACCCACTGGCTAAGTTGATTCTATCAAAAAAGGTTTACTACTGCTTTTTTATGTTTTCGAAACTTTCAGTATCACAACCTTCAATTCCATTATTATCATTTTCCCCCATTTTTTAGCTAAAAGGAGAGACAATTGACATTTTGTTTTGGAACTCGCCCCCTTTAGGTGTAGGAGAGTTTCACCATCTGCATTTTACTGTAGAATTTGTCTTCATGTGAGACTAAATCCTTCGATAACACATAGACAATTGTTTCACTGTAGATGAACACTTCCAAGGATCAATCCATATGTAATTGATCTTCACTTTGGGTGGTTGATTTTGCTTGCAGCATCTTTCGGATGAATGATTTTTCTTGCCATAATGGTGACAAGGATGGAGGTCAAATCGTTTACTCTCCATATGGCCATCTTGCTTACAATTATTACACTTAACCAAATTATGATCATTGTTGCAAAAACCAATAGTTATAAATTGAACTAGTTTTGAGAAAGATGGAACAAACAAAGTGTTTTATTTGTTGTATCCTAGGACATGTTGATCTTTGTTGAAAGAGATTTCTTCCCAAGGTTTGATCACCTTCTTGGAAAGACTATCCAACTGTTCTTCTTCGTACTTGTTGTTTCTGCTAACATTTTATCCTTGATTTATTAACCATTTTGTATCACATTGGGTATTAAGCATTAACAGTTCATATGTTTGACATGCCACATCAAACTGATCAACTTGATATTTGGTACTACTTGTTGCATCATTAAGTAGTACAACCGGTTGGTTGCGATCACTTGTGTCAAAACTTATATCAACCTGATTGATTTGTTCATTTGTGTCACAACTTATATCAACTTGCTTGATTAGATCATCTATGCTGCAACCTTGATTATTATGCTGAATAAGATCACTTGTATCACAACTTTCATTTGCTGACTGGATGAGGTCTTCTGTCTCACAACTTGCATCTGTCTTCTCTAGACATTGTGCATCTAGTAAATCTTGCTTTTCACTTAACTTAAATTGAAGTGCATGAATGAGCTTTTATTTCACTTCAATCTCAATTTGAACGTCTTCCGCTGCTTCTAATGTATTGGTCATTTGATTGATTAAGGTTTGACTTTACTTCAACTTCCATTCCAGTCTTTAAATTGTGTTTTGTAACTCATGATTGCAATCTTTCAACTCTTTAGTCTCTAATTTTTCACTTTGAAGATGTTTTCTTCCTTTACCCATTATGAGTTTTGACACGCTTGCTTGTACTGGCTCTCTTTCTTGCTTGATTTTGCTTGATGGTTACTTGTAACACTTGCGGGATTTGAAGATCTTGCTCGCTTGAATTATTGAACTTGTGTGCCTCATTTAGTTTATCAATTGAATGGTTGAACTCACACTCGCTTCAACTTTGTGAACGCTTTAATGAGCTTGACGTTTTTTTGAAATTTTTGTTAACAATTGAACGCATGGTCGCTTGAATTTTGTACTAGGATGAGGGTGTTGGATACCACTAAAAATTCACCCAATGTTTACAATGATGAGTTCAAATGACATTGGCTCAGTTGAAGAGAATTGACTCACTTAAGTGACTAAGTTGAAGAGAATTGACTCACTTTACCTCCTATAAATTCACAATTTGGGTGTCGGTTTGGACCAAGAATGCACCCTTACAATTCAACTCAATTTGACTTTGATTACAACCTATCTTACAAATTATGATTTTCAAGTTACAATTTTGTTTTGAGTGGACTTTTACAAAAAATTTGCAAGTGCATTGTCCAAAAGTTTGATGTTAAATTGATGCAAATGTTGTTGATGTAGTTGATTGTTGATGTAGATGACAACTTCATTAACTTGATTGCCTTAAGTGAATGATGTTGAATTGCTTGTTGATGTAGAATCATTTTTGAATGCTGGGGTTGACAAGCTTGATTATATGTTGCAACTTCTTGATTTCTTGTAGGCTTGAAGAGAACTTATTATGTCCATGCATTCATTTAATTTCATTGGTAAAATATAATAAAGAGAGTGTAAAAAATTTGACACACAAAACATAAGTAACATCAAGAATCATGCGTCATCAAAAACATACTCATGATGTACCTAAGATCCCCTTATTCAATTTCAGATGGATCTAGGACACGTTAACACCACAAAAAATATATGTTTTTACTAAATATACAGGTACATCAACTTTCACATCATCATGAAGTCTTCGCAAAGTTCTAGACCTCCTTGGAAGAAAATTGTCTTCAAAAATTGGATGTTCACTAACTCAATCTCTCTCAAAGTAAAACATTACTTTGGATTACAACAATGAATTTCTCTAAAAAAAATCCACTTATCATTCCAAATACAAAATTTAATGCACCTTATCCTTCCAAAAACATAAAACACATCAAGCTTATTACAAAAGTAATTCCAATATTCACCCTTATGACTCCATAAATAAATAAATAAATTATCCACTCTTTATCTCCTCCAAAACAATTCACTCATTTAAAAAATATACCTTATTTCTCCACTCCTTATATCTCTCTAAAAAAAAGAATTAATACACCTTATCACTCCATTACAAAAGTTTCACTTTAATACCTCTCTTTTAAACTTCCATTAAAAAAATAATTTTATGGATTTTATAAAATCACTTTATGAAAAAGTGAGCTTTTATGGATTTTCTAAAATCATTTTATGAAAAAGTGAGCTTAAGTTTCAAATGTGAATGTAAAAATTATAAATCACACCCCATAGGTGACACCACACACAGAGGATTTTTCCACTATAGTAGCTCATAGCTCACATGCCATACTTCTTTTGTACTTGCACATTACCTATTCAGAGAAAGAGAGTAGAGAAACCTCACTTTGTAGTTGGGTTTTTTTGTCAAAGTGGTTTCTTAGGTAATATCTTATGTCAAATGTGTGTGAGAGGTTTTATTTCATTGTTCTCTATTTTCTACGTAATTTTAATTCTCACACATACAATATTAACAATAATCTACAAATCTATAAATCTAAAAAGAAACAAAATTGTAAGTGTAGATTTCATATTTTTTGGTATAATTTTATCAGGTATGTTGTGACGAATTGTCTAATTGAATACCCATGGTAGTTTACATATCAATAATTAAAGGTTTATGTGAATGAACTTTTTCATCTCATCAATTCGTGTTTTATCAATTACAAAGTTATGTAACGATAGACAGTTCTTAATGATGCCTATTGGTTAAAACTTCTGACCTCTTAGAAAGAAACATGTGATTTCAACCATTAGGCCCACTCAAGTTATCTGTATGGAAATTCTAATAAAACAATATAATTCCCTCCAAATAAGATAAATATTATATTCTAAATAACATGTATTTTTTTTAAGTTACTAAATTTTAAGTGATATAAATCTATTTGAATAAAAATTAAATGATAAGATATTTTTTTATATTTTTAAATATATTAATTTTATTTATTTATTAAAATGTTTGTTTATTTAATTTCAAAAAATTCTTTGTTGATATACTTTCAAGATATTGAAGTGCACTTATATTATTGAGTGTAGATAAAATATAATTACTTAAAATATTTTAAGTTTTGTTTATTTAATTTCAAAAAAATCTTTGTTGATATACTTTCAAGATATTGAAGTACACTTATATTATTGAGTGTAGATAAAATATAATTACTTAAAATATTTTAAGTTTTGTTTATTTAATTTCAAAAAATTCTTCGTGGATATTCTTTCAAGATATTGAAGTGCACTTATATTATTGAGGATAGATAAAATATAATTACTTAAAAGATTTTATTGGTAGTTTGGAACACATATTTTCAATTTTTTATTTTTATCAAATTAAGCTTGGTCAGAAAAAGCTTCATAATAAATGAAGCTTGTGATAATATAATTATATACATTAATTAATCATGAAGTCAGATGAACTGATATCACTACTAATTACTATGAATTTTTTTTATTTTTTTTTAAAATGATACTCATGTAATGGGGTGACATCAATTTTTACTTTATCTAATTTCAAATATTTTACTTTAACTTTTTTAGCTTTGGTAAGGTCTTTTTGCAAAATTTACATCATATTATGAAGTACTTTAACTTAATTATTTATATTAAAATCTTTATATATCTCAATAACATATTTCTTTTGCTATTGTTATATATTTATTTATGTTTTTGGTAATAATAGTAATTTTGTATTTATTCAAGTTTTGTATTTTTTTTATTAATAGTAATTGTATTTTTTCTATATTTTTTTTAGGTTTTTTTTAATTAGTAATTGTATATTTTGTTGGAGTTAATGTTGACATCTTATATTTGAGATGTTGGTTTGATATGGTCAAGAAACTTTCTCAATTTCTCTTTCTAAGTTAGGAATAAATTAGATCTAAGAAACTCTATCTATTAGAGTAATCTCTTAATGTAAAATGTGTTGAGATGTTGGTTTTAGATAGTTGAGAAATTTTCTCAATTTCTCTTTCTAAGTTAGCAATAAATTAGATCTAAGAAACTCTATATATTAGAGTAATCTCTGAATGTAAAGTGTGTGTGTTGACGCATACAACTTTGTGTGAAATATATGAGTGCTTTTAGCCATTCTTAACATGGTATCAGGGCTAGATCGATTGACAAAGATTAGTTTAAGCTCGTGTAATCATTTGTGTGGACGGGTTTAAATGAATTGTGTTGTGAAGACTATTGGATAAGTCAACTGGTTTTTTCGTGTCATGGACGTGACCGCTATTTTGAAATGAAAATTGGTGAGGGATGTGTATTGATTGTGGGTGTGGCACCTTGAGAGGGTCAGAAATATCAGTCTGACATTGATGGAATGTGCGTATTGTGAACATTGAGGTTTGAGATGGTGAATCAACGAGAAGACTTTTTGTCTCTGAGGTGGTGATGACTACAATACTAGCACTTACATTTGTTTTATACTTTGAACTTGAGCGGACTTAGATAGTTGCTTAGTTGTCTAAGTTATATTATTAGGCAGGGTGCCTTGGTGATAGCCGCTTCATTTCTAGTAGCTACATATTCCTTGGCGCCAATGTTCTCTCTCGATGTTCTTGCAAAAAAATAAATATTTCTCATTTATTTTTTTATGTTGTGATCAGAGGAGCAGTGCAATGGTAGATTAGAATGATGTCGTGGAGAATTATGTGCTCGAATGTGAATGGAATTTGCAGTTGCTTGTTTCAAAGTTGTGTGGTATGCATTGTTATCGAAGCAAAAATAAATGTCTGGTATATCTCTTGTTAGAGTAGGAGTTGGCTGCAAGGGAAAGTGGAATGCAATTTCCACAAAGCAACCAAAGCATTATTTTTTAATTGCCTCGGTGTTGAAGTTTAAACATGTATTTTTTTTAATAGTCTTCTTTGATCATGGATTTTATGGTTTTAGAAAAATTCATGTTGGAAATAATACTGAGAGGGGAGGGTGAATCAGTATTATCAGATCAATCAAACTTTTAAATTTCATACTCAGAAACATATACGCTACTTCAATTAAGTGAACCCGCGTGTACATGCTACTGTGTCTAATGAAACTCGCGTATATCCAGAGATCTTATAATTCAGTTAGTTTAATCTTCAGTAAATGCATCAGATCATTATTAAGCATATTAACAGTAAACAGGTGCAGAATAACAGAACAGAACATCACACAAGAGCCACACACATGAACACAAAGATATAAGGTGGAAACCCAATGTGGGTGAAAACCACCTGCTGCAAGTCATCTCAATCTTCTTCTTAATAAGAAAATCCTTTTACAATATTTGTACTGGTGCAGTCTTATACCAGTACGGGAGCTACAACCCCCTTTGCTCTTGTACTAGCCGATCCATTTACTAGTACGCAGGCTGCTACCTGCTACAATGCTCCAAAGATCTCCTTTAGCTTTTGTACCAGCTTAGATACTAGTACGTAGGTGCTTGCCTACAATCTTCTCACCTCCAGGTACCACGTTTCATCAATTTTCAGACTGGATACACTGAAGCACAACACATAATCTGCAAGGCCACTTTTCATCCAATTTTCATACTGGACCCATAACTATCATTGAAGCTCAAAACAATCATCAAACTCTGAATCACTGAAACCCTGTTAACAACAGTCACCAGAACACAGAGCAGACACAGAACTCTGTAATAACCATCAGATCCATCTGCAACTTTAAATATCAAGCTTTACAATGTATACGCTACTTCGATGAATCAAACCCGCGTGTATACGCGCTTTTGCCAAAGACAACCCGCGTACAGATCTGAAAATAATTTCTCATAACTTGCAGCTGTACCAGACATCAGTCATACTCATAACATTTATAGAACAATACATGTGTCAGTATGTAGATCTAGAATAAGCATCATAAAGATAGTTCATTTCAAACCATTTGATCCCGATCTCTCCTTAGATCTAGTTCTTCATCAACCGGTGAGATCTCTCCTTAGCTCAGATCAAGCAATGCATCATCAACCCATAACCCTGCATACTGGATCTAATGCTTCATCAGATATTCAAGACATTTCAGATACACTTTGCCTAATGATTTCCTTCTCCTTATATAGCCTTAGGCCTTGTTCAATACCAAGGGCCACAACCATAGAAATCCAATACCATCAACTTTAAAACTAGGGATCAACACGTCCGTCGAGACACCAAGGTCCAAAACCATAGGCACAACTTCCAAGGACTAACCACCATGGACCAAAATGAGTTTTCCACATACACGCTCTTTTAATGAAGCCAACCTGCGTGTACACGCGACTTGGGCTTAACGAACCTGCGTGTATGAACTTTCTCTTCTTCTTATAGTCTGATCATCAATTCCTTGCTGCTGTCCTTCTGTACTATGATTTCTTATCAGTGTGGTTTGCCATCAAGGACAACACTTATCTCATAATGCCAACAATCTCCCCCTTTGGACTTGATGGCAAAGCTAACTTGTCATACTTAGAATTAGCATCTGATTCCTTTGAGCTGTCCTCCATCAGTCACATCTGATATCTCTTCTGAAGATTCATCATCTGATTCCTTTGAGCTATCCTCCATCAGTCACATCTGATATCTCGTCTGAAGATTCATCATCTGATTCCTTTGAGCTATCATCAGTTACATCTGATATCTCGTCTGAAGATTCATCCAGTTATACATAAGTGAGATATTCTTCTATGAGAGGGTTGCCATCAAGTACAACACATGCATCATAATGCCAACAATCTCCCCCTTTGGACTTGATGGCAACAACACCAAATCACTCTCCCCCTTTGACATCAAGGGCAAAGGGTGGACCAAGATATTCTCTTCCTTTGCTGAATCATTCCACTGTCCATACTCCCCCTGAGTACCTGCTGAAATCTCTGAACAATCTCCCCCTTTGTATATGCCAAGGTGTACCAATCTGTCCATGCTCCCTCTGAGTACATGCTGAATCTCTGTACCACTGAAGTGTGCTGTTCATGCTCTTCCTGACTGTAGGCAAGATCTGCAAAAGATGTTCTTCAAGAAGAACATGACTCTATACATCATAAAAGACCTTCCTATCATCAAAGACTCACACATACATCCATCTCTCAACTAAGTGAGGATATACAAAAATTGACTCATCCACCCAACCAAGTGGGGATACATCAAAAGTTTACATATGACAACCAATCATATTGCATCAATCATCCCAGGCATAGTGGGGAAACCAAAATAGGCCGTTACATGACCTTGACATCATGAAAGAGATACCACAAAAGAGATATATGACATAGAGACGTAAGAACTAGACCAAGACTTATGAAAGTCACAAATAACTGATATTGCCAGCATCTTGTCAATCAGCATTCAGATCAGCAACCAAGAGATCCTTTTGTTCTTCCTCTGACTTTGTTTCACCTGAAATCAACAACAACTTGTGAACTAGAACCAAAGGCTTCTAAGATAATGCCAACAATGCATCATTGGAAGATTATCTGCTCCCCCTGAACCTGTGCCAGATGATCTCTGTCAGACCCATATCAGACTTTCTGCAACCAACATCTGTCCCTGCTGATTTTCTTCAAAACTCCATATACGCGTCTGTATACACATAAACAAGCGTATATCCCTTACGCAACACGCGTATACCATATACGCGACTATCCTCTTGTAAAACCGCGTATGCACGCGAATATCCTTTAAATAGCACGCGTACACAAATTTCCATATCAACAACCTGTAAATGTCCTGCAGCAAGGTATGTCTGAACATAGATGTCAACTCCTCCTTTTAAACATCATCATGAAATCATTCACATTACATGTGAAACCACCATAGCCATTACATCAACGTCAAGATCTACAAGCTCCAAGTATCATTTCTTGGGAACATCTACATCAATCATCATATGTAAGTATCAACCTATCATCATATAGATAAGAACTCATCACCATGTCTCCAATAAAGCAACTTTGAGTAGTTATCCATGTGTCAGCACTATGTATCTTGAGCTCAAGCTCATTTGACAAAACTTCTTGATATCATCAACAGCAACAATCCTTATCCACATGAGTGCCTGCATCATAACTGTATGATCTTTATGCATATGACAACAACAGTATATAAGTGACTCATCATCAAGTGAGGAAGATGTGTATTCAAGCTTTGTACTTCTCCTTGTTCTTATGAAGATCACCATGTAAGCACCATACATGCATCATCAAAGAATCAACCATAAATCTGATCTGAACATCTTCTATGTAACTTCAAGAATCATATGAGAGTTTATCATAGACAACTCACAACATCATCATAGCAAGATATATCATTTATCCATATAAGAATCATCACCAAGGATTATTAACCATAATGCCAACAATGAATTACTAAAGGCATATGCTCCCCCTCAACCAGTGCCATTTGTTAGATCTGATCATGCATATATCAGCAATAAGAAACATCATCATTATCCTCAGGTTAGGATCAAAACACTTCTAGACATCATACAAGTAACAAAACATTTCCACACATCCTCAGCAGACTGTAGCTATTAACCAATAGAGCAAATAATGGACTGAATCATATCAGATCCCTTTTCTGAGCCTGTCCCCACTGCTTTTCCTCAGACTGACATATACGCGACTTTGCAGTGTCGAACTCGCGTATATACGCGACTTCCCTTTAAGAAACTTGCGTATGAGATTCAGGACACTGAAGGTTTACACTTTCAGCTCCCCCTGAGTCTGATATGTCTGTGTTGTGTTGTGTCTCAGTACATTGTGCTGACTGTACTTCCTTCTTCCTCCATATCTTCAAGTGTGATGAGGTTTTCTCCTTTCGGTGTGATGTCCATCCTTTGTTCCTGCATTCCTTTGCTATATGTCCAAGCTTGTTACATGCATAACATCTAACATGTTTCATGTTCCTTCTGTAGCAATCAGCAGCTTTGTGACCATACATATTGCAAGTAAAGCAATATCCATTAAAGTACCTTGATTGAGATGACCTGTCCGCATAATAGTCTTGAACTCTTCTTCTTCTACATCTAGCTGCAACATGTCCAAGATTATGACATACATAACATTCAATATTATTCATAGGAGGAGTAAAAGATTTTCTTTCAAGATTTTCTTTCCTTGGTTGATGATGAGATTGACCTTTCATCTCCTTGTTGATCATTTTGGATTTCTCTTTAGAGTTCCTTGCCTCACCTTGTGAACTAGATTCACCTTCAACAGATATATGAAAACCAAGTCCAGTCTTGATAGCAGGAGACCTTTGACTACTAAGAATATCATCCAAGACTTTAGAACTATCTTGAAATCGTAAAAGCTTATCCTTTTCTTCTATTTTACCTTTCAAGATATTTACCTCAACTTGAAATTGTTCCTCCTTTTCTAGACATTGCTTCTTCATGTCTTCTCCATCTTTCCTTCCTTCTTCCAACTGATGCCTTAGTTTTAGAATCTCCTTTTCTTGTTCTTCATTCAGATCCTGCTGCATTTGACGAACTCGGAAGGCACATTCTAGTTGAGATTTTAAGCTGGTGACTTCGTTTTCTTGTTTTGCAATAGCTTGGAGTAGATCTGTATTCTGCTTCTTTGATTCTTCAAGATCTCCTTTTAGTGAGAGGATTGTAGCTTCAAGATTTTCATAGTAGCTGGATCTATCTTTGAGTTTCTTGATGGTTGTGTTTTTGTCATTGACTTCATTTCTTAGAGAAGTTGCTTCAACCTGCAACTTTTGATATTTCTCCTTGAATAACTCTCGTTGAGCCTTACCAGTATCATCCTTTATGTTCAGAAGATCTTCTTGAGTTCTAATTTTGCTTCTTAGTCTTCTAAATTCTGCTTCTATCTCACTTCCTTCTTGTTCACCCATAAGAGCAAGTTCAGTAGTTTCACTATCACTTCCATCTGTCTCACAAGGAAATATGGCTGGAACATCAGAGGATAACACATTCATACCTGATAATGATTCTGAATCTGATTCTGAATCTGAAGAGCTTCTTATACCTAATCCCCAATCGACTCTCCCACTGTCATAGATCTTCTGAGATGTCTTCTTCTTCTTATGAGCTTTCTTCTTAAGCTTCTTTCCCATTGTTCCACGGATCTCCTTCAAGCGATCAAGCTTCTACCAAAGGACCTGCTCCGATACCAATTGTTGGAAATAATACTGAGAGGGGGGGGTGAATCAGTATTATCAGATCAATCAAACTTTTAAATTTCATACTCAGAAACATATACGCTACTTCAATTAAGTGAACCCGCGTGTACACGCTACTGTGTCTAATGAAACTTGCGTATATCCAGAGATCTTATAATTCAGTTAGCTTAATCTTCAGTAAATGCATCAGATCATTATTAAGCATATTAACAGTAAACAGGTGCAGAATAACAGAACAGAACATCACACAAGAGCCACACACATGAACACAAAGATATAAGGTGGAAACCCAATGTGGGTGAAAACCACCTGCTGCAAGTCATCTCAATCTTCTTCTTAATAAGAAAATCCTTTTACAATATTTGTACTGGTGCAGTCTTATACCAGTACGGGAGCTACAACCCCCTTTGCTCTTGTACTAGCCGATCCATTTACTAGTACGCAGGCTGCTACCTGCTACAATGCTCCAAAGATCTCCTTTAGCTTTTGTACTAGCTTAGATACTAGTACGTAGGTGCTTGCCTACAATCTTCTCACCTCCAGGTACCACGTTTCATCAATTTTCAGACTGGATACACTGAAGCACAACACATAATCTGCAAGGCCACTTTTCATCCAATTTTCATACTGGACCCATAACTATCATTGAAGCTCAAAACAATCATCAAACTCTGAATCACTGAAACCCTGTTAACAACAGTCACCAGAACACAGAGAAGACACAGAACTCTGTAATAACCATCAGATCCATCTGCAACTTTAAATATCAAGCTTTACAATGTATACGCTACTTCGATGAATCAAACCCGTGTGTATACGCGCTTTTACCAAAGACAACCCGCGTACAGATCTGAAAATAATTTCTCATAACTTGCAGCTGTACCAGACATCAGTCATACTCATAACATTTATAGAACAATACATGTGTCAGTATGTAGATCTAGAATAAGCATCATAAAGATAGTTCATTTCAAACCATTTGATCCCGATCTCTCCTTAGATCTAGTTCTTCATCAACCGGTGAGATCTCTCCTTAGCTCAGATCAAGCAATGCATCATCAACCCATAACCCTGCATACTGGATCTAATGCTTCATCAGATATTCAAGACATTTCAGATACACTTTGCCTAATGATTTCCTTCTCCTTATATAGCCTTAGGCCTTGTTCAATACCAAGGGCCACAACCATAGAAATCCAATACCATCAACTTTAAAACTAGGGATCAACACGTCCGTCGAGACACCAAGGTCCAAAACCAAAGGCACAACTTCCAAGGACTAACCGCCATGGACCAAAATGAGTTTTCCACATACACGCTCTTTTAATGAAGCCAACCTGCGTGTACACGCGACTTGGGCTTAACGAACCTGCGTGTATGAACTTTCTCTTCTTCTTATAGTCTGATCATCAATTCCTTGCTGCTGTCCTTCTGTACTATGATTTCTTATCAGTGTGGTTTGCCATCAAGGACAACACTTATCTCATAATGCCAACAATCTCCCCCTTTGGACTTGATGGCAAAGCTAACTTGTCATACTTAGAATTAGCATCTGATTCCTTTGAGCTGTCCTCCATCAGTCACATCTGATATCTCTTCTGAAGATTCATCATCTGATTCCTTTGAGCTATCCTCCATCAGTCACATCTGATATCTCGTCTGAAGATTCATCATCTGATTCCTTTGAGCTATCATCAGTTACATCTGATATCTCGTCTGAAGATTCATCCAGTTATACATAAGTGAGATATTCTTCTATGAGAGGGTTGCCATCAAGTACAACACATGCATCATAATGCCAACAATCTCCCCCTTTGGACTTGATGGCAACAACACCAAATCACTCTCCCCCTTTGACATCAAGGGCAAAGGGTGGACCAAGATATTCTCTTCCTTTGCTGAATCATTCCACTGTCCATACTCCCCCTGAGTACCTGCTGAAATCTCTGAACAATCTCCCCCTTTGTATATGCCAAGGTGTACCAATCTGTCCATGCTCCCTCTGAGTACATGCTGAATCTTTGTACCGCTGAAGTGTGCTGTTCATGCTCTTCCTGACTGTAGGCAAGATCTGCAAAAGATGTTCTTCAAGAAGAACATGACTCTATACATCATAAAAGACCTTCCTATCATCAAAGACTCACACATACATCCATCTCTCAACTAAGTGAGGATATACAAAAATTGACTCATCCACCCAACCAAGTGGGGATACATCAAAAGTTTACATATGACAACCAATCATATTGCATCAATCATCCCAGGCATAGTGGGGAAACCAAAATAGGCCGTTACATGACCTTGACATCATGAAAGAGATACCACAAAAGAGATATATGACATAGAGACGTAAGAACTAGACCAAGACTTATGAAAGTCACAAATAACTGATATTGCCAGCATCTTGTCAATCAGCATTCAGATCAGCAACCAAGAGATCCTTTTGTTCTTCCTCTGACTTTGTTTCACCTGAAATCAACAACAACTTGTGAACTAGAACCAAAGGCTTCTAAGATAATGCCAACAATGCATCATTGGAAGATTATCTGCTCCCCCTGAACCTGTGCCAGATGATCTCTGTCAGACCCATATCAGACTTTCTGCAACCAACATCTGTCCCTGCTGATTTTCTTCAAAACTCCATATACGCGTCTGTATACACATAAACAAGCGTATATCCCTTACGCAACACGCGTATACCATATACGCGACTATCCTCTTGTAAAACCGCGTATGCACGCGAATATCCTTTAAACAGCACGCGTACACAAATTTCCATATCAACAACCTGTAAATGTCCTGCAGCAAGGTATGTCTGAACATAGATGTCAACTCCTCCTTTTAAACATCATCATGAAATCATTCACATTACATGTGAAACCACCATAGCCATTACATCAACGTCAAGATCTACAAGCTCCAAGTATCATTTCTTGGGAACATCTGCATCAATCATCATATGTAAGTATCAACCTATCATCATATAGATAAGAACTCATCACCATGTCTCCAATAAAGCAACTTTGAGTAGTTATCCATGTGTCAGCACTATGTATCTTGAGCTCAAGCTCATTTGACAAAACTTCTTGATATCATCAACAGCAACAATCCTTATCCACATGAGTGCCTGCATCATAACTGTATGATCTTTATGCATATGACAACAACAGTATATAAGTGACTCATCATCAAGTGAGGAAGATGTGTATTCAAGCTTTGTACTTCTCCTTGTTCTTATGAAGATCACCATGTAAGCACCATACATGCATCATCAAAGAATCAACCATAAATCTGATCTGAACATCTTCTATGTAACTTCAAGAATCATATGAGAGTTTATCATAGACAACTCACAACATCATCATAGCAAGATATATCATTTATCCATATAAGAATCATCACCAAGGATTATTAACCATAATGCCAACAATGAATTACTAAAGGCATATGCTCCCCCTCAACCAGTGCCATTTGTTAGATCTGATCATGCATATATCAGCAATAAGAAACATCATCATTATCCTCAGGTTAGGATCAAAACACTTCTAGACATCATACAAGTAACAAAACATTTCCACACATCCTCAGCAGACTGTAGCTATTAACCAATAGAGCAAATAATGGACTGAATCATATCAGATCCCTTTTCTGAGCCTGTCCCCACTGCTTTTCC
The DNA here is from genome assembly GCA_031772625.1 of Pinus tabuliformis. NCBI lineage: Eukaryota > Viridiplantae > Streptophyta > Pinopsida > Pinales > Pinaceae > Pinus > Pinus tabuliformis. Next base: position 102,419,980 of record CM062820.1, read on the forward strand.
TCAGACTGACATATACGCGACTTTGCAGTGTCGAACTCGCGTATATACGCGACTTCCCTTTAAGAAACTTGCGTATGAGATTCAGGACACTGAAGGTTTACACTTTCAGCTCCCCCTGAGTCTGATATGTCTGTGTTGTGCTGTGTCTCAGTACATTGTGCTGACTGTACTTCCTTCTTCCTCCATATCTTCAAGTGTGATGAGGTTTTCTCCTTTCGGTGTGATGTCCATCCTTTGTTCCTGCATTCCTTTGCTATATGTCCAAGCTTGTTACATGCATAACATCTAACATGTTTCATGTTCCTTCTGTAGCAATCAGCAGCTTTGTGACCATACATATTGCAAGTAAAGCAATATCCATTAAAGTACCTTGATTGAGATGACCTGTCCGCATAATAGTCTTGAACTCTTCTTCTTCTACATCTAGCTGCAACATGTCCAAGATTATGACATACATAACATTCAATATTATTCATAGGAGGAGTAAAAGATTTTCTTTCAAGATTTTCTTTCCTTGGTTGATGATGAGATTGACCTTTCATCTCCTTGTTGATCATTTTGGATTTCTCTTTAGAGTTCCTTGCCTCACCTTGTGAACTAGATTCACCTTCAACAGATATATGAAAACCAAGTCCAGTCTTGATAGCAGGAGACCTTTGACTACTAAGAATATCATCCAAGACTTTAGAACTATCTTGAAATCGTAAAAGCTTATCCTTTTCTTCTATTTTACCTTTCAAGATATTTACCTCAACTTGAAATTGTTCCTCCTTTTCTAGACATTGCTTCTTCATGTCTTCTCCATCTTTCCTTCCTTCTTCCAACTGATGCCTTAGTTTGAGAATCTCCTTTTCTTGTTCTTCATTCAGATCCTGCTGCATTTGACGAACTCGGAAGGCACATTCTAGTTGAGATTTTAAGCTGGTGACTTCGTTTTCTTGTTTTGCAATAGCTTGGAGTAGATCTGTATTCTGCTTCTTTGATTCTTCAAGATCTCCTTTTAGTGAGAGGATTGTAGCTTCAAGATTTTCATAGTAGCTGGATCTATCTTTGAGTTTCTTGATGGTTGTGTTTTTGTCATTGACTTCATTTCTTAGAGAAGTTGCTTCAACCTGCAACTTTTGATATTTCTCCTTGAATAACTCTCGTTGAGCCTTAGCAGTATCATCCTTTATGTTCAGAAGATCTTCTTGAGTTCTAATTTTGCTTCTTAGTCTTCTAAATTCTGCTTCTATCTCACTTCCTTCTTGTTCACCCATAAGAGCAAGTTCAGTAGTTTCACTATCACTTCCATCTGTCTCACAAGGAAATATGGCTGGAACATCAGAGGATAACACATTCATACCTGATAATGATTCTGAATCTGATTCTGAATCTGAAGAGCTTCTTATACCTAATCCCCAATCGACTCTCCCACTGTCATAGATCTTCTGAGATGTCTTCTTCTTCTTATGAGCTTTCTTCTTAAGCTTCTTTCCCATTGTTCCACGGATCTCCTTCAAGCGATCAAGCTTCTACCAAAGGACCTGCTCCGACACCAATTGTTGGAAATAATACTGAGAGGGGGGGGTGAATCAGTATTATCAGATCAATCAAACTTTTAAATTTCATACTCAGAAACATATACGCTACTTCAATTAAGTGAACCCGCGTGTACACGCTACTGTGTCTAATGAAACTCGCGTATATCCAGAGATCTTATAATTCAGTTAGCTTAATCTTCAGTAAATGCATCAGATCATTATTAAGCATATTAACAGTAAACAGGTGCATAATAACAGAACAGAACATCACACAAGAGCCACACACATGAACACAAAGATATAAGGTGGAAACCCAATGTGGGTGAAAACCACCTGCTGCAAGTCATCTCAATCTTCTTCTTAATAAGAAAATCCTTTTACAATATTTGTACTGGTGCAGTCTTATACCAGTACGGGAGCTACAACCCCCTTTGCTCTTGTACTAGCCGATCCATTTACTAGTACGCAGGCTGCTACCTGCTACAATGCTCCAAAGATCTCCTTTAGCTTTTGTACCAGCTTAGATACTAGTACGTAGGTGCTTGCCTACAATATTCTCACCTCCAGGTACCACGTTTCATCAATTTTCAGACTGGATACACTGAAGCACAACACATAATCTGCAAGGCCACTTTTCATCCAATTTTCATACTGGACCCATAACTATCATTGAAGCTCAAAACAATCATCAAACTCTGAATCACTGAAACCCTGTTAACAACAGTCACCAGAACACAGAGCAGACACAGAACTCTGTAATAACCATCAGATCCATCTGCAACTTTAAATATCAAGCTTTACAATGTATACGCTACTTCGATGAATCAAACCCGCGTGTATACGCGCTTTTGCCAAAGACAACCCGCGTACAGATCTGAAAATAATTTCTCATAACTTGCAGCTGTACCAGACATCAGTCATACTCATAACATTTATAGAACAATACATGTGTCAGTATGTAGATCTATAATAAGCATCATAAAGATAGTTCATTTCAAACCATTTGATCCCGATCTCTCCTTAGATCTAGTTCTTCATCAACCGGTGAGATCTCTCCTTAGCTCAGATCAAGCAATGCATCATCAACCCATAACCCTGCATACTGGATCTAATGCTTCATCAGATATTCAAGACATTTCAGATACACTTTGCCTAATGATTTCCTTCTCCTTATATAGCCTTAGGCCTTGTTCAATACCAAGGGCCACAACCATAGAAATCCAATACCATCAACTTTAAAACTAGGGATCAACACGTCCGTCGAGACACCAAGGTCCAAAACCATAGGCACAACTTCCAAGGACTAACCGCCATGGACCAAAATGAGTTTTCCACATACACGCTCTTTTAATGAAGCCAACCTGCGTGTACACGCGACTTGGGCTTAACGAACCTGCGTGTATGAACTTTCTCTTCTTCTTATAGTCTGATCATCAATTCCTTGCTGCTGTCCTTCTGTACTATGATTTCTTATCAGTGTGGTTTGCCATCAAGGACAACACTTATCTCATAATGCCAACAATTCAGTGGTGCAAATTTCCCTTCATGGAAAGTAAAAGTTCAAATGCAATTAATGAAGAGAAATATGTGGGGCATAGTGAATGGTTCAGAAGTATCACCTACAAATGCTAAACAGTTAATTGATTGGCAAAATAGATATGACAAAGTAAGTCCATTATTGTACTTTCTCTTTCAGATTCAGAATTACATCGTGTAGATCTCACTAAACCATCTAAAGAAATATGGGAACATTTGACTCAACAATTTGGTGTAAAAGCTATAAATGCAATTTTTTCCATAAAATTGCAATTATTTAGACTAAAAATGAATGAAGAGACATATATGGCCACTCATGTAAACAATTTAATGTCTCTTATAAGACAATTAGCTGAAGCAGGTACCAAGGTGGAGTGTTGTACCTCTGAGATAGTAGTAGGTCAACGACCAATGCCAAAGCATCTAAAATAATTGTTTTGGGGTTTTTTTGTTTAGTTTTAGAAGACCAATGAATGAAGACAGATGTAGAATTGAAGTAATTAATCCTTTGGGGTATATTAATATCTCATCAAAGGGCTGTTATAAGACTTTACGCAGTGATATAGATCAAAATAGTGGTGAGAAGAAGACTTAAAATAATATGATTATCACAGTTTCCAGACTGTAAAACAAAACAATCATAAGTAGGAAAACCTTCTAAACTACGTTCCAAAGGTTCAAGGCAGTATACTTAAGCTTACACAAGATGTTGATGATTTACTGATTAGAGGGGATTAGCTAAAAAAACAGTTCATTAACCCATTCTCTTAATAGATGATCACTTAAGGAGCTTATAGGAATAAATTGAGACACAATTATTCCTACCTATATATCTCTGTAAGTCATAAGCATATGAAGAAAAACATAACGATTGATAACTGGAAAAACTTACAGGATAACAAAAACTGTGTAAAACCAAATTCAGAATCCTTTGCTTTGTATTAAGGTTCCAGAAAGACTGTGTACATCAAGTGTCTAGTAAAGCTTCCTTCAAAGGTGGATTTTAGGTTCAAAGTAAAATTAACAGTCAAGACTTAACAAGCAATGAACAATGAATGTTGAACTTCGAACCCATAATAAATCGAGAAGAGAGTTATATACAATAATGAATCTAATAAAATATCCCAAAAATGTTTAAGATTTATTCTAGGAAAGGAAAGATCTTCATGCAAGAGGATAGGAGCAACTATTGAACTGGTTCTTGCTATCCCTTTTATTCAGGTTGTGCTGGCTTTGTTGTTTGATATTTTACCCCTTACTTTCTTGATTGTTTGTATCCTTTACGTTGGTTGATTGCCTTCATTTGATCTTTCACCTGGTACTCTTTAAACTCTGTAAATATCCTTTGACCCTGCTTGGTAGCCTTCACAATGTTCTTTTTACCTTTACTGTGCATTTAAGGTTTTTACTGTGTTTTTCAACAATAAATCCTTCTAGATTTTTTGTCACGTGGTAAAGTAATTTGATATGATCTTTGTATTTGTCTTCCAACTGTACACAGGCTTTTTCTTTCTAAGCCTGGAACATGAGTCATTACCTACAAAACACAGAAACTGTTAAGAAAAACAAGGTAATAGAGAAGGTCTTCAATGGCTTTATAGAGGTTAAAAGGACATTGGAAGGAGTCCAAAGTGTAAAGTGATAGTTTTATTAGTCACAGAGGCTTATGGAGGCTTCTTTGTGTAAAACATGCAAATAGAGGAAAATGGTGATTTTTGGCGTTTAAATGGAAAAATAGTCTTTTATTTGAGTTATGGAGCAAAAATGAATAGTGGCTATTTTTTCATTATGCGGGAGGCAGTTTTGGTTTTCATTACACCGCTTTATGAGGCATGGGCGGTTTTGGGAGGGATCACCCGCTGCAATCTGAGCATGACACATAGCAATGGGAGGACGGTGGAATACCACTTTTCTGGTGGGTAATGCCCATATAGAGGTCCAACCCTAAATTTGCCGAGGGTCGTTGGATTTTGATGTATGTGATCGGATGGTGATGGAGCGAAAAACCAGTACGGAGGGGTTCAATGATCAAATATGGTGGTAATGGATTTATTATCGGTTAAAACTGAGATTAGTGGGGTTTTTATGGTTAAACGAAGGTTTAGGTTAATTCTTCATTAAAATCATAAAAACGTTTTAACAAAGAAAACCTTCACACATCATGGTATGGTAGACTTGAAATAATATAAATTCGGGCAGATAATGATATCAGGTTCGGGTTAATCGTATATCAAAATTAGATTTTAGCAGAGGAAGGCCCATTACAAAGGAATGCGATAAGGGCCGAACGCAATATGGAAATAAAACATGAATAATACTACGTCGGGTCTGGGTTCCCATCACAATCGAAGATCACAATGGCAGAATGTATATGCTTTAGCCGGGACTTGCGATGAAGGCAGATGTGATATGTCAATGAGTTATAATATATATAGCATCGGGTCCGGGTCCATTGTGCATCGCATATCGCAATCGGAGGGGAGTGGATGCACGTTGAAAGGTTGCAATCCGGCAATATGCAATGTTTTATTAAATATATAGTTTTTATAATAAAACTAAGGGTTTTGGGGTATTTTAATAAAGGGAATTAATGATATACGAGAAAAATACCTTTTAGGGGTTTAATACTATAGTTAGCGTTAATATGAAACTATGAGCGGAAAAGGGGAAATATATGCGAAAAGGGGAAATATAGGCAGAAAAGGGAAATATAGGTGGAAAAGGGAAATACACTAAGTATAATGCTTTTCATGGGTTATTTTCTTTTTGCATATGCATTAATACTTAGGGTAAACATCTTTTTGTGGGTTTTTTGGGTGAAAAGGGATTTTACATGGTAAAAAGGGATTTTACATAGGGTTTTCACTTTTCCTAGGTAAAAAGGATTTTAACCTTAGGAAAAGGGGTTTTGTGGAAAATGAATAAATATAATTGTATGAAGGTGGGAAGGGGAAATTAGTGAATATAGGTATGAATGGGGATGAATGGGAAGTTAATTAATTGATCTTGTAGACCTTCATTTTCTTTGTGTAATTGCCTCATGGACATAGAAACATGATAAATGTACACTTTGTCCAATCACTAATCAAACTTCTGCAACCTTTCTTCTAGTTACTCTTTGCTTATCCTATCATTTTTTCTTCACTTCATGGGTGCATTTAAGCTAGCAACCCCTTTTTATTTCTTTTTATTTTACAAAAGAAAACTATCTAATTCTAACCTTATAACATCCAAGGGCTCAGATTAAATTGATGAGCACCTTATTATTCTCTACCTAACTACTAATCTACCAAGATTAAACAGTTTGGCCAGATCTTTATTCTTTAACTATAACATCAAATTTAAAGCATGAAGCAGTCAAGATTAAACATTTGACTGTCATGGGTTGTGGCATTTAAAAAAGTTGCACACAGCCATTATTTTGCAGAAACAATAGTAGTGGCATTTAGACTTGCTGACTTTAAGAATTTATTTGTTTTCTTTTCTTTCTAACCCAACATTTTCTTTTTGTCTTGATTTTTTAGGACATCTAACATAACATTTTTTTTGATATGGACATCATCACAAGGATATTTTCTTTAAAAACATTTTATTCACTATTGTTATGTCCATATCCTAACTTAACATTTTTTCAAATATTCTATCTTATCAAAACAAAAAAATGCTACAACATCGACTCCATTTGGTCAGTGCTTTCTCCTATAGAATGCAGAGAACCTGTAGATCCATGTGCCTTCTCCTCGAGCTATGGAGTCCTTGCTATAAGAAAAATCACATGGGCATCTTGAAAAGTAAAAGAAAACCAGATTATTTACAATGAAAGTTATTTCAACTTCTTAGTACTGAATGTAATGTTTGAGAAACCTTCAATTTACAGGATAAGTGGAATATAGCCCCTCAAGGTTCTGTAGCACAAAAGTGTTGTTACCCTTCACTTCAGCAATTGCTAAAGGTCCAAACCATAGATTGTAAAATTTTCCATGCTTCTCTTTCTCTTCTCTCCTGGCATCCCATCTTAGAACTAGATCACCTTCCTTAAAGTCCCTTTCCCTAGCTCTTCTGTAAACCAAGACCTTCATCTTATTCTGATATTTATTCAATTTGTATTGAAATTCATCTCTATTTTCATTAAGCTCAATAATCTGATTTATTCTTCTTGAAAAATCATCACGTTCATTTGTTGAATCCTGCAAGAATTTTAAAATAGGGAAGGACAAATTGGTAGGAAAGATTGCACCTTTCCCATAGACTAATTGAAATGGAGATTTTCCAGTGGATCTCTTTGGAGTAATTATGTTTGCCCATACTGCATAAATCAAATGTGAATCCCAACTCTTCTTATGATCAGCTAGAGTCTTTTTTATTACCTTTACCAGGCTTTTGTTGGATGACTCTGCAGGGCCATTACCTTGAGGGTAGTATGGAGTTGAATCATGTAACAGAATCTGATATTTCTGGCAAAAGTCAATCAACTTAACACTAGAAAAAGTTGTTGCATTATCAGTGACAATTTGAGTTGGGCAACCAAATCTAGATAAGATATTCTCCTCAATAAACTTAATTACTATTGAATCACTAGCATTTCTGACTAGAATTGCTTCCACCCATTTAGTAAAGTAGTATGTTGTAGTGAGGATCCATCTATGCTGATTACTTAAAGTAGGGTGAATCTCTCCAACAAAATATAATCCCCATTGAGAAAAAGGTGCTGAAACTATTGATGGAATGAGTGGAAGAGCTGCTAATTTTTGTTTACCAGAAAACATTTAATAAGGAACACAACCTCTAACCTTTTCCCCTACTTGTAAGAACAATCTAGGCCAATAAAATCCTCCCCTCAAAATCTTGTATGTTGTTGCTCTCCAAGCATAATGTCCCCCACAAAATCTTGTATGAAACTGATCAATGATTCCTTCCAGTTTCTGATTCTGTTAAACAATAACAAAATATTGAGTGGATATTTCTAGTATAAATTTTCATTTATAATGTAGTACTTGACTAATTTTAACTTAAGGGTTTTACACTTGCTTTTGGAGAATGATGCTGGACACTCAAAACGGATCAAGAAATTTACAATATCTTGATATCAGTTTGACAACAAGAATTTTTCATCAATGTGTATAGGACTGATATGCTTTGAAGGTAGAGGTTCATGTGGATTCTCCCCTTTAGGATGAAGGGAAGGTTCTTGTGGATTCTCCCCTTCTGCAAGGACAAAAGGTTTTTGTGTATTCTTCCCTTGTATTTCTAAAACAGAATTGATTCCAATTACTTTGCAGTTGGATTCAGCTAGAAGCTTGGCCAATCCTTGACCTTTTACTAACTTGGTAGTCTTGATAGTTAGATCGAACTCCAGAATTTGAGTGATCCATCTACCTCTTTTCCCATCAGTGTCTGGTTGCGTTAGGACAATTTTCACGGCACTCTTAGGAACATAAGCAGTAATAGGTTAATGTAATACATACATCCTGAATGATTTCAGGGCTTGAATGAGGGCATAGGCTTGCTTCTCAATGATGCCATACTTAAGCTCAACATCTCTCATAACCTTGTTGAAAAAGGCTATGGGTTGGTCATGGGAATCTTCATTTTTCTGTAATAGAACAATAGCAAGGGTTGTTTAAGAGGCAAAAGAGAAATTACTAAATGGCTAGTATAATCAGGGTTGGCTAAGGTGGGAGCTTCAGAGATAGCCCTTTTTTTTTGTTCAAATGCATGCCTAGAAGAGGGAGTCCATTTGATTTCATGGTCCTTTCGAAGCATGTCAGTTATATCTTTTACAATCTTTGCATAATTTGGAATAAACCTCCTTAAAAAATTAATCTTGCCTAGAAAAGCTTGAATCTCCTTCTTGTTTCTAGGTAAGGTCAATGATTCAGTGGCAGATACTTGTTTGGGATCAATTACTACTCCTTCCTTTGAAATAATATGGCCCAATAGTTTTCCTTCTTTGACAGCAAACAAGGACTTCTTAGGGTTCAATGATATTCCAAATTTTCTACACCTGTCAAAAACCTTCATCAAGTGCTTTAGATGTTTCTGATCAGATTTAGAAAAAAACAGTTATGTCATCAAGATAAATAACCACAAATTTATTTACCTAACCCATAAAATCTATTTCCATAGTTCTCTGAAATGTTTCTCCAACATTGGTTAAGCCAAATGGCATCCTAGCATACATGAATGTACCCCAGGGTGTAGTAAAGTATGTCTTCTCTCTGTCTGTTGTATCAACATTCACCTGATTGTAACCTGAAAAACTATCAAGCATAGAAAGTCTTTGTGCTCCTGAAACCATTTGAGGTAAATGATCCATTTTGGGAAAAGGATAATTATCTTTTAATGATGCCTTGTTCAAATTTCCAAAGTCCACATAGAGTCCTATTTCTCCATTTTTCTTTCTAATAGGAACTAGATTTGCAACCCAACTAGAATATCTAAGAGGGAGGATGATCTGAGCATCTAGAATTTTCTTAATCTCCCTTTCTACAATTGGTAGGAGGGCTGGATTTATCCTTCTAACATTTTGTTGATAAGGATTTTCTTCTGGCTTCAAAGGAATCTTATGTTGTATTAGTGAAGTATCATAGGTCTTTAGATCAGCATAAGTCCAAGCAAAAACATCCTTATAATTTTGTAGTAACTTATGATATTGAGCTTTGATCTCAGGGTCTAGAGATGTACATATTTTTATGTTTTTTATTTTTTCATCAGTTCCAATGTTAATCTCTTCTATGTCATCTTCTGAATAAATGGACTGAGGGTTTCGGAGGACATCATTTTGATCCAACAATTTTTCTAAAGGAATTAGTCCTTTTGGAATAAAATTATTAGATAATTGAATAATGTCATGATTAGCAATTTTGGTTTTAAAATCTGAAGTATCACTTCCATCTGCATTTTCATTTATTTCAGTTCTATCTTCATCAATTTGTAGAAATGAAAAATCATATATTACCTACAGAAATGATTTCAAATGTTCATCATCTTCGAATATTTGCCAATGTTTCAGATTATCTGGGATAGATGGCCTATATTTGACTTGTATCTGATAGCGTACATCAGTATGATCAGGAATTTTAAAAGAACTGGAAGAGAAAGCTAAGGCATCTGCATGAATATTCTGATCTCTGGGAATATGAGTCAAATTAAAAGCATCAAATAAATTTTCAACTAATGCCATACTTCATTTCAGTAGAACCTATGTCTAGGGTGCTTAGTCTGGCAAGCATTTCTTACTTGCTTAACAATAAGTTCTGAATTAGTAAAAACACTTAAGTTTTGAAATTTTAAGCTTTTGGCTAATTGCAATCCTAAAAGGAAAGCTTCATATTCAACCACATTATTGGTAACTTCAAAATCTAATTTACATGATTGGGTTATATTTTCTTTTTCAGGTGAAATTAAAACTACTCCAGCTCCTGCGCCATCTCTAGTGCAAGAGCCATCAAAGAACAGTTTCCAAATATTAGTTTGGTTTGGTTGAGGACTTTCAACTAACTCTTCAATTTTGACTTGAACTTTATGTTGGTTTGAAGTGAGTTGAAAACAACCAAAGTCTTTATCTATTGCATAAATGGGATGGTTCCTTGGCTGGTCAGTCTTACAAATAGAATGTATAAATCTTACCTCTCTATATCATCTTAATTGCTCTCCTCCAAAAACAGGAATAGTAGCATATGACATATCCATCTGTAGATTTCCCCATAATTTGGCACAACAAGACCTAGAAAGAAGCATTCCAAACTTGGGATGGATATCTGTGACAACAATATCAAGTACTACACTTTTCACTGGAATTTGGGCAAGGGTAACAACTAAATCCTTGATCAATCCCAAACAAGGCACCCTTTTAGAATCAAAGGTGTACAGGTCATGGTAGGATCTAGTTATGTCGAGTTTCAAATGGTCCATGAAAGATTTTGTCATAAGGTTTTGTGATGCTCTTGAATCAACCATACAATTATACAACATGGAATCATTTTTTTTAAGAGTTACATTGAAAGGAGGGACTACCTCATCTATCATGTCTGAACTAGGGCCAAAAACTACTGTTAGTTTTTCATCTTGCAAACTTATGACATCACCTTCAGCATCAACCAAGGTGTTTTGTATCCATTTTGTGACTTGGCTTTTGTAACCAAGGTTTTTATAAAGTTCTGACAGTGGAATTGGGATATGAACCCTCTCTAATTCTTTTTCAACATTAAATTGTAGTCAAAATGTTTTTACCAGTTTGGGAAGTATCAATTGACTAATCTAAAGGCTGAATAAGAGTTGTTTGAGCTTCAGCAGTTTTGGTAAGTGGTTCAATTACTGGAGCATCCTTTGGAGGTCTTCCAAGACCAGTTCTAGGCCTAAGATGATACCTCTTGTTTAATTCTGCAATTAAAAATTCAGAGAAAGCATGATATTTAGAGACTTGTGAAGATTCTTGATCTTCTTGAACCTGATTTTGTTGTGAGAGAGGAATGATGGTTGTTTGATTGGAAGAATAATCCATACTATTAATATCTTCAGTAATTGTCATAGTATTATCACCAGGTTTTTGGTCATCTATCAATAGAGTAGGAACCTGTTGATCATTTCTAGGTCTCTGAAGAATTTGTAGTGGTGGATTTCGTTTATACTGACCTTGATTTTGATTTTAAGGTCTAGTAACTGTTTATTGTATTGTCCTAGGTTGGGTCTCAATCTTTGAAATCCTATTTCATAGGTTTCTAAGAAGAGATGTTATTTCATCTATTTTTGAGTCTTCTGACTTAGGATTAGAGGAATTAGAGGCTTCTTGAATAGTTTTGATTTTTCTTTGGGCCTTTTCTTCCTTAAGTTTTAAAGAAGTTGAGGATGCCTTATTTTCTTCTACTTCTATAGCATTTGTTTGCATATCTTCAAGAGTTCTTGAATTTCTCTCTCGTAGCATAACAACAAATTCATCATCAAAAGCTTTAGAAAATCTAGACTTAGCTGCTGCTACAAGGGGCTTACAATCAGCAGGCGTTTTGTGATAGAGTTTATTGAATATTTTGATAAAATCTGATACTGGTTCACCAAAGTTCCTTTTAAGCTCTTAAAATTCTGTGAGGAAGTAAAGAGGATCCTTTTTCACACCCAATTGATTTTTAAACATGTTTGTAAGCTCTTCCCAATTTCTAATTGAAGCTGTTGGAAACTGCCTAAACAAAATCCTCAAATTTCCTTCAAGTGACTGTACAAACAATCGCATATAAACGTTTTCTTGTTCAATATTCATGTTGTCTGCAAAGTCTAGGAAAGCTTGAAGATGGTCTTCAACTGAGGGACCAGATTCTCGATTGTACTTGGGAAAGTATTTTAAGTATCCAGCTAGGAATGCATCAAGGTTATTAGGTAAGACTAAGGCAGCATATCTAGCCTGTACAATAGGTCAGAAAGCCATGATAGTAGGTGGTGTATGAGGTGCTTGAGGTAGAAGAGATTTTCCAGGTTGAGTATGAGGTTTTTGTGTGGATGTAGAGGACGAAGAAGAAGTAGAGGAAGAAGATGGTGATTTAGGGGTTGGTGAATGAGTTGGAGGTGAAGGAGGAGGAGATCTCCTAAAAGACTTCAAAGGAGTCTTAAGAACTAGCTTTGGGACTTGTAAATGAATACCTTCTTTCATTTCAAAGAGAGGATTGGTATATATAGAAAAGGTCTCCTCAGATTGTTTAGAAGAAGAAGCTTCAGGTCGATCAAAAATGGAAAGAAATGGATAGGTGGCAGGGGATATGAATCTATGGGTTTATACTCTGGTAGATCAACACCCAAATTAGATTCAGTTTTAGGTGATCTTGATGGTAGTGTGGGTATTGGATGAGATTCTAATGAATGAATAAGGTAGGTTGACTTAAAATCAACTCCTTTATCTAGAAGTTCAGCAACCCTAGGTGATAAATGGGAATAATCAGGATCAGATGGGATATTACTATGGGGGTCAAAAGATTCTAATTCTTCAGACTGTAGGACTGAAGGGGAAGAAGAAGACAGATGGTGTCCCCTTTTAGAACCGGCTTTTCTCAGAAGCCTTTCAGGATCTGACAGAGGACTAACTATGTTAGCTTCTAAACAAGATCTAGTATGTTTAAAAGGTGCGAGCTTGGGAGTGTGGAGTCACCTAGGTGAATGATTTTAACCTTTATAAATCCTTTAATCACCTTTAAAGGAAAATAATGAATGAATATCGTTGTCCCAAGGGAAACTTAAATGAAATTAGAATCCCCGGCAACGGCGCTAGTCTGATGTTGTACCTCTGAGATAGTAGTAGGTCAGCAACCAATGCCAGAGCATCTAAAATAATTGTTTTGGGGTTTCTGGATTTAGTTTTTGAAGACCAATGAATGAAGATAGATGTATAATTGAAGTAATTAATCCTTTGGGTTATATTAATATCTCAACAAAGCGCTGCTATAAGACTTTACATAGTGATATAGATCAAAATAGTGGTGAGAAGAAGACAGAAAATAATATGATTATCATAGTTTCCAGACTGTAAAACAGAACAATCATAAGAAGGAAACCTTCTAAACTACGTTCCAAAGGTTCAAGGCAGTATAGTTAAGCTTACACAATATGTTGATGATTTATTGATTAGAGGGGATTAGCTAAACAAACAATTCATTAATCCATTCTCTTAATAGATGATCACTTCAGGAGCTTATAGGAATAAATTGAGACACAATTATTCCTACCTAGATATCTCTATAAGTCATAAGCATATGAAGAAAAACATAATGATTGATAACTAGAAAAACTTACAGGATAACACAAACTGTGTAAAACCAAATTCAGAATCCTCTGCTTTGTATTAAGGTTCCAGAAAGACTGAGTACATCAAGTGTCTAGAAAAGCTTCCTTCAAAGGTGGCTTCTAGGTTCAAAGTAGAATTAACAGTCAAGACTTAACAAGCAATGAACAATGAATCTTGAACTTCGAACCCATAACAACTCGAGAAGAGAGTTATTTATACAATAATGAAACTAATAAAATATCCTAAAACTATTTAAGATTTATTCTATGAAAGGAAAGATCTTCATGCAAGAAGATAGGGGAAGCTATTGAACTACTTCTTGTTGTCCCTTTTATTCTGGTTGCGCTGGCTTTGTTGTTTGATATTTTTCCCCTTAAGCTGCTTGATTGTTTGTATCCTTTATGTTGGTTGATTTTCTTCATTTGATCTTTCATCTGATACTCCATAAACTCTGTAAATATCCTTTGACCCTGATTGGTAGCCTTCACTATGTTCTTTTTACCTTTACTGTGCATTTCATGTTTTTACTGTGTTTTTCAACAGTAAATCCTTCTAAATTTAATGTCACATGGTAAAGTAATTTGATGTGATCTTTGTATTTGTCTTCCAATTGTACGCATACTTTTTCTTTGTAAGCCTGGAATAGGAGTCTTTACCTGCAAAACACAGAAACTATTAAGAAAAACAAGGTAACAGAGAAGGTCTTCAATGGATTTATAGAGGTTAAAAGGACATTGGAAGGAGTCCAGAGCGTAAAATGATGGTTTTATTAGTCGTGGAGGATTATGGAGGCTTCGTTGTGTAAAATAGGCAAAACAGAGAAAAATGGTGATTTTTGGCATTTAAACAGAAAAACAGTTTTTTATTTGAATTATGGCGCAAAAATGAACAATGGTTATTTTGTCGTTATGCACGAGGTGGTTTTGGTTTTCATTGCACTGCTTTATGAGGCGTCGATCGTTTTGGGAGGGGTAACCCGATGCAATCTGAGCATGATACGTAGCAATGGGAGGACGGTGGAATACCACTTTTCGGGTGGGTAATGCCCGGACAGAGGGCCAACCTGAAATTTGCCAAGGGCCATTGGATTTGGATGTATGTGATCGGACGATGATGGAGAAAAAAAGAAGTATGGAGGGGCTCAATGATCAAATATAGCAGTAATGGCTTTATTATGGGTTAAAAGTGAGATTAGCGGGGTTTTTATGGTTAAACAAAGGTTTAGGTTAATTCTTCACTAAAATCATAAAAACGTTTTAAGAAAGAAAACCTTCGCAAAACATGGTATGGCGAACTTGAAATAATATGAATTCGGGCAGATAATGATATTGGGTCTAGGTTAATCACATATCCTATTTGGAGTTTAGCAGGGGAAGACCTATCACAAAGGAATGCGATAAGGGACGGACATGATATGGAAATAAAACATGAATAATACTGTGTCGGGTCTGGGTTCCCATCGCAATCAGAGATCGCAATGGTGGAAGGTATATGCTTTAGCCGGGACTTGTGATGAAGGCGGATGTGATATGGAAATGAGTTATAATATATATAGCATCGATTCTGGGTCTATTGTGCATCGCATATCGCAATCGGAGGGGAGTGGATGCACGTTGAAAGGTTCTGATCCGCCAATATGCAGTGTTTTATTAAATATATATTTTTTATAATAAAACTAAGGGTTTCAGGGTATTTTGATCAAGGGAATTAATAATATACGAGAAAAGGACCTTTTAGGGGTTTAATACTATACTTAGCATTAATATGAAAATATGAGTAGAAAAGGGGAAATATATGCGAAAAGCGGAAATATAGGCGGAAAAGGGAAATACACTAAGTATAATTATTTTCATGGGTTATTTTCTTTTCGCATATGAAATAATACTTAGGGTAAACATCTTTCTATGGGTTTTTTGGATAAAAAGGGATTTTACATAGGGTTTTCACTTTTCCTAGGTAAAAATGATTTTAACCTTAGGAAAAGGGGTTTTTGTGGAAAATGAATGAATATGAATGTATGAAGGTGGAAAGGGGAAATTAGTGAATATAGGGATGAATGGGGATCAATGGGAAGTTAATTAATTGATCTTGTAGACCTTCATTTGCTTTTTGTAATTCCTCATGGACATAGAAACATGATAAATGTACATTTTTTTCAATCAATAATCAAACTTCTGCAACCTTTCTTCTACTTACCCTTTGCTTATCCTATCATTTTTTCTTCACTTAATGGGTGCATTTAAGCTAGCAAACCCTTTTCCTTTCTTTTTATTTTACAAAAGCAAACTATCTAATTCTAACCTTATAACATCCAAGGGCTCAGATTAAACTGATGAGCACCTTATTATTCTCTACCTAACTACTGATCTACCAAGATTAAACAGTTTGGCCAGATCTTTATTCTCTAACTATAACATCAAATTTAAAGCATGAAGCAGTCAAGATTAAACTATTTGACTGTCGTGGGTTGTGGCATTTAAGACAAGCTGCACACAACCATTATTTTTTAGAAACAATAGTAGTGACATTTAGACTTGCTCACTTTCAGAATTTATTTGTTTTCTTTTCTTTCTAGCCTAAAATTTTCTTTTTGTCTTGATTTTTTAGGACATCTAACCTAAGATTTTCTTTGATATGGACATCATCATCAATATATTTTCTTTAAAAACATTTTATTCACTATTTTTATGTCCATATCCTAACTTAACATTTTTTCAAATATTCTATCTTATCAAAACCAAAAAATGCTACAACATGGAGGATGAAGATGTTAAACCAATATTACTAAATAGACTTCCTTCAAGTGATAGTAATGGTGTCTCCACTTTGAGTCAAGTGTCTTCACAAAAATTGCATGAGACAATTGCAGCACTTCTCACAGAATAAAAGAGACTAAAACCGAAGGATACAGAAGAAAATTCTCCAATAGAAAATGCATTATTTACAAAGATAAGGATGAAAAAGAAAAATGCAGACAAAAGTGAAATTGAATGCTACTATTGCAGGAAAATTGGGCATACAACGTGGAATTGCAGAAGTCATGTCAGTGATCTGTTAAAAGGGAAAGAATGAGCAAATATAGCTACAAATGAATATCCATTGAATTCTGATGATGAATTCAATGAATAATTTGAACCTCTTAAACATTTTTAGAACAACTCAATGAAAAGCTCAACATGGATGGTTGTCGAGATAGTACGGTAGTAGAAGATCTTGGGAAGAAGCCCTCATTCGTTGAAGACATGGGAGTGGTCTTCTAATGAGATTACATGATGACTTGGGACATTGTTCAATAGTTGACTTCGGGAGGTCCTTGATTCGGGAGTTCAAGAGTCGAACTTGGGAATCCAATTTGCCGACTACACCTTTACGAGGGTTATGAGGCAACTTGATGGAGTCTATACTGATAAGTTGTAAACCAATTAAAGAATGAATATGTATTTTATTGTTTGTGGATGACTTCAATAAATTTATGTAATGTAAACATTAGGAGGGGATGTTGGAGTTAATGCTTATATCCTATATTTGAAATGTTGGTTTGAGATGGTTGAGAAATTCTCTCAACCTCTGCTTCTAAGTTGGGAATAATTTAGATCTAAGAAACTCTATATATTAGAGTAATCTCTGAATGTAAAGTGTGTTTGTGTTGATGCATACACCTTTGTGTGAAATATATGAGTGCTTTCTGCCATTCTCAACATATTTGTATATGCTTTTGTGCAGTAATTCAATTTTAGCAAAAAATAAATTAAGAGTTCATTTTTTTTACGAGTAAAACTTTTAATATTATATAATTTATAATATTGAACTTAACCATTAAACTTTATGAACTATTCTTCAAGGTTAGCGGTATAAACCACGAGAACAAATATTCACTTAGGACCACTATATCCATCTCATAGGGTGGTAAAGTGCAGAATCTTATTTGTAGTTATTTTTCTTATATTTGAACAAATTCCTTATGTTGTAGTTTAACGATTACGCTTTTTTCCCTGAAAGTTAAATTCCAGTCATATTTTGAAAAAAATTGGAAGGTCTTTTTGTGAATCCAAGTAAAAGTTGTCAAATTTCATAATTTTAGGTGCCCTAGAGGTTTTTCATGGTGTTGAATCTATTTCTACCATCAAAAACATGATTCAAACAAAACATCTACAAGATTTTTTTAATTTTTTTTGCCTCGATTGTAGCCACTATTGGTCGTCCAGGCAATTCCTCTGCCTCAGTTGATGACTCCATTCTTTGTAACATCGTATTCCTCTACCTCAATAGATGACTCCATTCTTTATAACATCTTCTTACTCAGTTGACCTTTTTTCATTAGCAAACATAGTTTTTATTTGTCTTATATTTGAACTATTTCTTTATAACATCTTCTTATTTAGTTGACCATTTTCCATTAGTAACCATAGTTGTGAGGTTGTTGGTGTAGGACACAAAAATATTAATTTTTTTAGCAACACTAATGTGTATACCATTTTTATTAATATTGCAATCTACAAGTATCATTTTGTTTTTATTTTAGCAATTTTTCTATTTTTACGAATTTCTCTAAACTTTAATGTCTTAGGTTGTGATTTACTCATCTAGTTTACAAGTAGAGTTGTAGGTTCTCTTTTCCTTTTTCTTGGAACTTAAATCTTATAAATGTACCTATGCACATGCGATTTAATATTATTATTATTTTTATTAAAATATATATTTCTCATGTTTAATAGTAATAAATAAGTAGGATAGTGATATATGGCGAATTAGTTATTTTAAGAATGTTTTTGTATGCAATAAAGTTTTTGCTTTTGGAAATAATTTATATTAGTGTAAGATCATTTTAATTCTAAATTTATTATGTAGTAAAAAAGTATCAAATATATATAGCTGCAATTTTTCTTTAAGTTTTACACTTCAAAAGATTTTATTATTTTAAAGCATAATAAATATATAATTAAAATGAATATATACTACTTATTTTGTATGTGCACTAAAAACTTATCCACCATTTCTCAAATACATAATGTGCATAAATCTTATTACACATATAACTCATAATGAAAGTCATTAAAATATTTTAACCATAAAAATATTTTATTTTAAATTTTATATATAAATTACTAAAACTAACATTGAATTATATATATATATATATATATATATATATAGGACCATTCAATCTGAATGTGAAACCAGGGGAGCGAAAAAATGGCAGGAAGGAGCAGCAACGGTGCAGAGAATAGCAGAGACGGTCTCCAATGGAGGGCGGTAGAGGAGGGAACTTGACTCCCTCCTACAAGTATGCAGTTTCCAACAAAAGCAAAGCAACGGTGATAAACAGTAAAGGCATGGCTGGGGAAAAAATCAGTGATAATGATAAGGGGACAGAGGGAACTAAGACCAAGGTTAACAGTAGCGCAAAGGACAAGGAGGAAGAAGACAAAAATCATGGAGCACGAGACCACAGACAAAAGGGACCTTGCAAGCCTAAAGCTGAAATCACTCCCAGAGTAATATTAAATGACCCCGCTCTGCAAGCGCACAGAGAACACATGGGGAACTATGCCATTATCTGTAAATTCATGGGACTATGGCCCACAGAAAAAGCTTTGCAAACGTGGATCAAGTATCACTGGAAACCCAAAGGAAGCATTGACCTACATCTTGGGTCAAAGGGATACTTCACAGTAGTGTTCTCAAATATTGAAGACAAAGACAGAATATTCGAAGGAGGACCCTACTTTTGTGCAGCATCTGGTCTCTATATGAGGCCTTGGATGATGAACTTCGTCCTAGAGCGGGAGACCTTCACCTCGGTTCCAGTATGGGTAAGGCTGTATTCTCTTCCTCTGGATTATTGGAAAAATGAATTGCTAGTAGCTATTGGTAATAAACTAGGGCGTTTTGTCAAAGTTTCTGAAGCCAGAAGAAGAGGGAAATATACTTCATCTACAAGGATATGTGTGGAAATGGATCTATCAGAAGCTCTGCCGGATGAAGTTATTTTGGAAGTTTTTTATGAGGAGTGGGTGCAAACAGTGGACTATGAGCAAATCCCATTCAGATGTCGTAGATTCCATGAGCATGGACATCTGTTCAGAGATTTCCCTCTCAATAAAGCAGACAACAAAGGGCACCTTAATACTTTGAAGGAGACAGAGAGCTTTCAGAAAGTGGTAAGCAGAGGTAAAGGAGGAAAAAAGGGAATAAAGCAACAACAGAACGAAAGGCAGAAGACCAGTCAGAACAAGTTTCAAGTGCTGGAAGAGAATGAAGTAAACACGAAGGAAGACAACTCTCAGGGGAAAGATCGTAGTGAGACAGAAATGGAGATGGACCAAGAAATGACCCAAAGCAAAACAGGTCTAGAAGATCATGAATTACAGGAAATTCTAGACAAGGAAAACCTGGATCTGAAAGGATTCCTGAGGCAGGGAACCAAGGGAGGAATAGAATCAATACCTCTTGAAGAATGCTCTAGAATACAGCAGTTATTTTTGTGGAAAACCCAGGAAAGAGGGTCAGATAAAGGTAAAAGTATCCACAAGCAGGAGCACAGAGGCGTGAAAACTATGAAATCCACTCCAGGATTAGCAGCTAAAAATCCAGGAAAGAAAAGGGGCAGGAAAAAGCAAAATGAGCTCTTGATGGAATGTGGAAAGCTAATGATAGATTCAGGTAAGATGAAAGACCTAACCAGTTACTCTTTCACAAATCTTTAATTATGAAGTTCATATCTTGGAATATCAGAGGTCTAGGTAATAAAAGAAAACAAAGAATGTTAAGTAACAGAATGAAAATAGCAACACCGGATATAATCTTTATTCAGGAAACTAAATGTTCAATTCAAAAATTAAAGCAAATCCATAGCAAATGGATGGAAAGATTTGAGTTTCTCGAAGTGAAAGCAGAAAACACAGCGGGAGGCATCCTCACTCTATGGAACCCCCAAAAAATCATCATATTAGATGCAGAGGCTTCAAGAAATTATTTATCTGTAATTCTTCAACCAGTGGGAGCTGTGGATACCTTCCTCGTTACAAATGTTTATGGGCCACAAAGAGTAGATGAGAAACTAAGACTCTTAAACTCCTTGACATAGCTCAGAAGCAGACATGAAGAAATACCTTGGGTCCTAGGAGGAGACTTTAATATGATCAAATCACTTTCGAAAAAAAAAGGAGGCACCAGATTGCTTAATAAAGACTCAGAGTTGTTCCAATCCTTCATAGATGATATGAAACTGGTTGACTCAGCAACGCAGAATGGCCATTTTACTTGGAACAACAAAAGAGGAGGTGAGGCTCAGGTCGCCTCCAAGTTAGACAGATTTTTGATCTTAGAGGAGCTTATGCTAGCAAATAGAGAAATAACAGCTAAATTTCTCCCCTTTGGAGGTTCTGATCATTGGCCAATCCAATTAGAACTCAAGGGGTTTGATTCTCCCAGGAATAGACCCTTCAGGTTTGAGAATATCTGGCTTTCCCACCCAAAATTCATCAGCAACATTGAAAAATGGTGGGTAGAAGATCTGTAGATCCAGGGCACTAACATGTTCACCCTACACAAAAGACTTCAGCATATTAAATTCAGACTCAAAGAATGGAACAAAAAGGTTTTTGGCAACATTTTTGTGGATAAAAAGGCAGTGGAAGCCAAACTACAGGAACTCAATCAAGCATTGATCACAGAGGGTTTTGATAAAGTTAAAAGTCAGCAAGCTGATAAATACCATCAAGAATGGGAGAAATTATGCATACAAGAGGAAATCTTTTGGAGACAAAAGTATCGAATTCAACGGCTCAAAGAAGGTGAACGTAATACTAAGTTTTTTCATAGATCAACCATAGCCAATAGAGCTCATAAACAGAATCTCTTCGATTTTGAATGATAACGGGCAGCTCCAGACCTCTCACAAGAACATCAAAGAAGTGTTGTTCAACATTTCAGAAGTATCACTAAGGAAAACAATCTAGACAGGGAGCAATATATCAAATAAATTACCAAAAATATCCCTAAGCTAGTGTCAAGAGAGGACAATTTTAACCTGAATAAACCAATTACCGAAGAGGAAGTCAGTGAGGTTATCAAGGACATGCAAAATGGCAAAGCTCCAAGTCCAGATGGTTTCAATGTGGATTTTTTTAAGGCCTGCTGGAACATTGTCAAGCAGGACATCCTGAATGTAGTGGAGGATTCCAGAAGAAGCAGGACTATTCTGAAAGCCCTCAACACCTCCTTCATCTCTCTGATCCCAAAACAGGATTTAGCCCTGACTGCTGACAAGTTTAGACCCATTGCTTTATGTAATGTGGTTTACAAGATCATATCCAAGGTATTGGCTAGCAGACTCAAACCTCTTCTTCCTTCTTTAATCTCAAGTGAACAATCTGGTTATGTGGAAGGCAGACAAATCCTTAACAATATCATTCTAGCCCATGAGACAGTTCACTCGCTAACCAGCAAAAAGCAGGCCGGTATGATCATGCAGTTAGACATTGCCAAAGCCTATGACAAGGTAAACTGGATCTATATCAAGAGGATCCTTGTTGCTTTTGGGTTTGATCACAACTGGGTCAGATGGGTTATGGCTTTGGTTACATCTTCCAACTTTGCTATTCTGGTGAATGGATCTCCCTCAGATATCTTCACTCCTTCCAGAGGTCTCAGGCAGGGCGACCCTCTCTCTCCCTTTCTCTTTATCCTCATGATGGAAGGTTTGGGTAGAGCCATTAAGCAGGCTAAAGCCTTTGGAAAAATTAAGGGCCTTCAATTAACGGAGAATGGTCAGACAATGACTCACCAACAATTTGTGGATGATACAATGCTGCATGGAGTTCCTACAGTCAAAGAAGCTTTAGCGTACAAACAAATCCTAAATAACTTTGCCTTGGCTACAGGTATGGAAGTCAATCTCTCCAAATCATTTTTTTTTTCTTAAATACTAACATTGCAATTCAAAGAAATGTCTCAAGAATTCTGGGCTTTCAAAGGGATTCCCTCCCTTCAAAGTATTTGGGAATTCCCCTTACAGCCAAGCCCCTGCACAGAAGTATTTGGGAACCAGTGCTCAACAAGATGCAAGACAAAGTTAAGAAATGGACTATCAGATCTTTGAACTTGAAGGGTAGGTTGATACTGACAAAATCCATTCTGCAGTCAATCTCAGTTTTCTTTTTTCAGCTCTCCCTACTCCCAAAGGGGTCTTACAGCAATTCAGGAATATCTAGAGAGACTTCCTCTGGGGCAAGGAAGAAACAACGAAGAAATGGGCCCTTGTTTCTTGGGACAAAATCTGCAAACCTAAGAGTCATGGGGGCCTAGGATTAGATGATCAGGAAATTTTAAGTAATGTACTAGGTGCCAAACTCTGGTGGAGATGGGTTAAAGAACCAGAAGCTCAATGGGCCAAAACCTGGAAGGAAAAATATGCAAGTTCATGGCAAACCAATGATCTTATTAGAATGACTGGCAACATAAAGGGCTCTTACATCTGGAATAAAGCCTGGGAAAACAGAAGCCTAGTACAAGACCACAGTTTCTAGGAAATCAGAGCAGGAGATCTTGCTCTCTTTTGGGAGGACAGATGGCAGCAAGAACCAATGCTGTTAAAAGAGGATTATATAAACCTCAAGCAGGAAACAGATTCCCAGGGACTAACCAAAGTTAAATATTTCTGGAATCTTCCTCACAACTCCAGAAAATGGAGAAATTGGAGGAGCATAGACTGTAGAGATGACAACACCCTAAAAATAAAAGTTGAGGAAATTATGAGCATGCTAAGACAAAGGAAAATCTTGGTAACAGAGGGGTAGGATCAGTTAAGATGGGGCCTCAATAAAGAAGGCTCCTTTAATCTTAAGGAAGCTAAGAGGATTAGAATGAACCTAGATTCCAGCAATGTAATGAATTCTTGGCAACAACTTTGGAGCCACCAAGGGTGGATGAAGATCAAGCTATTCATGTGGTTAGTCCACCACAAAAAAATCTTAACTTGGGACAACATCAGGAAAAGAGGAGTTATTGGGCCTTCTAGGTGTCAGCTATGTGAAGCTCAAGAGGAAACAATGGAGCATATTCTTAACAGTTGCACCTTTACCACCTGGTTGTGGGATTCTTTTGCCACCTTTTTTCAACAGACAGATAGAGATAAAGGAAGCATCACTAACACCCTTAGCAAGTGGAGAAGGAACTTTTCGGAGAATGAGATTCTCAATTTGGCCTGGGCCTTTACGCCAAGCTTCATTATCTGGAATGTTTGGAAAGAACGGAATAAAAGAATTTTCAAGGATGAAAAAACTAGTCCTCTTCGCCTGATGGATCTGATCTTGAAACAGATTAGGGAGACAGTTAGCACCACTATTCGCAATTATCCTAAAAACCCTCCCACAGAAAATGAGATGAGAATTCTCAGGCAACTGAAAATGCAAGAGATCAGTATCAATGGACTCAGTAGAAGAGAAGGAAATTTGGGAAAGGACAAGGATTTCTGGGAGCCTCCTCTAGAA
This sequence comes from Pinus tabuliformis, assembly GCA_031772625.1. NCBI lineage: Eukaryota > Viridiplantae > Streptophyta > Pinopsida > Pinales > Pinaceae > Pinus > Pinus tabuliformis. The sequence continues at coordinate 102,444,297 of CM062820.1, forward strand.
GGATACCTGAAATGCAATATTGATGGTGCTTCAAAAAGAAACCCAGGGACAGCCGAATACGGATGGGTGTTAAGAGATGAAAATGGAAGTATAAGATTCATTTTCCACTGCCACTTAGGTAAAGCCACAAATAACATGGCCGAATTAATGGCCTTAGAACAATGCCTAGAACTACTGAATCTAAATCAAAGCTCAAACGTCATCATAGAGGCAGACTCAGAGATCTCTATAAATGCTGTCAAAAGAATAAGTTGTGGAGCAGTGCCAGAGAAAGTCTCAAAACACTGGAGACTAATACAAGTGTATCAAAGAATACAAAAGCATCTCCTGAGTCTCAGAACTGTTAGTTTCAGACATGTCAGACGTGAAGCCAACAAACTAGCGGACATTCTAACCAACCAAGGAGTGATGAATTCAGAAAGCAGATTTGAAATGAAGTGGCAAGAGATGACTCAGGGCTTAGTAAAAGCTCTTTGTGAAGAACCAGCGGCAGAAGATAGACAAATTTTAAAACATTGGGTCAGAATGAAAGAAATGGTTTAATGATGTCTAAACATGTTAAATCTCAGTTCTCGGGGTGGCTCCTGGTAGATGGACATGCCCAAACTAGGCCCTTAATACCCAGGTGAAAAGCAACCAGGTCCTAGTACCTTCAGATCGCTCTACATGGTTCTATCCACATTCAACAACAGTCCTTGTGGCATATACATGGTTTTTGTTTCCCGGCACAGGAGGTTCCCCTTCTTTCCTCTAATTGGTCGGAAAACTAGACTCAAGTGGTTTTCGGGTGCTCGCACAGCTTTTGAATGGTTAGTGGTTTAACTTTTGGGGGAGTGATTCCATTAGGCTCTTGCCACGTGGATAGAGAGGGGCGATTAAACTACCCACCATCGCAAGTTAAGTATCACACATCTTATGTGGTGCGATATTTCGTCGTGCCGCCCGATCTCGTGGGTTGATCTAACGGTCAATTTTACAAGTCCTTTTTGTAGGGCCACGGGTTATTTCGGGTGTGTAGGGATAAAGAAATGGGTGGTTAGTGAAGCCGCGGATTAGGCTTTTGCTTTTTTTTGTTCCACATAAAGTTTGATTTGAGAGCTTAACAGTGTTTGTTGTAGAAGGGTGGAAATGCACTATGGCAGCATACCCTTGATTTTCCTGAGTACTTTTGGAAGTCTTAGTTTTTGTACATTCTGTAAATTTATTTATGGTTTAAGGAAATAGAAAGAAATACTCTTGCTTAAGCGAAAATAATAATAATAATATAATTTATTATTAAAAAAAATAAAATATCAAACTTCTGCGTTATATTCAAAAGAACAAAAAACAAAAAAAACACCCCTTATATTGAGCATTCTATTAAATATTTTAACCTCGAATTTTCTCACTTTCCATAAAAAAAATTGAATTGAAATATTTTGAATAAGAATTAATGCTCGAATATTTTAGTTAAAGTGATCATTATTATATTTATTTATTATTGAAATTACTATATTCTTTATTGTCAATATTTTTGTAAAATATCATGGGTTAACTTTGCACTGCTAAAATTAGACATCCTTGTGATACTGAAGTGTGAAAAGTATTTATTTATCATTGAAATTACTATATTCTTTATTATCAATATTTTTGCAAAATATCATGGGTTAACTTTGTACTGCTAAAATTAGACATCCTTGTGATACTGAAGTGTGAAAAGTATTCTTATATTTAATAAGAATTTTTTTTGTTTACTAAAATATCATGTGTTAATTCTATACAGAGAGAAGTATAAATGTTGGTAATACCTGTCAGTAAAACGTGTCTCGATGTCTACTAATTTTTTTAAATCGCTCTATCTAAAAGAGAGAAAGTTGATCTTAAAATATTTATTTATAATTAGTATTAAAATAATTTATAAATGGATAGTGAAAGAATTTTTTGTGATTTATATTGAAATGATTATTTTTTGTTATTAATATTATTTTAAATGTAAAATATCTATTGTATATTAAATATAAAAATATTTATATATGTTTTCTATATTAAATTGTAAAAAGTGAAATATTTACATGTTTTCTATATTAGATTATAGAAAATGTATTTCAGCACAATTTGAAAAATACAAAATCCTGTTAACAAAAAGAATAATCACAAGTAAAATATTGTAATTAAAATAAGGGTTAGTTCAATAACACTATAAAATGTATTGTGGATTTAATAATAAATTTTGGCCCATCTAGAATTCAAATAAAATAATTATATTAGTCCACCAATCAAGTTGTTGACCCAACAGAGTGAGGTGGCAACTGGATAATCATCGTAGGTTATGCTCCAACGCTGCCACCAACATCCCACTCATTAAAGGATTATAACGGCGATATAACCTTCCAGCCTGCATGGATTATCATATGAATGCATACGTATGGGAGATGTCTCTAGAATTTCCCACGAGGTTTTCTCAGCTAAGATCATCAACCAGAATTCCATTTACGTTTTGGAAACTAATCCTTGGTTGTCTCCTTGGACTACCATTTTTTTCTCCGACATATTCTTAGTGTATAACTTGATGTTGGAGCATTTCCCTAGTCTTTCGCCTTCCCTTCCCTATGATAGATTTAGGGGAGGACCTCTCTATTTCTTTTTCTTGCTCTCTATTTATTATGTATGTGCACTAAAGACAAGCATAAGTTATTCTATCTCTGATCTTGTTTCACAATTGGTAGAGAAAAGTGGAACAACCTCTTAACATTTTGTTCTCTATTTAATTAAGTAACAGAATTTTAATTTTAAGAAATATATATTAATGGAACAGACAGAAATTGATATACATATAATTTCTCATAGAAAAACATATAATTTCTGAATTAAATAAAATTTTATTTAAACAAAAATACTAAAATAAAGTCATTAATAAATATTAAAAAAAAACTAAATATCCATAATGTTACATTGTAATATTTACCAGATTTAGTTTATCTTCATATTTACTAAGTATTAAGAGGGATTAAATATTTTAAGATACACAACCATTTTTTAGTGTTTATAGTCTCCATGTTGGAGCACGGTTTCTAAATTTTAAGATAAATTTTTATCCTTAAAATTTATTTCATAGTATAAAATTATTTTACCTTATTTTGTAAAGACTATATAAAATCATCAAAATTTGAATATTTTTACAAGAATATCACCAAACATTTTATAGTTTGTATGTTTGAGACTAGTAAGTATTTCCACGGTTTCCTCAACATTTTCACTGAATATGATATGCATAGCATTGAGGAAATAAATAGATATATAATTTAGAAAAACTAAATATTGAAATTTCTATGTTTATCATTTTTATTTAAATATAAAGTTCTAAAATCTAACAGTGACAAATATCATTATTTTTTGTTTTGTATTTTGGTTTTGGATCTTTCTATTTCTTTTTGAAAGGGAGATTGTACATGCAAGTTCAAAAAGGAACCAGATGGTCTCAACCTACCTAGAGGGAAACCAAGTTTAAAACCAAGTTTGTTGTCCATTTGGTCGAGTCATATCGTGACAAAAATTTAAAATTTCTAATCAGGTCTAATAGCTCTAAAAACACTGCAATGTCATGTCTACCTCTAACCCTAACTAGACAATGCTTGTAGGCTACAAACAGAAAATAAAAAGTAGTAATCATCTAATCATTCAACTAGGGCTAAATATTTTGCAGCGGATCCTTGTTGGAACAACAAAGGAATACATGGGATGTGAGTCTCGATTATTTCCAGTTGCCCTACCACTTGATTCAGGCCAAACTTCACTTGTTGTATGTCCTGATGGAGCAAAGACAGCTTGGCCTGAGATTGCTAAAGATCTTTTGGTTTTGTTTTCATAACTTTGACCATCAGGGTCTCCATTCGCCAATATAGAAGAAAATTCTGAGTCTATAGAGTCCTTTGCCTTATGGTGTGTCCCGGGTCTATAACAATGTCTCCCCAATCTTGAACTAGCTCTACCCTACTCAGTTCTAATCTTGAATTCAACATCTCCTCCCATTCTTCGAGTCTAGCCCCGACTATGGATGAGGATGAGCCTCTATGTAATAATGTTTCCTCCACCTCAGGTTGGGATCCACTTCTGTGGCTCTTCCCTCTGCCAACTCCACGCTGACCCCCAACTCGACTGCCCATGTTTGGCTCTCAGCCTCAGACATGGTTTTGAATTGGCATGGTGGAGTCCTAGCATCTAATCCCCACACAATCCATTACCTTCTTTATCCTAAAACTCTTATGGAACTCGGGGTTGTGGCTAAAGGATTGATTGTCAGGGTTCTTAGGATTGTCTTTGGTGAATGCTAGTCATGTAAACATCACATTAGCATGACGCCACACATCAAATTGAGTTAGCATTAAACCCTCTATAATATGATATCCTGTGAGCCACACAATATCTTCAAATCGCTCATCGAATAGTGAGTTTTCTAGCATGCATGCCAAAGAAACCATAATTAACAAAGCAGTTGAAGGTAAGTTTCTCAGTAATGTCCCGACAACCACTGTGAGGACTACAAGGAGGGGTTCCCTCTCCCAATGGTTCAAAAAATATCATTATGTTAATTATATGGTTAAATGGATCTTAATTTATAACTACTACTTACATTTATATCTATTTCACATTTATTTATTTATAAATACTTTTATTTTTAATTATATGTTTACTAATAGAGGTAGCAAGAGGGGGAGGGGTCTTGTATTACATTGAAGAAATTCAGATTAAAAAGTATGCATGGGATTGAGACAAATGACAAACAATCAGGCAGAAATATGTGACTTGTTGCAAAATTTGATACTCATCAACATAACACAAGTGTCCAACATTAAAATCTTGAGAGACTCGCTTATTATCATTCCATACTTATGTAATAGAACCTCACCTAGGAACAAACGTTTGGAGAACATATTGAAATGGATAAAAAGGCTTATGGACAACATCCAAAAAAAATGTTCTTTCATATACTAATGTTAATAAATCACAATAAACAAGAGGGGCTGCATGGTAGCTAGTCCCTGCCTTAAGTGCAGCGAGCAGGTGGTTGAAGATTACATGGTTGTCAGTTTTAGACACGCGTTCTAGCAAGTCGGCAAGCAAGCCCTGGCTCAGTTTCTCTTGACAAGCCCACCAAGCGATCTAAGTCTAAAGCGATTTCCCTTATCCGTCAACTTGAATAGTCAGAAGCAGGGGTGAGTGGACCAGTTCCATGTGCGTCCCCAAAAGCAGATGCAGCCAAGCCCACTAGCTTCGGTATACATGCACTGTGTCGATGGACTTAAAACATCTCCTGCACGCCTCACCATAATCAAATTTTGTTTCAGATAATGCAATCTAATATGGGTTAAAGGTTTTTGTAAATGTGCAAGGTCTAAATACTCCATAACTTTTGCTTGGCACCGAATTTCTTCTACCATAATTAGAGATCTTTATTTATGAAAAATATTTCATTCCAATTTTGGAATTATGGGTGTACTTTAAATCAGCTTATAATTACAGATTTAGCTAACGTTTATACGCAAATTTATTCTCCAATTTCAGTTTCTTGGTTTTATACGTTTTTGGCTTACGCAGTTCATATTAAGGCTTATGGACAAAAAATGGTTTCAGTTTTTTTGGCGGATACATTCATATACAATTTATACTATCTAAATTGCCTCTTGTATGGGAAAAATATGCATCTCTTTGCAATTACATAGACATTTGTGAGTACAAGAACTGGAACATAGAGATAAAGATTATTAAATATTCATGAAAATCTCAATGTATGAAACAGGAAACCTCTTACACAGGACATAAAGAATACAGTTTGTTAACTCAACTGATATTCAAAGAACAAAGAAAATAAAGATGCAGGCAATCCTGAGTATATGCAATTGTTACGACGGCCTGATGTGTGGTAAACAAGAAACCATATTGCCAATAGAACAAACACTGCAACCAGTATCCCGCCAGCAAAAGATTGTTGTCCAACAATGAAATTTTGGTTTAGATGGTATAGTTTAAATATTCATACTTCAGAGTAATCTTTTTATTAAGACAAGACGAGCCGGGTTTTTGGCCCCACCACGAGAGACAAGCCAAGTGCCATTGAAACGTGGTTGAACATATCACATAATGCATGATCGAAATGTGGCTGAAGAGTAGGACAACAATGACAGGTACCATTCTATGTTAATCTTGCGTGTTGGATAGCTGAGCGAAAAAACTTAGAAATTTGGTTAGTACCTACAGTAGAAGCAAGCATGAGGTTCTCTAGGCTGTCATGAAAACCTAGAATGGGTGTAGTAAGTAGTTAGGGGAATGCGTAAATCGAGAGTGCACACCCATGAGCATAACAGAAGACTTTCCTATTTGCATAACAGATGGGCTGTTGGGGAGCCATAGTGCCGGTTCTGCTGCTGGTCATGTGGAAATGTCAGTCATGTGGAATGCTACTGAGGAAGCTCGAAGCGTAGCGTAGCTAGTTCTTTTAGCTAGAAGTGGATGAGTGGAATAGAGCTGCACTGATCGATCCATGTTGATAGTTACATACACCTCATCCAACATTTCTCAGAAAGTGGCATAGACTCCAGAAGAGTTAGCGGTTTGTAGTCGAAGGGTCCAAGCTACGCATCCTAGCTCCTCGAGTGGCACAGATTCTGCTAGTTCTTGTGTTCTTTCTTTATCTATGTGAATGCTAATTGTTGGTTTTACGATTAGCTATATTTGTTTCAACTAATTCTTTTTGGGGTTTCCCATGCCTGATTATCATTTCTAGTATTGAAATTAGTTTGAGATAGAAACCTTACCTCCTCATAATTATTGTTAGGTCCAGTAATGATGGACGAAGGCTTCCATGACTTATAAGGGATTTCGCGCTGAGGATCCATGTTTGAAAATGATCGCTGATCATAAATTCCCCTGGGACACTAGAGGGACGCGTGGTCTCTTCCATAGAAATTCATGAAGACAAGCCTCTGGCATTCGTGCAGGTTGCAGCTGAGTTATGCATTTTAGGTTCTAATAACTTAGATGACGATGATGATTTCTATGCAGACTTTGGGGAATTTCTCGACTCATCTACGATTTTCAGCACAAGCGGTAGGCGGAAGAGCGTAGAGTAATCTTACACGAATGAGCGTAGCGTAATCGTACTAACTGGTTCTGAGGTGGCCAAGTAATGTTCCTCCTCGCTAATACCTAGCTTAGCTACAAGAAAGTAATCTCATCCTTCTTTTCTTCATTTCTTCATTATACTTAGGCAGGTTCTCTTCCCTTTGCAGCGTCTGAATCTAGCAGGTTAAGATGGCCCGAACCTGAACCGGTTAAGATGGCCAGATCCTTAACCTGGTTTGCTTCATTATGATCGGGCAGGTTCTCTTCCCTCTGCAACATCTAAATCCTACAACGTCTCTTCCCTCTGCAGTATGTGATTCTGAATCTGGCTGGTTAAGATGGCCCAAACCTAAACCTAGTTTGCTTCATTATGCTCAGGCAGGTTCTCTTCCCTCTACAACGTCTGAATCTTGCTCGTTAAGATGGCCCAAACCTGAACCTGGTTTGATGGCTCAGAAATGAAACAATAGCGGCTCTGGGTGACTGGTTTGCTGGCTCAGAAATGAAACAATGCAGTAGTCTGCTCACTCAAAAATGAAACAATGTAGTGGTTGATAGCAATGACGATGCAGGCAAGCGCTAGCATGGCACCTAGATTGAAGCGGTGGCAAGTGGCAGGCGCACTAGACATGCAGACAGTGGCAGACGGACATGATTGAAGCGGTGGCAAGTGGCAGGCGCACTAGACATGCAGACAGTGGCAGACGGACATGCAGACATCATTGGCAGACGTAGACATTCCAAATTATCCGATCTTCAGGGATTAGGCCACGTCTCTCACCTTAATTTAATTCAATTGTTATAACATTTAATGTTTTAAACTAATGCTCGCATTAGTTTACTTTGATAAGAAAAATTTCCAAATGCCAAGGGAAAAAATGAATATAACTTATGTTTTTAGCCTCCTGTCTGGAGAAGAGGCTAAATAAGACGATTAAAGTGATTGGTATTAAAAATTTTGGTTATTCATAATAGTAACTTGTCATTTGTCATAGTAAGTAGGTTAAATAAATGTTAAAGTCCATATTTTTTATTACTATATTCCCATGCCATTGTCAGATAGGAGTGAGAGTCATGTAGCTCTTAGAAGAATCGATTTATGGTTTTGTGGGCAATGGGATTCTAGAAGGAGTGATTGATGGAGGTACAAAATTCAGTATTGATTTATAAGCTTCGTCATCTCTTGAAATTACAGAGAAGCCCGCGGCTGACTGTCTCTAGTCCACATCATTGAATATGATTTAGGGGAGGGAAAGTAGTGTTGCAGCTTTGGAAGGAATACCTCGGTGAACAATGAAATATATTGTGAAGACCATGATTATCGTAAACGAAGCCTCCGTGAACTAGAGTCTGAAGGCCTTCCTCGCTGCAAACTTGCTCGGATTTTGGAGGCAAGGGTTCGAATTGAACTCTTCGATGGTAGCAATCTCTTCCAGAGAATTTGGGTCATACTAAGGAATGGCAAAGCAAAAGACTCAGGCACCGAGAAGGAGAAACACGTTGCAAGTGCAAGGACTGGGTATCTCCATCACACTGACTTATGTGCACCAACTTCAACATCTCGACTTCTACAATTTGGAATGAAGCGCAACAATGCCCTAACTTGAACTAGCTACCTAAAGGAAGATGTTGATCTCAAGTAATATATGCATTGTTGAAAATTTTGTCTAAGTTTTTATAGGTTGTATACATACAGGAATGTAGTGAGCTTTTAAGAAACCTGTAGTCATTCATAAATGCTAGTAAGCATTATCAAGGAAATAAAATACATATACTCAACATCAAAATTTATTAAAATACATATACTCTTTTTATTATTTATTTATATATATAGAATAAATCTATTGAATTTTAATATATTTATTAATTATATGTTTTGAAATATTATGATTATTAATATAAATCATTATTATTTAAATAATTTATTCTAATGTGACACATATATTATGATTTTTTTATGGAAAAACTATTTGTAATTTAGTAATAAAAATAAATTACAAAATAGTTTCTATAAGTGAGGCAATCTCTGCGTTATGAAGCATTGTAAATTTGGAAATTCAGGGTTTACATTTATCGAGAATGGAACCAACAAAAAGATTACAATATGAAGACTTTTTATTACTTTTTAAATTTAAGTCCACATTATGTCTTATTATTATTGATTTTTTATTTAGTGCTTCATTTTACTGACACTAAAGCATCTCTCCCATATTGATTAAACATTTAAATGTTTACACTCATTTGCAAACACTACAACATTTGCCCCATACTAAATTGTAGGGGACGAGCATCTCTCCCTTATTACTAAGTTATAGGGGGCACGCACCTCTCCCATATTGAGTAGACATTTAAATGTTTAGACTCATTTGCAAACACTACAACATCTGCCCCATATTAAGTTGTAGGAGGCCTCTGCCACAACATCTCCTCCATAGTGAGTTGTGGAGGGCCTCTAGGAGCAATAAAGAAGACAAGATCAGTGGATAAGCTATGAAAGCTTCATAATTTAGATAACCCCATATTGAAAATATATTATTTTTTAACTTAAGCTGATATGTTTTATTATTATTTTTTAAATTTAATACTTCATTTTATAAAACTACCACACCTCTTTTTTATTAAAGATATATTTTAATGTTTACACTTATTTATAAACACTTTAACATCTTCCTCTACTAAATTATGTAAAACCATATAGGTAATAAATTAGACAAAATCACTCAATTAAGTGTCAAAATTTCATAATTTAGATAACACCATATTACAAAAATACACATAAATATATATATATATATATATATATATATTTAGAAAATAAAATTTATAAAATAAAATTATTAAAATATCCCAAGCGCAACCTATTATAATGTTGAAAAAAAAAACACACACAAATAATAGCAAATACATTTATAATATATGCTTTACAACCTTATTTTAAAATATATTTTAAAATGTGAAATTGATATATGCTTTACAACCTTATTTTAAATTATATTTTAAAATGCGAAATTTTATTTTTTCATGTGAGTTCATAAATCCTACAAAATTTCGTGATATAAATTAAAAATATGAAGATCATTTTAAACCATTGGTACTTCCATGGAAATTGAAAATTCAATGATAGTTCATATATATCAGATTGTCAGTGACAACACGTTCAAAGGATTTTGCACTCACACACCGCCAAGAAGAGAATGCATGCATTCGGATTATAAGCTCCTTTTCCTCACGTCAAACGTTTCCACGCTTGATATCGGCACGAAGATTATTCAACCACTATAATCTATAGCTCTTCCCAGAGCGCTCCAGACCTTCGATTAACTTCTTGTCTGTAAATTCAAATGAAAACGCATTTTCTGGTACCTGTGCATTCAACAGGATTGTTTATATGCCGACCAGTATCTGTAATTATCATAGATTCGTCTTTTCACCTAAAGGCTATGGTGATAGAACACTCTACACTTTGACCATGTTTCTCTGTGTATAATACGTCTGTTCTCAAAGCACAAAATGCGTTGAATTTACCATGAGTTTCATTAGATATGAACACCACGTATGGTAGGACTTGAAACCTATGGTGATAGAACACTCTCCACGCTCAAGTTATTAGTGAAATTTCACCATTTTTCTGTGTGTAGAACACGTCGCTTCTCTAACCACAATAATGCATTGAATTTACGGCAGCCATACATAGGGTATTCAATGCGCCGGGAGATGCACGGGACATAGCCCGCTAACACGCGAATTGCCCTTTCTTATTTAGTGGCGAGTTTCCGAATTCGCGTGTTAGCAGGCTATCTCCCGTACATCTCCCGGCACATTAAATACCCTATGTATGGCTGGTTAGGCGCTTCCTTGAATTTACTGTCAGCTTCATTAAATATGAACACCATGTATGGTACGACAAACCTGGACTGGTATGTTTTGACCTTGACATCTCTATTTCCGTGTGAGAGAGTACTTTGGATACTGTGAATCCAGGTTCTGGCCTGGCCCAAACAATGTTTATTCCACATTTAATTAGTGGTACCTTGGATACGGTGAATCCGGGTTCTACCCCGGCCTAATCAATGTTTATTTTACCTTTTATTCTTAGGAGTTTTATTTACTGCGATTTTTTTGGCCTTTTTAGTGCTGGAAAATTTTGAGGTGAAATCTTGATTTGTGTTATTTAAACTGGTTTTTTTTAATTGTATATATGGATTCAACACTCTGAAAAGCTCTTAGGGCACCTTAATTGTGCAAGGGTTACCCATCAAACTTGTGACTTCAATAAATTCCTGCCAGATTTTAGACAAATTAGACCAAAAAAACCCACCGGAAAAGTTTCCAAAAGTTACACTAAAAACACTCTAAAGTAAAATGAGCTTGTCAGGATCGGTCCAGATCGTGATCATGAATGTTTCTTTATACAATTATTTTTCGATGAACAACACTCGGCTGCGTGGTGCAACTTTCATTTGTGATGCAGAGCGGTAAACTTTAGATTCAAGCGAAAATAATGAGCACTTCTCAATGGCTCAGAAAATGGGTCATTAGTTTTGGTTGTCTTTCCCACTACAATTTTGACAAGAATATGGAGGAATTCCCTCACAAAATTTGCCGAAACATAATTTCAATGAGTACAGAAAGAGTCCAGCCTTTAGCCAGGGTGTATTTTTTTTATTTACTCACATTATGAGTGGAATCATTCATGAGCCATGAAATAGTTACCTAATGATTGTATGCTAATTCTCTAGTTATTTATGGGATTCTACTAGTTTTAACTAGTTAACTAGGCTTATATTTGAGAGATGTTATCTATGGACTGTGACACCCAACTATGACACCTAACCAGGGTCATGTCTTCATGGATGTTATATATCATTGTATTATACTTCATTTTTTGATATAGAGATATACATAGGAATTGAATTCTAATCTCTTTCGCATTATTCAATTATTAGCTTCCAATTGTTATTTTTATTTCCACCTAGATTTTTTGCAGGTGTAACACAAAATTTCACATGGTATCATATCAAGGTTAGTGGTAAAGAAAAGTACAACCATATTTGCAGGTATTGAAGATTAAATATTAAAGAAGATGGATCAGTCTCTATAGTATCAACAACAAATGATTCTCACGCCATCAATTGGCATGAATGGAAACCAAGTATCCTTCTTTTTCTTAGAAGTAAGCAGCTCTTTAGAATCACTATGGGCAATGAATTCAAGCCTAATACAACTCTCAAGAGGGAAAAATACGCCAACAGAATGGATGAAGCATATCAACATATCTTCTTATCCATTTATCTCGTTCTACTCTTTCACAGAGTCTACCACCACTCCCAACAAAGTGTGGACAACCCTTGAGAGTCTCTTCGGAAGGAAGGACATGATGCATGGACATGAGTTGGTGAATGAGGTCATATCTTCGAGATCAAGTAGTTTTGAAACCCTACAGAACTTCTTCACGAAGTCTAAGTCGATACTTCAAGAGTTAAAGACATGTGGTATTGGAAGGAAAGAGGAATAACTTATTCTCTTGATTTTCTCCAATCTCAGATCAGAAAACAGAAACAGACAAATGAGAATGATAGTAAAAGAGGACCAAATTCTATATTGAATGATGAATCTTCAAACTCAAAAATTGGAGATCGAATAAGGAAAGGAAAAAGTGCACTTACCGCAATAAAAGATTTCATTCCGAATTTGCATGCATGAACAAGCATATTGACATCATGGTACAAACACTCCAACTGCACAAACTTGGTGATTTCATTCCCAATGATGTCAAAATGAAGGAGAAAGCATTAGATGATTGAGGTAAACCTTATGCACTTGTAGTAATTTTGTCTTCTTCTGATTCGTGGATTATTGGTAGTGGGGCATCACACCATATGGTTGTTTCACGAGATTCCTTTTCAACCATGGAAACATGGTCTATTCCTCCCATATTGATGGGAGATAATACACATTTCCAAGTACATGAAAAAGGAAGAGTAGATATAGACAATGGTTGATTTTAGGACATATTGCATGTCTCACAACTATCCATTAATGTATTATTAGACTACTTGATAATGTATTATGGTAGAGGAAAGTGGGTGGAATTTACATCTAAGATTGTTACCATCTTTTTTTTTTGTCTCGGCAAATGCTAATTCTATTAAATGTAAAACAAAGTAAAAATACAAGGGGGCGAGGCCTCGGAATCATCCTCCAAAGACACTCAGAACAACAGAAACTATCCCTTGTGAGGGAAGAACCAGATACAAAAGCAAGAGAACAGAAAACCACTAGGAATTAACCGAGGAAACATGAAGAGGAGGAGAAAACCCTCTGTTGAGAGCATGTGACCAGAGCATGAGACCATTACATTGCTCAAAATTACAGAGACCATTACAATGCGCAAAAAACCAGAAGAGTTTTACATTGGTAAGCTACACAGAGAGAATTGAGTCCGCCTCTCTAAAGATAGCTGACCCGAGCCGTGTCCAAAACTGCTTGAGCTTGATCATTTTAGTCATTCAAAAAACAAAAAAAAGGAGAAGGCCCAGATGGCCTTAAAATGCATCGTCCTCATGCTGAGGTTCCTCCACCACCGGATAGACGTTATCCTTCCATGCATCCTCATGTCCAACATCTTCCTCACCTGGGTGCCTCATCAGGGGGCACGTGTCACTATCCATCTCATCCCAAATCCTCAAGACAACAGTTTCCGAAGGCCGAGAGGCACTAAGAGCCTCGCTCCTTTCAGGTCTCTCCCCCTGATCTTTCTCCAGACTTTCCCCTACATTGTCCTGTCTATTGCTTTGACTGCTGACTCCTTGGCAGGCTTCTGGAGAGGGCTCAAACATCAGGCGCACCCGAATTGGGGGCGGAGGTTCTTCTTCAGAGAAGAGAATGGTGATATTGGCAGTAATTACAGGTCTATGAAAATTGCTCTGAAAAGTGAAATGAGTTGTTTGGAACCCATGATACGGAATTGGATTGTGAACATGATCCACAGAGCTGGTAGCTGGCTGCTTTCCACGCCCTACCCGACTTCCCCGAGAATGACTCCTCTTGTTGTGGCACACCATGCTGAGGGTAGTCCACAGAGACCGAGACCGGAGGGAGGTAAAACAATCCAAGAAACCGAAAGCAGAGCCCAGAGATAGGTTACACAGCACAGGAAACAAATTAAGACACTGGCGGTCAGACTGTAATTGCAGGGAGAGCGACGTAGGAGAAGTAGCAGGGGAAATCGAAAGCTTGCCCAAGTTTCCAGAGACCAGACTGCTAACTAAACGCCACACTTTCCCAAGCTAGAGATCAACAAGAAACAAAATACATAAAGGAAACTCACCTTTGTTTGCAAGGAACAGCCAGCCTTCGAGACCCACTTCCAGCTTTAACCAGAGACATGAAGGCAGGGCGCTTACAATGGTAATGAAATCCCTGGACGTCATGGATAAAATAACCAAAGCCATACCTTGAACAGAACAAGCAGTACATGCAGAGAGCGTGCCAAATCTTCTGCTCTGCAAATGATCCTTCAGGAACCGAGCGAACCACTTGAACATCACTCCCATCAACCGAATTAGCTCCTAGATAATCGCGCAGGTGTGCGTCTGGCAGTACCTAGCACCTCCACCTATCCCTTGAACCATAATTACACATTGATTTCACCTGCATCCGGGTAGATTGTTACCATCTTTGAGATGACAAACAACTCTACATTTGTTGTAGGTAAATACAATTATTCTACAAGGTTCAATTCTTTTTTCAAAAATTTCTTATGAATCTTCTTTGATTAGTTTATTGATGAATGCAAACCAAGAGAGTGAATTGTGGTACACATATTTGGTAAATTGAATTATAAGTACCTACAACAACTTAGTAGAGAAGGAAAGGTTACAAGGCTTCCCAACATTCATTTTTTTGAAGGATTTTGTCTTGGCTACATTATGGGTAAGTATTAAGAGGAGAAGTGCATGTCCATTGAATATTCAGATGAATTGAAAGGGTACATGTTGCTAGATATTGCAGTAGAACAACTCTTTATTGAGAGCCGTGTAAATTTTGAAGAAGATCTTATACATGTAACTCTAGAGCAACCTATTGCGCAACCTCTGCCACTTCCAGATGTCATTCTTCAAGATGATGATTCTTCATGCACTTCAAATCAAAATTCCAAACCTAATGAGTAGGTAATAGAAGATTCATATTTCCCACCACTTTCTTAATTGAATTGGTGTGTCATGAGTAATCTCTTAGATTATCTTGCCATAAGAGATTAAGTGGCAGAAGTTATGTATTCACTTATGGCTATGGAACCATGCATCCCCATGCATTGCTACATGGTATTAGATTTTGATCCTAAATATTATGAAGACGTTAAAGACAATTCCATCTGGGAAGAAACGATTAATGGAACACAACTCGCTCATTTCAAACCACACATGGGATTTAGTTCTACCTCCAGTAGGTTGAAAGATTCTCCATTGTAAATGGTTCTACATAACCAAAAGAGCAGCAAATGGAATCATCAACAAACATAAATCTAGGTTGGTATCCAAAGGTTTCTCGAAGTTCCATGGGATTGATTACAATGAGACATTTGCAATGGTGGAAAAAATCGACTCCATTACGATGCCTCTTGCTATTGCAATAAAAAAGAAGTGAGAGGATCACCACACAGATGTGAAGAATGCATTTCTTCATGGAAATCTTAATGAAGAGGTCTATGTGGAGCAATAGAAAGGATATGTTCAAGACTCATCATTAGTCTACATACTAAAGTGATATTTGTATGGCCTCAAATGGGAAACTCATGTGTGGTATGAAAAGATGGACTCCTACCTGCTCTCATAAGGTTTCCAACACTCTAGTTCCAATCCAAATGATTATATGTTGAGGCAATATGATTCATTAATGTTTATACTATCGTATGTAGATGACTTACTTATCACGGTTAGTTCATCCTTAATAATTATTATTGTCAAGTATTCTCTACATGACAAGTTCTCCATGACTGACATGGGGCTTCTCAACCACTTTCTTGGTCTTCAGATTAGTGAGCATAATTCAAGAATAACATTAGCTAGTCAAAGTATGCATGGGATCTACTTGCTAGATTCAAGATGATTGACTACAAGTCAATAGACCCACCTGTCTTATCTAGAATTAAGCTAGAAAAATGGAATTAAAAAACAATTGGTAGATTGTACATTTTACATGCAATTGGTGGGTATTCTTTTGTACCTCACTCCCTCATGGCCAAACATCCCCTATGCTATTGTAGTATCCAAGTACATGCTGGAGTCGCATTAGCTCCATTGAAAATAATCCAAGAGGATTCTCTGAGTATGCTAAGGGGACAACATATTGTGGTATCTACTATGTAGCAGAATGCTCATTAGATATCAATGGGTACATATATTCATATTGGTTAGACAATAGAACAGATCACAAGTCCACTTTAGTCTATATTTTAGCCTTAGATCAGGGCTTATCTATTGGTCAAGTAAAAAGGAATCAACGACTACTTTATCTTGTGTGGAAGCAAGGGTGCTGTGAATGAAACCACATAGGCTATCTAGTTGCAACACTCTCATAGAGTTTGGCATACAATTCCATCGCCCAATGGTCATCTAATGTGATAGCAAAAGTAGTTTAAATTTTAGTAGAGATACATTTCAGTAAGAGCGTACCAAACACATCAAAGTTCATAGGCACTTAATTTGGGGCTTGATCCATGATGGTATCATTGACCTACAATATTATTCCTCCATCTAAAAAATTACAGATACTTCACCAATATCTTCATAGAACAATTATTTGCAACTTTTTTTCATTGTGTGATCTTCTTGGTGTGAAGGAAACAATAACTACCTAACATTTGTCTCATTAGCATTTGAGGGGGGGTTTTGTTCCCACTAGGTTTTCCCACTTTCCTCTTATTTTTTTCCTATTAGGTTCCATTTTATATTGGGTACCTAGTGTGGCTACATATTTTTGAGACCCAATTCATTTAATTTTTTTTCCTTTAGTTGAGCTTCAAGTGGGGTATTGGTGTATAACATCACTATGTATTTTCCCTATTTAGTCATATTTTGAGTGGAGTCATGTATGAACCATGAAGTAGTTAACTGATAATTGAATGATGATTCTCTAGTAAACTAGGTCTAGCTATTAGTTGAATTCAGTACAATCCCACTTATCCAAGTTGATTCTCTAGTTATCTCTTTCATTTTACTAGTTCAGTTCACTAGTTAACTAGTTTAGCTAACTAGTTAACTAGGCATATACTTGAGAGATGTTATCCATGCACTATGATACCCAACCAAGTTGCATGTCCTCATGGATGCTATATATCATTGTATTTATACTTCATTTTTTATATAAATATATAGATATAAATTGACTTCTAATATATTTTAGAATCTTTAGTTATTAGCTTGCAATTGTTACTTTTGTTTCCATCTAGATTCTTTGTGTGAGTAATTCAAAATTTCACGCAATGGTTACCCTATTAACCATCTTCCAAATTAAGGAAATTTGTCATAAGGGTGAGGTCCCGAAATCCTCTAGTATAATTCAATATTTTATTTTTATCTTGTTTGATTATATTTCCTACTCCATTTCTTACACAAATTTAGGAGTATGTTTGTGAAAATTGCCAAATCATAATTTCACCCACTAAAGAAAGAACCCATTTAATCAAATCTTTTAGAAAATGGTTACTCCATTAACCATCTTTCAAATTAAGAAAATTTTTCATAATGTAAGGGACCCTAAATCATGTAATGTATTTCATTCTTTTATTTTAATCTCACTTCATTATATTTTGGGTTCAGGTTCCATCCATCACATTTTCAAAATTTCAATCATTAAGAATATTAAAAGTTATTTATTTTTTACAAAAATATTTTCCAATTATTTCGATTAGTTAAAATATAAATTAGATTCTATGATATGATCAACAGTTTATCAAATTTAGTTAACAAATTAACTATATTTTATGAGAGGATCAAGATTTTCCCAAATTTCCCTTTGATGCAGAAAATATTACATTGGTAAAACTTGGTACACATAGTTGACACCAACTGCAACGACATAACCAAATTTTCTATTATTAAACATTTTTTTTACTCTAAAGTCTAAATTTACTTCCATTAAACTAAAATATTTCCTCCAAATAAAAAACCATCGAGATAAATTTAAAGACAATATAGACGTAGACTTAGCCACTTTTCATTGTCACTTATTTATCACCTTAACCACTAACCATTGCCTTATTGATCCTTTCATCATCCCTTTTCATTCATCACCTTCCCCATTAATCATGGCCTTGTTGATCCTTACCCCTCTTTCTCTTAGTCTTTGATCCTTATTCAATATGCTTAATCTTATTTTTTATTTCATTGCCATTATTTATTAATCCTACTTATGTAATACTCAATCAATTGAGTACCCCACCCCTCATTTATTTATTTATTAATTTCAATTCTATATTATAATTACATATTTATAATTTATTCATTATATGAAATCTTAACACTTTCCTAATCTATATAAATAATATGGAAACTTTTTTTTACACCTCTCCTCCCCACACCTTTTTTCCCTTTTCTTAACTCATTTATTCCATTTTTTTCACTCTAATCCTTATTTTATAAGATTTTCTTATTTTTTATTTTAATTTTATTTATTTATTAAAAAAAATTACTATTATATTAATTATATTAATTTTTATTTTGTTTCAAACATATAATTCATTATTATTTTATATACCAGTTCAAATGTTTGACAACTTTGATAATCCCCCTCTTGCCCGCCCTTGTTTCTTCTAATGGCTAACCCCATGGTCACCTTTCACATTGGCTTTAAATTCCTCTCTTCTCTAACTCATTTCATTCATTTAGCTTTATTTGTCTTTGACAATGGGTGGGGTGTCTAGTCGATATGTTGGATGTTTCAAACTAATGAACAAAATTCACTCCAAAAATCTATCAACAATATTTCATGTTTCATATATTCATTTCTCTTCTAAATATATTTCTTTTATTTGTTCATATTTTCTTAACTAGTGTAGTTGTATAAATTAAATGGCTAGTAAATGCCAATAGGCATCCATCCATGATAAACATCAATGAGTTAAACATATATATATTTTAAAAAACATGTAACAATATTATTAGCCATGGAGATTCACCATCAGTGTACCATGAAACTTAATTTGTAAATAGCTATTGTTACAATATCATGGTTTATCAATACCGTGGCAGGAAAATTGGGCATACAACGTGGAATTACAGAAGTCGTGTTAGTGATCTATTAAAATGGAAACAATCAGCAAATATAGCCACAAGTGAATATCCATTGAATTCTGATGATGAATCCAATGATTAATTTGAACCTCTTAAACTCTTTAAGAACAACTCAATGAAAAGCTCAACATGGATGGTTGTCGAGATAGTACAATAGTAGCAGATCTTGGGAAGAGTCCCTCATTCATTGAAGACATGGGAGTGGTCTTCTAATGAGATTACGCGATGACTTGGGACACTGTTCAGCAGTTGACTTTGGGAGGTCCTTGATTCAAGATTTCAAGATTCGAATTCGAGAATCCAACTTACTGACTACACCTTTACCAGGGTTATGAGGCAACTTCATGGAGTCTATACTGATAAGTTGTAAACCAATTAAAGAATGACTATGTATTTTATTGTTTGTGGATGATTTCAATAAATTTATGTAATCTAAACATTAGGAGGGGATGTTGGAGTTAATGCTTATATCCTATATTTGAGATGTTGGTTTGAAATGGTTGCGAAATTCTCTCGACCTCTCCTTCTAAGTTAGGAATAATTTAGATCTAAGAAACTCTATGTATTAGAGTAATCTCTGAATGTAAAGTGTGTTTGTGATGAAGCATATAACTTTGTGTGAAATATATATGAGTGCTTTCTGCCATTCTTAACATATTTTTATATCTTTTGTGTAGTAATTCAATTTTAGCAAAAAAAAAATTTAAGAACTCACTTCTTTTTAAGAGTAAAACTTTTAATATTATATAATTTATAATATTGAACTTAACCATTAAACTTTATGAACTATTCTTCAAAGTTATCAGTAAACCACGTGAACAAATATTCACTTAGGACCACTATATCCATCTCATAGGGTGGTAAAGTGAAGAATCCTATTTGTAGTTATTTGTCTTATATTTGAACTAATTATTTATGTCATAGTTTAAGGATTATGCTTTTTTCCCCTGAAAGTTATGGAAATTTCAAACATATTTTGAAAAAATTTGGAAGGAATTTTTGTAAATCCAAGTAAAAGTTGTTAAATTTTATAATTTTAGGTGTCCTAGAGGTTTTTCATGCTGTTGAATCTATTTCCACCATCAAAAACATGATTCAATCAAAACATCTACAAGATTTTTTAATTATTTTTTCCTAGATTCCTGCCACTTTTGGTTGTCCATGCAATTCCTTCGCCTCGATAGATAACCCCATTCTATATAACATGTTATTCCTCTACCTCGGTAGATGACTTCATTCTTTATAACATCTTCTTACTCAGTTGACGTTTTTTCATTAGCAAACATAGTTGTTATTTGTCTTATATTTGAATTATTTATTTATAACATCTTCTTATTCAGTTGACCGTTTTCCATTAGCAACCATAGTTGTGAGGTTGGGTGTAGTACACAAAAATTTTTATTTTTTTAGCAACGCTAATGTATATACCATTTTTATTAATATTGCAATCTACAAGTATCATTTTGTTTTTATTTTTAGCAATTTTTCTATTTTTAGGAATTTCTCTAAGCTTTAGAGTCTTAGGTTGTGATTTACTCATGTAGTTTAGTTGTGATTTACTGATCTAGTTTACAAGGAGAGTTGCAGGTTCTCTTTTCCTTTTTCTTTGAACTTAAATCTTATCAACGTACCTATGCGCATGTGATTTAATATTATTATTATTTTTTTTATAATATATATTTTTCATATTTAATAGTAATAAATAAGTAGCATAGTGATATATGCCGAATTAGTTATTTTATGAATGTTTTTGTATGCAATAAAGTTTTTTCTTTTTGAAATAATCTATATTAGTGTAAGATCATTTTAATTCTAAATCTATTATGCAGCAAAAAGTATCAAATATATATAGCCGCAATTTTTCTTTAAGTTTTAGACTTCAAAAGATTTTATTATTTTAAAACATAATAAATATATAATTAAAATGAATATATACTAGTTATTTTGTATGTGCACTAAAAACTTATGCACCATTTCTCAAATAGATAATGTGCATAAATCTTATTACACATATAACTCATAAACAAAGTCATTAAAATCTTTTAACAATAAAAATATTTTATCTCAAATTTTATATATAAATTACTAAAAGCAACATTGAATTTCTTATAATGAGCATTCTATTAAATATTTTAACCTCGAATTTTCTCACTTTGAAGAGAAAATATATAAATATAGAAATATTTATATATGTTTTCGATATTAAATTGTAAAAAGTAAAATATTTATATGTTTTTAGATCGTAGAAAGTGTATTTCAGCACAATTTGAAAAATAAAAAACAAAAATACAAAATCCTGTTAACAAAAAAATAATCACAGGTAAAATATTGTAATTAAAACAAGGGTTAGTTCAATAACACTATAAAATGTATTGTGGATTTAATAATAAATTTTGGCCCATCCAGAATTCAAATAAAAAAATTATATTAGTCCACCAATCAAGTTGTTAACCCAACAGAGTGAGGTGGCAACTGGATAATCATCGTAGGTTATGCTCCAAGGCTGCCACCAACACCCCACTCATTAAAGGATTATAGCATCCCACTCATCAATGGATTATAACGGAGATATAACCTTCCAGCGTGCATGGCTTATCATATTAATGCATACGTGTGGGAGATGTCTCTAGAATTTTCCACGAGGGTTTTCTCAGCTAAGATCATCAACCAGAATTCCATTTACGTTTTGGAAACTAATC
Organism: Pinus tabuliformis; assembly: GCA_031772625.1. Classification (NCBI taxonomy): domain Eukaryota; kingdom Viridiplantae; phylum Streptophyta; class Pinopsida; order Pinales; family Pinaceae; genus Pinus; species Pinus tabuliformis. Next base: position 102,466,390 of record CM062820.1, read on the forward strand.
CTTGGTTGTCTCCTTGGACTACCATGTTTTTCTCCGGCATATTCTTAGTGTATAACTTGATGTTGGAGCATTTTCCCTGGTCCTTCGCCTTCCCTTCCCTATGATGGATTTAGGGGAGGACCTCTCTATTTCTTTTTCTAGCTCTCTATTTATTATGTATGTGCACTAAAGAAAAGCATAAGTTATTCTATCTCTGATCTTGTTTCACAATTGGTAGGGAAAAGTGGAACAATCTCTTAATATTTTGTTCTCTATTTAATTAAGTAATAGAATTTTAATTTTAAGAAATATGTATTAATGGAACACAGAGAAATTGATATACATATAATTTCTCATAGAAAAACATATAATTTCTTAATTAAATAAAATTTTATTTAAAAAAAAAACCTAAAATAAAGTCATTTATAAATATTAAAAAAAATTAAATATCCATAATGTTACATTATAATATTTACCAGAATTAGTTTATCTTCATATCTACTGAGTATTTAGAGGGATTAAATATCTTAAGATACACAACTATTTTTTAGTGTGTATAGTCTATATGTTGGAGTACGGTTTCTAAATTTTAAGATAAATTTCCATCTTTAAAATTTATTTTATAATATAAAATTATTTTACCTTATTTTGTAAAGACTATATCAAATCATCAAAATTTGAATATTTTTACAAGAATATCACCAAACATTTTATAGTTTGTATGTTTGAGACTAATAAGGATTTCCACTATTTCTAAATTTTAAGATAAATTTTCATCCTCAACATTTTCACTAAATATGATATGCATAGCATTGAGGAAATAAATAGATATATAACTTAGAAAAACTAAATATTGAAATTTATATGTTTATCATTTTTATTTAAATATAAAGTTCCAAAATCTAATAGTGACAAATATCATTATTTTTTGTTTTGTAAGTTGGTTTTGGATCTTTCTATTTTTTTTTAAAAGGGAGATTGTACATGAAAATTCAAAAAAGAACCAGATGGTCTCAACCTACCCAGAGGAAAACCAAGTTTGTTGTCCATCTGGTCAAGTCATATCGTGACAAAAATTTAAAAGTTCTAATCCGGTCTAATAGCTCTAAAAACACTGCAATGTCATGTTGACCTCTAACCCTAACTAGACAATGCTCGTAGGCTGCAAACAAAAAATAAAAAGTAGTAATCATCTAATCATTCAAGTCGGGCTAAATCTTTTGCAGTGGATCCTTGTTGGAACAACAAAGGAATACATTGGATGTGAGTCTCGATTCTTTCAAGTTTCCATACCACTTGATTCGGACCAAACTTCACTTGTTGTATGTCCTGATGGAGCAAAGCTAGCTTGGCCTGAGACTGCTAAAGATCTTTTGGTTCTGTTTTCATAACTTTGACCATTAGGGTCTTCATTCGCAAATATAGAAGAAAAATCTTAGTGTATAGATTCCTTCACCCTATGGTGTGTCCCAGTTCTATAACAATGTCTCCCCAATACTGAAATAGCTCTACCCTACTCAGTTCTGATCTTGAATTCAACATCTCCTCCCATTCTTCGAGTCTAGCTTTGACAATGGATGAGGATGAGGCTCTATGTAATAATGTTTCCTCCACCTCAGGTAGGGATCCACTTGTGTGGCTCTTCCATTTGCCAGCTCGACGTTGACCCCAACTCGACTGCCCATGTTTGGTTCTCAGCCTCAGCCATGGTTTCGAATTGGCATGGTGGAGTCTTGGCATCTAATCCCCACGCAATCCATTACCTTCTTTATCCTAAAACTCATATGGAACTCAGGGTTGTGGCTAGAGGATTGATTGTCAAGGTTGTTAGGACTATCTTTGGTGAATGCTAGTCATGTAAACATCACATTAGCATGACGCCACACATCAAATTGAGTTACCATTAAACCCTCTATAATATGATATCCTGTGAGCCACACAATTTCTTCAAATCGCTCATTGAATAGTGAGTTTTCCAACATGCATGTCAAAGAAACCTTAATTAACAAAGCAATTGAAGGTATGTTTCTCAGTAACGTCCCTACAACCACTATGAGGAGTACAAGGAGGGGTTCCCTCTCCCAATGGTTCAATGAATATCATTATTTTAATTATATGGTTAAATGGATCTTAATTTATAACTACTACTTACATTTATATCTATTTCACATTTCTTTATTTATAAAAAAATTTATTTTTAATTATATGTTTACTAATAGAGGTAGCAGGAGGGGGAGGAGTCTTGTATTACATTGAAGAAATTCATATTAAAAAGTATGCATGGGATTGAGACAAATGACAAACAATCAGGCAGAAATACATGACTTGTTGCAAAATTTGATACTCATCAACATAACACAGCGGCCAACATTAAAATCTTGAGAGACTCACTTATTATCATTCCATACTTACGTAATAGAACCTCAACTAGGAACAAACGTTTGGAGAACATATTGAAATGGATAAAAAGGCTTATGGACAACATCCAAAAAAAAAATGTACTTTCATATACTAATATTAAGAAATCATAATAAACAAGAGGGGTTGCACGGCAGCTAGTCCCTGCCTTAAGTGCAGCGAGCGGGTGGTTGAAGATTGCATGGTTGTCAGCTTAGACATGCGTTCTAGAAAGTTGGCAAGCAAGCCCTCGCTAAATTTCTCTCGGCCAGCCCACCAAGCGATCTTAGTCTGAAGCGATTTCCCTTATCTGCCAACTTGAATAGTCAAAAGTAGGGGTGAGTGGACAAGTTCCTTGTGTAGTCCCGGAATAGATGAAACCAATCCCACCAACTTCGATATACCTGCACTGTGTCGATGGCGTTAAAACATCTCCTGCGCGCCTCACCATAATCAAATTTTGTTTTAGATAATGCAATTTAATATGGGTTAACGTTTTTTTCTACATGTGCAAGGTCTAAATATTCCATAACTTTTGCTTGGCACCGAATTTCTTCTGCCATAATTAGAGATCTTTATTTATGAAAAATATTTCATTCCAATTTTGGAATTATGGGTGTAGTTTAAATCAGCTTATAATTATAGATTTAGCTAACGTTTTCATGCAAATTTATTCTCCAGTTTTAGTTTCTTAGTTTTATACATTTTTGGCTTACGCAGTTCATATTAAGGCTTACGGAAAAAAAAAATTGGTTTCAGTTTTTTTGGTGGATACATTCACATACAGTTTATACTATTTGAATTGCCTCTTGTATGGGCAAGATCTGCATCTCTTCGCAATTACATAGACATTTGCGAGTACAAGAAGCGGAACATAGAGATAAAGATTATTATATATTCATGAAAATCTCAATGTATGAAAGAGGAAACCTCTTACACAGGACATAAAGAATACAGTTCGTTAACTTGACTAATATTCAAAGAACAAGGAAAATAAAGATGTAGGCAATCCTGAGTATATGCAATTGTTATGACAGCCTGATGTGTGGTAAGCAAGAAACCATATTTCCAATAAAGCAAATGCTGCAACCGGTATCCCGCCAGCAAAATTTTGTTGTCCAAAAATGAAATTGTGGTTTAGATGGTATAGTTTAAATGTTCATACTTCAGAATAATATTTTTATTGAGACAAGGCTGGTTGGCTTTTTGGCCCCACCATGAGAGACAAGCCAAGCGCCATAGAAACCTAGTTGAACATAACAAGAGACATGGTTGAACATAACGCATAATGCATGATCGAAACGTGGCTGAAGAGTAGGACAATGGTGACAGGTACCATTCTATGTTAATCTTGTGTATTGGATAGCTGAGCAAAAAAACTTAGAAGCTTGGTTAGTACCTGCAGTAGCAGCAAGCATGAGGTTCTCTAGGCTTTCATGAAAACCTGGAATGGGTCTAATAAGTAGCTAGGGGAATGCTTAAATCGAGAGTGTATACCTATGAGCATAATAGAAGATATCCCTATTTGCATAACAAATGAGCTGTTAGGGAGCCATAGTGCCAGTTCTGTTGCTGGTCATGTGGAAATGGCAGTCATGTGGAATGCTGCTGAGGAAGCTCGAAGCATAGCGTAGCTGGTTCTTTTGGCTAGAAGCAGATGAGCAGAATGGAGCTTCACTGATCCATCCATGTTGATAGTTACATACACCTCATCCAACATTTCTCAGGAAGTGGCATCGACTCGAGAAGAGGCAACGGCTTGTAGTCGAAGGGTTCAACCTACGCATCCTAGCTCCTCAACTGGCACGGATTTCGCTAGTTCTTGTGTTCTTTCTTTGTTTGCGTGAATGCTAATTGTTTGTTTTACGATTAGCTATATTTGTTTCAACTAATTCTTTGTGGGGTTTCCCATGCCTGATTATCATTTCTAGTATTGAAATTAGTTTAAGCTAGAAACCTTACCTCCTCATAATTATTGCTAGGTCCAGTAATGATGGACGGAGGCTTCCATGACTTATAAGGGGTTTCGCACTGAGGATCCATGTTTGAAAATGATCGCTGATCATAAATTCCCCTGGGAGACTAGAGTGACGCGTGGTCTCTTCCATAGAAATTGAAGAAGACGAGTCTCTAGCATTCGTGCAGGATGTAGCTGAGTTATGCATTTTAGGTTCCAATAATTTAGATGATGATGATTTCTATGCAGACCTTGGGGAGCTGCTCGACTCATCTGCGATTTTTAGCACAACGGGTAGGCGGATGAGCATAGAGTAATCTTACTCAAATGAGCGTAGCGTAATCGTACTGACTGGTTCTGAGGTGGCCAGGTAATGTTATTCCTTGCTAATACCTGGCTTAGCTGCAAGAAAGTAATCTCATCCTTCTTTTCTTCATTTCTTCATTATACTCAGGCAGGTTCTCTTCCCTCTGCACTGTCTGAATTTGGCAGGTTAAGATGGCCCGAACCTGAACCGGTTAAGATGACCCGATCCTGAACCTGGTTTGCTTCATTATGCTCAGGCAAGTTCTCTTCCCTCTGCAGCGTCTGAATCTTGCAGCGTCTCTTCCCTCTGCAGTGTGTGAATCTAAATCTGGCTGGTTAAGATGGCCCGAACCTAAACCTGGTTTGCTTCATTATTCTTAGGCAGGCTCTCTTCCCTCTGCAGCGTCTGAATCTTGCCAGTTAAGATGGCCTGAACCTGAACCTGGTTTGTTGGTTCAGAAATAAAACAATAAAGGCTCTGGGTGACTGTGACTGGTTTGCTGGCTCAGAAATGAAACAATGCAGTGGTCTACTAGCTCAAAAATGAAACAATGTAGTTGTCAACAGTAATGACAATGCAGGAAGGCACTGGCATGGCACCTAGATTGAAGCAATGGAAAATGGCAGGCGCACTAGACATGCAAACAATGGCAGATGGATATGCAGACATCAGTGGCAGACATAGACGTTCCAAAGTATCCGATCTTCAGGGATTAGGCCAAGTCTCTCACCTTAATTTAATTCAATTGTTATAACATTTAATGTTTTAAACTAATGCTCGCATTAGTTTACTCTGCTAAGCAAAATTTCCAAATGCCAAGGGAAAAAATGAATATAACTTATGTTTTTAGCCTCCTGCCTCGGGAAGAGGCTAAATAAAATGATCAAAGTGATTGGTCTTAAAAAGTTTGGTTATTCATAATAGTAACTTGTCATTTGTCATAGTAAGCAGGTTAAATAAATGTTAAAGTCCATATTTTCGATTACTATAGTCCCATGTCATTGCCAAATGGCAAGGACTAATAAGTTGATAGGAGTGAGAATCATGCAGCTCTTAGAAGAATCGATTTATGGTTTTGTGGGAAATGGGATTCTAGGAGTGCTTGATGGAGGTACAAAATTCAGTATTGATTTATAAGCTTCGTCATCTCTCGAAATTACAGAGAATCCCGCGGCTGGCTCTCTCTAGTCCGCATCATTGAATAGGATTTAGGGGAGGGAAAGTAGTGTTGCAGCTTTGGAAGGAATACCTTGGTGAGCAACGAAATATATTTGGAAGACCATGATTATCGTAAGCGAAGCCTTCGTGAACTAGAGTCCGAAGGCCTTCCTCGCTGCAGACTTGTGTGGCTTCTGGAGGCAAGGGTTCGAATTGAACTCTTGGGTGGTAGCAATCTCTTCCAGAGAATTTGGCTCATAATGAGGAATTGCAAAGCAAAAGACTCGGGCACCGAGAAGGAGAAACAAGTTGCAAGTGCAAGGACAGGGTCTCTCCATCACTCTGACTTATGTGCACCAACTTCAATGTCTCGACTTCGGCAATTTGGAATGAAGCACATCAGTGCCTTGACTTGAACGAGCTAACTAAAGGAAGATGTTGATCTCAAGTAATATATGCATTGTTGAAAATTTTGTCTAAGTTTTTATAGGTTGTATACATACAGGAATGTAGTGAACTTTTAAGAAACCTGTAGTCCTTCATAAATGCTAGTAAGCATTATCAAGCAAATAAAATACATATACTCAACATCAAAATTTAATAAAATACATATACTCTTTTTTATTATTTATTTAGATATATAGAATAAATTTATTGAATTTTAATATATTTATTAATTATATGTTTTGAAATATTATCATTGTTAATATAAATCATTATTATTTAAAAAATTTATTTTAATGTAAGACATATATTATGATTTTTTTTATGGAGAAACGGTTAGTAATTTAGTAATAAAAATAAATTACAAAATAGTTTCTAAAGGTGACGTAATCTTTGTGTTATGAAGCATTGTAAATTATGGAAATTCAGGGTTTAAATTTATCGAGAATGGAACCAACAAAAAAATTACAATATGATGATTTTTTATTACTTTTTTAATTTAAGCCCACAATATGTCTTATTATTATTGCTTTTTTATTTAGTGCTTCATTTTTCTCACATTAGAGCATCTCTTCCATATTGAGTAAACATTTAAATGTTTACACTCATTTGCAAACACTACAACATTTGCCCCATACTACGTTGTAGGGGACGAGCATCTCTCTCGTATTACTAAATTGTAGGGGGCACACATCTCTCCCATATTGAGTAGACATTTAAATGTTTAGACTCATTTGCAAACACTACAACATCTGCCCCATATTAAGTTGTAGGGGGGCTCTGCCACAACATCTCCCCTATAGTGAGTTGTGGAGGGCCTCTAGGGGCAATAAAGAAGACAAAATCACTCGATAAACTATGAAAACTTCATAATTTAGATAACCCAATATTGAAAATATATTATTTTTTAACTTAAGTAGATGATATGTTTTATTATTATTTTTTAAATTTAATACTTCATTTTATAGAACTACCACGTTTCTTTTTTATTGAAGATATATTTAAATGTTCACACTTATTTATAAACACTTCAACATCTCTCTACTAAACTATATAAAACCATATACGTAATAATTTAGACAAAATCACTCAATTAAATGTCAAAATTTCACAATTAACACCATATTACAAAAATACACATAAAAATAATTATATATATATATATATATATATATATATATATATATATATATAAATAAAATTTTTAAAAAAAATTATTAAAATATCCAAAAGCAACCCATAACTAGTAATAACAAAGATGAAATTATTAAAATATCCTAAACGTAACCTATTATAATGTTGAAAAAAAAAACACACAAATAATAGCAAATACATTTATAATATATGCTTTACAACCTTATTTTAAATTATATTTTAAAATGTGAAATTTTATTTTTTCATGTCAGTTCATAAATGCTACAAAATCTCGTGATATAAATTAAAAATATGAAGATCATTTTAAACCATTGGTACTTCCATGGAAATTGAAAATTAATGATAGTTCATATATATCAGATTGTCAGTGACAACACGTTCAAAGGATTTTGCACTCACCCACCGCCAAGAAGAGGATGCATGCATTCGGATTATAAGCTCCACGCCAAACGTTTCCACGCTTGATATCAGCACGAAGATTATTCAACCACCATAATCTATAGCTCTTCCCAGAGCGCTCCAGACCTTCGATTAACTTCTTGTCTGTAAATTCAAATGAAAAGGCATTTTCTGGTACCTATGCATTCAACAGGATTGTTTATATGCCAACCAGTATCTGTAATTATCATAGATTCATCGTTTCACCTAAAGGCTATGGTGATAGAACACTCTACACTTTGACCATGTTTCTCTGTGTATAATACGTCTGTTCTCAAAGCACAAAATGCGTTGAATTTACTATGAGTTTCATTAGATATGAACACCACGTATGGTAGAACTTGAAACCTATGGTGATAGAACTCTCCACGCTCAAGTTATTAGTGAAATTTCACCATTTCTCTGTGTGTAGAACACGTCGCTTCTCTAACCACAATAATGCATTGAGTTTACTGTCAGCTTCATTAAGTATGAACACCACGTATGGTACGACAAAGCTGGACTTGTATGTTTTGACCTTGACATCTCTATTTCCGTGTGAGAGAGTACCTTGGATACTGTGAATCCGGGTTCTGGCCTGGCCCAAATAATGTTTATTCCACCTTTAATTAGGGTACCTTGGATACGGTGAATCCGGGTTCTGCCCCGGCTAATCAATGTTTATTCTATTTTTTATTCTTAATAAGTAAAAGGAGTTGTCTTTAGTGTGATTTTTTGGGTTTTTTAGTGCTGGAATCTCGCGGAAAATTTTGAGGTGAAATCTTGATTTGTGTTATTTAAACTAGTTTTTCGATTGTATATATGGATTCAACACCCTAAAAAACTCTGAGGGCACTTGAATTGTGCAAGGGTTACCCATCAAACTTGTGATTTCAATAAATTCCTGCCAGATTTTAGAGAAATTAGACTGGAAAAACCCACCGGAAAAGCTTCCAAAGAGTCACACTAAAGACATTCATAAGTAAAATGAACTTGTCATGGTCGATTTAGATCATGGTCATGAATGTTTCTTTATACAATTTTTTTGCGATGAACGACACTCGGCTACGTGGTGCAACTTTCATTTGTGATCCAGAGTGGTAAACTTTAGATTCGAGCGAAAATAATGAACACTTCTCAATGGCTCAGAGAATGGGTCATTGGTTGTGGCATAGTTACCGAATTCGGCCGTATTGCCGAAAAAAATTCGGAAATTCGACAAACGGCAATTCGAGTTCGGATTCGGTAAAATGAATTTGATATTTGAGTTCAAGATAATTAAAACGGCAATTCGAGTTCGGATTCGGTAAAATGAATTTGATATTTGAGTTCAAGATATTAGATTCTTCGCAGATTTTTAATAATAGTTACACATTGGAGCATTCTATTTACTGTTAATGGCATAAGATTAACGTTAATAAATGATAATGGTAGATGTAGTTTTATGCCATAAAAATTTTACAAGAAATGAAATATTTAGAAACTTGTAAAATTGTATAAATTATTGGAGTAAATAGAAAATTTTGTTTTTTTCAAAATGAATTTTTTTATTGAAATTTAGTAACTGATATTTTAAGTATATATTTTTAAAAAATATTTACAAATATTTAATATATTATTTCATTATTAATCTAAAATACTTGATAATATAAAATTTAGATGGTTTATTGTAATGTGGAATATTTGGAAATTCACTCTATATTAATTATCATATAATTTATGGTGTAGCAATACAAAAATTCTTAAAACTTATTATCATGCTATTTTAAATGTAAAACTAAAAACTTAATATATAATTTTATGTGCAAATCCAAATAATTTTAAAACATTTTTTTATCATTTTCAATACTATAAATTATACCTTTGAATGATTTAAAACATTGGAAAAATGATATATTTAAATATATGTAAGAGATATATTGCGGAATTTTAAAATTTGGTAGGGTATTTTTTTTTAAATAATTTGTTTTTATATTAAAAAAATTATAATGAATTGTAAATGGTAGGTTTAAAATATTACAATTAGGATGGAATTAGGGAATAATTTTTTTATGTTAAAAAAAAATTATAATAAAGTGTAAATTGTAGGTTAAGAATAATATTATAATTATGATGGAATTTGGTAAAGTGTTTTTAATAATATAAAATTTAATATTTAAAAAGAGAAATTTCTATATTATTTAATTTTATAAAAAATATTCTTAATATAAAATTTAATATTTAAATAGAAATTTCTATATTATTCAAAACATTAAAAGTATAAATTTCCAATTTAGAAAAAAAATGTAGTTACCATCTAAAATTGTTAATAAAAAGTTTAATACTTAAATAAAAATTTCTACATTACTGAAAATATTAAAAACATAATATTCAATATTAAAAAAATTGTTCTAATTTGGTAAGGATTTTTGTTAATAAAAAATTAAATATTTAAAGATTAAAAATAGAATTTTCTATATTAAAAAAATATAGTAAATAGTAAATTGCATATTAAAAAAATTACAGTTGTAAAAAACAATAAATTTTATATTAAAATATTGTAGAAAATAGTAAGTTTATACTAGTTAAAAATAATAATTTCGTATAACCAAGAATAATAATTTTTTTTTTATAAATATTTATAAAATATGTAATCTCCATTCTTTTCTATTTGAATTTCATACTTCTCTCTTTTCCCGTAGTAAAGAAATTGAAACCATGAATTAAAGTTTGAGTGTGCTTCTATCTACACTCTAAACAACTCTTTGAAAAATCTACAAAGAGACATTTAGGTTGTTTTAGTTATTAATTAATAATGTTATCATTTTTAAGCCTTATATTAAAATTTAGGATTTGATTGAGTGATTTTTTAAAAATATATTGTAAATATAGTTTTTTTTTTTAATTTTAAAAATAATTTAATTTTGCAAGATCTATATTTCCGAATTTTTTCCGTATTGTATTTTTGATAGTCGAATTTTTTCCCTGCCGAATCGAATTCGAATTCGTATTCGAATTCGAATTTGGTAACTATGGGTTGTGGTTGTCTTTCCCACTACAATTTTGACGAGAATTTGGGAGGAATTCCCTCACAAAATTTTCCAAAACATAATTTCAACGAGTACAGAAAGAGTCCAGCCTTTAGCCAAGGTGTATAACATTTTTATGTATTTTTTTTATTTACTCACATTATGAGTGGAATCATCCATAAGCCATAAAATAGTTACCTAATGATTGTATGCTAATTCTCTAGTTATTTATGGGATTCTACTAGTTTTAACTAGTTAACTAGGCTTATCCTTGAGAGATGTTGTCTATGGACTATGACACCTAATCAGTGTCATGTCTTCATGGATGTTATATATCATTGTATTATACTTCATTTTTTGATATAGAGATATACATAGGAATTGAATTCTAATCTCTTTTGCAATTTTCAGTTATTAGCTTCCAATTGTTATTTTTATTTCCACCTAGATTCTTTGCACGTATAACACAAAATTTCACATGGTATCATAGCAAGGTTAGTGGTAAAGAAAAGTACAACCATATTTGCAGGTATTGAAGATTAAAGATTAAAGAAGATGGATCAGTCTCTATAGTCTCAACAACAAATGATTCTCATGCCATCAATTGGCATGAATGGAAACCAAGTATCCTTCTTTTTCTTAGAAGTAAACAGCTCTTTAGAATCACTATGGGCAATGAATTGAAGCCTAATACAACTCTTAAGAAGGAAAAATATGTCAACAAAATGGATGAAGCATATAAACATCTCTGCTTATCCATTTATCTCGTTCTACTCTTTCACAGAGTCTACCACCACTCCCAACAAAGTGTGGACAACCCTTGATGGTGTCTTCGGAAAGGACATGATGCATGGACATGAGTTGGTGAATGAGGTCATATCTTTGAGATCAAGTAGTTTTGAAACCCTACAAGACTTCTTCACGAAGTCTAAGTCGATACTTCAAGAGTTAAAGACATGTGGTATTGGAAGGAAAGAGGAATAACTTATTCTCTTGATTATCTCCAATCTTAGATCAGAATACTCCATTTTTGTTTCTTCATTCCATGCTTGAAGATTAATTATGGGTGAAGCTTGGAAGATTCTGTTGGTGGACTCTTTTATTGAGTCTGTCATGCAAGAATATGACAAAATTATAGAAACGGGAACCCTCAAAAGTTCCAATCTGTATGCACTTACTATTAGGGGAAGCAACAAGAGCAAGTAAAAGCAGAAACAAACAAATGAGAATGATGGTAAAAGAGAACCAAATTCAATATTGAATGATGAATCTTCGAACTCAAAAATGGGAGATCAAATAAGGAAAGGAAAAAGTTCACTTACCGCAATAGAAGATTGCATTCCGAATTTGCACGCATGAACAAGCATATTGACATTATGGTACAAACACTCCAACAACACAAACTTGGTGATTTCATTCCCGATGATGCCAAAACGAAGGAGAAAGCCTTAGATGATTGAGGTAAATCTTATGCACTTGTAGTAATTTTGTCTTCTTCTGATTCGTGGATTATTGATAATGGGCATCACACCATATGGTTGTCTCACGAGATTCCTTTTCAACAATGGAAACATGATCTAGTCCTCCCATATTGATGTGAGATAATACCCATTTCCATGTACATGAAAAAGGAAGAGTAGTGGTGAGCTCCAGTATTGTAGCAATAATGCTACAACTCCTGGGGCTTCCTGTCTCTTAATTTTATCAACCCGGTAGTTCGTACAAACTTGGAAGCGACGGTGCTATATGCACAAGTACTAGCTCTTGTCGCAGCTGTCACTTGGTCAGCTGGCACAAGTCCGCTAGGGCTCAAGCCAACTTCTATAGGCTCTCAGAAGAAGCTTGATAATTGATGGACGAAAGCTATTCTCAAAGGAAAACTACTCTACTTGACAAAATGGACTGAAAGCAAATCAAAGCATGTAAACCTAGGAAACCCTAATTTAACTAGTCTAACCTCTATAATGCAAAGAATGTGAATGAAACTTCAACCAAGGCTGATGTTACCTCTAATAAGTGCAAATGCATGAATCTAAACTACTTGCATCATGAAAGACATGTTTTTGTATTTTTCCTTTAAGTGTGTGGAATGATTGTGATTTTGTGCTAACTAGGGTTTGGTTGTGCAGATGGGATGGAGAAGGAAGGAAAGCGTGGGACAGGTTAGGGAGGCTAGGAGAGGTTCCTAGGGATCCTTAGCATCCATCCATAGAGGTTCCTCACATTCAGAAGCTCGGCAACCGAGTGAGTGGCCTCCTACAGGATGTCTGCAGGGGATCCTATAGGATACTCAGAGGTTTCTACAGGAAGGCTGTGCAATTCTACAGGATGATTGGCCGTGGAGGTTTTGGGAGATGATGGAGTGTTGGAGTGGTGTGGGAGGCTAAGTGAGATGGAGATGGACCTGATGATGGCTCAGGAGCTGGAAAATCAGATGAAGGAAGAGTGTATGCAATGGTTTGATGATTGGAAGGATGGAACCAACGAAAGTTGAAGGAGATGGAGCTATGTGGGAAATGAGAGAGTTGGAGGGTAAACGAGTGAGACAGAGGTTAAATAGAACTTGAGGAGATGATGAAGGTGCCCTGCATATTGTTTACAACTGAACCAACAAGGACATGCAAGAAAACAAAAATCTAGTTATGAAACCTATGACCTAGTTACTTTACTCTAATCTGACCTAACAGCAAAGGAAATGAACAGAAGTTTATTTGCAGTGAAACCATGTGAAACAATTATGAAACTAAGTGATTATAAACCTAAACATGCATCCAAACTGATATCAAGTTCTGCAAATGAGATTCAAACACTAATGATTGCATGGTGAAGCAAAGAAAGTGTTTTTGTTGGCAGCAAGGTTACATTGGTCCCAGCTCATGATTCCACTGAAGGGGAGGTGAGATCCAAAGTACTTGGTAGCCTTTTTCTGAATATATTCCTCGTGATTAACCTATCAAGCAAATCTGAACATTAAAAACCTTTTCTAATCATCAAAAGCAACCTAAACAACAACACAATATTTAAATCTAAATAGCAGATTTTATTATGAGAATGCAGCAAAGACACATAAATATAAACAAGGGAGGTACTGGGCGCTTGAGATGGGCCCAACCCCAAGAACTACAGCCTCCCAAGAGAGATTTAGAGCTGGTGCAAAGCTGGATCCATCTTTATTAATCAAGAAATGAAAAGTTACATCAAAAACTGTCCACAAGGAGAGCTTGAGAATGAGCTGAAAGCAAAGCTAATCCATGGTCTAGAAATCGAACTACAAGCTAGCTAACTAATGGCTAAAACAAAATGACTAACTAGCTACCAAAAATGACTACCAACTAGCTAACCAAAATGAGGCCCCAAGCCTTCTTATTTATACAATTTGAGGACCCAACAGTCCTCCTAAAAGTTAGGGACTTGCCTGCCCAAGACTTGTAGTTAACAGCAGTCCAACTTGACTTGCTTGGCTGCCCTTGTGCTCATTGATTTGGTGGCCTTTGAACTCCGAGCTGATGGTGGAGAATTCGAGGTAAGGGCCCATAAATGAGGGGGACACCTTCCTACAAATCCTCTAGCTTGTTCTCCCACGAATTTGGCTGCCAAGTGCTCATTAAGACCTTCAATTTTGTCTCCAAGTTGACCAACAAGGCTACACAAAGCACCCATTAGACTTGTTGGCATAATGACTAACCAAATTCACTCTATTAACACAAATATAATCAAAAACATGCAATAAACAAATGAGAATGGTGGATTAAGTCAAATTAGAAGGTTGGATGAGCCCAAATATTTGTCCATTTTTGGGGCTCATCATCACCCCCCTACTTAAAGTGTTGCTCATCCTCTGAGCAACCAAATCTCTCCCCTTGTCCTTGATGGCCCTGGTGACTTCCTTGGCTAGCATCTCGGCTGATTTCTCCTTTGGCTTCACGCTTTTCAACTTCCTGTAGAAACTGTTCACTGGCTTCCTGTAGAAACAATCTCTATCTTCCTGTAGAAACAGTCCTCTGTCTTCCTGTAGAAACAGTGTTCACCGTTTGGGTCTGCACGGCTGAGGGTACCTTCTCCTTGACCTGTGTTGTGGTTTCCTTCATCTTCTCCTCCTTTCTGTTCTTCTCCCTCACGGCCTGCTGCTTTTCCTGTTGAATTCTCAGCCTTGTTATGAGTGTTCAAGTACATGCAATCATATGGAAGAAATGGTGGCCTTGGCATTTCCTAAAACCTGCAACGTGAGGGCACTCGTATGTTTTGTAACAAGGATGTTGGCTAAATTCACAAGATGAGCCAAGGTCATGTTTCCAAGCAACAGGAATATGATAAAGGTGTTTTCTCTGGCTTTGTTCAATAGCAATAGCTAATACATTACCCTCCACAAAAAGAGTAACAAGAAGCAATAACAGCGCAGCAATTGGTGCCATGTACATGAGAAAATTCATAGAGTGAAGCTTCTCTGCCTCAAAGGTAAGCAAGAGCCCTTGAACAACTGATTTCAATGCTCTGGCAGCAGTTGATCATGTTTTTATAAATGCAAAATATTGCTGCGAAGAAGGGAGTTGTTGCCCCAATAGCTTGATTGAAGGAGACTGGCAAATAGCGCAGAGAAATATTGCCACAAACAACCGAGAAGGAGGAAATGAAGCTCAGTGCCAATATCTCAAGAAACTGTCTCCTGAAGATGATGAACTGCATTGGTACAATCTCTAACCATGAAATTGCCAGAAAACCATAAAATGAACAGGTACACATGTGCAACATTGTGAGGAATATTGGGTATCTGCATCAAAAAACTAAGTAGGCATTTGTTAAGCAATAGCACACCACTATTGGAAGAGTACCAAGCTGCAATAATGAGAGCTGTTGTAATAGTCTGGGACGTAGGAAATGCACCATATTTTCCTTCTCCCGTTCTCGATTTAGGCATCTGCAAACTAGCTTGGATCTGTGAAATAATCCCTTTACAATCCTGGATCATTTGCATAAAATTCTGATATGATACCTTACTCTGTTTTAACAATTATGTTCATGCATGCAAAAGACCCTAACCACGTTTTTTCTTCTATTCTCTTCTTTTTTCTTTTTCTTCTTTTTTTTTTTTTTGCAGAAAGAGATCTGAAGGACATTAAGACTTCTTCAGCTATCTGGTTATGAGAGGAAGAGTTTGCTTCCACAGAGAGAGGACAGAGACCAAGTTTTCTTCTCAGGGCAAATTCAGATATGAAAATTTTAAAAGTTACATCCATAGGCGGGCTCTCACAGCTGCATATGCCTTCTTTATAAGAGATTTTTAGACCAGAAACGTGGAGAGATGCAAAAAACTGAGAAATTCCATGCAACACACAATCACACTGCTATTTTTGACTTACAGGCAAACTGGTCTCTAATTCTCCTGCTCCAAATAGTTCAATTTACCACCTTTCAAAACATATATCATGCGTGGAAGAGTGCTTCCGAGCCTACCCTTCTCGGAACTCCAAATCTGATGAGGGAAAGCTCAGGTTTCTTTGTTCCAAAACGTTGTGTCATACTTCCTGTAGAAGACCCACCCGTTTCCTGTAGAACGTGATTGCATCGGTGGGTTAAAAAAAATATGGCCGAGAAAGCTTGGTGGAGGATGACAAGTTAATAGATTGTGCAGACTTCAGTTGATGATGTGGCAAGTGCAGATGAACAACAGCCTCTGAATTTCAACTGAGCGCTCAGATTACATGCGTGATTTTTGGGGTGAGGTGGCACATACGTTTGCTAGCCCATGCAATTGTTGTGCCATCACGAACTACACTTGTCGACGGTGTGTTCTCTGCCTATGATCTCATCCACCCGTTGCACTGGAGTTCAAACAACCAACACTGTCCGTTTTTTCCTTCACGTGCATGGCTGAGCGCACGTGTCTCATTCACCCACCAAGTGCTGTTGAACTAGATGTGGGTGGCTAGTTAGCTGGCCACCGATTTTTTAATCCTAACCATCTCATTCATTCATGCAATGTTCAGATTAGATTCATGCAAACAGACGAATCGGTTTTGTCACGTACCTGAAAGTTGAATGGCTGCCATGAGCTGTTGTGGGCTGACCTTGCTGCATGCATTGATTTTATGATTGTATGATGGCTTGGCTGCTAATCTTTGATTGTGTTTTTCATGTGCAGGTGTCCTCTGGCCGGATCCAAGCTCCAGACAATTGGTTCCACGTTCAAATCTGCACATTCAAGCTGCTGTTGCTGCATCTTCCCCGAACCAGAACTTATTTTCGACATTTCTCCCAAACGGTAGATCGATTTGATCTGAAACTTGGTGAGCATGTTCCTACCATCATGATGCATCTCCCATAGCAAATTCGTGATCAATGGATGCACGGATTTCGAGAAAATTGGAAAATGGCTGAAGATTTCAGAGCTCGATTTCTCGGAAACCGTGCATTGGAATTGGCTGAAACTGCTTGGGTAGGCTGCTATCATCCATGTGCATCTCCCCATGAAACAGGTTTTGAAACGGATGCACGGTTATGGAGAAAATGCAAAAATGGATGATGGTGATGGAGGCGGATTTCTTGGAAACCGTGCATCGAAATTGCATGAAACTGCTCAGGCATGTTGTCATCAACCTTGTAAAATTCCCCATAAAACGGTTTGTCAAATGGATGCATGGTTTTCAAGTTATGGCAAAAACAAATTCTGCTCTATGTGTTTTTGCTTCAAGGCACTTTGCATTTTGGTTGCATGGCATGACAAAATGAATTTTGGCTGTGATGCAGGTGTGGAGATGATGGAGGATGAGTTGGAAGACTGCATGAGGACCTCTGAACCCTTGAGGAAGCTAGCATGTTCGCCAAACCACTTTTTGAAATGTATGCCTAGTTTCCCACAATTTCTACAGGAAGTTCCTTTAGAAGCACAATGAGAAGCAAATGAAGTGGACAAATGATGGAGAAAGGCAAGGGATGGACACACGAGTGCTTGTAGGCCTGACCAATAGACTCCCACCATCAGATTCACTTTTGAAATTGGATTTGGCTCGTCCAAAGGTTCTACAGGATGTTTCCTGTAGAAATTCAGAGCTTTCCTGTAGAAGACACAGTTTTGATGAAAGAAGCATAATAACATGAAAAAAATGATGGAAAAGGGGTGAGGAATGGAAACATGGATGTGGGTAGGCCTCATGGACATATTCCAAGCCTTCAGGTCCTCCTCGGAGATCAATTTGGCTTTCTTGTAAGCTTCCTGTAGAAGATACGAAACTTCCTGTAGAAGGCACAAAAACTCCTTTGTCTTTGATTTGAGTGCTCCTCCTGTCATGAAACGTCCTTCTTTAACCTGCAATGTCATTACTGCAACATGAAATAGAGATTAGCTTTATTTTTCTTTTTCTTTTTTTTTTTTTTTTTTTTTGAAAAACAACTAGGGCGCCTCATGGAGGTTTTCACCCTAATTTCCTGCCTTGGGCGCCTCCAAGGGAGGTTTTCACCCAAAGATCTTATTCTCTTTTCTCTTTTTTTTTTTTTCAACCCATTGACCGCCTCATGGAGGTTTTCAATCAATGAGCCAATCTAAGGCGCCTCCGAGGAGGTTTTCACCTTAGATTTCTATTTTCCTCTTTTTTCATTTTTTTTCTTTTCCTTTTTTCTTTTTTTTCTTTTTTTTTTCTTTTTTCTACCCTACCCTACTTGAAAAAACAAAATCATTTTCAAGTATAAGAATACTTCCAATGGAGCCATGTGCACATCGAGATTAGAGACAAGATGATGTGAAGGCTCGGAATGCATGCTTTGACAACTATCCAAGTTTCAGAGACAAAATGATCTGACTTTGAAAGTACAAAACATAGCTGAGGAAGAGAGTACTGCTGCAACTGAGTGACCTTCTGAAACCATATCTCAATATAGCTTTGATATCCTTGATTCTTTTGCTGATCTGGATCATTCTTCATGTCACCTTCTATCATGACCTTCTGATCTTCCTCTTTTTGTTGATCTTCCTCTTGAGTACATGGAAGATTTGATGGTAACCATGAGGGAACTCTCTCGATCTCTGATTCTGATCTCTTTTCCTCATCAAGTGCAGCCCTTGGTTCTTTGATCTCCTCTTTTGAATCTTCTTTTGTTGGATGTGATCCTTCAATGCTTTCAAGATGATCTCTTTTTTGCATTACTTTTCTTGAGCTTTGGTGAACATCATTGAGCTCACGAGGAATCATTTGCACATGTTGTGCCTCAGATTTGCAATTGGGTTGAGCTGCTCCATTGCATGGTTTTGGAAATGGAGGTACGCGTAGCTGAGTGGAGGTGTGAAATTGGGATGGAGATGGATGGCATTGTGGTTGGGTAGGCATTTTGGGTTGCCTTGGTGGAGGAGGAGGCGATGGTTGTGGATGAGCAGGTGGTGGAGGAAAATGGGCGGGATGAGAGTTGTACTGAGGTCTCCACTCCTGATAAGGTGCATTCCACTGAGGCTGGGGCTGAGCATAAGAGTGAAATGAATGAGCAACTGGTTGGGCATAATATGGATCTGTGAAGGAACAAGGAGGATATGACCAAGGAGGAGGTGTGAACCAGGAATGATGAGCAGGGGGACCCCAAGAAGGCATGAAAGTGGCTTGATAAGGGTCATAATAGGTCTCGGGTATCCCTTGCAGTTCCGGCTGGTAAGATCTAGGTCCATGTGGCCTCCTTTGGTTCATATGATAGGGTGATTCAGTGGCTCCCTTGGCTCTTTGATATGCAGCTTTGATTCTGGGCAAGGAAGGGCACTGATCTGTAGGATGGTATTCTTCACATACAAAACAGACTTCTAGGGAGTGCATTGGACATTCGTTCCTAAGATGCTTTTTAAGGCACCTAGGACAAAAAATGACCAAAATCCTCTTGGCTTCCTCTTGCTTCTTTTGGATCCGCAAGGTATCCAGTTGCATGGCAAGAAACTGCCTCATATCACTCTTGAAGTCTTTGATCTGATTTTCAAATTCATCTTTGGACAAGATGTTGCTCCCAACATCTCTACTTGTAGCCATTTGCTTCAGAGGAATGTTTTCTTCTTCTTCTCCCCTATAGGTTCTTCAGATATGTCTTGATGTCCACCCAGGGGTTCTTTCATCACAGCCATCGAAGAAGAACGTTGGCTGTGTGAAGCAGTGGGGGTGTTGTGCAATCATTTTTCTAACTTATCTCTACTCCTACAAGGCATGAAATAGATTGAACTGCAACTAACTATCTTGCGAAATTGAAATGAAAGCAGGAAAGGACTAATCTATTTTGCTCAAATCAAATTGCAAGAATGAAATGCTAGGCTACGCTTGCGAAATTGAAACACTAATCTACGCTTGCAGAAATGAAATTGCGGAATTGAAATGCTAATCTATGAAAGCAAGAAATGCTAATCTATGAAAGCAGGAAATACTAATCTATGAAAGCAGGTAATGTCTATGCTACTTTTGCAGAATGAAATGAAATAAACTACTGAGCAGAAGGTTGTAGTAGAAAATAGAAGAATAGCAACAATCACCAATACTCTGCCGCTTCCCCGGCAACGGCGCCAAAAAGATGGTGAGCTCCAGTATTGTAGCAATAATGCTACAACTCCTGGGGCTTCCTGTCTCTTAATTTTATCAACCCGGTAGTTCGTACAAACTTGGAAGCGACGGTGCTATATGCACAAGTACTAGCTCTTGTCGCAGCTGTCACTTGGTCAGCTGGCACAAGTCCGCTAGGGCTCAAGCCAACTTCTATAGGCTCTCAGAAGAAGCTTGCTAATTGATGGACGAAAGCTATTCTCAAAGGAAAACTTCTCTACTTGACAAAATGGACTGAAAGCAAATCAAAGCATGTAAACCTAGGAAACCCTAATTTAACTAGTCTAACCTCTATAATGCAAAGAATGTGAATGAAACTTCAACCAAGGCTGCTGTTACCTCTAATAAGTGCAAATGCATGAATCTAAACTACTTGCATCATGAAAGACATGTTTTTGTATTTTTCCTTTAAGTGTGTGGAATGATTGTGATTTTGTGCTAACTAGGGTTTGGTTGTGCAGATGGGATGGAGAAGGAAGGAAAGCGTGGGACAGGTTGGGGAGGCTAGGAGAGGTTCCTAGGGATCCTTAGCATCCATCCACAGAGGTTCCTCACATTTAGAAGCTCGGCAACCGAGTGAGTGGCCTCCTATAGGATGTCTGCAGGGGATCCTACAGGATACTCAGAGGTTTCTACAGGAAGGCTGTGCAATTCTACAGGATGATTGGCCATGGAGGTTTTGGGAGATGATGGAGTGTTGGAGTGGTGTGGGAGGCTAAGTGAGATGGAGATGGACCTGATGATGGCTCAGGAGCTGGAAAATCAGATGAAGGAAGAGTGTATGCAATGGTTTGATGATTGGAAGGATGGAACCAACGAAAGTTGAAGGAGATGGAGCTATGTGGGAAATGAGAGAGTTGGAGGGTAAACGAGTGAGGCAGAGGTTAAATAGAACTTGAGGAGATGATGAAGGTGCCCTGCATATTGTTTACAACTGAACCAACAAGGACATGCAAGAAAACAAAGATCTAGTTATGAAACCTGTGACCTAGTTACTTTACTCTAATCTGACCTAACAGCAAAGGAAATGAACAGAAGTTTATTTGCAGTGAAACCATGTGAAACAATTATGAAACTAAGTGATTATAAACCTAAACATGCATCCAAACTGATATCAAGTTCTGCAAATGAGATTCAAACACTAATGATTGCATGGTGAAGCAAAGAAAGTGTTTTTGTTGGCAGCAAGGTTACATTGGTCCCAGCTCATGATTCCACTGAAGGGGAGGTGAGATCCAAAGTACTTGGTAGCCTTTTTCTGAATATATTCCCTGTGATTAACCTATCAAGCAAATCTGAACATTAAAAGCCTTTTCTAATCATCAAAAGCAACCTAAACAACAACACAATATTTAAATCTAAATAGCAGATTTTATTATGAGAATGCAGCAAAGACACATAAATATAAACAAGGGAGGTACTGGGCGCTTGAGATGGGCCCAACCCCAAGAACTACAGCCTCCCAAGAGAGATTTAGAGCTGGTGCAAAGCTGGATCCATATTTATTAATCAAGAAATGAAAAGTTACATCAAAAACTGTCCACAAGGAGAGCTTGAGAATGAGCTGAAAGCAAAGCTAATCCATGGTCTAGAAATCGAACTACAAGCTAGCTAACTAATGGCTAAAACAAAATGACTAACTAGCTACAAAAAATGACTACCAACTAGCTAACCAAAATGAGGCCCCAAGCCTTCTTATTTATACAATTTGAGGACCCAACAGTCCTCCTAAAAGTTAGGGACTTGCCTGCCCAAGACTTGTAGTTAACAGCAGTCCAACTTGACTTGCTTGGCTGCCCTTGTGCTCATTGATTTGGTGGCCTTTGAACTCCGAGCTGATGGTGGAGAATTCGAGGTAAGGGCCCATAAATGAGGGGGACACCTTCCTACAAATCCTCTAGCTTGTTCACCCACGAATTTGGTTGCCAAGTGCTCATTAAGACCTTCAATTTTGTCTCCAAGTTGACCAACAAGGCTACACAAAGCACCCATTAGACTTGTTGGCATAATGACTAACCAAATTCACTCTATTAACACAAATATAATCAAAAACATGCAATAAACAAATGAGAATGGTGGATTAAGTCAAATTAGAAGGTTGGATGAGCCCAAATATTTGTCCATTTTTGGGGCTCATCAAGTAGATATAGACAATGGTTGATTTTTGAACATATTGCATGTCTCACAACTATCCATTAATGTACTATTAGACTACTTGATAGTGTATTATGGAAGAGGAAAGTTGGTGGAATTTACATCTGAGATTGTTACCATCTTTGAGATGACAAATAACTCTAAATATGTTGTAGGTAAATAAAATCATTCTACGAGGTTCAATTCTTTTTTCAAAATTTTCTTATGAATCTTCTTGGATTAGTTTATTGATGAATGCAAACCAAGAGAGTGAATTGTGGCACAAATATTCGGTAATTTGAATTACAAGTACCTCCAACAACTCAATAGAGAAGGAATGGTTTCAAGGCTTCCCGACATTCATTTTTTTGAAGGATTTTGTCTTGGATACATTATGGGTAAGCATTTATAGGAGGAGTGCATGTCCATTGAATATTCAGATGGATTGAAAGGGTACATGTTGCTAGATCTTGAAATAGAACAACTCTTTATTGAGAGCAGTGTAAATTTTCAAGAACATCTTATACATGCAGCTCTAGAGGAACCTATTGCACAACCTTTGCCACTTCCAGATGCCATTCTTCAAGATGATGATTCTTCATGCACTTCAAATCGGAATTCCAAACCTAATGAGCAGGTAATAGAAGATTCATATTTCCCACCACTTTCTTCATAGAATTGGTGTGTCATGAGTAATCTCTTAGATTATCTTGCCATAAGGCATTACGTGGAAGAAGTTATGTATTCACTTATGGCTATGGAACCATGCATCCTCATGCATTGCTACATGGTATTAGATTTTGATCCTAAATATTATGAAGACGTTAAAGACAATTCCAACTGGGAAGAAACGATTAATGGAACAGAACTCGCTCATTTCGAACCACACATGGTATTTAGTTTTACCTCAACTAGGTTGAAAGATTTTCCATTGTAAATGGTTCTACATAACCAAAAGTGCAGCAAATGGAATCATCAACAAACATAAATCTAGGTTGGTATCCAAAGGTTTTTCGAAGTTCCATGGGATTGATTACAATGAGACATTTGCAATGGTGGAAAAAATCGACTCCATTAGGATGCCTCTTGCTATTACAATAAAAAAGAAGTGAGAGGATCACCACACAGATGTGAAGAATTCATTTCTTCATGAAAATCTTAATGAAGAGGTATATGTGGAGCAATAGAATGATATGTTCAGGACTCATCATTAGTCTACATACTAAAGCGATATTTGTATGGCCTCAAATGTGAAACTCATGTGTGGTATGAAAAGATGGACTCATGCCTTCTCTCATAAGGTTTCCAACACTCTAATTCCGATCCAAATGATTATATGTTGAGGCAATATGACTCATTAATGTTTATACTATCGTATGTAGATGACTTACTTATCACCGTTTGTTCATCCTCAATAATTATTATTGTCAAGTATTCTCTACATGAAAAGTTCTCGATGACTGACATGGGGCTTCTCAACCACTTTCTTTGTCTTGATATTAGTGAACGTAATTCAAGAATAGCATTAGCTAGTCAAAGTATGCATGGGATCTACTTGCTAGATTCAAGATGATTGACTACAAGTCAACAGACCCACCTTCCTTATCCAAAAATAAGCTAGAAAATGGAAGTAAAAACAATTGGTAGATTGTACATTTTACATGCAATTGGTGGGTAGTCTTTTGTACCTCAATCCCTCATGGCCAAACATCCCCTATGCCATTGTAGTATCTAAGTATATGCTGGAGTTGCATTAGCCCCATTGGAAATAATCCAAGAGGATTCTCTGAGTATGTTAAGGGGACGACATATTGCGGTATCTAGTATGTAGTAGGATGCTCATTAGATATCAATGGGTACATATATTCATATTGGTTAGACGATGGAACAGATCACAAGTCCACTTTAGTCTATTTTTTAGCCTTAGATCAGGGCTTATCTATTGGTCAAGTAAAAAGGAATCAACAACTACTTTATTTGTGTGGAAGCAAGGGTGCAGCGAATGCAACCACATACGCTATCTAGTTGCAACACTCTCGTAGAGTTTGGCATACAATTCCATCGCCCAATGGTCATCTAATGTGATAGCAAAAGTAGTTTAAATTTTTGCAGAGATACATTCCAGTAATAGCGTACCAAAAACATCAAAGTTCACATGCACTTAATTTGGGGCTTGATCCATGATGGTATCATTGATCTGCAATATTATTCCTGCATCAAAAAAATTACAGATACTTCACCAAGACCTCCATAAAACAATTATTTGCAACATTGTGTGATCTTCTTGGTGTGAAGTAAACAATAAGTACCTAACATTTGTCTCAGTAGCATTTGAGGGGGCTTTTGTTCCCACTAGGTTTTCCCACTTTCCTCTTATTATTTTCCTATTAGGTTCCATTTTATATTGGGTACCTAATGTGGCTACA
This sequence comes from Pinus tabuliformis, assembly GCA_031772625.1. NCBI lineage: Eukaryota > Viridiplantae > Streptophyta > Pinopsida > Pinales > Pinaceae > Pinus > Pinus tabuliformis. The sequence continues at coordinate 102,491,325 of CM062820.1, forward strand.
TATTTTTGAGACCCAATTTATTTAATTTTTTTACTTTAGTTGAGCTTCAAGTGGGGTATTGGTGTATAACATCACTATCTATTTTCCCTATTTAGTCATATTTTGAGTAGAGTCATGTATGAGCCATGAAGTAGTTAACTGATAATTGCTTGATGATTCTATAGTTAACTAGGTCTAGCTATTAGTTGAATTCAGTACAATCCTACTTATCCATGTTGATTCTCTAGTTATCTCTTTGATTTTACTAGTTCAGTTCACTAGTTAACTAGTTTAGCTAACTAGTTAACTAGGCATATACTTGACAGATGTTATCCATGCACTATGACACCCAACCAAGTTGCATGTCCTCATCGATGCTATATATCGTTGTATTTATACTTCATTTTTTATATAAATATATAGATATAAATTGACTTCTAATATATTTTGGAATCTTTAGTTATTAGCTTGCAATTGTTACTTTTATTTCCATCTAGATTCTTTGTGGGAGTAATACAAAATTTCATGCAATGGTTACCCTATTAACCATCTTTAAAATTAAGGAAATTTTCAAAAGGGCGAGGTCCCTAAATCCTCTATTATAATTCAATATTTTATTTTTATCTTGTTTGATTATATTTCCTACTGCATTTTTTACACAAATTTTTGAGGAGTATGTTTGTGAAAATTGCGAAATCATAATTTCACCCACTAAAGAAAGAACTCATTTAATCAAATCTTTTAGAAAATAGTTACTCCATTAACCATATTTCAAATTAAGAAAAAATTTCATAATGTAAGGGACCCTAAATCATGTACTGTATTTCATTCTTCTATTTTAATCTCACTTCATTATATTTTTGGTTCAAGTTCCATCCATCACATTTTCAAACTTTCAATCATTAAGAATATTAAACCTTATTTATTTTTTTACAAAAAATATTTGCCTATTTCGATTAGTTAAAATATAAATTAGATTCTATGATAGGATCAATGATTTATCAAATTTAGTTAACAAATTAACTATATTCTATGATAGGATCAAGATTTTCCCACATTTCCCTTTGATGCGGAAAATATTACATCGGTCAAACTGGGTACACATAGTTGACACCAACCGCAACGACATAACCAAATTTTCTATTATTGTACAATATTCTGACTCTAAGACTAAATTTACTTCCATTAAACTAAAATATTTTCCTCCAAATAAAAAAGCACCAAGATAACTTTAAAGAGAATATGGAAGTAGACTTAGTCACTCTTCATTGTCACTCATTTATCACCTTAACCACTAACCATGGCCTTATTGATCCTTTCATCATCCCTTTTCATTCATCACCTTCACCATTAATCATGGCCTTGTTCATCCTTTCCCCTCTTTCTCTTAGTATTTGATCCTTATTCAATATGCTTAATCTTATTTTTTATTTCATTGCCATTATTTATTAATCCTACTTATGTAATACTCAATCAATTGAGTTCCCCGCCCCCTCCTTTGTTTATTTATTAATTTTAATTCTATCTTACAATTATATATTTACAATTTATTCATTAAATGAAATCTTAACACTTTCATAATCTATATAAATAATATGAAAACTTTTATTTTGACACCTCTCCTCCCCCCACCCTTTTCTCCTTTTCTTTACTTAGATATTCACTCTAATTCTTATTTTACGAGAATTTTTTATTTTATTTATTTATTAAAAAAAATTAGTATTATAACTTTATTTTCTTTATATTCTTTCATCATAATAATATTTTTTCTCTTATTTAAAAGGTATGTAATTAATTATATTAATTTGTATTTTGTTTCAAACATATAATTTATTATTATTTTGTATACCAGTTCAAATGTTTGACCACTTTAATAATCCCCCTCTTGCCTGCCTTTGCCTGCCTTTGTTTTTTTTCTAATGGCTAACCCCATGGTCACCTTTAGCATTGGCTTTAAATTCCTCTCTTCTCTAACTCATTTCATTCCTTTAGTTTTCTTGCCTGCCTTTGCCTGCCTTTGTTTTTTTTTCTAATGGCTAACCCCATGGTCACCTTTAGCATTGGCTTTAAATTCCTCTCTTCTCTAACTCATTTCATTCCTTTAGTTTTATTTGTCTTTGACAATGGGTAGGGTGTCTAGGCGATATGTTGGATGTTTGAAACTAACCTACAAAATTCACTCCAAAAAACTATCAACAATATTTCATCTTTCATATGTTCATTTCTCTTTTAAATATATTTTTTTTATTTGTTCATATTTTCTTAACTAGTGTAGTTGTATAAATTAAATGACTAGTAAATGCCTATAGGCATCAATCCATGATAAACATCAATGAGTTAAACATATATATATTTTAAAAAACATGTAATAATATTATTAGCCATGGAGATTCACCATCATTGTACCATGAAACTTAATTTGTAAATAGCTTTTGTTACAATATCATGGTTTATCAATACCATATGGAGAGTATGATAAATGTTGATATGACATTTTCTTTAATCAATTAAGAAATCATTAAAAAAATATAACTAACTTTTGTAACCAAATCTTGATGCCGTCTAACTGTTGTTTGTCGATAATTAATTTCAAATGTCGTTTTGTTTGAAACTTTCCCTACGCTTTCATCGTTCATGATTCCATCCGCAAGCATTTTGCATATACGAGTGTTCCAATAATTCTTGATCTCATGACCAGTTCGCCCTGATAATCGTCCTGCTATTAGTGACCAACTGAGAAAACATGAAAGAAAATTACTGTTAAAATGAATAAATATGTTTGTTACTTCTAATGTTTGCAGCATGAAGTTTAGATGGAAGCACTCTACATAAGGTACGAAGAAAATATTGTATATATAAACGTATTCATCTCAGATTTATTGCACCGAGAAGCATGTTATTATGCAACTCTATTATATTCTTAAATGTTATATCTTCATTTTTTTTTTGGGTGAATCCTCAAAAATGATAAAATATGCACATTCTCATCCATCCATATAAATAATTTGCACTAGTTGATTGAGATATGATATAATAAGTAAAAACTCAACACACCTCATAAATATAAAATGAATACAAATTCATTTTTATCCAAATATAATATTAAAATGTCACTATCTTCAATTCACTTCAGGTGTATGCTTTCACTTTATCAGTGAAGCATCCAAAAGATAACCATCATTAAAAATATCAACATCTTCCACCCATTTCATTTGTATGTGTACTCTTATGAGTGAAGCATTCAAAAGATAACAATCATTATTTCGTTGAGATGCATCTTCAAAATTATAGTACTGCAAGTTTGAAGGTATCCTTACGTGTCAAAACAAAAAAAAAGCATTGCCCTACACATTTTTGAAACTTTCTAATTACAACTACTATAACTGTCGACAGAACATATCATTTTCCGAAACTCCAGCATCTAGAGCATAGGAACATCGTGGCTAAGGACGCCGTGGTCGAGTTAAATTGCCTGAATCTGTTTTTGGATCAATATGGCATTTAACTGTGTAAGTGGTTACACAAAATTGGAAATGAGAATCAGAGAATGATAAATTAACAGATAGGTTAAGATGATAGGTTAATTGGATAGTTAAGATTTACGGTTGTGACATCCATTACCTGCACTGTATTCTGAAGTATTTACAAAGACGTTAATTGTGAAGTGTTTACCAGGATGATTTGTGTGTGAATAGAATAATACAGAAGTATTTACAAGGATAATTTATGTGCGAATAGAATTCAATGAAGAATAGAATTTAATAAAAAAGTTGGTTTTGGAATTTTTTTATGCAGCAGGTTTTGGAATATTTTGGAAATTTGATAAATATGAGTGAAATCGATTTGTTTAATTTTTTTCATATTTTGAAAAGTTGATAAATATGAATGAAATCAATTTTATTTAATTTTGTTCAAATTTAATTAAATTTTTAAATATTTCAAAATTTGCAATCTAATTATACTCAAATTGTTATGAATAATATATTCAATTCCAATTAACGTTCATAGTCTTATCATTTTCATTGGTTAACATGAGGGGGACAAGAAAAACGATGTTTCCCTCTCTCTCATGTTGCTATAAATTTTTAAGCCTTGTGATTCTCAATGCCTCATTTCTTCTTCTCTATAGGCGCAAGCAGAATTATAGAAGCTAGAAGGTATTTGACTATAGGTGTCAAAAAGTTAGGGTAGAACATTTGGTCTCTTTTTGGGTCTAATCTCCATCCAACTGAGTGAAAATTTCATGAGAGATGAGCATGTGAGTGAAAAACACACCACACAATTCTATGAAGATTCCAATCTCCATTCAACTGTGCTCAAATTTTATGAGAGATGGTCATGTCGGTGAAAAACAAACCACACAATTCCATGATGGGTGATTGTGATCATGTCAAGTAAAAACCGACAACAAAATCCCTTAATTGTATTGGAGTAAGCAATCCCACTAATGCCATTAGGTATCCAAAGAAAATCAAGGGAGCATAGTTTTTCCATCCATGTTATTTATTGAAATGGTGAAGTGCTTTCTTCTAGTTAAGAAGAAGAGAGATCCATAATGAGAAAGTTAGCTTTTACTATCCCTTGATCTTGTATTTTTATCACATAAGAGATTGCTTCGTCTAAGTTTAATCAAAGAAAAGGTCCAAGGTACAATATACCACTTTTCCTCTGTTGTTTCACTTAGAAAAATGAGAGAGTGAGCATTTTTCACACAAGAAATAGAAATCACATTGTATTTCATAGACAAGTACAGGCTACATACAGGTTATAGATTACAAATTTCTAGCAATGTATATCCTAGAAAAGTGGAACTAATTAGCTAAAGACAGTAACCTAGAATCTCATAATCACAACTTGTAACACACCTACAAGAATTAATTCTAATCCCCTCCCTTAATGCGTACATTACAAATATAAAAAAAACAAATTACAATATTGAAACTACAACATTGATGAATGTTTGATCTGGTCATCATTAGCACTTTCACCCACTTTCTAATCTCATAGAAAACATTCTTTCTTCACCATCAACTTCGAGCTACCACTTGACCCATTTAAAATATAACTACTTCTGACCATCATTGACATACTTGTAGAAATGACAATATTGACCTACTCAGCTTGTCAGAGCTTCTGCCAAAAAGGTTGTGAAGTAACTGATTCATTCTAGGGATAACATCTGTCTATTGGATACTTAGATTTTAGCTATCCATCGATGTATTTAGAAGTCAATCATACAACTTGACCTCTTAAACACACAAACATAAGAACTAATGTTCCTAAAACTAGGGCTTCTAGCTTATATCAAGGTCCATGATGTAGGTGGATATTGATGCCAACCCAGCTACTCCCCCTGGACCTTCAGCTAGTTTCATCATTTTCCTTTATTATAGCACAATTTACTATTTTTAGCAATTTTCCAGGTCGTGAAATTCCAGAGTTGTTTTGACCCCCTAAACGAAATTTTTTGATGTCTGCAGTAGGATTATAGCCATATGTAGGGGTCTACCACAAATATTATAGTACTCAAAGAGACCTTTCTAAAAAGGTATCATAGGCGCAAAATGGAGATCATATGACCAAGTTACAACCCTCGGAAGTTGGTTGTCCAACTAACCCCAATGGGGCCCACAAACTCTTGCCATCCAATCTCCTAGGGTTAGGGTTTTAGTTATTAAGGCTTTCCTTTGTTTTTCAATAATAGAAAGGCCCTTGAGCCTCATTGTAACACAATTCAGAGGCATATATATATGACTTCTTTTCTCAAAGATAAGTTATCATTGCCCAAGCTCGTTTATTTCCATTATGTATGTAAACATATTTCATTTTTTTGATATTAAATGTCAGACAAGATTATTACGATGAATCTTTCCAATCCTTCTTAATTTATATGGTGCAATTGTTCTTTGAATGGAACTCTTGAGCACATATCCACACAATCTTGTAAATCATTTTAATTCCATATTTTTTCTCAACATCTTCCACTTAATTCTACTAATAGTTATATTATCTATGTTGTATTTTAGAAACTCTCTAGGTTTCACAACATTTTTGTAAGTTTTGTCCATTTTGTGGCTTACTTCTTATTGTTCCTTAGTCATAGACATGCAATATTACTCTTACATTCAAATCAATAACTTTTTATTTTAACTGTAACATTCCCACCACCTTTTATTCCCTTAGTTCTTTCTTATTTCTAAACCATCCAATCAAAATCCAATTCTTAAGAGACCTTTCTAAACATGCTACGTACAAAGAGGTAGTGAGAGACTACATGTACCCATAATGTTTTATAAGTACTCTCGAAGATTATTTAGCATAACATATGAGTACTACATATTTTAATAACAAGATTACCCCCTTAAGTATTTTCCTACTTTCCTCCTAGACAGAATGTAGTACATATCTAATATAAGGCATCTATACATATCAATCCTACAAGTTATGCACTAGAAGTAGTTTTGTGCAAGTTAAAAATATTTTACAATATTAATAGTATGACAAAGTGTTATCTTTATAGACTAAGTTTCATGGCATGCACAACATCGACCACTCCATTAGCATATAGTGCATCATACAATACTAATAGATAGCCAACATATAGGTAATTTCATACTTGTTAGGTATAATTTCATATGTAATCATTCTAGTGTATGTCTAAACATATATATTTTTTGTTACTAACTCTTTAACAGAGTAAGATAGGTAACTATATAGTTTTAATTTTACATATCTATACATGTATGTAGTGTTCTTCTTGGTTCCATAAATTTTTATCTTCTTCGTCTACTCAATATGCAAACTTTCATAGAGTATGGTTCACTTAGTTATAACATGTGTTAATACTCAGTTGATTTGTCAAAAAATTGCTTGCACTCCTTGTTTCCATATAGGTAGGGGTATACCAGAAACAATCGGTTAGTATTTTTACCAACTTAATCCATTTAATAAATTCATACTAATTTCTCACTCTACAACACTCTTTCCATTTTAATGAAATTTATCAGGTAGACACAAAAAAATACACATTTACTTATCTTTTCCCTTTGTTGTGTAACATAAATTCTTACTTTATTCAATAATAATTGTATTTGGTATTTATATTTGGTTTTTCAGTCAAACCCTTGATTGTGGAGGCTTTGTGCATAGAGTAGGGAGCGCTGCGCATACAGACATAACGCTGCACATAGAGCCTGTCTGCCAGTGCATTTTTGCACGGCGCTGCGCATACAACCAGAGCGCTGCACACCTGTACAAGGCGCTGCGCATAGGGCCAGCAAACACGAAGACTGCCCTAACAACCATTTAAATCGCTCTTTTGCTACCCAGAGCCTCTAAGCAAGTAAGTACACTGCTTGAACCATCCTCCCAACACTCATTTCACAACTTTGAAGTTTGTTTGCTATTTAAATTTCCAAACCCTAGGTTGTCTGAAAACCCTCCCTGCTTATCATATCCCTTATTCCCACATTCTGTTGTCAAATCCCACCACCTATCCCCTATACCCTAATCCCCTAAACAAAATCCCTACACCTATCCCCTATACCCTAATCCCCCAAAAAAAATCCTCAAACCCCTATTTACTAAATAGTCCCTACCAAAAAATACCCTCCGTCTCACTCTCACATCATACATATCTCATCCTACATCGCACAAACTCCTATTCCCTTCCCCTATCCCTATTCACCATAACTCACTTCTTGATTACCTTCTCTAGGGTTTCTAAAGTTTCAAATTCAAAAGACATGGATAAAGAGGATAGAGATTATGAGGAGGAGGAAAACAGTGGTAGTGAAAGCATGGGAGATGAACCTCGACATCAAAGAAGACCACATAAGGGAGGCAGAATTATGATAGAGGAACCATCAAACATCAGAGAGTTACAAGATTCTCATATAATTGTCTCTTTTTTTAGGCATCTAGGGTGTTATGAGTTTTGTGAGCAGGTACAAAGAGTTCAACATCATCCTGAGCTGACCAGGCTTTTTGTAGCCAATCTGTGTGATAACAAGGTAACTCTTGTCGGGGTGACATTTACAGTTTCATCCTCCATCATTTTTGATGCCACAAGGATTCTGAATGTGGGGTAAAAATGGTATAAAGCACAAGATTTGGATGAGCGCTACTATGAGCCATACATTAAACCCAGGTACAGGAATGAAAAGAAGAGGACCTTTCCTTTCAGGTTCCTTGACGACAAGTATGCCCCTATGATGAGGATCATTATGAAGTATTTTACATGCATGGGCAGATTTTCCAAATTGTACACCTATCATATTAGGCTTCTTATGCACTTCGCAAGAGTGAAAATGATGAACATGCCATATTTCTTATTCAGGAACATTGAGAAGATCACCTACATTGTACTGAAAAAGCCATACCCCGAGTAGATGAATAGTATTTATCACTATTCCTTGATTAAGATGATTGTGTTACATCATCTCAACCTCCTCAACATCTCCTGGGATACATTTATTGCCAATGACATCTTCAATGGTCCTCAAATTCCTCCACTGGTGCCCCAAGAAGTAGAAAGGCCTTCCAGCAGTGCCAAAGTAAAGAAAAGTGAGAAGGCTAAAGAGACTAAAGTTGTTGAGAAGCCAGAAACCTACAAAACATATCAGAGAGGGGCTAGAAAGTTGTTTGCAGTGGATAGGAAAGTGTTTACTCCACTTGATGTGGAAGGGGCCTTGCCTTCTTCATTAGCTCATAGGCAAATACTTGCTCCACAAACTGTGGAAGGGGCTTTTCCTTCTTCATCAACACAACAGGTAAAACAGGTGTAGCAGGTGCATAAAGGGAAAGAAAAGATGCTGGAGGAAAGCCTCAATGATGAAGGGGAAAGCGAATTTGATTTGATGGAACATGATGGATCAAAACAGCCATACATTCATCATGGCATTGAGATAGTCGACTTGGAGGCTCACGATGAGGCAACAAATGAAAATATAACCATAAGGGAAAAAGATGCACAAATACAAGCACTGATGAACAACTTGGTGAGAGCTAAGTATGTCATTTCATACCTTGAGCAAGAGAACAAGAACCTAAGTGACAAACATGTCCTCATGGAGCTGGAACTTCCCAAAGTAAAGAGGCAAGGTGACAAAGGCAAGTCACTAATGCAAGAGGAAGAAACCCCAGCCACCTTTTCTACAAAACAAAGGCTTGAAAAGGAGATTGAGGAGGATAGAGAAACATGGCTTGACAGGGTCAATTTGCATTTGAAGAAGCTGCTACAAAGGGCCAATAGGGACAATCAAATCATTAGGCACATGGCTCACCATTATAGGACCTGGAACAACATTTGCAACATAAGAGTTAAGCAAATTAAGACAAGCCTAAAATAAGCACTCAAAGGCAAAAAGGAGGGTGATAGGCTTAGGTTGCTTGCTGAAGCTTCCTTGGATAATCCAGGCACTTGATGGTGGTTTTCTCCACAAATATTGAGTAAGTTTTGAGAATTTTTTCCTTTTTGAAGAATTTTGAAATTTTTGACTCAAAAAAATTGGCTCTATGTGCAGCGCCACTGGCACTGCGCTTTTCCTAGGGGCATCCAAACAGGAAATGGTCAACATTTTTTTATTCACAATGATGAGTACATGAACCCTATGCATTTGCTAAGATTTTGGAGCAAAACTGGTCAACCAAAAGGTCAAAAAATACCCAAAAAATGACCTTTCTGCCCATGGCGCTACGCACAGAAGCAGTCTTGGAAGAATCAGTTTTTGAGGGGTCAAATCAACTCCAAATGGGAAACTAAAGGCAGATTTGGAAAGTAGACAGGATAGGATTTCTAATGAGCTATCATGAGCTCAATTTGGACACCGTGAAGACCTCCAAAATGGTCCTTCAAAAAGTGTTGCGCATAGAGCTTGGGCGCTGCGCATAGGACAATTTTATGCTGAATTTTCACTTCACTGTTCCATCATTGTAATTTGGGGTTTTCTCTCATGGATGATGTTATTACTGATGTAAATGGTGACTAGGCATGTAAATAGGATGCATAGTAGTTACTGGAAGGTAGATTCATTAGACCAAAAGATATCTTAAGGACAAATGAATCAGTTTCCTCCCTTTTAGAGGCAAGTTGTTAGGTTGCCTAGATTGCAGTTTGTTGTTCAGTTTTTGATGGATTAGTTCCTCATCTTAGGGATTTGAACCGTGAGGATGGGAGGAGATTGAATTAATGTCTATATCTTCTTTTTCTTTCTCATTGTAAAGGGTTGGACTCAGTTGGATGCTTATGCTTTTAGTAGACATCATTTTGTATCCGTTTTCAGTAGGAGATTAATGAAAAGTTGCAACTATTTCTTTGGGATCCATGTGGTATGATGTTCAGTTCAGTTTTCTCTATTGTGATCATATGTTAAAAAAAAAATTATACTTCATCAATCATTTCATTGCTTTAAAGTGGATGTTTTCAAGTTGATAGGCGGAACCCATAATATTTTTTATCTGTTTTGGGAAAATATTTAGTCTATGTTTTCTTCAGTTTACAAAGAATCCATGTTGCTTACATGCTCTTTATAGCTCCTAACTTGTCTTGAATCACCTCACCCATGAAACCCTAGAGTGTTGAGCCTTGTACCTACCTTGCCCCATCGAACACCCTGCAATTTTGACCTAATTTCTTTGCCGTAACTATTTGGCTCCTCCAGATCCAACAAAACCCTTCAAAATCAAATCAAACCTTGTGCTATTGTACCTAGCCTAATATCATTTTCTTGATCCAATCATCTTGTCTGAGATCCTTACGGAGAGAGCCCTCTCCTGACCTAGTAAGGCTAGCTACTTGGATAAGTGTGGTTTGTGGTTACCCTGGCATTGCCTTCCTTCAGCCTGAGGTGCAATCCAGGTGATAACAACTAGTTTTGTAAATATGTATGCATTGCTTTCTCGACTGTGGACCTTTTAGAGATCCACTCCCCCTCCATCGATAACCTATATTACAAAATGTAGCTTCATATCAATATGTTTTCTATTTCAATGGTAAATTGTATTTGAATCCAAATGCAATACAGTTTGACTATCGTAGAATACAAATACGACACTCTGCTTTCTTCCATGTTCACCTAGAAGCCCCTTTAACCAAATTGCCCATATGCAAGCATTTGAGATAGAAATGTATTCTACCTATGTGGTGGATAATATTTTTCTTTAATCTTCAACATGCAACTAATGGATTCCCTTGCAAGAGTAAAAACATATTCTGAACTGAACCTCCCCCTATCCAAATCACCTGCAAAATCTAAGCCAACATATCTTCATACTTAATCTCTAGAACCATTAAATTTGATACAATAATAATTGAAGCCTGTAAGATACCGAAGCACCCATTTCACTGCATCCCAAAGATCTTTTCTTAGATTTTCCATGAACCTCTTGAAAAGTCCCACTATGTGTGAAATATCAAGTCTAGTATAAACCATCACATACATCATGCTTCCTACTGCATTAGAATGTGGTGCATGAGACATATACTCCTTTTCTTCTTCATTTCTAGGACATAAGATAGAAGAAAGCTTAAAATGGGAAGCAAAAGGTATGTTAACCAATTTCACATTTTTCATCATAAAATTCTCAAGTATTTTCTCTATATACTTCTACTGTAAAAACCTAAGCTTACCTTTTTTCTTGTCTAAGTCTATTTTAATGTGTAGGATTAGTTTTGTAGCATCTAGAACCTTCATACCAAACATCCTAGATATCTAAGCCTTCAACTTGTTGATCCCCTCCATGATTTTATCTGTAATGAGCATATCATGAACATAAAACACTAAGATAATGAATATGCCATTTAAACTTTTGAAGTGCACACATTAATCATACTCACCTTCAGTAAATTTTTGGGTCATCATGAAGGCATCATACTTCTTGTACCATTTCCTAGGAAATTTCTTCAGACTATACAATGGTTTCTTGAGCTTCAAAAAATATTCCATTGCAATGTTGAAGAAAACATTCTATATGTTCCATATAAATATTCTCTTCAAAAAATCAATTGAAGAATGTCTTTTTAACATCTAAAACCTCTAACTCGAGGTTAAAAAAAGAAACTAGTGCTAACATAATGTGAAGAGAGACAAGTTTAACAACTAGCGAAAAAAATTCATGAAAATATATACGTTCCATTTGTGAGTAACCTTTTTACAACTAGTTTGGCCTTATACCTTTCAATATTACTATCAATGCTTCTTTTCAATTTGAAGACTCATTTTCATCTAATAACCTTCCTATCTTTAAGGAGTTCTGCTAGTTCTCACTTATTTTTTTCTCTAAGGCATCGATTTCCCGTTTCATATTTGTTTTCCATTTATCACTGTTGATCGCATTTACTACTTCATGATAACAAAAAGGTTCTTCAATATTAGTAACCAAAGAAGTACATGACAGAGATTCATCATACCTTTTCAGATATTTTCTCTCCCTTGTAGATCTTCTTAGAGTAGGTTTCTAAACTTCAGCAATTTCCTTATTGTCTTCAAAATCCACAACTTCTTTATCTTTAGAAGCTTCTTCTGGCTTCCATCTATTTTTAGATGGGTCTGTCTCAAACTAAATCTATTGATTTGGTGCTTGCTCTTGTTTTATAATATCTTCTCCATGATCTAATTTAGAAAGAGAAGTTTCATGAAATATAACATCTCTACTAATGATGATGTTGTGGGCAGTGGAATCCGACAACCATTATCCCTTAAAAACATCATAAAAAATAAAAACGATGTATTTCTTTAATTTGGAGTCTAATTTAGAACATTATTTCTTACGAATAATAACATACACATCACAACCAAAAATATTTAAATTTGAATAATGACTTGGATGGCCTATCCATACCTCTGAAGGAATTTAGTTAGTATATGGCAAAAAATGGTGATTGATTCACCAAATAACAAGCAGTACTAACTTCTTATGCCCACAACTCTTCCTACAAACTTGGATTTTTTAGCATGCTCCTTGCACTTTTTATAAGAGTCATGTTCATGCATTCTGCCGTACCATTTTTTTTAATATTAATTGTAGCTTTGGGATTGACAATCCCATCCTCCTTGCAATATTCTTAAAACTCTAAAGAAGTAAGATCGCCCCTATTATTGTAATATCTCAAGCTTACAAATTTCAATAGATCTAGCACATTTTAGTGTTGTAAATAAAAAGATTTCAACAAGAAATAGGAACACAAATGGAATCTAGGAATGTTGCAGCCCTTTGTTTATATTAATAGTAGAAAAAAAGATGCATGCCAACTTAAGCTCTTGCCATGTGGCATATATGGCTACTCATAAAAAAAAAAAGGAGTGAAGCACAATCGTGGACCCTAGATGGATCCACCAGACAAAGTCTCCACGGGGTTTTCATCCCGTGATCAAACTAGAACTCGCCTCGCCATGTTATCGACAAGACAAAATAGATAAGTAACTCTGAATTATCTAAAGGCCTAACCCCTATCCCCTTTTATAGGACTGATGGACTCTCTAGAAGCCTTATTTTATTATTTCCCATGGAAAGCGAAGGAAAATACGAGGTGTAGATACCATGGGAAAATATCATAGTAAATACCATGGGTAGGTTCCGTCCATTTTGACCATATCCAAAAAAAGGGAATATTACAAATCCTCCCACCCAAATATTTCTTTCCATTATGAAATCCACTATTATCCACAACGGAAGCATCTATACATTGATACCAAGATCCCATACGACCCAATTTGTTATTCCATAGCTCCACGCTAAATGATGCTCAATGGATCCTTTAATACCTGGATCCCACACAATCCTCTGACCAATCCTTCCCTCAATAGATTCACCCAGATCCCAAACGATCCTTCGACTAATAATTCCCCCAATGGACTCTCCTGGATCCGAACGCCACCTATGTCTTGGGAACTATGGGTTATGATACCATCTCAGCCCTCCATCACTTCCTCTACTTAAGGGCCCAAGTTGTAATATTCTCTTGGCTAAGAGTATCCCATCAATAGAGTTCCAAATCATAATCTCTCGGAAATCCATCTCGTGGGGAGGATATAATGCATGAATGCCTCCACATGGAATAATTATACCATGTTGATGTTTCCTGATGCTCAACTCATATTGCTCCACTTGGTCACCCAACATTATCCATTTAGAGAATTATTCCATGCTCTCCCCAATGCATAAAGGCAGGTTTGTAGTGATACAAGATTTATCTATGTACTCCTGTAGAGGGTTGATTTGGAACTCCCAACTGTATTCCTCTGGTTGCGTTGTGAGGGACTTGAGACATTCCTCTTCACTAGAAAAGTTAGTTGTTGACTTGGCGCATACCCCTATGAGCTCCTAAATTGTTTTGTTCTCTTGTAAGATAGTGTCTCGGTTTTTTAGACTATTTGCTTCAACATCATAAGATTTGTCTTGAAATGCATGACCTTTCCATGAAAGTCCTCTACAGGTGATTTTGGTCCCCTGTTGAATGTCTTTGTACCTGTTTGCATCAGATGCCCCATGACCAGAGCTTCAACTTGAGCCTTTGACTGACTCTCTAGGAATGGTTCATCCTACACATTATGTTTGTCATGCTCCTCCAGATGATCATGCTCATCATGCCACTTCTCTCCTATTTTCTCCTCACTCAAGTTTTCCTGACCTCCCACATCTATGAAGACAATATGTTGCTCATCTTCTCCAATTGCGTAACATAGATGCACTGATGGACTGTTATATATACTTGACTACTCATATTATTGATAGACATTCTCCTCAATACCTATGGATTCAGTTGCATAGGATTATACCTTATCAACACCATTATGTAGAATTTCCTCATGCACTTCTAAATTTTTTTCATCCTGCAAATCTCCCTGAATAATATCAAGTTGTTGCTCACCATCCCAAAGATCAATAGATCTAATTGTAGAAGAGTCCCCATGATCTGTAGGAATCTCCTCTTGTTATTTCTTTGTTGACTCCTTCCTGCCATCTGGATATGAATGTTTAGGTGCCCAATGTCCCCTACAGATAAAGCATAGTCCTTTCCTCCTTAGTTCATTCTTGTTGTAGGTTTTGTTCTTGCTTCCTCCATCAATCCTTCTCAACTCCTTCATAGTCAGCACCCTTCTGAGCAATTTTATGTTTTGTGTGACCAAATTCTTGACTAGATCATAGGCGGTGGGTTATACCATTAGTTCCTTCCCCCAAATGGTCAACAATTTTGATCTAATTATCTTGCATGCGTCAACATCTCTATTGATAACAGGGACACTATATTTTTCATTCATTTCTTGACATGGTCTGAATGAGTTGATGTAATACTGGTGTAAAAGTTTTCGAACAACTAAAAGATCAACTCATCACACTCCAAATTCAGCATGAATGTACTAAAGCTGAACTCTACCATCAATTCTAGAATTTTGTGCTCCTTTTGAAAGGTAGGAGGCATTATGTTGATTAACACTTGAAGGGTTTCTACTATCAGCTCCAATATCTCCGTCATTATATCATTCTTATAAGGTGGTAGTCACGATGTTAAAGCTATGATCCAGCTGATATAAGAGGCAACTATGAGTCTAACCTTTTCACAAGAATGCTTCAAGAACATGGTTTGTATCAAAGTAATCATTGACGGCTCCAAGGTGCAACATGACATTTTCCAATCTAATTTACTTTTCAGGGACAAAGCCATATCTAATGTGTCCAACCGTAAGAGTACATCTTCAGACTTTGTATATTTCAATTTGGATCCAAGTTCAAAGAGATTGTTAGGTCCCTATACTACTAGTGTAACCCCTTATTGTTATTAGTGCAACCCCCTTATTGTATTATTGTGTCCATATAGTCCCCATGTTGTTATTATTATACCCCATAGAAGCCCACTATTGTTATTGTTGTGCCCCTACAATATTATTGTTATGTAGGCTCTGATTGTATTGGGACCCCTTAGACTCCTATATATAGAAAGGAGGTGATGTCATTTGTATCGTCCAAGAGTTGTTCATTTGTGTAATGTAAAGGAGGTTTCCCCCTCGAAGAGGTTGATTTTTAAGTCGTTGATATATCTTTTCTATCTTTTTTGTGAGCTAGTTTCATAATATTTGGTATTAGAGCTTTGGATTCTAGGGTTTCGTTGCTCCAAAAAAGCCATCATGGAATTTTCGCTATAACTTTTCTTCTGCAACGTTTCAAGCTAAAAAAAATACCCATTTGAGATGAAATGTCGATGATCCTCGGGTTTGAATTTCCGATCTTGTCTCGCTATAATGTTGGAGATATGATCCAAGGATGTTAGGGTTTTTCCAGGCTCCCGAATTACATCCTAAACAGGTGACCTAGGGAAAATTTTCATAACTTTCTCTCTAAGCATCAGATTGAAATTTAGTAAAAATTTAAAGAAATAGGACGAACTTTAGTGTTTTTTGTGTCGGTTTCAGGTCCTAAGGTCGAAACAATGACACGTGGAAGGTCGTTCAAGTTTTCTCTATTGCACCAGTCTATAATAGGAGATTTGGCATAACTCTTTATTGAAGAATCCAATATTCATCAAATGGGTGGGTTAGAAAGAAGAATCATAGGGCTACCACAAGCCAAAATTGAAGAACTTGAAGATCTGAAATTATAGAGTTATAGTCGTTTAAATATCGAGATCCTAAAAGCAAGAAAAATAATGACTGGAATCAAGAAAATAGAAACACCTAGTAAGCAAAATTGGATGGATGATTCTAAGAATGCAATTGAAGCCAAGATAGATAGTTTTATATGTGCCATGGAAGCTAATATCGATGGTATGAAAGTAGATTTGAAGAAATACATGGAAGGTTTGAAGGAAGGTGGGACAAAACTGCTACAGGAAAGGCCTCTTAATGATGAAAAGGTAGTAGAGGAAACTCATGATGAGAAAAAAATAAATGTTAATCATGATTTCTTCAAATCTAACATTGGATTGAAGACCCACCATATTCCAAAGATTGATATGAGGAAGTTTGATGGCAAGGATTCCATAACAAGGATACTACAAATGGATAAATATTTTGATCTACATGATGTGCAACTGTTACAAAAGGTAAGTATTGCATCTTTATATTTAGAACCAAATCAATTTTTACGGTATAAAGGGATTTTTTCTCATAAACCACTTGTCACCTGGTCAATTTTCACAGAGGAAATGATAGTGCATTATAAGGATACAAAGAGAAACACCTTCTTTAGCCAATTGATCAATCTCAAACAAAAGGGTTCAATGACAGAGCACATTGAGGACTTCCAAAAATTGAATATAAGGATAAATGATATTCCAGAGAAGCAAAGGATTGATGTCTTCATAGGGGCTTTAAAGGAAAACATTCAATATGAGGTTCGTCTTTGGGAACCTGATTCATTGGAGAAGGCATTTAGGTTGGCAAGAAAAATTGAAAGAAAAATTATGGCAACAAGAAATCCTACTGCTCATAAATATAAAGATGGAAGTGTTATTTCTCCTAGCCTTCCACAACCTACAAGGTTGACACCACAACAATTCGAAGAAAAAGGAGAAAATGACCTTTGTTACAGTGGTGACAGAAAGTATACTAAAGGTCATAAGTGTGCTGATAAGAAAATATTTTACATTGATTGTCAAGAGGAGGAAGAAAAGGACCAAGAAACATCAAAAGAAAAGGATATACACCAGGTACCAACCACAGAGAAAGAAGAAATGAATCCAACCATATCTTGTAATCCATTGGAAGGAATTACCACTCCTCAAACTCTGAAGATAGAAGGACATATCAAGAAGAAAATGGATAACCTCACTTTCGCGCAGAATCAAATGAAACAATAGGCAAATTAACATCGTAGCGAAAGAAGTTTTGACATAGGTGGCTGGATATTTTTACGACTACAACCATACAAACAAATGTCCCTCAAGCAATCTAGGAAGGATAATAAATTATCACCAAATTACTATGGTACTATAAAGTGCTACAAAAGATTGGTACTATGGCATACAATTTGGAGCTTCCTGCATCTTCCCGAGTGCCCCCACTTTTCCATGTTTCATGCTTAAAGAAGGTTATAGATGACAAGGTCCCAGTTCAAACAATATTGTTGGAAATTGACGAGGAAGGAAAAACCATATTTTAACATGAAGTACTCACAGAAAAAAGAAGCCGACAGCTACGAAATCGATCAATTTCAGTGTATCTCATCAAGTGGAAGAACTTACCTGCTGAAGATTCCACATGGAAGGGTGAGAATTTTATACAAAAGCATCCAGAACTACTCAAGCATTGAGAACAACACTTTTTAAAGGAGAGGGGCATGTTAGGTCCCTATACTACTATTGTAACCCCTTATTGTATTATTGTGCCCATATAGTCCCCATGTTGTTATTATTATGCCCCATAGAAGCCCACTATTCTTATTGTTGTGCCCCTACAATATTATTGTTATGTAAGCTCTAATTGTATTGGGACCCCTTAGATTCCTATATATAGAAAGGAGGTATTTTCATTTCTATCATCCAAGAATTTTTCATTTGTGTAATTTAAAGGAGGTTGCCCCCTTGAAGAGGTTGATTTTTATGTCGTTCATCTATCTTTTCTATCTTTTTGTGAGCTGGTTTCATAACAAATAGACTTTCTTTTTACATATTCCTTCTAGATATCCTTTGACTTCTAAAGGATAGCATGGACCTTCCGAGAGAAAGGTACATTTTTCTTCTCTTGCTTCTTATTTGTAAGTTGTTGCCATTTTTTATCCATAGAAGTATTGTAGCCCAGAAGACCGGTTGATGTATTACCATGTTGATTCTTGAGGTGTTTCCAAAAGTAAAATGATGACATTATAAATTAGACTTCCTTCGCTCTCCTCGGCCTTTCTTCCCTCCTCCTCTCCTTTCCTTTTTTATTATATTATAAACATAAATATATATGAATTTATTCTAAAACCTTCACCCAAGCATAGAGAGGGTACAACTCTAACAGGACTAAAGAAAACTTACCTGACCAATCCTTCCCCCAATGGATTCCCCTATATCCCAATGCAACCTAAGTCCTGGGACCTATGGGTTATGATTCCATCTCAGCCCTCCATCATTGCCCTTGCTTAAGGACCCAAGTTGTAATATGCTCTTGGCTAAGAGTATCCCATCAATAGAGTTCCAACTCATAATCTCTCAAAAATCCATCTCATGGGGATAATATAACGCATGAATTTGTGCACATGGAATAAGTCTACCATGTTGATGCTTCCTTATGCTCAACTCATGTTGCTCCATTCAGTCATCCAACATGATCCATTTGGAGAATTCTTCCCTGCTCTCCCCAATTGATAAAGGTGGTTTAGTAGTGCTACAAAATTTATCTATGTACTCCTGTAGAGGGCTAACTTGGAACTCCCAACTGTATTCCTCTTGTTTCCTTGTGAGGGACTTGAGATGTTCCTCTACACTAGACAACTTGGTTGTTGACTCAGCGCATACCCCTATGAGCTCCTCAATTTTTTGTTCTCTTGTAAGGTAGTGTCTCAGGTTTTCTAGACTCTCTACTTCAACATCATAAGATTCATCTTGAAATGTGTGATATGTTCCCGAAAGTCCTCTACAGGCGATTTTGGTGCCCTGTTGAATGTCTTTGTACCTGTTTGGACCAAATGCCCCATGACCAGAGCTTCAACTTGAGCCTTTTACCGCCTCCCTGGGAATGGTTTATACTACACATTATGTCTATCCTGCTCCTCCTGATGATCATGCTCATCATGTTAGTTCTCTCCTATTGGCTCCTCACTCAAGTTTTCCTAGCCTCCCACATCAATGAAGACAATATGGTGTTCATGTTCTCCAGTTGTCAAACATAGATGCACTGGTGGAATGTTATATATACCTGATTGCTCATATTCTTTATGGACATTCTCCTTGATACCTATGGATTCATTTGCATAGGAGTCAACCTTATCGACACCATCAAGTAGCATTTCTTCATGCACTTCTAAATGTTTTTCATCCTACAAGTCTCCCTGAATAATATCAAGTTGTTACTCACCATCTTGAAGATCAATAGATCTCATTGTAGAAGAGTCCCCATGATCTGTAGGAATCTCCTCTTGTTATGTCCTTGTTGACTCCTTCGTATCATTTGGATATGAATGGTTAGGTTCCCAAGGTCCCCTACAGATAAAGCATAGTCCTTTCCTCCTTAGTTCATTCTTGTTGTAGGTTTTTCTCTTGCTTCCTCCATCAATCCTTCTTAACTCCTTTCTAGTTAGCACCCTTCTGAGCAATTTTATGTTTTGCATGACCAACTTCTCGACTAGATCATAACTGGTTGGTGATACCATTGGTTCCTTCCTCCAAATGGTCAACAATTTGGATCTAATTGTCTTGCATACGTCGACATCTCTGTTAAGAATAAGGACACAATCTTTTGCATTCATGTCTTGACATGGTCTGCATGAGTTGATGTAATACTTGTGTAAAAGTTTTGGAGCAACTGAAATATCAACTCGTCACAGTCCAAATTCAGAATGAATGTGTTAAAGCTGAACTCTGCCATCAATTCTAGAATTTTGAGCTACTTTTGAAAGGTAGGAAGCATGATGTTTTTCAACCCTTGAAGGGTTTCTACTATCGGCTCCAATATCTCCCTCATGATATGGAGGTAGTGGCGATGTTAAAGATATGACCCCGCTAAGAAAAGAGGCAATTGCGAGTCTAATCATTTCATAAGAATGCTCCAAGAACATGGGCTGTATCAAAGCAATCACTGATGGCTCGAAGGCCCAACCTGACCTTTTCCAATCTGATTGCATTATCATGGAAAAATCCATATCTAATGTGTCCAACCATAAGAGTACATCTTTGGACTTTGTATATTACAATTTGGATCCAAGTTCAAAGAGACGCTTGCTTTTTACATCTTCCTTCGAGATATCCTTTGACTACTAAAGGATAGCATGGACCTTCTGAGAGAAAGGTCTATTTTTCTGCTCTTGCTTCTTATTTGTAAGTTGTTTCCATTTTTTATCTGTAGAAGTATTGTAGCCTAGAAGATTGGTTGATGTATTACCATGTCATTTCCTGAGGTGTTTCCAAAAGTAAAATTATGACATTAACTTACCCTTCCTTCGCTCTCCTCGGTCGTTCTTCCCTCTTCTTCTTTCCTTTTCTTTATATTATAAACACAAATATATATGCATTTATTCTAAAACCTTCACCCAATCATATAGATGGTGCAGTTCTACCACAACTAAATAAAAGTTCCTTGGCCAATCCTTACCCCAAAGGATTCTCCTGGATCCAAATGCCACCTAAGTCCTGGGACCCGTGGGTTATGATACCATCTCAACCCTCCATCACCGCCTTTTCTTAAGGGCCCAAGCTGTAATATGCTCTTGGCTAAGAGTATCCCATCAATAGAGTTCCAACTCATAATCTATCGCAAATCCATCTTGTGGGGAGGATATAATGCATGAATTCTTGCACATGGAATAAGTCGACCATGTTGATGTTGCCTGATGCTCAACTCATGTTACTCTACTCGGTCATCCAACATGATCCATTTGGAGAATTCTTTTGTGCTCTCCCCAATGCATAAAGGCGGGTTAGTAGCATTACAAGATTTATCTATTTACTCTTGTAGAGGGCTGATTTGGAACTCCCAACTGTATTCCTCTTGTTGCCTTGTGAGGGACTTGAGACATTCCTCTGCACTAGACAACTTGGTTGTTGACTCGGTGCATAGCCCTATGAGCTCCTAAATTTTTTTGTTCTCGTGTAGGATAGTGTCTCAGGTTTTCTAGACTCTCTGCTTCAACATCATAATATTTGTCTTGAAATGCATGACCTTTCCCCAAAAGTTCTCTACAGGGGATTTTGGTGCCCTGTTGAATGTCTTTGTACCTATTTGCATTGGATGCCCCATGACCAGAGCTTCAACTTGAGCCTTTGACAAACTCTCTGGGAATGGTTCATCCTCCACATTACGTCTATCCTGCTCCTCCTGATGATCATGCTCATCATGCCGGTTCTCTCCTAGTGTCTCCTTACTCATGTTTTCCTAGCCTCCCACATCTATGAAGACAATATGTTGTTCATCTTTTCCAGTTGTCGAACATAGATGCACTGGTGGACTATTATATATACTTGATTGTTGGTATTCTTTATGGACATTCTCCTCGATACCTATAGATTCAGTTGGATATGAGTCTACCTTATAGACAACATTATGTAGAATTGCCTCTTGCACTTCTAAATGTTTTTCATCCTGCAAGTCTCCCTAAATAATATCAAGTTGTTGCTCACCATCCTAAAGATCAATAGATCTAGTTGTAGAAGAGTCCCCCTGATCTATAGGAATCTCCTCTTCTTCTCTCCTTGTTGACTCTTTCCTATCATTTGGACATGAATGGTTAGGCTCCCATGGTCCCCTACAAATAAAGAATAGTCCTTTCCTCCTTAGTTCATTCTTTTTGTAGGTTTGGTTCTTGCTTCCTCCATCAATCCTTCTCAATTCCTTCCTAGTCAGCACCCTTCTAAGAAATTTTATGTTTTGCGTGACCAATTTCTCAACTAGATCATAGGCATTGGTGATACCATTGGTTCCTTCCTCCGAATGGTCAACAATTTGGATCTAGTTATCTTGTATACGTCGGCATCTTTGTTAAGAACAAGGACACAATGTTTTGCATTCATGTCTTGACATGGTCTGAATGAGCTAATGTAATATTGGTGTAAAAGTTTTGGAGCAATTGAAAGATCAACTCGTAACACTCCAAATTCAGCATGAATGTGCCAAAGCTGAACTTTGCCATCAATTCTAGAATTTTGTTCTTCTTTTGAAAGGTAAGAAGCATGATGTTGTTCAAACATTGAAGGCTTTCTACTATCATCTCCAATATCTCACTCATGATATCATTGTTGTAAGGTGGTAATGGAAATGTTAAAGCTATGATCCCACTGAGACAAGAGGCATCTGTGAGTCTACCTTTTCACAAGAATGCTCCAAGAACATGAGTTGTATCAAAGAAATCATTCATGTCTCCAAGGCCCAACCTAACATTTTCCAATCTAATTGCTTTATTAGGGACAATGCCATATCTATTGTGTCCAACCGTAAGAGTACATCTTCAGAATTTGTATATTGCAATTTGGATCCATGTTCATAGAGATGCCTTTTCTTTACATCTTCCTTCCAAATATCCTTTGGCTACTAATGGATAGCATTTGTTAGAATTAATGGAGAAAGATATATTTAGTTGTTTAAGGATAGGATTGAGACTCTAAGTTTAGGTCTCAGATCCAAATATATAGAGAGTGGTTGAAACCACCCTGATTGTGTGAAAGCCTATATGTATTACAGTGTTCTCCTGATTGAGATATGTAATAGACCGTGCGTGTATGAATGTTTATACACTCTCCAGGTATCTCACCTAGAGAGTCTTTTAGCATATATATTCGATTTTTATCATGGTATCGGAGCTACAAGCTACCAGACAGAGCACTGTAAGCTGAGTGGAAAGTGCGACTAAGGCGAAATCTTTGCAAGCGCATGAAGGGGTAATCGTGTCGATCCACTATTACACTTCCTTGGTTTTATTTTCGGTTTACTGTCGTAGATTTCAAGTGTACAGTCATGACGACCTTCGCGAACCTGTTGTGGTAAATCGTGCCGACCGACCAATGCAACAAAGCTGCGTGTTTAAGGAAAAGTTGCTGCTTGGCGGTGACTGTGGATCGCCGGTGATTGTGGACTATGCCATCTCTGTGATTGAGGAGATCTGGTGTATAGGAGGCCGTAGTTGAGGCCAGTTTCATTGTGCTGATTGGACGAGAGTGCCGGCAGTTGATGCCGAGGTGAAATTCGGAGGCCGGATCACCAACAAGGAGGAGCTCTCTGATACTTGAGATCCTCATTCAAGAGGCTGCAGAGAGGAGGCCGGATCGCCGAAGGGAACAACAGTAGAGGCCAGATCGCCAACAAAGCTGCGAAGAGGAGGTGAGGAGGCTGAGATCGCTCAAGGCTGTGGAGGAAGTTGTGAGCTTGCTTGTAAAACTGCAAGGGTGGTCTCTGGCACCTGGTGTGGCAAAAGTTGATGTATTGATGAAGTGCCTGCAGTGGGCAAAGGATCGTGGCTGCGTGAGACTGGCAGCAGCACAGAAGAAATTGGTGCGATGAGCGTGGAGCGTCCTGCGCGTCTGTTCGTGGGAAGCATTATGTGTGAGCGAGAAGTGCTGAGAAGACTGTTGTGTAAGCCGAGGAGGAGTCCGTAGTGTGGAGGCCGGATTGGCCAGTAGAACCGCTGAGGACGTGAGGAGGCCAAGATCGCGAAAGAAGCTCGCTGCGGGTGGCAAATTGTTCTTTGCTTGCGTGTGGCTGACTGTGAGGAGATTACCATCCTTGGAGCAGTGTGAGATCCGAGCAGCAGAAATACGATCCAGGCCTGTGCAATCAGAGGAAATTCGTGGAGTGTTGCTGCTACCTCCGCTGTTGTGGGGAAAAGTATCCGATGCGGATGACCCTATCCCTACTCTAAAGGTGACAGTCTTTAGCAACAACTGAAAGTAAAGTTTTGATGATTTCCTTTATGAAAGTACAGAGAGAGTGAAGAAAGATTAACCAACCTGGTGTCTTTCGCTTAGTCGATCCTTGTCCTCTCTCTTTGTCTCTTGTTCCCAACTCTTTGCTCTCTTTGCCGGTCCAGCTACACACAGATCCTGCACAAAACAAGAGAGGAAACTACAAGATACATGTACTCATAACTGATGCATGGATTAGAGTGAATCAAATATACAAGTAAATACAATACATCAATGCAATACAAGTATATAGGAGAACATGCAAAACTTTATTGATAGAAGTAACAGGGTTCTGAGAAGGTTACAACCAATGATGGCTCCAATCCAGCAGCACCTCCCCAGCAGCAAGAACTCTCCTCTTCACCTCTAGTAAAACAATCACCCAATAGCTCTAACTGTAAACCAACAGCACCTCCTTGCTTTACACAAAATTCCAGCCTCCTTAGACCTCATAGAAGAGCTCTATATATAGGAGAGAAGAAGAGAGGATGAGTCATCTTGAGGCTGGCATAGAGCTGACTAGTGTCCTCTCCCTCTTCAGTTAATCTTCAGTTCTTGAGTCCACTTGGAGATCCTTGCTTACACATGGTGATCAAGTACCTCTTACTCATCACAGGGCGAATCTCATGAACCAAGTGTCAGTTTGGAAGCTTCCTGGGCAGTTGACACCTTGCAGGATGACTGTGCCACTTGGCCAATCTCGCCCAGCGCAGGTAGCCTTCATTAATCTTGACTTCCAGCGCAGGTACAAGGAGGGACAGTTGCATTCCAGCGCAGATGCTCAGTGGAGCAGCTGACATGATCCAAAATAAGCCTGTTTTGAAGTGTTTTCAGGTGGAGAACTGATTGGAAGTGCTGTTGTTTGATGACCTTGTTCCTTTAGGGGTAAGAACAACATGTTTAGGGACTGAGGATCCCTGTGATTATTGACATTTCATGCTCCATGATGCGAGGCACAAAAATGTCTATAACAGTTGCCCCCTAAAGTATGAGGCCGTTTATCGGGTGAAATGCTTTATCTAGAGGGTCCGAAGTTCATTCCAGTGCTGAGGAGGCGCCCTGTAATACAATACAATACAATACATTATTTTTCATTCTATTTTCATGATCTAGCTGAGGCGGGCATTCCCATGCTCAGCTTTTATAAATACATTTTGGTACATATGACAGACGATCGTCTGAAGGTAGACTGATAATTTTCTGCTGAAACTATCATCCTTTGAATAGGATGATCATCTGCTGCAATGATGTACATGGAAAATGCTTTTATATTCCCTGAATATATATCGCAGCCCGGATGGATGAAACTAGATCCGGGGTCTTCAAACTCGTTCGATCTTCACTCTAAGTACAAGTCGATCCATGTGAGAATTGCGCTGAAGTCGAACATGGAAAGACATCGCTTGATTACCGGTCAATAATGAAAACCGTTAACAAGCGCGAGAGGAATCACCAATAATGACGATGACCCTCAAGGTACTGCAGTACAATTCACGTGGCGTGAATAAAGGACTTGGCGTCGAACGCCACGCAAAATCTTCTGGTCGAAGGTCATTGATGTATACCTGTCGCCGGAAGTGAGAAACTTGCCATTGAGGCATGCAAGCTTCAAAGTACTGATGGGGGTGTTCCTAGATCAACTTCTTGGATAATGAGCTGAAGTCGACAAGAAGCGATCCGTCAAAGGAGGGCCTTAATGAATCCCACATCAATGACACGGAACGGAGCTAATGACTTTAGTGGAGGTGAAAACAAACTGTGACATATGATTCAGGGTGGCGATCATGAATGGATGAAGGATAATGTATGGCAGTGGATGGGACACGGTCGACACTTTCAGAATGACCCCTCTTGAACATATAACGACACTGATGCGATGGATCGGTAGCATTACCCCAAATGTGGATGGTTTGGCGAAGACCATGGCGATGAGACCGGTGAATGAAACAACCCAACCCGATGTGGTACGGAGGAAAAGTGTCATGTTCAAGAGTGACTTGCTACCATTAAACTTTGATGTTCTCCCAATTTTTCCCCAGTCATTTCTGACCAGTACCTCTTTATTTTTGTCAAGCCTTAGGAGGATAACATATGCTTGTTCTATAACCTGCCCTTCGGGCAAGCCCATCGCTATGATTTAACGAGCCTAGCGATAGGGAAACTCGTTCTCGTCTAAAGACAAGTTTGTCGCTATTTAATCATTTTAACGAGTCTAACGACAAAGAAAACTCGGTCCTTTTCATTTTTAGAGAGTCTGAAAAGGTACAGAAAGTCAACTCCATAATTCCTTTTTCGTCAGCAAATCCCTTAAGTCCGAAAAAGTATAAAACAATACAGAAGGGATGGCTGTTCGGTACTTTTAACGAGCCGAACAAGACAAGCGCTCGATCCTTTTGTGCAATAATCCCTCAGGTCCAAAAAGATTAAAATTTAGAGGAGGGATAGCGTTCCGGTCATTTAACGAGCTGGAAGGCCAAAACTCGGCAAACTTTTCATATTTTACGAGTCAGTGAAAAGAGCTGAAAGAAGACTCGTCTTTTGAGGAACGAGTGATAAACAGGGATAGCTACAGATTCCAGGTATAGGTTGGAATTTTCCAATCACGGCAGTGTCACAAGGATGGCTAGGTGAAATCACTCTTCGCAGCTGTTTCTCAAAAGAGGTAAACACACAAATGGAAGTGAATGATCGGCCAAATGAACAGTGGAGGTGATGGATGAAAACACGATCAAGGTTCTTATGGCTGATGAATTTACGATCTCAAAAGGTTATTTACCGGTTCATTTTTTCCATGAGCTTGAACTCTGGGGGAAACTTTTGCTCACACTTTTCTATTTTTTAACGAGCATAGATTCAGTCATAAAACTGCT
This sequence comes from Pinus tabuliformis, assembly GCA_031772625.1. Taxonomy (NCBI): domain Eukaryota; kingdom Viridiplantae; phylum Streptophyta; class Pinopsida; order Pinales; family Pinaceae; genus Pinus; species Pinus tabuliformis. Next base: position 102,518,700 of record CM062820.1, read on the forward strand.
CGAATTTTGCGTTTTTATTTTTTAACGAGCATGAACATTGCTAAAACTGCTCGATTATGCATGCCCCCAGCATCATAATACAAATCGAGGTGCATGCCCCCCAAGCTTCATTGTATTCAACTTTGTTGATTGGAATGAAGGTTTACCATTGAGATCTGGAAAGGGGATTGTTTCATTTTTTAATGAGGTTGACATAGTAAAAGAACTATCCTCATGGTTTTTCATTTTTTAACGAGGTTGACCTGAGATAGGAACTATCCTCGAAGCCAACCAAATATCTAGGAATTTTCCGAATCCAACCAGAAGATTGGATTAGATTTCATTTTGTAGGTTTCCACCGTGGCCACTCCCGCTAGATTAATTGGAGGCGGTAGGGCGAAAGTACCCATTAAGGCAGGGTCTTTTAGGAGACCTACTCCGATATTTTGAAACGAATGGTCGCTTCCATGGATTAGAGGAACGCTTCCTGTAACTTGTGAACCATTAGGGAGGAAATTTTGTTGGTCAATGATCGTAATCCCTCCTTGAAAGGGGAATGCGATTTTCCTAAAATAGGTCGACACAACAGCTTCCATGGAATAAATCCATGGTCTTCCCAGTAGGATGTTATAGTCAAGATTGCCATCGATGACTTCAACATCTATTTCTACTGTTTTTCCCCCTAGTTCAACCCTCAAGTTATTAAGGATACCGTAAGGGGTATATGTCCTTCCGTCGAATGCTTTTAATGTCGTTGATGATCGCGTCAAGGTTGGAGATCCTAAAGTTTTCCAGCAACTCATCGACATAATACATGTCGATGCCCCCTCATCAATAATTGTTCGATGAACAGTTTTGTTGAGGGCTTTCACTTGGATGAGGAAAGCTAGTTGAGCTGGTAATTGAGGATCATATCCTTTGTGATCAAAGGATACAAGATTGGAATCTTTAGGATCCACCCCATCAATTGCTGATAACAATGCCTGCCTTTGGGATGGGCAATGTTGTAGTACCTCAAGAGTCGACATAGCAGATGGCGATTGCGCCAAATCTTCCACTATATTATAATGTTGTGCCGCTCTGGCACGAGGATTAAATGTCGACTTGTGTACTACTCCCTTTGGCGGTTTTATTGTTAATTCATGTGTGATGGGGGGTACAACTTCTGCCGAAGTTGTTGTCGAACTGCTAGGTTGATCTTTACCTTTATCGTTCGACACCTGTGGATTCCCGTAATCTTTGTTCCTTGTCGAAATTAAAGCATCATCCTGTTGCTTCGATATCGATAACATAAGCACTTGCGACGGTGAAGCATTTCCACTACCAACCAGATTTTTTCCTCGATCGGGAAACGGATCAGTTAACACAGCTGGAGTTTGCGAACTCTTTAAGAATCTTTTAAGATCAGCTTTGTATGGACATTCTCTCGTCCAGTGATCCTCATCACATATCTGACACCCATAAGGTGGTTTCCTATCTCGAGGAGGGCTTGAAGAAGTTTTTCGAGGAGATGACTCTCCTTGTTTCTTCTTCTTCCCTTTGTTTTGATTCTTCTTGCTTCCTGGTTGATTGGAGTTTTTGCCTTTATCCGTAGATACAGCATTTACCTCCGAAGCAAGAATCTCTTGATTTGCTTTTTGATTCGAAGTCTTACAGGTTTTCTTATCTGAATCCCTTGTCGACTTAGCGTTTGCAGTTCCAATCACGCCATCACCGGCATGAGAGTCACTATTTGATCCGGGAGGAGGAGGGATTGAAAATTCCAGTCTGGGGGCGTCAGGTATTTTATCATAGAGCGTGCCTGACGGAGTATATACTAAGTCCAAATATTGAGCACGAGCAATGACCTGCTCCTCTGTTACGACGCCTCCCTTGGCCACATCTTCTGTTATAGCAGGCAGAAGAGACTTTATAAACCACTCAGCCAATAGCTGATCTGGAACATAGGTCTTTACCATTCTGCGACGACGACGCCACTCATGTATATGATCTGATATATGTGTGGCCGTTGTCTGCTTGAAATTGGTCAAGATCTCTGTTCCAGTTTCGTACCTTATAGGTAACTGAAAGTGTGTTAAGAAAGTCGTGGCTAGGGAACTAAAATTGTCGAAAGAGGCTCTAGGTAATTCAATATACCATTTAGCCGCCGGACCAGTCAATGTCCTCTGGAAAAGACGAAGCCTTATCGAATCATCATTCAAGGTATTCGATGAACACCACAGATGGAATGTCATCACATGATTCGACGGGTCTTCGCCAGGATTTCCATTGAATTTAGGAATGTCCGAAGGAAGTTTGTGAGGAATCGCTGGCCACCAATGGGCATAGGCGATTGGATCGTTCGTTAATCGATGTAAATCTGGTAATTCTAGGGTCGCCACGAATGGCAACTGCTGATTCAGGTTTGGCGAGGCGTACCCAGGATACGATGGGATCGCCTGAGCAGTAGGCCTTTGCACACCAGCATAATGCAACTGATGTTGATATGACTGATATGGTTGGTGGGCTTGGCCACTGTAAAGTGGTTGGTTTAACCCATTCTGAATATAGGGTTGCCCACTATTTGCAAAGATCTGTTGCTCAGACCCCTGGTACACCTGTTGAAACTAAGGTTGTTGGTATTGCACCATCCATGGTTGTGAAGCCATGTTTTGTTGTGCGACACTAACCGACGGACCAAGATGCGGGGTTATGGTTCCCATTTGTATCTGTGTCGTCCCGGCAGTTGGCGATTGTGGTTGTGTTGCAGGGTCAATAGGCTGTTGCATTACAACTTGGGGTTGACATACAACAGGCATCGATTGAACTTGCGACACGGTTACAATTGCTGGTGTCGTCGGGATACTGGACATAGGTACACACTGTTGCATGGAATATACAACTCTTGGTTGTTGGGGTACCATAGGTATCCAACCACTCGTCGTTACTTCAGTCAAACCTGAATGTTGTTGAAAACTGCCGTATGGGTATCCCCCCAGAAGGGGAAGTGAAAGGGCATATTGCCCCCCATACGGTAACAATCCGGAGCTCAAGGGTATAGATGGCCTTTGAGGACTGGATGGCCCAAACTGATTCCCAAAGGGATCAATTTGTCTAGTTTCAACATAAGAATTACCGGGTATTATACCGGAAGAACAAACTGGAACAGACCAAGTTGTCATAATAGTCCCTGGGTGGACTCCTTCTAGCTGATGAGAGCTAGTTGGGACGGCTGGTATGCCGGCAAACATCGTTGGGTTGGCAGCAGGAGCTTCTGCTGTCGCTGTGTCGTTTGGCACAGTTCTAGATGTCGACGGTTGTTCAGACATTTTAAGTCTATCCAATAAACTGCCTATCGATTCTACAGGAACTTCCTGTGGCGATGGACAAACTTCTGATGCAGAAGGAAAAAGAGTGGTGCCTACTCCAAAATGAGTTGGAGTATTTGCTTGCTGGTCCTCTACGATTTCCTCTATTGCAATCAGACCAGGAGGAAGAGGAAGACCGTCAGGTCCGTAAAAGATTTCTGGTGCCGAAGAAGGGGTTGCTTCGACAGCGACAGTTGTTTGAACAACAAGACTCTGTGGACCGGTTTCAGATGGAACTGGTTCAGTTATGCAAGTACTTGTCTTCAGACTAGGATCAGTACCACTGTCCTTCTGTTGCTGTTGAACTTCTTCAATAGAGGCAGGGATTCCAGAAATATTGGGAGTGACCAGAATCTCAGATGTTGTTGGAACTTCCGTCCTAACTTTAAAAGGAGATTTTGACCTGGTCCAGCGAGTTCGCTTTGTCCGTACTACTCTCGGTTCCGGAGACAAAGGTGGTTGACTCGCAAGTCTCCCCGAACGACGGAGTTTTAATTGACTTTCCTCCACGGTTGCGGATTACTTGATCAACTAAAATACAAAAAGGGGAATTATGTTTCCGTATTGAATGAATTTTATTAGACGCTTTTAGACACAACTTTGCTTTTTCATGTTTTAAGAGTCGAGAAAAAGCTAAAGATGACTCTAGTCGCCTTCGATGTATTAACGAGCCCGAAGTGACAAATGCTCGGTTGGACCTTTTCAGTTATAGAGTTTGAAAAGGGCCAAAAGAAACTGCTCTGGAGATCTAGGCAGAGGGTGTGCCAAACCTTTCGCGAAACCACAGAATACGTTTTACGGTACGGGTGGTCGATCTTCGTGAATGCTGTGTTCACTGCATCGCGATCAGTAGGGCGGTCGACACGGCTTCCTAAGGATAAAGGATAATTGCCTATAGGGGTCTCCCAATATACGCGACGGTACGCGGGAGCTCAAGTCCGTATTAGTGCTATCGTCCCTCAGGAGGAATCACCCACCTTCGTAGAGATCGACAGTCACTACGTTTAACGACGCCGGAACACGTCTCTACCTAGACCTCTATTGTGAGCGTTATGTTACAATGCGTTTTTAGATTCATTCAATATATTTTAAGTTGATCTTGTTTATCAGTTTGTCTTTCAGGATCACCACGAGATGTATTGGTACAAATTCCTAAATGCAGCTAAAATGATAAGCAAGCTTTTACAATCTTTTTAGCTTTGAAAATCCTAACTACTGAGGGGAGAGAAAAAAAATATCTTTCCACACAGAGCACAAAGCACAAACTAATGCACTTTCTCCTAGATCAGACACACAAACTTATCAAAAATGCAAATGCAAGATGCATGTATTTCTTTTCTTTTCCCTTAATGTTGATGTAGACAAAAGGAAATTGTTGTATAATTTTCGAATTCAATTTGAAGCGTAAACAAACAAGTTTCGTCTAAAATGAAAAGACACCTTACAGGTACTTGTTTCAACACTAAAAATATATGAATTCAAACCATAATATGAAAAACAAACAAACTCAAACAGCCATGAACAGTAATAAAACTAGCTCTTAAGATCACAAAGACACTTTTACAGTTCAGGATCTAAGAGGTCACAACTATACTGGTTCGCTTTTCACACTGGAAAACTGTAACTGAAACAAGAAATACTGAAAGAACATTCACAGTTTCATCACACAACTGAGGCGGAATAATGTCAAGGAGAATGGTTTACAGCAAATACAATGACCAGCAAGCAATCAGCAAAAAATCAGTGAAAACAGGGCTGAGACACAATGGGAAAACTGAGCAAGACAATGGCTAACTGGACCAGCGCAGGCTCTGGTCTGTCAGTTTGACTCTCAGCGCAATTCCCGAAGGGAGCACCTGCGCTATAATGCAGACTGCCTGTGGACAGCCTGCTCTGGGACACGAGAGTTGCGTCTACAAAGTTTTCCGGGTCATAAAAACCTCAAAAATGCACTGTTTTTGCTGAAATAAAAAGCTATAGGTCAAGTACAGGCTAAGGGATGATCAAGAGGATGAAAAGCTATCACAAAGAGTAAAGAGTCTTTTGTAGATAAGCTCTTTAAATCTTGAATTTGCTCAGCAAATGAGCAAGAGTAGCAGACCCTCTACTTCGCTTTTGATATAGTCAAAAGCTTTTCGATTTGGTACTCTTTTCTTCAAGAAATGAATAGCAAAATACTACAAACACCAACAAGATACTAGTTTCCCCAGCGGAGTCGCCAGTTTGTTGTGGGGAAAAGTATCCGATGCGGATGACCCTATCCCTACTCTAAAGGTGACAGTCTTTAGCAACAACTGAAAGTAAAGTTTTGATGATTTCCTTTATGAAAGTACAGAGAGAGTGAAGAAAGATTAACCAACCTGGTGTCTTTCGCTTAGTCGATCCTTGTCCTCTCTCTTTGTCTCTTGTTCCCAGCTCTTTGCTCTCTTTGCCGGTCCAGCTACACACAGATCCTGCACAAAACAAGAGAGGAAACTACAAGATACATGTACTCATAACTGATGCATGGATTAGAGTGAATCAAATATACAAGTAAATACAATACATCAATGCAATACAAGTATATAGGAGAACATGCAAAACTTTATTGATAGAAGTAACAGGGTTCTGAGAAGGTTACAACCAATGATGGCTCCAATCCAGCAGCACCTCCCCAGCAGCAAGAACTCTCCTCTTCACCTCTAGTAAAACAATCACCCAATAGCTCTAACTGTAAACCAACAGCACCTCCTTGCTTTACACAAAATTCCAGCCTCCTTAGACCTCATAGAAGAGCTCTATATATAGGAGAGAAGAAGAGAGGATGAGTCAGCTTGAGGCTGGCATAGAGCTGACTAGTGTCCTCTCCCTCTTCAGTTAATCTTCAGTTCTTAAGTCCACTTGGAGATCCTTGCTTACACATGGTGATCAAGTACCTCTTACTCATCACAGGGCGAATCTCATGAACCAAGTGTCAGTTTGGAAGCTTCCTGGGCAGTTGACACCTTGCAGGATGACTGTGCCACTTGGCCAATCTCGCCCAGCGCAGGTAGCCTTCATTAATCTTGACTTCCAGCGCAGGTACAAGGAGGGACAGTTGCATTCCAGCGCAGATGCTCAGTGGAGCAGCTGACATGATCCAAAATAAGCCTGTTTTGAAGTGTTTTCAGGTGGAGAACTGATTGGAAGTGCTGTTGTTTGATGACCTTGTTCCTTTAGGGGTAAGAACAACATGTTTAGGGACTGAGGATCCCTGTGATTATTGACATTTCATGCTCCATGATGCGAGGCACAAAAATGTCTATAACATCCGCGTGGAGGAGAATTGCCCAAATTCGGTGAGATTGCTCAGCATGGAGCGTTGACTTCCGAGAGAAAAGTCTATTGTTCTACTCTTGCTTCTGATTTGTAAGTTGTTACCATTTTTTATCCGTATAAATATTGTAGACCAAAAGACGAGTTGATGTATTACCATGTCGATTCCTAAAGTGTTTCCAAAAATAAAATGATGACATTATAACTCAGCCTTCCTTCGCTCTCCTCGGCCTTTCTTCCCTCCTCTTCTTCTTTTTTTTTTTAATATTTATGAATTTCTTCTAAAACCTTCACCCGATCATAAATAGGGATGCAGGTCTACCACGACTAAAGAAAAGTTACCCATTACTAATGTCGCTGGTCTTCCCAAGCCAAGGGCTACGATCACTATGTGTGGAGTCGTTGTCTTAATAAAAAAAATCAGTGTGTCGGTGATCCTTCGATTATTACAAGGCTTTCGTGAGTACAATAAACGCTCTATGCTTCAATCCTGCATCACATATCATCTGACACCCCTCTGGCCTCTGGCCTCGTGGGATCGGTGGCGTGACTCATGATGAGAGAAGATAAATGGGAGGCTTCCCGGCCTTAGAAACCATAATAGAGAGGTGCGATCGAACATGCTAAAGTCATTACATGCTGTGCATAAAATGGCTTGGAAATCCGAAGACCATGTTCCAGCTAGTTCTCTGTTGTTGTAACCGGCAACGGCTGTTTCGGTATCATTAGCACTGTAAACTATTTCTCCCTTGACTTTGACCTTACTTCGTAACTTTGGCTTTCCTTCTAAGGGCACGCTTTCCATGCTTCTACTGATATGGATGTTATTACACACATTTCTCTTCCCCCTGGAGACAGAATATGTAGTTAAGGTAGAAGCTCCTGGTTGCAGCCAAAGTGGGGAAATTCACGCTCCTCGAAATGTTATGGCTACAAGCGAATGCTGAGAGCTACCAGCCTGTCCTTCAAGTCACCTTCTAGTAATTTATTCTTTCTCAGGATTCATTTTGAAATTGCATCTCCATCATTGATTCTAAGTCGCAATTGTGCCAATCAACATCAAGTTTCATACCACCACAATATGGTTGAATTGGATGGAAAATAGTTTTGACGCAACCGCAGCAGCGAAACTTGAATTGAAAATTAGGAAGGCAAGTATAGAAATGATGAAGTAAAGAGACCATGTCTGGATAGCAACCAGGTTGCCTCTTCTGCTTCCAGGACTAGACGAATTGGCACAGATTTCCAATTTGCACAACACAAAAGAGCACCATACTTCCAATGGATGAAGCACAACATTTAGAGTCCATGTAGATTGTCTGTCACAACACCCACAATAAAATGGCAGAAAAATGGCTCGGCTAGCTGCCCAAGTATGCCTCCATTATTCAACAGAGCTAACTCCAACAATCGACCAATGCATTCCTTCAAAACATCACACAAAGGCAGGAACAAAAACAATTAGCACTGAATCGACGACGTCTTGCACAAAATCGATAACTTTAGCAAACCCGGAAGGGCCATTTCTCTGGTCATATCTGGCTCAAACTATATCACCTACGTCAAATTGTTATAGGTGATGCAAGTCTCCTACTGCAGTTCCAAGTGTTCTAGCTATTTAAAAAAATAAACTATCGACCCTGTTCTTCGCTCTCAAAGTTCCAAATGATGGTTTTAAACTTTTATGGCCTCTGTCTGAGATTCGCCTGCCCACTGCGGTCGATTGAAATGGCCCTTGGGTTTTTGTCTGTAGCAGCACGCCGAGAAGAATGGATCAACCTCCACAATTGGCCGCTTCTCCACACAACTTACAACCTCTCTGTATATATGCAGCTAGATAATGCTGCCAATGGCTCCTTGGTCCCTGCGGCCCTACATTTGCTCGACTGATGCACCCTACGGCCCTCCTTTCGATCTCGGCTATGGAAAACAATGCCACAATGCCCCTATCAACCCTTCCGGTGAGCGTGGCTCCTCACCTCAACTGCGCAATAACCAGATTTGGCTTTGGTGTGGATGTTGCTTCCTCGCGATCTGTCGTCCCTCTCGTCGAAGTTACTCTTATGCACACGGTCGCTACGATCTGCAAGACTGGTCCTCCCAATCTGAGCAGTCAAAACAAGCACTCTTACGGGAACATTTTTTTCTGATCACGACTTACGCTTAATTCCCACAAGCCTTAATATATTCCATCTTCATAAGTATGGCGGCTCCCTTCAATAATTTTTCAATTATGGGTAGTTTCGGCTGCAGTAAATTAGTCCGAAGACTTCTTCTTCCTTTTTTTTTAAATAAAAAAAATTGGCTTTATATTAGAAACCCTGAAAATGATACCGCAGTTTCAAGGATTTCATTCTCTTTAAGGTTTGCTTCCACAATTGAGAATTGGACTTGCACAACATGTCATGCTTATTTGGCCAAACCCCAGCAATTATATTTTCTTCAACACGTGGTGGAATTCTCTGCGAAACAACTGCAAATCAAACTCAATGATGGACAAGTAATTTTTCTGTAATGGTCAATTAGGGTGGTTATGGAGAACCACCGAAATTGACCAGATTCTAGTTAGCGTGATTGTGGAAAATCACCAAAAACTAGTTTCTCTTGAAGTCCTTGATCTCCTCAGCTTAGCACGAAAATCAGTTTTGATACCATTGTAATATTCCAAAGCTTAAAAATTTAGACAGATTTAACACATTTTAGTGTTCTAAATAAAAAGTTTTCAATAAGAAATAAGAACACAAATGGAATCTAGGAATGTTGCCGCCCTTTGTTTATATTAATAGTAGAAAACAAGATGCATGTCACCTGAAGCCCTTGCCATGGGGCATATACGGTTTCCCATCAAATAAGAAAACAAAAGAGTGAAGCACAATCATGGACCCACGATGGATCCACTAGACAAAGTCTCTGAGGGGTTTTCGTCCAGGGATCAAACTAGAACTGGCGTCACCAAGTTCTCAACAACACAAAATAGATAGGTAAGTCCGAATGATCTAAAGGCATAGCTCTTATCTCCTTTTATAAGCTTGATGGACTCGAAAAACAAAGGAAAATACAATGATAAGATACCATGGGAAAATACCATAGTAAATACCATGGATAGGTTCCGCCCATTTTCACCATGGTTGGAAGAATCACTGCAACTCTATGGAATCCGTAATTTCTACCTTGGGGATCCTAGTTACTGCTTTGGAATGTTTACCAACACCTGCGGGTTTTGGTGTAATGAAAAACCTCTTCAAGGTATCAGAGACTGGACCCAGGTTCGATTCCCAGGAGTTGCGTTTGAGGGGGGTGTTGGAAGAATCACTGCACCTCTATGGAATCCGTAATTTCCACCCTGGGGATCCTAGTTACTGGTTTGGAAAACCTCTTCAACCATATCAAAAAAAGGGAAATATTACAATTATTTTTAATTCATGGACTCATATCTTTCTTGAAAATTCATCTATAAATGACAAAAAGATGATGATCCTCTAAAAGAAATAGTAGGGGATGGTCCCCAAACATCAGAATAAACTTAATCAAGAATCCCTTTGATGTTACGATTACCTACTTTAATTTTTTGTCTACAGTGTTTCCCAAATATATAATGTTTTCAAAAACTTATGTTCAGAGATTTTAAATTTGGAAGTAACTTGCGGTTAATCAATACTGAAGTCCCTTCTTCCTCATATGACTAGTCGCTGATACCATAAATGTGTGGACTCAACTTCGTCCTTACTTGTCACTACTGCTTCAATAATTTGAGTTAGTCCCACAATCTTGTAAAGGTTCTTCTTGTAAAGTTTCTCTGTCATAATATCCTTCATGACCAGTAAAGTTCCCTTGGACACTTCCAACATTCCACCTTGACCTATGAGCTTATAACCACTAGAATCCAAAACTCCCAAAGAAACCACATTTTTCTTCAACTCACGTAAATGTTGTACATATGTTAGTGTTCTTGAAATATCATCAAACATCTTGATTTTGACATTCTCAACTCCAAGAGTCTTACAGGAAATATTATTACCCACAAGGATAGATCTACCATCAACTTCATAAGTTGAACACCAATTTTTATGTAAACACATATGATGAGATGAACCAAAACCTAATAGCCAATCTTCATATTATTTAGAAAAATCATAAATTGGCAACACTTTGTAGACCATACTTAAACTTGATTCAACTTTGCTTTCCTCCCTCTTTGAATTCTCATTAGATTCCTATCTTTTACAACAACATTTTTCGAGATTCCTTGAGTTGTTGTAGAACCAAAATCTTGGTTTACTCATTCTTCCTTTTGACTTTGACTCAGAAGAACCTTTTGATTTGTATCCTCTTTCTGTTGAGTGAACTCTAGCCACCATTGCTTCTGGTGTTGAGGTTTTAAAACAATTTCCTTCTCACTTCTTCAAACAAGTGAGCTCCAATAACAACATCAAATTCAATATTTTGTGTTGTTCTCAAGTTCATGGAGGTTACAAAATGGTCCCATGGTTTGAAAATAAAATGTAACTTTCTTATCTTCGCTATCAAGTTTGACATCTAACTAGAAAATAAGAGTATTAAACACATTTAGTTGATCTGTGATTTTCTTACCTTCTTTCAACTTCAGTTGTAAAACTTCTTGTTTAAGTATATTTGGTTCATTAAGGATTTGGTTATATATAGACCTTCGAACTTGGTCTACAAGCCTGTTATTGTGCACAGGAACTTCACTGGGGGAGCAATACCATGCCATGTGAAGTCATACTAAGGGATATATATTGAGGAGAAAATGACTATATTGAGAATATAATAAGGGGTAAAGGGCTTTTATATTCGAAAGTATAAAAAATGGAGCTCAAATTTACGGAAAAAATATAAAGGGGTATAAAAAATGTTAATGATGAAATGGATACCTACAATATCTAGTGAAAGTAGGGGTTTTTTAGATTGGAAAGGTGTATTTGGTTCGTATTAGTAGGGGGTTTCATAATGTGATTTTTAAAGGTATTTTTTAATATGCAGTCAAATTAAGAGAATTTTCTAGTATGACATTAATGCACATGATATGTCAAATGTTCATTAAGTGAAGCCCCTATGCTATTGACACTTCTCTAACAATGTTAAATAAAACATCATCAACAAAACACAAACAAATTGTACTGACAACTTTGCGTCCAAATCCTCCCATTCATCATCGATCATTGTCACAGGGTTCTTACTCCCCCCTAATGCCTTATGCAACCCCTATTTGCCTTACACCCACCTAATGCCTTATGCAACTCCTACTTTACTAGTAGATCCTAACTTTTTAATTTTCAGAATTCAAAATTGCTTTTTCACATGAAATTTTTCAGCATTAAATTTCCATAATCAATTACATAAAATCTTATCCCAACAAAATTTTAAGCATGTCTTCAACCCTTTCTAGATATTTATTATTATTAATTAAAAAAATGCCCAAAAAATTATGTTTAAAAAAAAAGAAAAACTCTATTCTTTAAATAATTCTCAAGCCCTATTATAAAATAATATTGTTCCTGGTTTCATAAACCCTACTCATTATTTTTTAAATTAAAATCCTAATTCTTTGCAAATTTGATTCTCCTCAAAATATTTTAATACAAGATTTTTCTTCCACGATTTTTTCCTTTAAAGTGTTTTCATTTCTTCGAACAAAAATATTTCCTACCGAAAGCATACCCGGTCTCCTTATGATTTTGGTGGTTAGGGTTTGATCGAGTATTGGACATGCAAAGCATACCTAATCTCCTTATGAATTTGGTGGCTAGGGTTTGTTCAAGTATTTGGCATGCAAATGGTTCTCTAACTCTACCTCTACCTAAAAAACGTTCAGCATTATGGTCATTTCTTTGCTTAGGATTTTTAGATCTCCAAACAATGCAGGTTATAGTGCCTTTGAAGAAAGCACATACCTCGACTTCTCTTCCTTGTGAGATCCTTTGTGGGAAGACTCGATGGCTCTGAAGAAAAATCGTGGCCCAACTTCTCTTACACAAGTCAACAAGTTGATGCTTTCAACTTGATGAATTGGTTCTACTTCCACCAACGATCATCATTTTCTCCCTATTGTGTGGCGCTCATGTCTTTGCTACACTTTGACAAGAAATTATCGACAAAAAAATATCTCTTTGTTGCCTCTATAACAATAAAAATAAAGGAAAAACCCATCTCAAGTCCACAAGCCTTCAGTCCTCCTTTAATTTCTCTGGAACCTTGTCAATTTAACCCTATAGAACCTGTAAAATTAGCGGGGCGAGATCAATATCTCTCTCAAGCAATGACCGCAACTCAGGCTTGAGTGTTTTAACACCTTCTTTTATGCTCTGCGATAAATTTTAGGGACCCTGATCTGCATCCATTTTCTCAGAGAGGAACTTCATGCCCATTGAAAAAACCCCAAAATATGCATCACAAGAAGCCCCCAAAAGGTGGCCATTACATCAAAAAATTCTCTCACGAAACCCTATCAAGTGGGCCATTATGCAAAATAGTCGGGAGTGCTGAAGGCATTAAGGCAACGAAGAAAAAAACATCAATATCCAGTGAAAAATAGCAAACCCCATCGCTAGTCAGAAGGAATACGCCATAGATTAAAAAGAAAAGAAACATTTGGGCACAAGCCACCTAGCTAGCTCAAAAGGGAGACCTAGAATTTTGGGCACGAGCCAGCGCGCTAGCTCAAAAGGGAGATCCAGAAACAAGCCTTAAAGAAAAATTCTCTGCGAGACCCAGAGTCAAAGACGTATCGAAATCTATGCAGAGGCTTTTGAAGGTGGTACCAAAGAGAAGAAAAATTTAGGCCCAAGCCACCCGGCTAGCTCAAAAGGGAGACCCAGAAACAAGCATCAAAGAAAAATCATGCTCTGGAGGACCAGAGTCAAAGACGCACCGAAATCTATGGAAAGGGCTCTGAAGGCGGTACCAGAGGGAAGCAAGTAAAGTCGCATGAAGCAGCTGAGAGCACTTCCGAAAAAAATCCATGCAGAAACCATGACAGAAACATATGGATGTCGGCGAAAATAAAGGTCGTGCAAAGAAGAAACCCACCAAAAATGGGAATGTTATGAAAGACCCCTCCAAGTGTTGGAAACAAAATCCTAGTGATAAAAGGCATGAAGCCCAACCCTCCTCCCATAAACTCTTCCACAGATAGTCAGGCAGCAGCATGACCAGTAGCAACACAAATCACTTGCGGACGACTGGCAAAGCAAGCTTGGAGCAGCACCACAAGAGACTGAATGACGCGACACAATGGTTTAAGGGAGACATGAATCAGGTTCATGGCCGTTAGGGTTAGCCGCCTTTCGAGGGAAGATAAAAGTTACATATAATTTTTGATATTTCCCTTTCAAGATAAATATGGTAATAAGGAATGGAGTTGTTTTAGTGTAATTTTCTAGTGCAGTTTTTTTTTTATTTTCTGGTGTATAGGGAAAGTTTTTGTTGAAATTGTAATTTCCACTGCCGTTATAGTTGAACAGTGGTGCACATTTAAGTCCAGAAACCAGGCAGACTTCCCCGCAATGCCTTTACGGATCAGCGGTATTTTTTGAGGGGGCAGTGATCACAATCATCGGCTGCCATGTGCATACAGTAGTTTTTGGAAAAACCACTTCCCCGGCAGGTAAAGTTCGAAAGGATGGGACCTCCAGGGGATTGTCGTCAACCGTCCGATCAATGTGGGCCAGATCGACGGTTATGGTAGCGTTTTGAAAGTCCGTGCCATAATTGGAGACAACCGTAATCTACGGTTAAAACAAAAATTAATTCGCCATGCTGAAGTAATAAATAAATGTACTGTGGTATAGTAAATGTTGGTAAAGTTTTAATTTTATTAGTTTTAAAATTCATGGGTGTAAGTTTTTGTTTTACGGGACAAGTAAAATGTATGGTTATGTTTTTTGTTTTGTGTGTGTATATGCAATGTAATGAAACGCACAGCAGTGCGAAGAAAAGAAAAAGGGAACGGCGCAGCGTAGAATCAAAATTTTTGTGTGGAGAATATGTGAAATGGAATGCGTAGTAGCGCGGATGTAAAAAGTGAGAGAAAAATTACACAGCAGTGTATGTATTGAAAATTTTTACACACAACAGTGTAAAAATTTGCAGCTGAGACAAAGCAATTTTGTTTTAACTACATCTGAAGCAGACTTTGTGAAATCCCTCTGTTGGAGGAAGAACTTATGTAACAATTGGTTTTATTAATGAATGAAAAGTTTTTTTTGGTGTGTGGAAAAACTCTGTTCTTCTTCAGCAAACTATTTTAAGCTTCCGTGTGTTAAGATCCTGTGTTAAAACAGAGCATCATTCTCTGTTCATTTTTGTTCTAGAATTATCAGAAATTCCCATCATGGTATCAGAGCTTGTCCAGGCTCTTTGAAGGTGTCAAAGAAGCTGAAGGAAGGATTTTTTTTGCTACAACAACTTCTCCAGCAGAGTGAAGACTCAGTCAAAGAATCCAAGGTATTTTTCAAGTTTTTTTGTGTTGCTGTTGAAGACAGTCAGTGATTTTTAAATACACAGTCAAGTATTTTGAAGCATAGTTTAGAGTGTAATAATGGTTGGCTCCAGCATCAGTGCTAGCACTAGCATGGGTATCTTTAATACTCAACTCCCACAGTTTAATGGGAAAA
The DNA here is from genome assembly GCA_031772625.1 of Pinus tabuliformis. Lineage (NCBI taxonomy): Eukaryota > Viridiplantae > Streptophyta > Pinopsida > Pinales > Pinaceae > Pinus > Pinus tabuliformis. The sequence continues at coordinate 102,533,953 of CM062820.1, forward strand.
ACTTTGACTATTGGGAAACAACCATGAAAGCTTTACTTGCATCACAAGATTTATGGGAATTTGTTGAGGATGGTTTTGAAGAACCAGTGGATGAAAATGAGTTTAATAGGTTAACTCAGGCAGAGAAAGATTTGTTGAAGAGCTATAAGAAGAAGGATTCTAAAGCCCTCCTCTTCTTATATCAAGCAGTGCATGAGAGTGTGTTTCCAAGGATAGCAGCATCGAAGACATCCAAAGAAGCATGGCAAACTCTCAAGACAGCCTATCAAGGCATGGAGAAAGTGAAGACGGCAAAACTACAGTTGCTGAGGAGAGATTTTGAGAATCTTTGCATGAAGGAGTCAGACAATATTAACTCATTCTTCACACATGTGATTGGTCTGGTCACACAGATAAGGTCTCATGGAGAGATTCTTGAAGAAAGGAGGATTGTGGAGAAACTATTGAGGATCCTACCCTCAAGGTTCGATGTGATTGTCACCACCATAGAGGAGACAAAGGATCTCACAAACTTCTCAATTGATGAACTACATGCATCACTGATAACACATGAGCAGAGATTGAGTAGAAATGAAAACTCATCACTAGAGCATGCCTTCAAGAACCAGATGTCCTTTGGAAGAGGAAGAGGTCAAGGCAGAGGAAACAAGAGAGGAAGAGGCAGAAGCCAAAACAGAGGTGGAAGAAACAGTCCAGCAAATACTCGAGGAAGAGGCAGCAATCCAAATCAGAACCAAAGCCAAGGCAGCAGCCAACAAAGTGGACAACATCATGCTCAAGGACAAAGGTATGAAAAATCCAATGTCCAATGTTACTACTGTAAAAAATATGGGCATTATGCAAATGAATGTAGGAAGAAGTAGCATGATATGAATAATACAACTAGTGCAAATTTCACTAGAGAAAATATCAACCAAGATAATTTGTTGTTAGCTTGTAATATTGCTAAAACAAAGAGTGATGATATATGGTTTCTAGACTCCGGTTGCAGTAACCATATGACAGGGAACATAGCCCTGTTTTCTAAGTTAGATCATAGTGTGAAGTCACAAGTCACACTTGGGACTGATAGTAACGTTTTTGTTATGGGTAAAGGAGAAGTAAATATCCTAACAAAGAAAGGTGAAAAGAAAACCATAGCGGATGTCTATTATGTTCCTGGAATGAAATGTAACCTCATAAGTATTGGACAACTTGTTCAAAAGGGTTACAATGTTTTCTTTGAGAATGATGTATGCACCATCATGGATAGAAAACCCAGCAAACGATGTATTGCTGAAGTGAAGATGACAAGGAACAGGATGTTCCCTCTCAGGATAAAAGTTGATTTAAAAGATGGAGTTGAAATTGCCGCAGTCACACAAGAGGCTTTCCAAAGCGAACCAAAGGATGAAAATTGGTTGTGGCACTTGAGATTTGGACATATCAACTTTGGAGGTCTTAGCTTGTTGAGTAGAAAAGTAATGGTAAGAGGATTACCATTGATAGAGAAACCGGACATCCTTTGTGAAGGTTGTATCTTGGGGAAACAACACAGAGAAAGTTTTGTTGGAAATAATACTGAGAGGGGGGGGTGAATCAGTATTATCAGATCAATCAAACCTTTTCAATGCTCAGAAACATATACGCTACTTCAGTTAAGTAAAACAGCGTGTACACGCTACTGTGACTAAATAAAACAGCGTATAAGCAGAAAACTCATAACTTAGTTAGCTTATTCTTCAGTTAAGTTCATCAGGACATTATTCAGCACATTAACAGTAAGCAGATGCAGTATAACAGAACGGATCAAAAGCCACACACATGAACACCAAGATATAAGGTGGAAACCCAATGTGGGTGAAAACCACCTGCTGCAAGTTATCTCTATCTTTCTTTAAGAAACTTCAGTTTACAATCTTTTGTACTGGTGCAGCCTTATACCAGTACGCAGGCTACAACCTGCAGAAGGCTACAACCTTCTCTCGTTCTCCAAACTTCCTTGGAAGGGAGCTCCAACCCCCTTTGTTCTTGTACTAGCCAAGATACTAGTACGTAGGTGCTGACCTACAATCTTCTTTTCTTCAGGTATCACCTTTCATACATTTTCAGACTTGAATATTCCTGAAGCACAACATTACAATCTGAAGACCACAATTCATTCAATTTCCACAACAGATCATTGAAGCATAAAACAACCAAACTCTGAATCACTGAACCACTGAACCCTGTCAATCACCAGTTACCAGAACACAGAGCAGACTACAGAACTCTGCAATAACTGTCAGACCCCACTGTAAACCCAAAAACAAGCTTCAAAAGATATACGCTACTTCAAGGAGCCAAACCCGCGTATACACGCTCTTTTACCGAAGCCAACCTGCGTACAGATCTAAAAATAAACTTTCTCAATTTGCAGCTGTACCAGACATTAGTTAGACCCAGAACATAGCATTGCGACAATATGTAGATCTAGAAATAAGCATAATCAACCATATCATGATAGTGCATTTCAAACCATTAGATCCCGATCTATCCTTAGATCTAGTCTTCCATCAACCAATGTGATCTCTCCTTGGCTTAGATCAAGCAACCCAGCACCTGCAAATCAGATCTCTTTCACTCTTAGATATTCAAGCCCTTGTCGGAAGATGATTTTGCCTAATGATCTTCTTCTCCTTATATAGTCTTAGGCCTAGCTCAATACCAAGAGCCAAAACCATAGTAACACAATACCATCAACTTCAAAACTAGGGATCGACACGCCCGTCGAGACACAATGGTCCGAAATCATAGGCACAACTTCCAAGGACTAACCACCATGGACCAAAGGAACCTTTCCACATACACGCGCTTTTTATGAATCGAACTAGCGTGTACACGCGACTTGGGCTTAACGAAACGGCGTGTATGAGCTTCCTTGGCATGCTGTACTGAGATCTGTCTTCTGATTAAGATGCCATCACTTGTACCAACCTCTGAGCACCTGTACCATCCTCTGAGTGAGTTGCCATCAAGGACAACACTTGAATCATAATGCCAACAATCTCCCCCTTTGGACTTGATGGCAACCACCACACCAAGTCACTCTCCCCCTTTGACATCAAGAGCAAAGGGCTGTGCTCCCCCTGAGGACATGCTGATACCTCTGCTTGGCTGTGCTGACTCGTGCTCCCCCTGACAGTAGGCCAGATCTGAAAAAGATGTTCTTCAACAAGAACCAAGATTTATACACCATAAGGGACCTTCCTATCACCAAAAGACTCAATACATACATCCATACTCCCTACCAAGAGGGGACATATCAGAAACAACCAATTATATTACAGCATTCATCCCAGGCATAGTGGGGAAACCAACATAGGCCGTTACATGACCTTGACACCATAAAAGAGATATGACAAGAGAGATACATGACATAGAGACAACAGATCTAGACCAAGACTTAGGAAAGACACCAGCAGCATCTGATAAACATCTTGTTAGATCAGCAACCAGAATTTCTTTCTGAGCTCCTTCTCCTGAAACCAACAACCAAAACATCTGAATGCCAACAATGCTTTATGAGACTTTTGAGCTGCTCCCCCTGAACCTGTGCCTGTTGCACTCCCTGAAACTGTGCCTGAAGAATTCTGACATTCCTATTGCTGTTCAGAACTTCAGAGTTTTCCCTTGCTGTTCAGAACTTCATATACGCGTTTTATCCTGTATAAAACAGCGTATGTACGCGGATATTCTTTCTGCAACAAGCGTCCAGCATACACGCGACTTACCCAACATGAATCCGCGTGTATACGCTCATATCCCTTCCGTAACCTGCGTATACCAACTTTTCTGTTAGAACAAACAATTTTCAACAACAGGATGAAGCATCAACTACTCCCAGCTTTTGTCTGAGATATTCAAAAGTTTCCCTGGGCAGTGGTTTTGTGAGAATATCAGCAACTTGCTCCTTAGAAGGAACATACTCCAACTTGACCTTCTGCTCAAGCACTTGTTCCCGAAGAAAATGGTACTTGATTGGTATGTGCTTGGTCTTTGAGTGCATGACAGGATTCTTTGAAATGCTGATTGCACTTGTATTATCACATAAGATAGAGACAGGTGGAGTGCAAGTGATTTGAAAGTCCTGCAAGGTCTGCATCATCCAAAGAAGTTGTGTGCAACAAGATGCTGCAGCTACATATTCTGCTTCAGCTGTAGATAAGGCAATCGAACTTTGTTTCTTGCTGAACCAAGATACTAATCTGGAACCCATGAAGAAAGCACCTCCACTTGTGCTTTTCCTATCATCCACACTTCCAGCCCAATCTGCATCTGTGTAAGCATGAAGAGTGAGATCAGTATTTCTAGGATACCATAAGCCATAGTTTTGGGTCCCTTGAAGATATTTGAAGATTCTTTTGACTGCCTGAAGATGAGTTTCCTTTGGGTTGGCTTGAAATCTTCCAACCATTCCTACTGCATGTGTAATATCTGGTCGAGTACCTGTCAAATAAAGCAAACTCCCAATCATGGATCTATAAGTGGGTTGGTGAACTGCTGCTGATTCATCATTTGCACTGAGGCTGCATCCTGTAACCATGGGTGTACATACTGGCTTTGACTCTTCCATGCCATACTTCTTCAAGATCTGCTTGAGGTATTTGGTTTGAGACAAGAAGATACCTCCTTCATTTTGTTGGATTTGCAATCCAAGAAAATATGTCAATTCTCCAAGAAGTGACATTTCGAATTCTTTCTGCATAACCAAGGCAAAGTTTTGACTCATGGTCTCTTCATTGCTGCCAAAAATAATATCATCTACATAAACAACAAGGATTAGCAATTTGTTATTTTCAACTTTTATATAGAGATTGCTATCTGCTGATCCTTTTGAAAAGCCTTGTTGGTGAAGATATTTGTCCAACGGATAGTACCAAGCCCTTGGAGCTTGTTTGAGCCCATAGAGTGCCTTTTTCAATCTGCATACAAGGTTTGGATCATTTCCAAGAATGAACCCATCTGGCTGCTCAATATATACTTCTTCTTCTAAGTCTCCATTTAGGAAGGCTGATTTCACGTCCATTTGAAATACCTTGAAGTTTTGAAAGCTTGAGAGAGCAAGGAACATTCGGATGGCCTCTAGTCTTGCCACAGGAGCAAAGGTCTCTTCAAAATCTATTCCTTCTTGCTGTGCATACCCTTTACAAACAAGTCTGGCCTTGTTTCTAATTACTTCTCCATTTTCATTTAACTTATTCTTGAAGACCCATTTTGTTCCTATTACATTCTTATCTTTTGGTCTAGGAACTAATTCCCAAGTGTTGTTCCTTTCGATTTGCTCAAGTTCTTCATCCATTGCTTTGACCCAACATTCATCTTTGCATGCTTCTTTCACATTTTGTGGTTCAATGGAGGAGAGTAGAGCCAAGTAGCTTGAAGCTTCTGCAAGTGTCCTTCTTGTTTGTACTCCTGCTTCTTTCTGCCCCACAATCTGAGTTTCTGGATGATTCTTTTGGACATATCTGGATGGAGTCTTCTCTTCTATTCTTGTCTGCTCCTCTGGTTCTTCTTGAGATTCTTCTTCTTCTTGAGGTTCTTCTTCTTCATCATTTCGCCTTTGAGAGTAACCTTCATCTTCTTCAATGTCTTCATGATGAACTTGCCTAGGAATATATCCCTTCTCATCAACCACTATATCAATACTGTCAACAATTCTGCCAAGTCTTTTATTGTAGCACTTGTATGCTTTGCTATGTGGAGAATAACCAAGAAGAATGCCCTCATCTGCTCTAGGTTCAAGTTTGCCAAGTTGCTCATCAGTATTCTTAATATAACATTTGCTCCCAAAGATTTTGAAATGCTTCACGGAAGGAGTTTTACCACTCCAAAGCTCATGAGGTGTTTGAGTGCTGTTTACTCGGACATTTGTTTTGTTAAGAATGATAACAGCAGCATGTGCAGCTTCACCCCAGAAGGTTGCAGGAGTACCTGATTCATCGAGCATAGCACGAGCCATTTGTTGGATAGTTCTGTTCATTCTTTCCACAACCCCATTTTGCTGAGGAGTTCTAGCTGTAGAGAATTCTCTTCTTATCCCATGTTCATCGCAGAAATCGAAAAATTCATTTGATGTGAACTCCCCACCTCTGTCAGATCTGAGGCACTTAATTTTGTGTCCTGATTCATTTTCAGCCAATGCTTTGAAGGATTTGAATTTTTCGAATGCTTCATCTTTGTGCTTCATAAGCCCTAACCAAACAAACCTTGAGAAATCATCAATGAATAATATCAGATATTCTTCTCCTCGAGGTGTCCTTTTCCTAAATGGACCACATACATCTGTATGGACTAGCTCAAGAGGCAAGCTAGCTGATCCTTCCTTTTCTGGAAAGTTAGTTCTGGTTTGCTTTCCAAACTGACAAGATTTGCATATAGTGTTGTCTGGAATTTTGATATCTGGAAGATCGCGAACTGCCTGATATTTGCATGCTTTTCTTATTTGTGAGAAGCTTAGATGTCCCAACCTTCGATGCCATAGCCAGTGCTCTTCATCCTTGCTAAGATAGCATTGTTGTTGTCCTTCTTCAAATATGTACAGATTATTTGGAGTTCTTTTGCCTTTGAGAACTGTTTTACCTGTATCAAGATCACGAACAAGACATCCATTCGATCTGAAAATAACCTCGGTTTTTTGATCACACATCTGACTGACACTTAGAAGATTATGCTTCAATCCATCAACATACAAAACATTTCCAGCCTTGACCTTTTCTTTCAAAGGAGCAATACCTTTTCCTTTTATAGTTGCAGGAGTATCATTTCCAAAAGAAACTTTCTTTCCCTTTTCTAAAGTAGAATAAGATTCAAGTTTTTCTTTATCACCTGTCATATGTTTCGAACATCCACTGTCAATGTACCATAGATTTTCCTGTCCTTCTGCATAAAACGCTATCCCACATCTTTCTGTCTGAGGTTCTTTTATTCTCCATTTTTTGGTGCTCGTGGCTTGTTCCTTTTTCTCCTGAAACCTGCTCCTGCATTCAGATTCTTTATGACCAAAATTATTGCAAATAGAACATTCAACTTCATTTTCAAGAACCGAAAAGTTGTTATAGGTCCTCTTTGTAATCCCTGTCATACTTCTTTGTTTTTGAGCTTCCCTAGTCATGATTGTTTTATATGCAACACATTGAGCTGCTTTGTGACCAAAGTTATGGCAAGAAAAGCATTGTCCATTGAAGAAGCTTCTGCGGTTATTGAATCTACCAGCCAACTGATTGTAATTTCTATTTTCATCTATTCTTGTGCCAAACTGAGAAGATTTTACCTGTGGTTGGTTGTAGCTTTTGTTCACCCTTAAGAAGGATTGTCCCTGATAGTTTCTGTTTGTAATTCGTCCCTGCTTTACCTGATTATCTTCATTGTTCTTCTGCTCATTTCTTCTTGCTGCATCAAGATAACTCTTTGAGGTGGATGCTTTAGAGGTTTCTCCATTATAGCCCAAACCTGTCTTGTTTAGAGGAGACCGCTGCACATTGATAATCTCATCCAAAGTTTCAGATCCTTTGACAAACTTAAGATTAATAGCTTTTGTTTTCTCAATTTCTTTTCTGAGACCAACAATTTCACCTTCTAGTTTTTCAAGATGTTTTTCCTTTTCATCAATTTGAAATTGCAAAGTATCAATGATCACACTCTTTTCTTCTATGCATCTCTTGAGTCTAGTAATTTCATTATAGAGATTATCCACATCTACAGCATCCTCATAATCATCATCTTCAAATGCCATTAATAGCTTATATTTATTACCTTGTTCATCTTCATCACTGTTTGATAAGCCATCACTATCTTCATGGGTGTAGTAGCTTTTCTTATTTGCACTTTGTTTCTTATTCCATCTAGCAGGTTCTTTTCCTTTATCTTTATTAGGACATTTTGCAGCATAATGACCTACTCTTCCACAAGCAAAGCATTTGAAAGGTAGCTTACCTCTGAACCTTCCAGCACCCCTTTGAAGATTTCTGACAAAATTTGATTCTTCTTCCTCTTCTTCTGGAACATGGCTTGCCTCATAGTAATCTTCTTTTCCTGATGCCTTAAAAGCAGCTTCCCTTCTGTCTGATGGACCTCCCTTTCTCATTTCATAAGCAGTTAGAATTCCATGTAACTGAGACATAGTGAGAACTTTGAGATTTTCCTTTTCTTCTATTGCAGATACTTTAGATTCAAACTTGGGGGATAATGATCTTAGAATCTTTGAAACTACTATAGTCTCTTTTATTTCTTCACCCAAATTTTTCATACAATTAACAATCTCGTCTACCCGAAGAAAATAATTTGCCACACTTTCATCATTATACATCTTGAGAGTCTCATATTGAATCCTGAGAGTTTGAAGTTTAGCTTCCTTTACCTGTTCATCTCCTTCATAGCTAGTGATCATTTTGTCCCATATCTCTTTTGCTGATTTGAAGTGCATGACCTTCATGAATTCTGTTTGGGATATACTTCCTAATAGAGTACTGACTGCTTTTGCATTTGTTTCATATGTCTTTTTCTCAGCTGGATCTGTAGGAGTAGCTGAAGGAAAAGCATAGCCTGTTTCTACAATGTTCCAAACTTCTGTACCAAGAGATTGAAGATATGCAGTAACTCTTACCTTCCAATAATTGAAATTTGTTCCATCAAAAACCGGTGGCCTGATTGATGCTTCTTTCTCGTAGTTGCTCATGATGAATGATCTACCTTCAAGCGATCAAGCTTCCCTGAAGGACCTGCTCTGATACCAATTGTTGGAAATAATACTGAGAGGGGGGGTGAATCAGTATTATCAGATCAATCAAACCTTTTCAATGCTCAGAAACATATACGCTACTTCAGTTAAGTAAAACAGCGTGTACACGCTACTGTGACTAAATAAAACAGCGTATAAGCAGAAAACTCATAACTTAGTTAGCTTATTCTTCAGTTAAGTTCATCAGGACATTATTCAACACATTAACAGTAAGCAGATGCAGTATAACAGAACGGATCAAAAGCCACACACATGAACACCAAGATATAAGGTGGAAACCCAATGTGGGTGAAAACCACCTGCTGCAAGTTATCTCTATCTTTCTTTAAGAAACTTCAGTTTACAATCTTTTGTACTGGTGCAGCCTTATACCAGTACGCAGGCTACAACCTGCAGAAGGCTACAACCTTCTCTCGTTCTCCAAACTTCCTTGGAAGGGAGCTCCAACCCCCTTTGTTCTTGTACTAGCCAAGATACTAGTACGTAGGTGCTGACCTACAATCTTCTTTTCTTCAGGTATCACCTTTCATACATTTTCAGACTTGAATATTCCTGAAGCACAACATTACAATCTGAAGACCACAATTCATTCAATTTCCACAACAGATCATTGAAGCATAAAACAACCAAACTCTGAATCACTGAACCACTGAACCCTGTCAATCACCAGTTACCAGAACACAGAGCAGACTACAGAACTCTGCAATAACTGTCAGACCCCACTGTAAACCCAAAAACAAGCTTCAAAAGATATACGCTACTTCAAGGAGCCAAACCCGCGTATACACGCTCTTTTACCGAAGCCAACCTGCGTACAGATCTAAAAATAAACTTTCTCAATTTGCAGCTGTACCAGACATTAGTTAGACCCAGAACATAGCATTGCGACAATATGTAGATCTAGAAATAAGCATAATCAACCATATCATGATAGTGCATTTCAAACCATTAGATCCCGATCTATCCTTAGATCTAGTCTTCCATCAACCAATGTGATCTCTCCTTGGCTTAGATCAAGCAACCCAGCACCTGCAAATCAGATCTCTTTCACTCTTAGATATTCAAGCCCTTGTCGGAAGATGATTTTGCCTAATGATCTTCTTCTCCTTATATAGTCTTAGGCCTAGCTCAATACCAAGAGCCAAAACCATAGTAACACAATACCATCAACTTCAAAACTAGGGATCGACACGCCCGTTGAGACACAATGGTCCGAAATCATAGGCACAACTTCCAAGGACTAACCACCATGGACCAAAGGAACCTTTCCACATACACGCGCTTTTTATGAATCGAACTAGCGTGTACACGCGACTTGGGCTTAACGAAACGGCGTGTATGAGCTTCCTTGGCATGCTGTACTGAGATTTGTCTTCTGATTAAGATGCCATCACTTGTACCAACCTCTGAGCACCTGTACCATCCTCTGAGTGAGTTGCCATCAAGGAAAACACTTGAATCATAATGCCAACAAGTTTTCCATCCGGGAAAAGCATAAGGGAAAATGCACCCTTAGAGATTGTCCACTCAGATTTATGTGGATCGATGCAAACTCCATCACTTGCAGGCAACCACTACATACTAACATTTATTGATGATTTTACTTGAAAAACTTGGGTTTATTTCCTGAAGAACAAAAGTGAAGTGTTTGAAAGATTCTGCAATTTCAAAGCACTTGTAGAAAACCAAAGTGGGCTGCATATCAAAGTTCTGAGAACTGATAGAGGAGGTGAGTATATCTCCAAAGAATTTCTACGTTTTTGTAGAGAAAATGGAATTCATAAGCAATTTACAGCTAGGTACACCCCGCAGCAAAATGGAGTTGCCAAAAGGAAGAATAGGACAATCATGGACATGGCGAGGAGTATGTTAAAGGCAAAGCATTTGCCAAATGATTATTGGGCTGAAGCTGTACATTGTGTAGTGCATATTTTCAATAGATGCCCTACAAAAGCAGTCATGAACAGAGTGCCGAAAGAAGCATGGAGTGGGACAAAGCAAGGAGTCACCCACATGAAAGTTTTTGGATGTGTGGCTTATACACACATTCCAGATCAGCTAAGGAAGAAGTTGGACAGCAAAGGGGAGAAATGTATTTTCATTGGATATAATGAGGAATCCAAAGCTTACAGGTTGTATAACACATCCACCAAGAAGCTCATTGTGAGTAAAGATGTTCAGTTCATTGAGGAGGAAGCTTGGGATGGAAGCATAGAGAAAACAGTGAATGTTAAAAGCTCTTTGTCACATGATGAACATGATAAGGAGATGGCTGAAATACATCCCCAAACAGCAGCACCAACACAAGGACAGCAAGGGACACCTTTGAGGAGAAATGAAAGTGCTTCTCCAAGCACACCACAAGCAGGAAATTCAAGTGCTTCTTCAAGCACTTGTACACCAAATGAAAGAGATAAGAAGTTTAGAAATTTAAGTGATATTTATGAACAAGAGGCAACAAATGAAGGTATGAATTCTTTGTTTGCATTATATTGTCATGTTGATGACCCTGTTCATTTCGAAGAAGCAATTAAGGATAAGAAATGGATAGAAGCCATGGATGAGGAAATCAATGCCATAGAAAGAAACAAGACATCGGATTTAGTTGAACTACCAAAAGGAGAGGAAGTCATTGGAGTTAAATGGGTCTACAAGACCAAGAGTAATGCTGAAGGCAAAATAGAAAGACACAATGCAATACTTGTTGTCAAAGGATATAAGCAGCAGTATGGGAGAGACTATGAGGAAACATTTAAATCGACTGCAAGAATGGAAACTGTGAGAGTAGTGTTGTCCATAGTGTTGTGGGGGAAAATGCCTATGCAGGACGATCCTATCCACCTAAGGTGTGACAGTGCCTTAGCAACAAACAGAAACAACTATTCTAGTATTCTTCCTTTATGAATTAAGAATGAAGAGAGATGGATGGACTAACCGGTGTCTTCCGTTTGTCCCTTGATCCGGTTTCCCTTCTCTTTGAGAGTTCCCAACTACTTGCCTTCTCGCTTGCCCAGCTTCAACAGGTTCCTGCAAGATCACAAGAAGAGAACACTACACAAAGACATAGATTCATATTCATAACTAGTTCAGGATTAGAAATAAACTAAATATACTAATGCAATCATACATCAAAGATACATCAGTATATAGGAGAAACCAAGATAGCTTTATTGATGAATAACAATGTTCAGGAGGAGATACAACCAAGAGAGTTCCAATCTAGCATCTACCTCCCAGTGAATGAAATCCTTTCTTCACCTCCCTTCAAAGCATTAAGCACCCAATGATTCCAATCTCAAACCAACAGCAATTCTTTGCAATAACAAAATTCCAGCCCCCTGGACCTCATGGAGGAGAGATCCATATATAGATGTTTGGAGAGAGGATGAGTCAGCTTGAGATCTGACTAGTGTCCTCTCCCTCTGTCAGTTCTTGCTTCCACTTGGAGACTAAGAGCCTCTTACTCATCACTAGTCGAATTCATTGAGGCAAGTGTCATTGGAGAAGATTCTGGAAGCTTCCAGGGTCTTTCCACCTCGTTGAATGAACTTGCCATTTGTCATTTCCCGCTCAGCGCACCCTGGTAGTGCTTCTACCTGCGTTGCAGTGCACCTAGCCAGTGTAATCTCTGCATTTCAGCGCAGACAACTAGTGGAGCCTCTGAATTGATCCTGAATTGACTGTTTATGAGTGGTTTTTGGTGGAGAACTTCTGTGAATTGCTGTGGTTTGTTAGCCTTGTTCCTCTAGGGGTAGGAACAACATGTTTAGGGACTTTGGATCCCTTGGATTATGGACATTTCATGCTTATAGATGTAAGGCACAAAAATGTCTATAACAGTTGCCCCCTAAGGTATGAGGCCGTTTATCGGGTGAAATGCTTTATTAGGAGGATCCGAAGTTCTTTCAATGCTGGGAGGAGACCTGTAATACAATACAATACAATACATTATTTTCATACTTTTTTCACGATCTAGCTGAGGCGGGCATTCCCATGCTCAGCTTTATAAATTCATTTTCATGTACATATAATAGACAATCGTTTGATGATAGACTGATGATTCTGATAGAGCCATCATCCTTTTGGAAGGATGATTATCTGTGCTGTAAAGCTGTACATTTCTATGTCTTTATTTTCTGAATATATATCGCAGCCCGGATGGATGAAACTAGATCCGGGGTCTTCAATCTCGTCCGATCTTCACTCTAAGTACAAGTCGATCCATGTGAGAATTGCTCTGAAGTCGAACATGGAAAGACATCGCTTGATTACCAGTCAATGATGTAAACTGTTAACAAGCGCGAGAGGAATCACCGATAATGAAGATGACCCTCAAGGTACTGCAGTACAATTCACGTGGTGTGAATAGAGGACTTGGCGTCGAACACCACGAAAAATCTTTTGGTCGAAGGTCATTGATGTGTACCTGTCGCCGGAAGTGAGAAACTTTCCATTGAGGCATGCAAGCTTCAAAGTACTGAAGGGGGTGTTCCTAGATCAACTTCTTGGATAATGAGCTGATGTCGACAAGAAGTGATCCGTCAAAGGAGGGCCTTAATGAATCCCACATCAATGACACGGAACGGAGCTAATGATTTTGATGGAGGTGAAAACGATCTGATGACATATGATTCAGTGTGGCGGTCATGAAAGAGTATAATGTATGATAGTGGATGGGACATAGGTGACTTCTCTGAACGACTTCTCTTGAACATATGGCGACACTTATGCGATGGATCGGTAGCATTACCCCAAATATGGATGGTATGGCGAGACCATGGCGATGTGACCGGTGAATGAAACAACCCAACCCGATTGTGGTACGGAGGAAAAGTGTCATGTTCAAGAGCAACTTACTACCATCAAAGTTTTCTTGAGTTTCTCCCAATTTTTCCCTAGTCATTGCTGACCAGTACCTCTTTATTTTTGTCAAGCTTGAGGAGGATAACATATGCTTGTTCTATAACTTACCCTTCGGGAAAGCCCATCGCTATGTTTTAACGAGCCTAGCGATAGTGAAACTCGTTCTCGTCTAAAGACAAGTTTGTCGCTATTTCATGCATTTAACGAGTCTAACGACAAGGATAACTCGGTCCTTTTCATTTTTAGAGAGTCTGAAAAGGTACGTAAAGTCAACTCCGAAAGTCCTTTTTCGTCATCTAATCCCTTAAGTCCGAAAAAGTATAAAACAATACAAAAGGGATGAATTTTCGATATCTTTAACGAGCCGAATAAAACAAGCGCTCGATCTTTTTGTGCAATAATCCCTCAGGTCGAAAAATATTAAAATCTAGAGGAGGGATAGCTCTTCCGGTCACTTTATCGAGCTGGAAGGCCAAAACTCGGCAATCTTTTCATATTTCACGAGTCAGATGAAAAGAGCTTAAAGAAGACTCGTCTTTTGAGGAACGAGTGATATAAAGGTTAGCAGCTGATTCCAGGGAAGGATTGGAATTTCCAAATCACGGCAGTGTCACAAGGATGGCTAGTGAAATCACTCTTCGCAGCTATTCCTCAAAATGGGTAAACAATCATATGGAGGTGAATGATCGGCCAATGGAAAAGTGGAGGTGATGGGCAAACACGACCAAGGCTTTAATGGCTGATGATATTACATTCACTGTGGTCATTTACCGGAATAGTTCATTTTTTAACGAGCTTAAACGCGGGTGGAAACATTTTCTCCATCTTATGTTTATTTTTTAACGAGCATGAACTATGCGCTAAAACTGCTCGGATCTTGCGTTTATTTTTTAACGAGCATGAACTGTGTGCTAAAACTGCTCGATTTATGTTTAGTTTTTAACGAGCATGAACTATGTGCTAAAACTGCTCGATAACATGGTCTAATTTTGATTTTTTACCATAACTAGATTTTCCCTTTTCAAAGATAGTATTGTACCTTCAATTGCTGCATCAAACTAGTTAGAAATGAATAACATTTGCTTGAAAATGAGATTAAAACCCTAATATTTTGCTTTGAACTACGTAAAAAGCAATTAAAAAGTGTTTTTACCTCTCATTTTACCATTTCATTTGAACTTGGTTCGTTGGAGCTTTGGAGGTGCCTCTTCCCCCTTGATTTTCACCAGCTGATTTCGGGAGATTCTGTGGACGATTCTCGGCGCCGTCTGTACCAGGTAGGAGCTAAACCTAAGCTCTTTCATTTCATGGTTTCTTTTCTGCATTCTGTGCTTGTTTCCCTGTTTTTCTGAGCCCCTGGGGTTTGATGGGGTCGCTCTGCCATCAGTGCACCCAGTTCACTCAAAACCTGCATTGAATGTCAAGCTGTATGAAGGCAGTTTGACCTTCAACGCAGGTGGAACACTGGGCAGGTGCGCTGAGCGCAGAAAAAGAGTTTTGTTGCACAGTTTTTGATGAAATTTTTGCCAGTTTCTCATCAAATTCAGGATCTAACTCCTCTCATGTTTGTTTTTTCAGAGATATTGGAGCAAAATGACCCTTACATGGCGAGAATGAGAACATGAAGAAGAGGACATGATTTCCCTACATGATCCTGTCACGGTGAACGTGCTGCGGAACTGTGGCCTGCTGAAGTTCTTCTGTATCTCTAGCATGAGACAACAGATCTCCCTACTGCAGTATTTGCTCGACGCTTGGGATCCTATCAACCAAGTATTTCAGATTAGGGGCAAATCTATCCCCTTGACCGTAGTAGACATTTACTTCTTGACCGGCTTGTCGAGGCGGGGTGCCCCCATTTCTTTGTCAGGTTCGGCCTGAGGGAGTGACTCTGTGAGAGATTATGTTCGCCAGTATTGCAGGGAAGGATCTCAGCCGAGTAAAGACGGCAAGATCGTTATCCATGAGATTGCTGACAGGTCCCTCAGGTCTATCTTGTATACTATTGGTAGGATGGCCAGTAGCGCGTCTCTTCACGTAGCCAACAGATCCTATGTGCAGCATGCCTTGGAGTGCCTCCAACCGAAAATATTCAATTGGTGTGATGCAGTACTTCTTCAGATGAAAAGTCAGTTAACCAAGGTAAAGGACGGGAAGTTGAAGAACTTTGGGTTTGGTTCTATTTTGACCGCCTTTGCTTTGGAGAAGATACCACTGAGGCAGCCGCAGTATATTGCACTCGACTTGCCTTCTCCTACTGAGCCACGCATGCAGAGATGGGTTGATCACATGTCTAGGCATGTCGGTCAATCTCAGATTTCTTTCACTGATACCTTCTTCAGGTGGTTCGAGCGTTAGGAGATGGTCTATTCCGAGTATCCATATGTTGGCATGGACTTCCGGGGCGATCCGGATTTGGTACTGCTAGACGGCGAGCAGTGGGGCGCTATTGGTAAAATCTTCGACCATATCACTGTTTACTGTTTTTATTTATAATTTCCTTGTGCTTTATTCTATCAAGACTTTAATCAAACTCATGTGTGCATGCAGATGTTGGTCCTGTTCATCCAGCAGTTCGCCCGAGAGCGCCAGCCGCTGCCCCAGCAGGGGAGACTGCTGGGAGGGTTATTCTTCGTGACCTTGATGTGGCTGAGACCCTTACAGCTGTGCAGGAGCAGGTTGAGAGCCTTACTCTCGGCATTCCAGATGTGAGGATCGATGAGTTACCTTTACAGTTGCAGCGGCATACTACTGGTGTGCCTAGACGATGGACTCGTCTCTTACGCATGATCGCACAGGCCGTGACGTGCTATCATGAGCATCACTAGACTAGGGTGCCCCCTAGTATTTTTGAGTTTTTGGGTCATGTGACCGATTTTGTCTTGGTTACAGAACATTATATGTAAACCATAAACAACTTATATATATATATATATATTTTGATTTTCGGGGTTTTATTCTGGTTGAGTTATATGATCCATATGTACAACATTGATGATGTGTTTCTTTTTATAAATGTCGCAAATGTCTATCTAACACATAGTTTGCTAATGATTCAGTTAATGTGTTTAAGTTTCTGGAAATATGTTGGTATTGAATTAAATCAAATTGTCTTTCCAAAATCTTAACCCTTAGGAACATGCGATAAATAGCTGGGTTGCGGACGGAATATATACCATTGAGTTGTAGTATTACGAGTTGTGAGTCTAGCCTGACGATTAGTCGGCGTATACCATGGGTGATGGCATCAGAGAGTAGTTTTATCAACGCGCTATACTCAGCGATGTTATTCGTTGATTGCCCAATACATACACCTCTGAAACTTACTAACTCGCCGCTTGGATCAAAAATGGCCCAGGCTGCGAAGGACAGGTTCCGCGAACTACGACTCGCTCCGTCGGCATATCCAACACATGTCTCCAAAAGGTTTGACATCTGCAATAAATGTAAAAAGGTGGATTACTCGACCAAAACAAACACTTTAGCGAAAACAAAATACAACAAAAGCATACAGGTTACTATTTAAGCATAGTAACGCTTGAGGTACAACCCATTACAGGGTTGCGCCAGTGGAATTTCGTCATAATCCATTAACTCGTAGGCTCCTTTTGCTAACACTCGTTTAACAATATAGGGGCCCATCCATAAAGAATTAAATTTACCCGCTCCCAATTTATCGGATTCTTGGTCGTAAAGCAAGACCAAGTCACCTTCTGAGAAGACACGGGGTTTGACATTTTTGTCGAACTGCGCCTTGACTTGTTTCTTATGGGCTTCGTTAGCCAATGCAGCATCACGACGGGTTTCATCCAATTGGATTAATTCCAAGAAACGGGCCTCTTCTTCTGAAGTTCTGGGGAGGAGATCAATTGCGAGTTTAAGAGATGAGATTTCACACTAGACTGGCAAGACTGCTTCCAGGCCATACACCAGTTGGAAAGGTGTGAACCCGGTCGCATTCCTTACCGATGTTCGGTAGGCCCACAAGGCTGAGTACAGGATTAGGTGCCACCTTCTTTTGTGAACTCCGATCATCCTTTGCAACATACGCTTCAGGACTTTGTTGATCGCTTCAACCTGTCCGTTGGCTTGCGGATAATACGGGGTAGAGCTGTCGTGAGATAGCCCTAGTTTGGCAGCTAATTCGACCATCATGTGATTGCGAAAATGCGATCCATGATCTGTAACTATAGCCTGTGGTTTCACCAGTGTTATCTAATGTAGGCATTGCCTCGACCCATTTGGTAAAATAGTCAACGGCGACTATAATATACCCATGCCCCCCGGTCGAGGTGGGGTTACATGTCATGAAATTGATGCCCCATTTGGCGAAAGGCCCAACAGCAACTATTGGCTGTAAAGGTGCGGGTGGTCTTCTGGTTTTGCTATCAAAAATTTGACAAGCATGGCAACTTCTGACTGCGGTTATGCAATCTTTGAACATGGTTGGCCAGAAGTACCCTGCTCGTAAGATTTTTTGTGCTGTAGCATATCCAGATTGATGCCCCCCACACGCGCCTGAATGACACTCATTCAGGGCTTTTTCGGCCTCCTCATGGGTGAGGCACCTTCTCAGAACTGTATCGATACCACGATGGTAAAGTGTATCACCGATGATCATGTAGTCTTTTGCTTGGTATCGTATACGTTTCTGTTCTGAGTGAGAGGTGTTAGGCTTGAATTTTTGGGTTTGGAGATAAATTATTATATCTCCATACCACTCATTGCTTGTAGATATCAGAAACAAATTCTCGTCCACGATTGATTCTTCGGATGTTTCATCGTTGGACGACGATGGGAGATCGCACAATAATTCTGCGAAAACTAGAGCTTTCTTTGATTTGGATTTTACAAATTCCAGATCAAACTCTTGAAGGATTGCTATCCATTTTGAATATTTGCCCCCCAGTAACTGTCGCGACAATATATAAGTCATGGGGTTGCAATCTGACAGAATGGTAGTTTTCCGAAAGAGGACATAGTGTCGAAACCTTTGTATCGCTTGAACAGCTGCAAGCGCTAGTTTTTCAACCTAAGAATATTTACTTTCTGTATCATTTAAGTTTCTACTTAAATAATATATAGGGTGTTCGATTCCATCGACTTCTTGAACTAAAACCATCGCAATGGTCGTATCCGCTGTAGCCAGATACAGGTTAAAATCTTTTTGATAGTCCGGAGCATACATTAATGATGCTTTTACTAGAGAATCTTTCAGAGCGTCAAAGGAAGCTTACGCCACCTGATCCCAGACAAAAGGTACATCCTTTTTCAAAAGACGAGTATAACCTTTAGCAAGTTCTGCGTAATTTGGAATGAACCTCCTCAGAAAGTTTGCTTTCCCTTGGAGTTTCTGAATCTGAAGCAAATTTGAAGGCGGAGGCAAATTGATGATTGTTTGGACCTTACAAGGGTCGAGACGAATCCCATCCTTGGAGACTACAAAGCCGAGTAAACGACCAGAACTGACGCAAAATACACATTTGTGCGGATTGAGTCGTATCTTGTAGTTTCGGGAACGTAGAAATATCGCTCTTAAATGCTGCGGATGATCAGTCCGCTTTCGCAAATGAGCCAGAAGGTCGTCGAGGTATGGTTGAATGATGTTCTTGATGTCATGGAAGGCATAATTCATTGCCCTCTGAAACGTCGCCCCTGCGTTCTTTAAACCAAAGGGTAATTTCCGATAAGCGAATGTGCCCCACGGACAAATGAATGCAGTCTTTGACTGGTCCTGTGGGCGGATATTTATTTGATTATACCTGAAAAATCCATCCATGAATGAAAAGATTTCACATCCGGCGCATTCATCAATTATCTGGTCGATGAAGGGTGTAGGGTAGTTGTCTTTCGGACAAGCTTGGTTTACATCCCTATAATCAACACACACTCTAATTGTCCCTTGTTTCTTCATAACAGGGACAATATTCGATACCCAATCGGTTAGAGGAACCGGGTAGATGAAACCAGCATGGAGAAGTTTTTCAACTTCTGCCTTAATGGCAGCGGCTTTCTTGGGGTGCACCTGCCTGAGCCGTTGTCATACCGGTTTGACATCTGGATACATCTTAATTTCGTGTTCAACAATACTCGAGTCGATGCCTGGCATTTCATCATATGACCAAGCAAAGACATCTTTGAACTCACGAAAAAGAGCGTTATATATTTCCAGTTCTGAAGGAGAACAACCTTTGCCGACATAAATATTCTCTACAACATTTGTTTTAGTTGAGATATTTATGGCTATAGTCTCTTCAATATTGGATAAGTTTCGCTCGGAATCCACCGTATTTACAGTATTTGATAGGAATTCAAAGACTGAAGGGTGATAAAGGTCATCACGAGTATCTTCTTCATAATCTGGAAGAAGGGAACGATGGTGGCAATCATTCCATGGTGCCCCCTCAATCAACATTGAGTGTAGAATTCCTTCGTCGGTTCCATGCACTCTCGACCAAGGATCTAAGGGGGTACCATATTCTCTAGACCTATCTACCCAAACGCTGATGAGCGTTGATTTGGGTTCGCCTCCCAAGCTAGGAACATTGATTGCTACAATATCTCCGTTGGGCTTGGGGGTAAAACCATTGCATGATCCATGTCGATATCGTCTTCTGAGACCTTCGTGGAAAATATCAGAGTGCAGGCTCCTACCAACGCTACTTCCCCTATATAGATTGGAGGTGGAAGTGCGAAAGTTCCCATTAATGTGGGGTCTTTCAGTAGGCCTACTCCGATATTTTGAAGTGAATGGTTGCTGCCATGGATCATTGGAATGCTTCCCGTAACTTGAGAACCATTGGGGAGGAAGTTTTGCTGGTCGACGATTGTAATCCCTCCTTGGAAAGCGAATGCAATCTTTCTAAAATAGGTCGACACGACAGCTGCCATGGCATAGATCCATGGTCTTCCTAGTAGGATGTTGTAGTCAAGGTTCCCATCAATGACTTCGACATTTATTTCTACTGTTTTCCCTCCTAGTTCAATTTTCAAGTTATTTAGGATACCATACGGGGTATATGTCCTTCCGTCGAATGCTTTTAATGTTGTCGAGGATCGCGACAAGGTTGGAGATCCTAAAGCTTTCCAGCAACTCATCGACATAATACATGTGGATGCCCCCTCATCAATAATTGTTCTGTGAATAGTTTTGTTGAGGGCTTTCACTTGGATAAGGAAAGCTAGTTGAGCTGGTAACTGAGGATCGTATCCTTTGTGGTCAAAGGATACAAGATTTGAATCCTTAGGATCAACCCCACCAATGGCTGATAACAAAGCCTGCCTTTGGGATGGGCAATTTTGTAATACTTCAAGAGTCGACATAGCGGATGGCGATTGGGCCAAATCTTCCACTATGTTGTAATGCTGCACTGCTCTAGCACAAGGATTAAATGTCGACTTGTGTACTACTCCCTTTGGCGGTTTTATTGTTAATTCAGGAATGATGGGTGGTACAACTTCTGTCGAAGTTGTTGTCGAACTGCTTGGTTGATCTTTTTCCTTGCCGTTCGACAGCTGCAGATTCTCGTAATCTTTGTTCCTTGTCGAGATCAAAGCATCATTTTGTTGCTTGGAAATTGACAACATAAGCACTTGTGACGGGGAAGCATTTCCACTATCAACCAGATTTCGACCTGGATTTGGAAACGGATCAGTTAACACTGCTGAGGTTTTCGAACTCTTAAAGAATTTCTTTAACTCAGCTTTGTAAGGACACTCCCTTGTCCAATGATCCTCATCGCATATACTGCATGGATATTTCCTATTTCCAAGAGGGTTTGAAGAAGGTTCTCCAGATGATGGCTCATCCTGTTTCTTCTTCTTCCCTTTGTTTTGTTTCTTCTTGCTTCCTGGTTGTTTGGTTTCTTTGCCTTTATCTGCTGATACGACATTTACTTCCGAAGCAAGAATCTTGTCTTTTGCATTTTGATTTGAAACCTTACGGGCTTTCTTGGACGTAGCCTTTGTCGATTTCGTGTTTGTCGTGCCAATCACGCCATCACCGGCATGAGAGTCATTGTTTGATTTAGGAGGAGGAGGAATTGAAAATTCCGGTCTAGGGGCGTCAGGTGTTTTGTCATAGAGCGTGCCAGACTGAGTATAGACCAAGTCTAGATATTGCGCACGAGCGATAACTTGCTCTTCTGTTACGACTCCCCCCTTTGCCACATCTTCCGTTATTGCAGGAAGTAACAACTTGATAAACCATTCAGCTAATAGTTGATCGGGAACGTACGTTTTTACCATCCTACGACGACGCCGCCACTCATGTATATGATCAGATATGTGAGTGGCCGTCGTCTGTTTGAAGTTGGTTAAGATTTCTGTTCCCATTTCATACCTTATCGGTAATTGAAAATGGGTTAAGAATGTCGTGGCTAAGGTGCTGAAATTGTCGAACGAAGCTCTAGGCAATTCAATATACCATTTTGCCGCTGGACCTGTTAACGTCCTCTTAAAAAGGAGAAGCCTTATCGAATCATCGTTCACGGTGTTTGATGAACACCATAGATGAAATGTCATCACGTGATTCGACGGGTCCTCACCTGAATTTCCATTAAATTTAGGAATGTCTGAAGGAAATTTGTGAGGAATCGCTGGCCACCAAGGGGCGTAAGCAATTGGATCGTTCGTTAACCGGTGTAAATCGGGTAACTCTAAAGTTGCCACGAATGGTAACTGTTGATTCAGGTTAGGTGAAGCATACCCAGGATACGATGGGATTGCCTGAGCAGTTGGCCTTTGCATACCAGCATAATGTAATTGATGTTGGTATGACTGATATGGTTGGTGGACATGAC
Organism: Pinus tabuliformis; assembly: GCA_031772625.1. Classification (NCBI taxonomy): domain Eukaryota; kingdom Viridiplantae; phylum Streptophyta; class Pinopsida; order Pinales; family Pinaceae; genus Pinus; species Pinus tabuliformis. The sequence continues at coordinate 102,556,375 of CM062820.1, forward strand.
CACCGTAAAGTGGTTGATTTTGACCGTTTTGAATGTACGGTTGTCCACTGTTCGCAAAGATCTGCTGCTCAGAACCTTGGTATACTTGTTGGAATTGTGGTTGTTGGTATTGCACCAACCATGGTTGCGAAGCCATGTTCTGTTGCGCTATACTAACCGTTGGACCAAGGTGTGGGGTAATTGTACCCGTTTGGACCTGTGTCGCCCCACCAGTAGGCGATTGTGGTTGAGTCACAGGGTCAAGGGGCTGTTGCATTACAACCTGAGAAATCTGAGGTTGACATACAACAGGAAACGTTTGAACTTGCGACACTGTCACAATAGCCGGTGTGGTCGGGATGTTCGACATAGGTACACATTGTTGCATAGAATACACAACCCTTGGTTGTTGAGGTAGCATAGGTACCCAACCACTTGATGTAACTCCAGTATAACCTGAATACTGTTGTGAACTCCCGTATGGATATCCTCCCGGAGGGGGTAATGAAAGGGCATACTGCCCCCCATACGGTGGCAATCCAGAACTCAAGGGGATTGTTTGTCCTTGGGGACTGGATTGCCCAAATTGACCTCCAAATGGATCAATCTGGTGAGTCTCAACATAAGAGTTGCCGGATATTATTCCGGAGGAACAAACTGGAACAGACCACACTGTCGAAATAGTCCCTGGGTGGACTCCTTCTAGCGGTTGTGAGCTAGTCGGGGCAGATGGTATGCCGACAAACATTGTCGGAGTGACGGCAGGGAGTTCTGCTGTCGCTGTGTCATTCGACACAGTCCTAGATGTTGATGGTTGTTCAAACATTTTGAGTCTATCCAAGAGATTACCTAGCGATTCTACAGGAACTTCCACTGGTGGTAGACTAACTTCTGATGTTGAAGGAAATAGAGTGACCCCGACTCCAAAATGTGTTGGAGTACTTGCTTGCGGATCTTCTACAATGTCCTCTATCGCAATCAAACCAGGTGGAAGGGGAAGACCGTCAGGTCCGTAAAATATTTCTGGTGCCGAAGAAGGGGTTAAATCAACAACGACAAATGTTTGAAGAACAAGACTCTCTGAACCGGTTACAGATGGAACTGGTTCAGTAACACAAGTGTTTGTTCTCAGACTAGGATCAGTATCACTGTCCCTCTGTGGCTGTTGAACTTCTTCTGTAGAGGCAGGGTTTCCAGAAATGTTTGGAGTAACCGGAATCTCAGATGTTGTTGGAACACTTGTTCTAACTTTGATAGGAGATTTCGAACCGGTTAAACGAGTTCGCTTTGTCCGTACTATTTTCGATTCCGGAGACAAAGACGGTTGACTCGTAAGCCTCCGCGAACGACGGGGTTTCAATTGACTTTCTTCCACGATTGCGGATTACTCGATCAACCAAAATACAAAAGGGGAAAATGTGTTTCCGAATTAAATGAATTTTTTAGACGCTTTAGACACAACTTGCTTTTTCAGTTTTAAAGAGTCGAGAAAAAGCTAAAGATGACTCTAGTCTCCTTCGATGTTTTAACGAGCCCGAAGTGACAAATGCTCAGATGGACTTTTTCCGTTATAGAGTCTGAAAAAGGCCAAAAGGAACTGCTCGAGAGTTCTAGGTAGAGGGTGTGCCAAACTTTTCGCAAAACTGCAGAATACTTTTTAAGGTACGAGCGGTCAATCTTCCTGAATGCTTTGTTCAGTGCATTGCGATCAGTAGGGCGGCCGACACGACTTCCTAAGGATAAAGGTTCTATGCCTATAGGGGTCTCCCAATATATACTCGACGGTACGTGGGAGCACAATCCATACTGGTGCTATCGTCCCTCAGGAGGAATCACCCACCATCAGCGAGATCGACAGTCACCAAGCTTTACGACGTCGGAACACGTCTCTAGCCTAGACCTCTATGTTGTGCATTAAGTTACAAAGCGTTGTTAAGTTCATTCAATTTATTTTAGGTTGATATTTCTTAGAAGTTTGCCTTTTTGGATCACCACCAGATGTATGATACAATTCCTAAATGCAGTCTAAAGATGATAAGCAAGCTTTTTATATCTTTTCAACAATGAAAATCCTAGCTACAAAGGGAAAAGAAAGACACCATCTTTTCTCAAAGAGCAATCAGCACACTCTAAATGCACTTTTCCTAAATCAAGCATGCAAACTATCAAGATGCAAATGCATAATGTAGGTGTTTGTTTTCTGCTCTCTTAATATTGATGCCTAAAAAGAAAGCCTTTTGTACAACTTTGAATTTGCTTTTAAATGACAAATACAAACAAGTTTATTTTTTCGAAATCAGAAAGGGTACAAGAGAATACAACACTTTACGACTTTCGAAATGAACACTTGTTTCGACACTTAAAAGAGACAAACTCAAACCAAAAGCCAATGAACTCTCTCCTAAGATCAAAATCAACAGATCTGAATCAAGGGCTACAGGTCGACTATTTCACTCTTGCAAAGGAAAACTGTAAATGACGCCACAAACACATAAAAACACTCACAGTCTTTTTGTACAAAAGGAGGCGGAATTAAAGCAGAGAAAAGGAGTTTCAGATAGGTACACTGACTGATAACAGGCTGCAAAAAACAGAGATAAAACTGAGCTAAAAGAAACAGAGAACCACAGCTGCACAAGGCAAAGACTTATCAACGCACTCCCAACACAGAGGTTTTGACATTCAGCGCAGGTAGCCTTCACGGGACCTGCGTTGAAATGCAGAACCTCTTCACAGAGTCTGCACTGAAGCAAAAACGAGAGCTGTTTCTGGGTTCTGGGTTACGGTTTGCAGTTAAATCAACAGTTTTTGGCCGGATCAAAGCTATCAATTAGGTACAATCAAAGGGATGATTTGAAGGAGGGCTAAGATCTATCACAAAGAATCATCAAATCATTTGTGAGTCCATTGTTCAGATCATAGATAAATCTAGTGATTGGATCAAAGCAGCAGTTGTCTACTTTGCATCTGAGAATAGCAGATGCAGTTCGATTGCTGCTCTTGAGTCTATGAAACAAACAATGATAGAGACACAAAATAAAATGATTAAACTTCCTCCCCAGTGGAGTCGCCAATTTGTTGTGGGGAAAAATGCCTATGCAGGACAATCCTATCCACCTAAGGTGTGACAGTGCCTTAGCAACAAGCAGAAATAGTTATTCTAGTATTCTTCCTTTATGAATTAAGAATGAAGAGAGATGGATGGACTAACCGGTGTCTTCCGTTTGTCCCTCGATCCGATTTCCCTTCTCTTTGAGAGTTCCCAGCTACTTGCCTTCTCGCTCGCCCAGCTTCAACAGGTTCCTGCAAGATCACAAGAAGAGAACACTACACAAAGACATAGATTCATATTCATAACTAGTTCAGGATTAGAAATAAACTAAATATACTAATGCAATCATACATCAAAGATACATCAGTATATAGGAGAAACCAAGATAGCTTTATTGATGAATAACAAGGTTTAGGAGGAGATACAACCAAGAGAGTTCTAATCCAGCATCTACCTCCCAGCGAATGAAATCCTTTCTTCACCTCCCTTAAAAACATTAAGCACCCAATGATTCCAATCTCAAACCAACAACAATTCTTTGCAATAACAAAATTCCAGCCTCCTGGATCTCACGGAGGAGAGATCCATATATAGATGTTTGGAGAGAGGATGAGTCAGCTTGAGATCTGACTAGTGTCCTCTCCCTCTGTCAGTTCTTGCTTCCATTTGGAGACTAAGAGCCTCTTACTCATCACTAGTCGAATTCATTGAGGCAAGTGTCATTGGAGAAGATTCTGGAAGCTTCCAGGGTCTTTCCACCTCGTTGAATGAACTTGCCATTTTTCATTTCCCGCTCAGCGCACCCTGGTAGTGCTTCTACCTGCGTTGCAGTGCACCTAGCCAGTGTAATCTCTGCATTTCAGCGCAGACAGCTAGTGGAGCCTCTGAATTGATCTTGAATTGACTGTTTCTGAGTGGTTTTTGGTGGAGAACTTCTGTGAATTGCTGTGGTTTGTTAGCCTTGTTCCTCTAGGGGTAGGAAAAACATGTTTAGGGACTTTGGATCCCTTGGATTATGGACATTTCATGCTTATAGCTGTAAGGCACAAAAATGTCTATAACACATAGCAACTCAAAACAAGTGGAAAGTTTACCAAATGGACGTGAAGTCAACATTCCTAAATGGAGTGTTAATGGAAGAGGTTTACATTGAACAACCTCTAGGCTATGAAAAGAAAGACCAAGAGCACAAAGTGTGCAGATTGAAAAAAACTCTTTTTGGGCTGAAGCAAGCGCCAAGAGCATGGTACAACAGGATAGATTCCTATCTACTGGAAAATGGATTTGAAAAGTGTGAGGGAGAACCCACCCTCTACATCAAAGAAAAGGATGGTAAATTACTAATTTTTGTGTTATATGTTGATGATGTTATTTTCACAAGTAATGATGAATACCTTATTGAAAATTTCAAAAGAGTCATGAAAGAAGAATTTGAAATGACTGACATGGGTTTGTTGAGATACTTCTTAGGAATAGAAGTAGAACACAATGGAAATGGGATTTTTATCTCACAGGCGAAATATGTTAATGAAGTGTTGGAAAGATTCAATATGCAGGAGAGCAAAGCAGCAATTACTGCCACAGTGATGGGATTAAAACTCAGTAGAGAGGACAACAGCAAGGATTTTGAGCCTAGTTTGTACAAGAGCATAGTTGGCAGCCTCATGTATTTGACTGCAACTAGGCCGGATATAATGCACGCTGTTAGTTTAATTTCCAGATTCATGGAGAGGTGAAAAGAAGCACATTGGCAGGCAGCAAAAAGAATTCTGAGGTATGTTAAAGGTACTAAAAGGTTTGGCATTTTATATACTACTTCAGAATGTTCAGATTTAATTGGATACACTAATAGCGATTGGGCTGGAAGTGTAGATGGTCGGAAAAGCACATCCGGTTATGTTTTTCACATGGATTCAGGAGCTATTTCATTGGCTTCTAAAAAACAGCCTATTGTAGCATTGTCTACAGCAGAAGCAGAATATGTGGCAGCTACAGCAGTAGCATGTCAAGCAGTTTGGATGAGAAGGATGTTAAGGAGCTTGTGCCAAGAGCAAGTAAAAGGAACTGTGATTTTTTGTGACAATAGCTCAACTATTGCGTTATCCAAGAATTCGGTGTTTCATAAGAGAACAAAACACATTGACACAAAGTTTCATTACATCAGAGAATTGGTAAACAGTGGAGAAATTGTCTTAGAACATTGCAGAACTCAGGAGTAGGTTGCAAACATTCTAACCAAACCATTGGGACAGAAAAGTTTTGAATTTTTAAGGAAATGTTTGGGTGTGACTGATAATTTAACAGTTGAAATTAAAGGGGAGTGTTGAAATTGTAATTTCAACTGCCGCTACAGTTGAACAGTGCCGCGCATTTAATTCTGGAAACCAGGCAGACTTCCTCGCACTGTCTTTACGGATCAGCGGCATTTTTCGAGGGGGCAGCGATCACAATCATCGGTTGCCACGTGCACACAATATTTTTTGGAAAAACCACTTCCCCGGCAGGTAAAGTTCGGAAAGATGGGACCTCTGGGGGATTGCCGTCAACCGTCCGATCGATGTGGGCCAGATCAATGGTTATGGTAGCATTTTGAAAGTCCGTGTGATAATCGCAGACAACCATCATCTACGGTTAAAACAAAAATTAATTCCCCATGCTGAAGTAATAAATAAATGTACTGTGGTACAGTAAATGTTGGTAAAGTTTTAATTTTATTAGTTTTAAAATTCACGAGTGTAAGTTTTTGTTTTCCGGGACAAGTAAAATGTATGGTGATGTTTTTGGTTTTGTGTTTGTATATGCAATGTAATGAAACGCACAGCAGTGCGAAGAAAAGAAAAAGGGAACGGGGAAGCGTAGAATCAAAATTTTTGTGTGGAGAATATGTGAAATGTAATGCGCAGCAGCGCGGATGTAAAAAGTGAGAGAAAAATTACACAGCAGTGTTGAATTTTTTTCTTGTAATACAGAGCAGTGTATGTATTGAAAATTTTTACACACAACAGTGTAAAAATTTGCAGCTGAGACAGAGTAATTTTGTTTTAGCTGCATCTGAAGCAGACTTTGTGAAAGCCCTCTGTTGGAGGAAGAACTTATGTAACAGTTGGTTTTATTAATGAATGAAAAGTTTTTTTTGGTGTGTGGAAAAACTCTGTTCTTCTTCAGCAAACTATTTTAAGCTTCCGTGTGTTAAGATCCTGTGTTAAAACAGAGCATCATTCTCTGTTCATTTTTGTTCTGGAATTATCAGAAATTCCCATCACTTTTGAGGTGAAACTTTTATTTGTGTTATTTAAACTTGTTTTTTGACTGTATATATGGATTCAATGCCCTGAAAAACCTCTAAGTCACTTCGATTATGCAGGAATTACCTATCAAACTTGTGATTTCTCTAAAAGCTTTCCAGCTTTTAGAGAAATTAAACAGTATCTGATTTTTTGTGTGTGTTAGGTAATGTGAGTTCGGCGACACTTTGGTACCAATACAATGTGGAGTAATTAGGGTTAGCAGCTTTTCTATGGAATCTAAAATCTACATATAATTTTTTATATTTCTCTTTCAAAATATATGGTAATAAGGAATAGCATTTAGAGTTTGTCATTTTTTTACTTTATATTTTTTGTATTTGGTAATGTGAGTTTTGAGATAATATGGCATTTTTTATTTTATTTTAAGTAGTATATGATTATTTAAGTCATCATAATTATCTAGAAATTACACCCTATGTAATATGATTAGATTTTTACCCTCAAAATTTTCTCCTTATAATATTTTCACCATAAAATATCTTAACCTTAAACTTTTCCTTCCAAGATCTTAACCTTAAACTTTTTCTTCGAAATTAAATTAATATAAAAAAATTATATTAATTATAAATCGTTTTAAACTTATTTAAGAAAAAACTTTTTAACTTATACTTGAGGAAACTCACACCCTTTTTTCCCTGGACATCAGAAAAAAGCCCAAAACCAACGCAACATGAAGCGCAATCGAAAGTTTATCGACTGACCTTTACAAATAACAACAAATATATTTTATTTAAATTCTTTTTTAAATATATGAACTTTAATTTTTCATACGATATCATAAATCCTATAAAATCTCACTGAAATAAATTAAAAATATGAAGATCATCTGTATTCTATAAGCTATGATCATTTCAAACCATTGGTGCTTTCATAGAAATCGAAAATTCAAAACCTAATTTAGATGAAATCTTTTATCAAAATTGAAAATTGAAGGATACTTCATACATATCAGATTGTCAGTGAAAACACATTCAAAGATTTTGCACTCACCGATTGCCAAGAAGACGATGCATTCGGATTATAAGCTCCTCTTCCTCGCGCGAAATGTTTCCACCCTTGATATCGGGGCGAAGATGATTCATCCACCGTAATCTACAGCTCTTACCAGAGCGCTCCAGACCTGCAATTCACTTCTTCGCTATAAATTCAAATGACTTTGTGGTACATATGCATTAAACATGGGTTGTCCATGTTTTGAATTTTTTGAGAGAATTTGGAGAATTTTTAGTTAAATCTTGATTTTTATGGTTAAAAATTAGTTTTTTGCTATATATAAATTTAATATTATAAAAACACTTCCAACATTTAGATTGTGAAAAAATCACAACTAAAATTTGCAATTCCAAAAAATTCTACACTAATTATATTGAAAAACCTTCCCAAACTTATAACAAATACACTGCTTAAACAGGACTGTTTGTATGCCAACCAGTATCTCTAATAACCATAGATTCATATTTTTACCCAAAACCTATGGTGATACAACACTCTCCACGCTCAAGTTATTAGAGAAATTTCACCATGCCTCTATTTGTCGAACACCCCGCTTCTCTAACTACAACAATGCATCTAATTTACTATGGTCTTCAATAAATTTGAACACTATGTCTGGTACGACAAACCTGGATTTAAAAAAATGTTACATCGACTAGAAACATTCAACGTGAAGAATACTCAGGGTTAATATATGGGTTTGTACTAATGGAATAATCTCGCATATTGCTACATCGACTCCCCTAAAACCCAAAATTGCAAAGCAGACAATCAGTTGATCAAGAGTATTTGATTACCTGCGCTCTTGGGAAGAGAATTCCAACGATCTGCGCCATGGGCGTTTATATAGTCGATTAAAACAGAATCCTCCTGCATTGTCCAAGCCCCGCGGTGAGGGCGTTCCCTATAACACACAGGAGCCCTTCCCATCTTATCACAGCTCAGATTCCTATAAACTGTCGATGACTCAGACTCAGCCAAACAAATCTCAGTTGCATGCTTCAGTCTTCAGTACTTGTATTTTCATACATTATTGCAAATATAATCGGTTCAGATCTTGTTCGGTGAGGACATTTATGTTTGGTCCTAGACAACTCTATTTCCGTGTCAGAAGGGGAGCTTGGGATACGACCAATCTGGGTTCTGGCCCAATCAATCCTTATGCCACCTTTCATTCTCAATAATTTAAATGAACTTGTCGCAGTCGAGTTGGTATATGATACTATATATGAGCTTTTTGCAATGAGAGCACACAACACGTGGGCAGCCTGGTGCAATTTTCATTGGTGAGCCAGAGACGTAAAACTTTGGATTCGACCAAAAATTACTGGCCACTTGTCAACGGCGAGGATGGACGCAATTTGTAATTTGGCCCATTATAATTTGTATTTTGAATAAAATAAGATACCCAAAATTTTAACAGAAATTACATCCTTAAATTCACACAAATAATGGAAATTGGGAGTTGAACTAATAGATTATGTAATTTCTAACACTCTAGGATTGCCAAATTCTACAATAAATCACTGAACAATGAATATGAATGTTTAATTAGTGTATAAGGTGTAGAATAGTTGGACATGGATTCAGATACCTGGGTTTCTCATTAAAGGCTAAAGGACATTCTATCAGGGATTGGCAATGGCTTCTGGACAGGTTCTACAAGAAGATTGCTCGATGGGAATACAAATTCTTTTCAATTGCCGGCAGACTTATATTAGTACAGTCAGTCCTCTGCCAACTGTCAGTCTACTGGGCTCACATTTTCTATCTCCCCAGCAGTATTATTAAGTAGATGAACAGGTTGATTGCTAACTTTCTTTGGGGAGGTCATGCTTATCAGAGTAAAATCCATCTCGTTAAGTTAGCTTCCATCTCTGTTCCAAAATGTATGGGTGGATGGGGCTTGAAAAACATTCGTTCCTTTGGAAACGCACTTCTCTGCAAATCTCTCCATAGAGGTATATTTGGGGATGGGCCGTGGAGTAGACTTATAAAGACAAAATATTTGAAGGGAAAATTTGTAGAAATGGCTCGTTGATATGGAAAAGCCTATGAAAAGTTCACCCATTTTTCATGGGAAAATTTTGCTGGACTCTATATTCTGGTTCTAATATTTTTATTGCTTTCGACTCCATTTTATCTGCCAGAGGCTTCACAATCCCTCATCCGCTGCTACATGAACTTCATAGGCTGGGGATCTTTACGTGGGACAAGCTGATCAAGGGATGGTCAGGTGCCTCTCCGATTTGGAAGGCCGGGGAGGAGCTTCATCTGCCTCAACAGATGCTTCCTCTATGGCTGTCGGCAAAGGAGAGACTTACTAGCTTGGGGGTTTCCAGAACAGGCACTTATGATAGCTTGGTATGGTCCATCCATAAGCCTGTCAACGTCTTTTTTTCCTAAGTGTTTTTGGAAAGCTGCATGTCCGATGAGGATGGTTATTTTCTCCTGGTTGTTATTTTGGAACAAAAACCTTACATGGGAGACATTGCAAAGGAGAGGCTGGCAGGGTCCAAGCAAATGCCCTATGTGCCTGAAAGCTTTGGAAACAAACCTAAACAAACCTACACATGTTTTTTCAGTGCCCATAGTCCCACTCAATCTGGTATGATTTGTCTACAAATTTTGTTTTCCCTCACATCTGTTTCTCATCTGTTCAGGAAGGCTTTCTTTGGTGGCGTGGACAATCCCCCACTCGGAGATCGTTGTTCATTATCACCTACTGGCATCTATGGATCTGGAGGAATGCGCTCACTTTCCAAGACTCAAAGGAGCCTCTCCAGGCTATTTTCCAGCGTATCCTGGCCTGTCATGAATCCTATCATTAACAACTTACTGCAAAAATATGTCATGAATCCTATCATTAACAACTTACTGCAAAAATATGTTACTCATTTGATGCCGTGGTTTTAGATCTGCAAGCGGACTCTCCCTCCTGAATGTCACTTGCTCTTTTTGATATGGTTCTTCTTACAGTAGGCAGGGCGTAACTGCTCTTTTCCTATTTGTATTTGATGGATTTTCTTTTTTTGATATAGCCTGTAGTTTTTGGTCACAACTCTATTAATCCGGGAGAAGTTTAGCTCTTCTGACGCTCTTCTGAACCGGGTTTTTCTACAAATGATGATAGGCATTAGTTTTTGCTGGTATGGAAATTGTGTCGCATCAATATGAATGATGGTATGGAAATTGTGTTGCATCAATATGAATGAAGTCTGGACATCCAAGCTATATCACTCTTTCTGAATTTATGTATACAATGATCTTTATATACCCTTATAAAACTATGATGTTTTTTCTTCTGGAAAAAAAAAAACATACACTATTAAAATTATTATTTATGATATTACTGATTCAAATTCCAGATTTCCTGTATATTTCTTGATTTGTCTTGGTATATTTGGAGATTACCATAATAATAATATTAGCATAACAGTGTGAAGCTAGTAGGAACGTGTTCTAGTTTTCAATTCTGCTTATTCATAAAAATTCCAGATTTCCTGTATATTTCTTGGGTTGTGTTGGTATATTTGCGATAATTACCATAATAATAATAATAATAGCGTAACAGTGTGAAGCTAGTACGAACGTGTTCTAGTTTTCAATTCTGCTTATTCATAAAAATGGTTAGGAAAATAATTCTCTTACTAATTGAGAAATTGATTAAAGTTCCCTACAATGATAAGAGCTGGTTAATTTTTTTTTTTGAGAAAAGTAATATTCTCAATGCGCATAAGAGAAAGGAATTCATTGCAAGCTTTGCATTGTTAATTGTTATTAGTTATAAATGATGGATTTTTGTTTCTGTTTTGACTCCAAATTATATATCTATATATATAGATATATTCAAAAGTACATTTGATGCGATGGCAATATATATTGAGAAATGAAGGCGGTTTGAACAGTGCCAATAAAAAAGTAGGACGTCAAATCTGCAACCGACGTGCACAAAATCAAAAGAAAAATATCGTTTTCTTACCCGGTTTCTTGTAAATATAACTTCAAGAATCTTAAATTCCTTATTTACGAAACTTAATAAAATAAAATATTAAAACATAAATTAACAATGTGTTTACATAGCTCTTATTTATTGGGCATGGATTTAAATAGCTTTTATTTATTGTTGGGAGTATGTTAATTATTTTTGTTTGGTTAAAAGTTAGTTTTTTTTAACTTAAAGAAATAGGTTAATTATCTAAGAATATAGAGACATTTGGTAAGAGTGAAACCAAGCTCTTTACAAATCATTAGTAGATAGGTTGTGTAGTTTTCCTCCAATAACAAATCAATTTGCAATCACTAATAAAAAACAGTAATAATTTTCTCATTACTAATTTAACAACTGAATTATAACGAGCATAGATTCATCTTAAATATGGATCTAACATGAACCTAGAGGGATTCAATTTCTTCACAGGGATCCAATTTCTTCAAGTGCAATTTTTTTTTACGAACAAACATTATTTAAATATTTTGTATATTTATTTAATTTTTTAATTTTTAATTTTTAAAAAATTTTATTTTGATAACTGACAAACAGCTTTATTTTTCCCACTATTTCAAAAATAATATTTCAGATGTAAAAAAATAAAAATAAGAAGTTAACAAAACAACCTATACAACCTATAATATATCCACAACCATGTGACACGAGCAATCATGTACGAAATCACCCTCCTCTTATCTATCGGAGAAAAACCGGAATGGTTCAAATCGAATAGGGTAATGGACTAATTACATTGGAAGAATGGAATCCACAGAAAAGCTTTGCTTATGTACGAAATCGCCCTCCTCTTATCTATTGGAGAAAGAACGCAATGGTTCAAATCGAATAGGTTAATGGACTAATTACGTTGGAAGAATGGAATCCACAGACAAGTGTGGGTTCCTGCACCAACTAATACCCTACCAGCAGCATCATTCTCCCGTCCGTGAGTGTGTATATAATAAAGTCCATTTGAGGCTGTACTCTTATATCTTTTTCTATCTTAGATGCCTATGAGCTCATCAGATCAGCAGCCGGAGGGAGGAGGGAAATGGTGCGTTTTCCTATTTCGGAAAAGGGCGGTAGCTATTGACAACAGTCCACCAACATGTCAATAATGTTTTTATCATTATTCTTTAAACTTTTGTTTATTAATTATAATATGATTAATAGAGAATTAATTGCAGAAACATTAAGATTTAGGTAAAATTTTCTTAAGTTTTTATCAACTTTCTATTTAATTTAATAGTTATTTTATTTTCCAAATTAATAAATCTTTTCATGTACTTCTGTTTTCAAGACGCCAGAACCTTTTACCAGCGTTATCAGCAACTCAATTTCATTGTTTTATATTCACGGCTTTACTAATCAAATTTTCTAAGATCTTTTTATTAAAACTTTCTTCAAACTCGCAAAACCTATAGTGGTTTTTAAGCGTTGCAACAGAAATCAAATATAAGAGAATTATAAATGCAAGACATGACAAACGAATAAGATGAAATATGTGAAATATATCATTATATTATTGATTACTAAAATAAGAGGGGTGGTATGTGCAGAGGTGGGTTATGATCTTAGATAAAAAATTGTATAGGTTTTCGAGAATCTTTAAACAATTAAGCTAAAGCCTATGCAATTTTATAAGGTTTATTCTTAGCAATTATATTGAAAATCAAGTGTTTGACAATTATCGGTGATTCAAACTTCAAATTAATGCTGGAAAAATCCACCTCCTCTAATAACAAGATTGCCTCCATTATGGCCTTGTTTCATAAGGAAGCCAGAAATTTTCCAAAAATATCATTTTTCCAAGTCCTCTAGGATCATAATTATCAAGTAGATCCAAAAGAAAATGAGATCATTTCTCTTAAAGTTAGTGTGCTAAGAAAAAGGGGTTGGTGTATTATCAACCAATTCCATAATCAACACTTTTCTTAAATGAGAGCATGTATCACCACAATAATGAACCAAAAGTGTTTCAGCAACAAATGATTTTGGAAGCATATATCACCACACTAATGAACCAAAAATGTTTCAACAACAAATGCTTTCGATCTCATATAAGGTGTAAGGATATGAAATGACCTATAGAACTATTCTTTACATGCTAAATCTTAATTTTGGCTTGTCCTTTGAATATTGTGTTGAGTTTTATCATCACAATGATGGCATTATCTATTTTGAATTGGTAGGGCACATTATTGAGCAGTGGTTGTCATTGATGTCAATTTAGGTCATTCATGACAAGCAATATCAAGTTCAAGGGGAGCTTGTTGGAATAGGTTGTTGTACAGTGGTGGTATCAAATTTCAAGAGAAGATTGGCTAGTATATTATCATGTTGGTATTAATGTGCATTGTTGAAAAATTGTGGTTAATAATGCAGGTAATATCTATGCAATAATTTGTGTTCTAGTTTCTCAGTCTGAAAGTGGAAGCTACATGTTTGGTTGGATAGTCTTCTTCGAGACCATTCCAACGATATATGGCATTTAACATAACTCCCATGGATTAAAGCAAAAATTGAAATTAAGAGTAGTTTTACATGTGGCAGAATTTAGTTGATCGTATTGAATGATGAGGAGTATGTGTGGACTACGGGTTTCCCATATTACCCATCGATAAATAAAATGAGCACAAATAGTCCATTTTAGACATGTACCAATTGAACATAGTGTGATCACAAAGTAATTGGAAAAGTTAATGGAGAAGGTAGATCAACAACAAGAGCCACATCAACAGGAAATATCAATGGTTTTGATTTGCATCTAGCGTATGCATGTACACACGTTACTATGTAGATAGTCACAAGAAGAGATCCAAGTGTGGGCATCACTTTGAATTGCAACCGAGAAGCAACGTTGGATGCTAACGTGCATGAGGAATCATGTGTAGTCCTCACCACAATGTGATCCTAGGGCGAATAAAGGTTCAAATAAATAACACAGTTTAATATCAAAATTTGACATGCATAGAGGATAATCATAAATCCATCATGTGATGACATTTGACAGTTAATATTTTTTTACTTTGATGGTCCATATTTGATATTAAGCATTAACATGCACTGAAGTCTAAAAGAAATCTAGAACATGATATGATCCAATAGTGGAGAAGAGTTTTGTTTAACAGTCCAGATATACTATCAAACATGAATAAGTGTGGAATTTAATATGCAAATTCTCGTACACATTGAGATTCGATAGCTGCAAATGATTTGGTTGGATGACTCATATTAGCATTGGACTTTCTATATGCACTATATATAACGAGTAAAATTCATTAGATACTGAATTCCAATAATGACAGAGAAGCTCATATGGTATCATGTAGTAGTGACGTGGTTTAAGAAATAACTTGGCAGGTTCAAATCATGACCTATGGCAGTGTCATAGTGATGACATGGCTTCACATGTGGCAATCAGTGATGGATAATGGGATGATGATACATACTCATGCTAGGTGGAATCTAAAGGAGTTAATTCCTTGAGTTAAGCCTCACATCATGGAAAAATAGGTAAAGAACAATTTTGGGCATTTAGAATTCAACAGTTGTATAATAAAAGAATATCAACAAATTCGAAAAATTAGATTTAATAGTTAACAAGAGAACCATATTGACTATATAAGAATGAACTATTAACGTGATCTAACGGCCGGTTTTGAAGATTAAATGGGAGGGTTTTAAAGATTAAAAAGGTAGGTATTGTAGTTAAGAAAAGGTGCTCTATATTTCGATGAGAATAAGGAGAAAATGACATTACTAGATCGAAGAAGTGGTTCAGAGACATATTTGAAAACTGAACATAAGTGCATAATTCAGAATTCACCTCAAAAAGAAGAAAATGAATCTACTGTCGAGTTATGAAGTGGGGATGAGACAAAAAAGTGCAAATATAAAGTGTAAATTTCAAGTTGCTGAAAAGAAACTTGAGTCGAGATTGACCCAAAAAAAGAGTCTCAACGAGATTCAATTGAATACATGAATAGAGCAAAGAATACTTTGGTGACAAGAATGGATCACAGATATGAATATTTGAGAGTCAAGTTGCAGAAAAATAAACTTATCAAAGAAAATATCAAAGATCTCAATTTGTAAAAGGATTTAGTTAAACTTGAGAATTAGAGGGAACATGTTATTGCAATGCAAGGAGAGACATATCAGTGATTTGACAAATCGTATCAACAATATTTCAAAAAACCAAAAAATACAGTTTATTAAAGGATTAAATAAGGTAGATGAGATTCTAAGCATCTAGAGATATCCTCTCATCAAAATTGGTCTAGGCTATGGAGTAGATTCGAATGACAAGGAAGTTGAAGAGAAAGGAATGACTAGATATGTTGAAACAACCGAAGATAGTGTCAACAGTGCACCCAAGGAAATAAATAGTCAAGAAAAGTGAAGGATAGTAAGCCATCTCAGCAACAACAATTAAATATCATAGTAGAAAATCGAACAGCCATAGAGAACGAGTAAGGAACCATCAAAGGAATCATTTCTATCATAGGGAACATTATTCAAGAATCAATAGACCAAATCTACAAAGTCCCTTTTCTTTCAGGTACCAAGTATTTTCATGTTGAAAAATGCAGTAAGAAAGTCTCAATTTGATTTTGTCTTGGTCAAATTGAGAATAATAAAATTTCCACATTAGCAAACAACTTGGATGCAGTTAACTTGTGTGAAATGGCTTATGTCACTCAGTTTACTCTGTAAATTCGAGTTAGAGGAATTGGAGTTTAGTTAAGCATGTGTGACTGCTAATTTGTAGCAATCAAGGTTATTTATTTCAAGTTGTTTTTTGTTAAATTAGTTCTAATTGTTGAAGGAACTAGTGGTAGGTCATTTGTGCAGTCAAAATTCAGTTTAACTCAGTGATCATCCAGTTAATTGATTAATCAGCCCAAAATAGATAGTACATGCAGAGAATTAGAGCTCCGAGTTGTGGTGGAGATTCCAATTCAGTGTAACACTAGTTGTAGCCTAGTCTTGAGTGTACAGGTGTTACATGTAGTGAGATGGTCAACCTTGGGAATTGTGCAATCCATTTTGGAGAAATTCCTAAATAATATGGGCCTAGTTTTTCAAGGAATTGCACAAGGAAATAGGGGTTCATGGAGAGGCAGAAATTGACTAAGTATAGGTCAGAGCTTCTTAGTGAGCAAAGAGATAGGTTATTCACTTACAGGTTGTGCTATCTTGAGCAAACAAGTTGTAATACATCTCTATTCATCATATTAATGCAAGCAAGCAAGGGGTTTTTAGCAAACTGATTTCCCCTGAAAAAAAATAAGATAAATAAAATAATATATATATATATATATATATATATATATATATATATAGATTGTTTTCATGTGTGTTATTTCTCATTACATGTTTGTAATTGATGTTCTAAATTGTGAATTTAATTTCACAGAGCAAGAAAGCAGGTTTGTGTCTTGTGATTTTGATTAAGACTTCATGAGAAGTTGAAAATTTACATCATAATTTCTACATGTTATCAGAGCAAGATTCACCTTAGAGCAGGAATTTCGAAATTCTTTCTCGGGAGTTTTAAATTTGCAGTTCATTGTAGTGGGACCACTTTGGAGTTGGAAAGATGACCTTCAACGGGTTGAAGCTCTAGTATGCCTTAGAATGGAGCTCTAATTTCATCGCATGGAAGGATTGAATGGAGGCGGTATTAGACAACAATGGACTGCTAGAATACATCAAGAGAGATGTTGCAAAAACAAGGGAATCTAATGCCCAGAACCTTGCTCAGTGGATGAAAGATCTAGCCAAGGTGAGGAGAATAATATTAGAGGAAGTGCGGGACCAAATTGTCACCAATATCCATAGGAAAGAAACTCCTTATGCAATGTGGTAGGCACTGATAGATATGTTATAGAATAGTAGTGACCACATGAAGCTGACACTCAAGGATAAACTTGAAAATATCAATTTGCAGAAGAATGAAATTATCTCGCACTATCTAAGTAGGTTTACACAATTTCGTGATGAGCTCGTAGGAGGTTGTACTATTGTTTCAAATAATGATTTGGTAATTATAGCCCTTCTAGGCCTTCCCAAGAGCTAGCATACATACCAAGATTCGGTGAACGTGAGGGTGAAATTACCAAATTGGGAACGCTTATGGTCTGATTTGGTACATGATGAAATAAAGTGGAATGCCAAAGATGAGACTTCATCCAAGGCCGAGGATGAAGAAAACTTCACATTGGTTGGAAAGAGAAATAAGGGAAAAGGGAAAAAATCTCAAACCAAACTAGAATCCAACCAAGGGGGCATGAAGACAGATTTTTCCAAAATTAAATTCTTCCATTTTCATGAATCTGGGCACTATGCCACAAAGTGTCGACACAAAAGCACAGGAAAGAAGATCACAGGAGGAGTAGAAGGTGAAGCATTGGCTTCACATTTTGAGCTTGAATTTACCCTTATCGCATGCATGGCTAGCATAGTCATCAGGAGTGTGTGGTGACTTGGACTTAGGTGTCTCATTCCACATGACAGGGTGTAGAGACTTTTTAGTGACTTGGAGGAGAAACGTTTGTAGATGCACATTGCGCTGGGGGTGACGGAAGGCATAGCATGACCTGGATTGGTAAAGTCACCTTTTAGAGGGAGTCGGGCTCCCCTCTGAGACTCAACGATGTCATGTTCATTCAAGGACTAAAGAAAAATATCATCTCTATTGTAGTTTTGAAAGACTGTGGTTATGATGTGATCTTTAATAAAGGAAAATAATTCCTGAGACATATAGCCATGGGACAAGTGAAGTAGATGAGGATTCATGTGAAGAACTTATAGAAGCTAGATGTGGAAGACTATGTTCCATTAATCACTAAGGAAAGGAAAGTGCAGGGTCGCGATGTAAGTGAAATTTATAATAGATGATCTAGATTGGATCATTATATTATTTTTCATCCATCTCGATGGATTTCGAGTGGAAAGAGTGAAGGAATAAGCTCATAAGACCATTTTTACCAGCGATACCCAGTTTGGCAAAACAGGGTCTGAAACCTTCCAGGAGCATTTTGAGGCATCAAAAAACTTTTTTGGGGGTAAAACTTAGATACGTTATTGTGGAACCATTTCATGCTATTCTACACACATATATATTTCCAACGACACAAGAAGTGCATTAATTAGAGTATGTATACAAAAGTTATCACACTCAGAAGTTGACCTTCATGTTCTCACACCTATAATTTGGGAGGATGTCGCGTCATCCCACATTATTAATGGAAAATGGGTTGGTCATGTGTTTTTGATGTAAAAGACTCTATACGAGTCTATTTTGTAACTCTATATAAGAGTTGATGTAGTGAAAATTAATCACTAGTAGGCTATCGGGATGTGTTATAATCGGGCCACTAGGAGGAAGAGGCATTCTATTCTTTTGATAGAATTTTGTTCCATAGTTGAGAAAAGATAGCCAGGAGAGATAGAAGGTAGAGAACATGAGAGGAAATGTGCACTATATCATCCCACGGGCCACAAGCATTACTTCGTTATACCTACAACCATATTTTCCAAACAGAGAAAAACAGCGGAGCAGCCTCACCTTCCAGCGGGGTTTTCTCCCGAAAGGGTTTCCTAAAGCATATTTTGTGTCTTATTTTTGTGTGTGAGCTTATTTTTTCATTCTCTAATTTTCTTTATAATTTACATTTTCCTGCATGCACTAATTACAATAAAATCTACATGTTTTGATATTAAATAAAACTATAATAGTGTAGAATCTCAAATTTTTAATATAATATTATCATATCTATTGTGACGAATTGTCCAGTGGAATATCCACTATAGTTTACGGATCACTTGGTATCAGAGGAGGTCTATTTTGGTATTTTTGTATATTTCGAAGGGATCTTGGTCAACAGTGTCGAAAGTTGTGAAACCCTAATCATGATCGATGAAACTATAAATGAACCTCATGATCACGCAGAGGTGAGGTTTTCGTGACTCGGACAACAAATTACGAATATAAACTGCAATGTAAACCTCCTTATGGAATCCATAAGAAATAATTTTGCGATATTTGGAGAAGATGGGGGGTCGAATGTAGAGGGTAAATCAGAAGTGGGATCGGGATATTGGGAAGACACAGAGAACTAGCGGAAGAAAGAACCTAGAAAAGATCAACCATGTTCAATTGTCGTGAATCAATCCCTATTTAAATGGAAGAAAACTTTGATATCAAGCCATACCATGGAGAGATTGGCACTATAAAGTTGAGCCATTGGTTGGAAGTTCATTTAAGTGTCCATCAGATTGAGGAAGGACATAAAATGTCATTTGTGTGGCTGAAATTGGAGGGCCATGCACTCACTTGGTGGGAGAGCCACACGAAAACCCTGAGGTTGTAGGGTGAGCCTCCAGTGACTAAGTGGGAAGATTTAAAAACCCTCATTAAGTCACATTTTTATCCCATTATGTATGTTGAGGACCAGTGGATCCAGTGGCACTACTTTAGGAAATGGTCGGGCAAAAGCATGGAGTGTACCACGAAATTTAGAAAGATGGCTATAATGTTGGGTATCTCTACAAAGAACCCAGATGCACTCTTCAAGTATTTGGGGGACCTACACTGCCATATTTGTGAGCAAGTGATGTTGTTCAAGCCCAAAATGATGGATGAGGCTTGTGTACAAGCACTGTACCTAGAGAACATAGGCCTAAGAAGAGCACAATCAAGTGCATTGAAGGAGGACGAGAAATAGGAAGATTCTAAGGAGGGGAAGAATAATAGAAAAGGGGTAAAAGATAAAAATGCAGGAACCACAACACAATGATGCAAAGATTCTAGAAACCACTGCAATCATTGCAACATTCATGGCCATATAGAGGAGAAGTGTTGGAAGTTTCATCTAGAGCTAAACCTGAAAAACAAGAAGAAAGATAATAAGAAGAAGAATTTTGTGGCCACTGATTCGAGCAACCAAGTTGAAAGTATCTCATACGTGGATGAGAATATCTTTTGTACGTCAGTGAAAAAGGAGGTGAATCTAAGTAGCCTTCAGCAATAGGAAGAGAAAGAAATTACCAATCTCTTCCATATAAAGATATTGGTCAGGAAGACAAATATTGATGCTCTATTTTACTCAAGATCATAGGTGAATCTCATTGTAGCAGAGTTGGTCACGAATTTGGGGCTAAAATTTCATGATCATACAAACCCATATCCATCAGGACAGGTAAATAAGGATGCAGAGCTAAAGGTAACAGAATATTGTAAAATTATATTTTCTATTAGTGATGATTTTATTGATGAAGTAAATCTAGATGTGGTTCCCCTTGATGTATGTGGAGTCATGTTTGGGAGTCCAAACATGTGCATGCGTGATGCAATATTCATGAGGAGAGCCAACTAGTATGATCTTGTCAATGATGGAAGATCATTCATCATCAATGCGTACAAAGGAAAGTTAAAAATTTCACTAGTAAGTTCCAAACAAGCCAAGAAATTGATCAGCTCTAGCAAGAAGTAAGTTTTATTGTTTTTAAGAGAAAGTTAATCTGAAGAGGAGTCAATAAGAGGCAAGGCATCCATGGAGGGGTGTACTATGAAACAAAAATAACAATTAGAGGTTTCCAAACATTGGGTTGTATAGGAAGTTTGTTATAGAAGAAAGTGAGGTCAAGAAATAGTTGCAACAACTACTGGAATAGGTTTTCATTCGATCGAGTACATCACCATGTGGGTCACCCATCATCATTGTGTTGAAGAAGGATGGGACTTGGTTGATGTGTATAGATTACAGGGCATTGAACAAAATCATGCTCAAGAATATATATCTCATGACCGGGATAAATGATCTATTGGATCAGTTCCAGCAAGAAAAGTACTTCACCAAGTTGGACTTGAAGTCTAGATATCACCATGTTTGAGTCAAAGAAGAAGATACATGGAAGACCGCCTTCAAAACTACGCAAGGTTTGAATGAGTTGTTAGTTATGCCATTTGGCCTATGTATTGATGCATCAACTACATTTATGAGACTAATGAATGATGTGTTGCAACCTGTTATCACTCAGAATTTTCCTTAGAAGTTATCAGAAGAAGGGAAAGACCGAGGTAACCACAAACCAAGATTTTAAGTATAGGCTCTATGATTCAGAGATGGCTCTCTCTATGTGATTTAGCTTTGTTTGCTGGGATTTTAGGCTAGTTCTTAAAGTTCATGGGTTTTTGGATTTGTATTGAATGTTGGATGGTGGAATCGTTAAAACAAATGGATAGAATACAGTCTCTGGGCCATTGAGCTATGGAGGCAACGATGGATAGCAAAACTGGCATTAACTCATTAAAGGGAGTGTTCAGAGGGCAAGCTAGTAGAGTGAAGTACAGGTCTTTTAGGCTGAATGGGTGAAATTATCTAAACCAGGGTGAGAGGGCACTTAAGAATACTCAAACTAGGATCAAACTTAGGAACAAAGGATAATCATGAGCAAAGGGCAATTAAGAATCATTTACTATAGATCAAAGGAAAACTACCTAGACTAAGGGGCAACTAAGAATTCCTTAATTGAGATAATTTGCAGAAAACATTAAAATGCATAGAAGTTATAACAGAGTGCAATGAAGCAAATTCTGAGATATCATTCCATATTATAGCATTCAGATTTCAGATACATTAAATATTATGGAAAACTTTAAAAGAAAGATAACAATCACAAAGGAAAATACTTGTGTGTACTTCGCACTACACATGAATCCAGTGAAATGTCTTGAATTTATTCATTAACCCAGCTTATTGGTCCAAACGATGATACAATAGCTTACAGTCCTTGATTAAGAAAGTCTATAGAAATGTCTAAGAATCTGCCCTACATACTTCAAATTGTGAAGTATTTATACAAAAAATTATTTCAAAATATCTCAAAACAAACTTGAGATTTATTCTAGGAAATACAAATATCTTCTTGCAAGAAGATAGAGATAACTAATGAACTGTTTCATGTTGTCCCTTTTATTACGGTTGTTGATGTATTTTATGGTTGAGTTTGTAGCCCTTTATGCTGGCTTGTAGTTGTGCTCTTTCACACTGGAATCTTTTTTAATTTTTATCCTTCACCTGATACTCTTTGACCCTGATGTGTTGTTTTCACCTATTTACGTGGCTGTTATGTTTTTACTATGTAGTAACTTTTTGCTTGTATATTTATCACAGTAAATCAGTCATTGTCTCCCACCATTCTGCATCAGGTAACTTTACATTCATCATTTTTCTATAGATTTCGTCAGCTTCAGTATACTTGGCAAAATTGGGCTTGGTGAGGAATACATGTTTTATCTCATGCTTAAGAAAAAATAAGTTCTCAAATGTGTTGTATAGAACTTTTCGTGTTGACAGCGCTTTTATGGGTGAAGTGCTTGCTTGTTCCTTTGTCAATTGTCTGAGTATGTTATCATAGTCCAACTGTGTCATGAGTTTGTCATTGATAACCATAGGACTGGGTAGACCTTTCTCCCTCAAAATCTAGAATTTGGCCATGAACCTACCAATGGCTACCTACATACTGTGGCACTTTTCTTCTAAATTAAGCATAAGGTTCCTTTTGGAAAGGACCTTCCTTATTTCTAAAATAGTCGCAGTCCTATCTTCTATATTTAGCTCATGGAGCTCATATCCATTCTTGTTTGTGAGGAAGTGAATGAGTTTATTGGCATCCTCTGGCTTATCTCCCAACTCCTCCTTCACTTTTTGGATAGCTTCTATAGCTATCTTTACTAACTTTGTTTTTTCAAAAATAACTTGAATTGAATGGACTCAATGATATTGGCCCACAACATTTCCTTGGTTTGCCCTAGGGGTTTCTCCAGTGTCAAGTCTTTCTCTAGGATTTTAATCCCTTCACTCATTCTTTGGGCCTTTTGTGCTTCTTCCTTTTGTTTAAGTTGGGTAAGTTTGTAGACTATTTCCAAACTTGCCACCCTTTCTCTCAGCCTATTCATTTATGTAGCCTGGATAGACATCTCTTCGATGGCTTTGACAAGTTCTGCTACTTTCTCTCTTGATGCAATTGTTGTTGATGTAGGTTCTATTGTTGCTGGCAAGCCTATTGCAAGTGGAGCTATAGGTGCCAAAGATTCTACTAGTGTGGATGGCAATGCTATGGAGACTGTAGGGATAACATTTGTTGAAGAAGTGGTCACATTTGCTTGTTTTAATTGGATTAAAGCATCCAATTCCTTTTCTGTCTCTTTTAGCTGATCATTCAGCTTTAAGAGTAAGTCCATTAGTTCTTCATGCCCCTGCTGGGCTTCCAGGACTTCCAATGTTTGTGGATGTTGCAACTGAGGTATTTTTAGTTGTTCCTTCAATGCAGCTATATCATCGTTCTTCTTTTTAATAAGCTATTATGTGGCTTTTATATCCTTGAGATCGTGTCCCAATTTAGTCACTAATTCCTCTAAGGAATTGATCCTAGTACCTTTGGCCTGTGAGGAGGCCTTCCCTAACTAAAATTGTGTTGAAATGTTGTTTAAAGGATTTTGTAGCTGATGAGCAGCTATGGCTTTACCTGCGAGGGTGGAGTATATCATCTCTCCAACCTGCTTGTGCAGTTCAATCTGGTCTATGGGATGATTGTCCCTGGCCAACACTTCAAAATCTACCTTTTTGAAATCAGATGTTGTCTTTGGTTGCTGAGATGTATGTTTGATGAATGACATTTGCAGCTTCCCCTCTTTAATGTCAAAGGTTGACATTAGCCTTGTTTGATTGGTGGGAGTCAACTTCAGGAACTGAGCATAAGTTTGGGCCTTAAGCCTCTCATTTCTTGCTTTGATTTCCTTGTATCTTTCCTTGATGTCCTAGTCCCTGTCATCAGGCGTGCTGAATGAAGAGACTTCCACACTATGCTACTTTCCAACATCTGATTTTGTGATGTGGAAGGCTCCTTCATGATTTGAGATGGAGTGGTAGGCCTGCTTCTATTTCCTTCTGTGTTTTTTACCCCAGCTGAGCCCTCTGTATCCTCTTGTTGAGAGACATGATTCATTTTCTGCCTTTTTGCTTGGCTTGTTTCTGGCTTGGCATATGAGGTTTATCTTGCGGATGTAGTGGCCTCCTCCCTACTTTTCTTTAGGTTCTTATCCTCATTTTGAGGGGTCTTCATAACTAGAGGGGTACTCATGGTTGTCCTTGGTTGGTCTGATTGCTCTGATACCTGCAGGAAAGAACCCTCATCAAGTTGTCTTTCTAGATCAATGAGAGTATTCTCTATGTCTACCCTAGTGCCGTCTTGGTCCACTAGGGTACCTTCCACCCATTCTGTTTGGTTGGCATAGGCTTCTATTTCAGGTATGGTATGGTGAATGAAAGGTCCTAGCTTGAGCTTTTGTCTCTTGTTGGTAATGAATTCCAAACGGTCATATCTCCAAACAAGACTCCTTTGGAACTTCATTCTCTACCAAATTAGGTCCGCCTCTTTCCATGCCTCCTGGAATTGCATATGAAGGGACCTAACTGATATTTGATTTTGAAATAGGCCTTCTTCTTAGCATTGACAAAGTTGACTTCATCTGCATTGATGATTTATCTGTAATACTCTAAGGCAAACAACCTCATAGGGTTGTATCTTGGGAACTTGTATGGTGCAAGCATGCAACCATAAATTCTAATTTCTGTGTGGTTCTGATAAAGGTACCAGTCACCCACTTTGGTTTGCCTGGAAAGTTGGAGGACTCTCTTTATTTCTGGACTAATTCTAGGGGGAGGGCTTCCACTCAACATTGTTATGACTGGGTGTACAAATAAATCAATGAATCAGAATAAGAGTATGGAGATTGAGATTGGTGGACCAATGGGGTCCAAAAAATGACTGACCTGGGCTAACCCTTGGTGTCCATATTCTGAAGGGTGAATGGGAACTTAGGTTGATAATACAAGAACATATGATATAAGACTAAGGAATACTTGAAAACTCTTTCATTGCTCATTCTAAGAAATTGTTCATGCATCCTATCAGCTATAAATTAGGCATAGTCATAAATGATAACAGGAGGCTATCCTGGAGTGTAAATGGACATGAAGGCAAGGATTAAATCATCAATGTACTCACTAGTGGTGTACCCCAAAACATAGGATATCATGGCTACAATGTTCTGGCCCCATGGGGAAAAATAGCAGCAACATATGGAGGGGAGTCCTTAGGGATGTGTTTGTCTTCTCTGATGAAGGTTTGGAACAATTGGGTGAATTTTGCAGAACCAAGCTTCGGATACTGGTCCAACAGGTCTCCAATTGATATGGGAGTTAGGTTTGGCCCTGGTTGGAGCTCCAGCATTTCATTAATGGACTCAATAGTGATAGTGAAAAGCATGGTTTGGTTTGGGGACATGACTGCTCTCTGACTAGGGATGTAATTGGCATGACAGTAGTGGACAACCTCTGGGAAAATGTGGACTTGGGGGAACTGGTATTTGGGCAAATTTGACTTCCAAAGGCCAATCTCATCAGCATGGTTGAGGTATCTGTCCCTACTTTGGCAATGTACTTTGAGTAGGGGTTCTATGGCAGTGGTATCTTTTATTTGGAAATCTTTATCAGCTAAAGGAAGGTGGTCCAGGTCTAAGTGAGGTGTAGAGATGGGTCTTACATCCATTGCAATGGGGGTATCCATACTCAGTTCTTCTGGTTTTGAGAGTGGGGGGTAATTAAGAGTTTTTAGGGCAACGACGGTTTTGTAGATGGTTATGGCTCAGAGTGTAAAAATCAAAGTAAATTTGATATTTTTCTCTTAATTAACAGTGTTACGAGGGTGAATTTACTTGGAATTTGACAATGGAGTTGGTTTTCCATAGTTGAATACCTGGAATTGGGTGAAATTGACTGTAAATGGTGGTTGATGGAGGCTGCAGAGGTTCATACAATTCTAGTACAGACTAATGAACAAGTTGGGGTGTCTGCAGCATCTATGGAGCAATGGTGGAGGTCTATGAGCAAATTTGATATTTGTAGGGGTCGCGATGACTTTTTGAGTTCTCAAATGGAAAATGCATGAAAAGAGTGAAAATAGGTGTAATTGGGCTTATATAGAAAAACATTAATTTTGGCGGGTTCATTGATTGATGAATAGTGGTGATTTTTCGGTTAAAATGGGGAAAGCGATTTAGCAGGGCCATCGCATTGCTTTTGTGGTTTGGGTGGTTTTGGGGAGGAGTCACCCGATTCCATACATCATGTGACATGTAGCAATGGGGGTTGGGTGGAAAACCACCTTATCGGGAGGGTAAACGACAGACTTCGGGCGCGAACGATATGAGCATGGGCCATTGGATGAGGGGGAGGGGTGATCCATGGTGGTTGGGAGATGGAGTTCCACGGTGATTTACACATAACGTTTTCTGGGGGCCCATGGGTCTAACCACCGGCAGTATAGGATTTAAATTAATACTTAATCTCATCGGGGGTGCCTTAATACATGATTCAGGATTGATGGCGGGATTTTAATATGTTTTTTGGGATATTGGGTAGTCATATAGTTTATAACTAAACTAAGGGGATGGGTTATTTTAAATAAAGGAGTTAAATATATATGGGCTAATGGGTTTTCGCGAATTTTATATATTTAATTAAAAATTTAATATGAGCTGAAACGAGCAGAAGGGGCATTGTACTTAGGTATATGAACATTAGGTGCTTCCCATACACTTTGTACTTAGTATAAATGCATTTGATGGGTTTTTTTCATAAAATATTTTTATCATGGGGTTTTCCTAGACAAAAAGAATTTAACCTTAGGAAAATAGGTTTTATGAGGGGGATGAATGAAATGCAAGGGAATTTAACCCCTTTCCTTCTTAAGTCATCAAGCCGAGGGTCTGGTCCCACCAGAAGTCAGAGAAATGCTCTAAGCCTCTTTGACTTAAAGAACTATAGGTATTAATATTTTTATTATGAAAGGGAAATTAGTGAGTGTTATAGGGGTTAAAATGAATGATGGGGGTGTTAAATAAACCATATTGTGAACCATTGTTTTGCTTTGTCCACTACTTATGCATTTTCAAGAATTTCATTTAAGATAATGACATAAGTGTTTTTGCATAATCATATGATATTTCTGCAACCTTTCTACTACTTACCCACTTACTCATCCTACCATTTTTCTTCACTTTATAGGGTGCATTTAGGCTAGCAAACCCTTATCAATCTTTTTATTTTCTTTTACAAAGCAAACTATCTAATTCTAACCTTATATCATCCAAGGGCTCAGATTAAGCTAATGATCTCCTTTTATTCACTCTACCTATCTAATGATATGCCAAGATTACATTGTTTGGTCAGATTTTATTCACTAACTATAAACATAAAATTCAAAATATGGTATAATTAAGATTAAACAGTTTGATTACCACGGATAGTGGCATTAGTGACAAGCTGCACATAATCATTATTATGCATAAAAAGTAAATAGCAGTGGCATTTTGACTTGCACACTTTCATGGTCTCTTTTTGTCTTTTGGGGTTCATATATTTTTCATTTTTTGACCTTTTTCATTCTTTTTGTCCTTTGATTATTCTTTTAGGACATACCCTCTTTACATTTTTTTTTTAATATGGAAAACGTTTGAAAAAAGCAAAGGTATGTACAATATTACAAGCTTTCACCGTAGTTATTCAAAATTATGACTCCTATTGGTATAGGAACCTAACAGTGGCTCCACATGGGGATGGCATTTTCTAGTGTGTCAAGGACTTTGTAGATCAGCAGCCCCTGAATTGTTGTTGATGTTACCTTGTACAATTTTCCTCTGTGCTTTTGCATTATTAATACTTATGACAACAAATCCTTAAAGCTTAGGGCCTTCTCTTTGGGCTTCAACTTCAAAAATCAACATCCAATCAAATATAGACTTTTGAAAATAGAATATGTACAATGGGACATTGAAAATTAGTAATTAGGCTCAAAATAATGTTTTAGCATTCGACCATTCACTGGCCCACCTTCTTCTCTTGTACCATCAAGTTCCCTCAGGAAGAAAGCATTATTACCTCTGAAAGCATGAATAACATATGCTCCTTTCCATAGGAAGTCAAATTTCCCATGTTTACCTTTATCTTCTCTCCTTGAATCCCACTTTAGCACTTTGTCGCCAAGGTAGAAATTTTCAGCCTTGATTCTTTTATCAAAAATCTTTGTAACTCTTTCCTGAACAACTTGAGACCTGATGTAGACCTCTTCCCTTTTTTTTTGAAGATGAATTGTTTGATTGATTTTCCTTTGGATACTATTTGGTTCAACCTGCATTTCTTGAAGCAATTTCATGACAGGTGTTCCCAAGGAAGATAGAAAAAAAGCTTCCATACCATAAACTAGTTGGTAGGGAGAAGTACCAATTGATTCATTAGTGGTTAGTCTGTCTGCTTAGAGGGCATTGACTAGCTTCTTGTTCCATGTTTTCTTATTGTCTTCTAACAAGTTTTTGATGATGTTTACCAGGCTTCTGTTTGAGGATTCTGCTAGTCCATTCCCTTGAGGATAATAGGATGCAGAATGGCCCAGGGTTATATGATACTTGTTGCAGAAATCTATCATTCTTTTGGACTTAAAGGCTGCTGCATTATCAATAATGAGCTTAGTTGGACATCCAAATCTTGATAGAATGTTGGCTTCAAGGAAGGCTATGATAATAGTGTCTATGGCTTGCCTTGAAGGTATGGCCTCTATCCATTTTGTGAAGTAGTCAGTGGCAGAAAGGATCCATTTGTGTTGGGCATAGGACGGTGGGTGAATTTCACCAATGAAGTCCAAACCCCATTGTTGAAAAGGTATTTCAGCAGAGATTGGCTTCAGGGGTGAAGGTAAAGGCTTTTTCTTTCCCTAAAAAATTTGACATTTGTGATAGGAAGTCACATATTTCTTGACATCAGAAAACAAAGTATGCCAGTAGAAACCAGCTCTAAGGATCTTATCTACAGTGGTCTTCTCGTAAAGGTGTCCTCCACAGTCACATGCATGAAAATCTTGCAATAATTTGTCAGATTCATCTTTTAATAGGCAATTAAGAAGAATACCTTCATGATCTCTCCAAAACAAAGCATTGTCTAATATAAAAAAAATTAAGGATTTCATCTTTAAAATCCTGCTTTTAGTTCTAGATAATTTGGGAGGAGCTTGTAAGTTATGTAAAACATAAGTAATATCAGCATACCAAGGTGATTCAGTAAAGGCCTAGCTGATTAGTGGAGTCTCCATCTCCTCTCCATCATCTATTGTTGCAATAAAGTTTATATATCCAAGGCCTGACAGTTCGATTTAGCCATGAGTTTGGCTAAACCTTGGCCCTTTATTAATTTAGTAGGTTTGATTTCTATGTCATATTCTAAAATAGTAGCAATCCACTTTCCCCTCTTTCCATCTGGACCTTCCTGAGTGAGGATGTCTTTGACTACTGAATTTGGAATGTAGGCCACTATATGAGAATATAAGATGTATACCCTAAAATCCTTGATGGCTTTGACCAAAGAAAAGGCTTCTTTTTCCATTATATTATATTTCAAAGGGGCATCTTTCAGGGATTTTCTAAAGAAGGAAATGGGTTGTTCATAGCCCTGGTCATCTTTTTGCAGTAGGACTACAACAATTGTGTGCTCATAAGAAAAGGAAAATAAGATGAAATCTCTGTCAAATTTTGGATTGATTAACATAGGTTCTTTAGTTAAGGCCAGCTTAATGTCTTCAAAGGATTTCTTGGCCTCAAAAGTCCATTTTATGGTCTAATTTTTTTCCAGCATATTGTTCAGTGATCTAATTAATTCTTTTAAATTAGAAATAAATCTTCTAAGAAAGTTAATTTTCCCTAAGAAAGCTTGCAATTCTCTAATGTTCCTGGGATGTTGTATCTATAAGATGGCTTCTATTCTTGCAAGGTCTATTCGGATACCATCTTTTGAAATTATATGACCTAATAAATTTCCTTCTTCTAACCCAAACAAAGACTTCTTAGGGTTTAAGGAAATTCCATATTTCCTGCATTTAATAAAGACTTGTCTCAGATGATCTAGATGTTGATTGTCAGATTTTGAAAATACAGTAATGTCATCTAGATATATCACAAGGAAATCATGAATTTCTTTTGCAAAGGCTATATCCATAGCCCTCTGGAAAGTGGCTCCTGCATTCATTAGTCCAAAAGGCATTTTCACATACATGAATGTGCCCTAAGGAGTAGTGAAGGTAGTCTTGGGTTGGTCATCTGGATGAACTAAGATCTGATTGTAACCAGAAAACCCATCCAATAATGAGATTCTGGTTGATCCAACTACCCTTTGTAAAATTTGATCCATTTTGGGGAGAGGGTAATTGTCTTTTAGTGACACTTTGTTGAGGTTTCTGAGATCTACATAGAGTCTGATCTCACCAGTTTTCTTCCTTGTTGGCACCAAGTTTGAGACCCAATCAGAGAACCTGATTGGTGCAATTATTTTAGCATCATACATCCTCTAAATTTCTTTTTCAATTGAAGGTAATAATATAGGATTAATCCCTCTATGTTTCTGTCTGAAAGGATTTTTATTTTCTTTAATAGGAATGGTGTGTTGTATGATGTTGGTGTCATAGGATTTGAGGTCCTCATAACTCCAAGTGAAGACATCTTGAAATTCTTTTAATAATTCAATGTATTTCACTTTTTCAGTGGGGGGTAATGATTTTGAAAGTTTGATCAATTTTGGATTTTCATCAGTGCCCATATTACATTCCTTTATATCAGACCTTACTGGTTCCATTTTAGGTTTCCTAGGAACATAATTTGAATCAAATAAATCTTCCAAAGGGGTTAATCCCTTAGGTAAGAAATTATCTTTGAGATTAATTACTTCAGTGTCTTCGTTAATTACTTCATCAATCTCAAATTTCTCTAGATTTTCTACATCTGATTTAGTAAATTTAGTTGGGTTAAATCTATGTAGTTCATCACCTTCTATCTCATTAATTTCTAACTCATCCTTAATGTTAGAATCTATGGATGTATCAGTGTCTATGTTGTGATTTGCAAACTCTTCTTCTAAATTTAAAAATTTATTTATTTGCTTATCATTAGAAAATACTTGCCAATTCTTCAAATTATCTGGAATTGCAAGTCTGTGCCTAACTTTAGCAGTGTACTGATGGTTAGGTTGGAAGGGTAACTTGCAAGTGCTGGCAAACATTACTAAACTATGTTCTTGCATATTGTGTTTTCTGGGGATTACTGCAAGCTTGGTTTCTAAGAAAGTGTTCAGTATTTCTATAATAGTTCCTCTATAAAAACTTAATCTAGGGTCATTTGTCATATATATAGCATCGATCTGTTTTATAACTAGTTCAGAGTCTCCCATGACAGAAACTCTTTTAGCTCCTAGATTCCTAACTAATTTAAGACCTAAAATTAGTGCTTCATACTCGGCCATATTGTTAGTACATTTAAAATTTAGTCTGTATGCATGGCCTTCTGAGTGATTGTTCTCCAAATTATATATCCATACTCCTGCTCCTGCTCCAAACTTATTGATTGACCCATCAAATTCAAGATGCCATAATATCTCATGCTCATAATTTTCATCATCTGGTACAACAAACTTTTCCTCATTTAAAGAAATTTGGCCACCTTGTTTATTGGAAAGTTCTAAAGTTTGGTTAGTTTCATTTTGAATAGAAACCACAATTTCTTTTGGTTTTGTATCAATATTGTCTAAAAGAGTTTCTTGTGTTTGATTAGCGTTATACAGAATGAAGGAATTAATATCTGAATGTACGGAGTAGATAGGAAAGTTTTGAGGCTGATCCTGGCTACTTACCATGTATTTCATTAAGGTTTCTCAGTACAACTTCTTGGGTTGTCCAAAAACAGAAATTGTTGCATATGACATATCAAGTTGTAAAGATCCTTGAAGTTTGGCTGCCCATGATCTGGATAACAGCATGCCATACTTTGGTGGGATGTTAGGAACCACAACGTCCATAAGGAAGCTTTTGGCAAGATATTGAGCTAAGGTAACACACAGGTCTTTAATCAATCCTAGACACTTGACTTGAGTCAAATGAAAATAAGTCCTTGTAAGGCCTTGTAATGTCTAGGTTTAATTTCTCCATTACTGATTTGAGCATTAAGTTGTGGGAGGCCCTAAAATCCAACATGGCATTGTGTAGGATTTTGTCATGGATGCTAAGGCTAATGTAGAAAGGTGGTACTCCTCCTTCTAGTTGTTTTCCATTAACATCAGGACCAAATATAAGTTCTAGTTGGTCATCAAACAGGTTGACTGAATCCTCATTTTCAGCAATGTTTAAGGTCTGGTTTATCGGTGATTTGTAAGTTTCATTTTGATCAGTTCTATTAAAGGGACTGAAATTTTTAGCTTAGCTACCTCTGCTCCCAGATTGAATGGCAAAGAGGTTTTCTCTGTTGAGGGTTTTGAATTTTCACAGCAGGGATTTGAGTAGGATGGTCTTCTTTTCCTTTATTGGGGACCTCTTTATATAGGTTTTCAAATCTAGTGTTTTGAGGGTTTAACACTGGTTCTTTAGTGGGAATTAAAGTGGATGGCTGATCATCAGAAGGTTGATTAGGGGTTATATCTACAATGGTGGGCCCAGAAGGATTTTTGTTCTGTCTGGGAAGAATTTGGAGGATTTTAGAAACTGGGCTTCTTGGATTTTCTTGGCTTGATTTGGCACTGTTTTCTTGGTTTGGTCAAGGATATAAGAGTTCCTTTTACTCCTTAGGTTATACTGTTTATGCACTTCATGGCAGAATCACAACCTTGTTTATAATCAAATGACTCTCCAAACTGGATTTGCAATTGCTGCATCATATGCAATTCCTGATCATCTTGGGTTAGGAAAACATCATCTTCATCATGTAATCCCATCAGGTTAATCTATGTGTCATGCTCTGGGTCTTCAGGATGGGATGTTTCTGCATAATTTTCTTGAAAAGGAGGCCTAATATTCTGATCAGGTCCATTTTTTCCAGTGTTTTGGTTTTGGTTTTTCCTAAAGTTTAGGTTTCTAACTGGAGGTTCTTGTTGATTATCCCATTGGGGTTTCCTTTATATGTTATCTATTCTATCCATTAGTCTCTCCATACTTTTAGCTAAACTATCTATTTTGATGTCAGATGGTGAAGCTTCATCTTTAGCAGTTCCTCTCTTTTCATTTCTAACTCTAGCTCTTTTAGCTAACAGATTAGCTTCAACACTAATAGCTACACTTTGCATTTATTATAATGTTGGGGGGTTTCTTTCCCTAAGTTGGAATTCCATATCTGTGTCAAATCCATTAAGTAACTTTATTAAGGCTAAGTCAGGTGGGGGTCTAAGATTAACTGGGATTGCATTATATATACTATTAAATCTAGTGCAGTAATCTTGAACAATTTCATTAGGTCCCCTTCTAATATTTTCATATTCTAAAAGGATTTGTAGGGGATTTTTCTTCTTTTCCCATCTGTTCAAAAATTTCTGATGAAATGCTTCTAAACTATCAATACTATTATCAGGCAATGCTCTAAACCATTTCCTAACATCACCAGCTAAAGTCTGAGCAAATAGTCTCATTTGAACATCCACAATATCAATTTCATGTAGTTCAAAGTAATATGTCATCTTATTGACATGGTGATGTGCAGTGTAGTGTCCTGTGCCATCAAATTGAACAATTTTTCTCTGGTAGTCTATTGGCATAGCACCAAGTGGGGCAGGTAAAACAAGAGGAGCATATCTGTTTGCCATGGCTGTAGGCTGGATGGGGTTAAGATGTGGATGAAGAGTGGATGAAGAACCAAGACTAGTAGGTGGTAAATGGGATATAATAGTTTGGTGAGGGAGTGAAGGTATAAATAGTGGTGGACAATGGACTTCAGACGTTGAAGGGAACGATGGTGAATTGAAAGTGGTGGACAATTGTTCAGAAAGCTTAGGGATATTAACAATACTCAGGGATGATTGTGGAGAATTCAAAATATATTCATCAATTGACTGGTTGGATTTTTCGACTTCAAGGTCCGTAATGAAATCAGGGTCTAGAACAATATCGTATATTTCACTTTCAGACTTTGATTGAAATAATAACAAATCAAATTGCTCATCAAATGGAAGATATTCTAAAAATAACCACCCATCAGGACATGAAATAGATTTAATCAATTGTGTGTGACTAGCTGAACTTTCATCCTTTTTGGATTTTCTTGA
Source organism: Pinus tabuliformis (assembly GCA_031772625.1). Classification (NCBI taxonomy): domain Eukaryota; kingdom Viridiplantae; phylum Streptophyta; class Pinopsida; order Pinales; family Pinaceae; genus Pinus; species Pinus tabuliformis. The sequence continues at coordinate 102,590,890 of CM062820.1, forward strand.
AATTAGGTTAGGATTATCAAATACTAGGGCAGGGTTTGGATCTGGGTTAGCCCTAGTATAATGAGTTCTCCTTGAAGCCATAATTTCAAAAATTTTCTAATTGTTTTCTTTTGTGAGATTTTCAAAATAACTTCTGATAAATTACTTTAAGAGGCTCAAAATACAGATTCAAAATTTCTTAAAGATTTATTGGGACTGAGGGTTTGAGTTCCCCAGTGGAGTCGCCACTAGGTTATCACTTAGAATTTTCCTTAGAAGTTATCGTACGAAGGGAAAGACAGAGGTAACCACAAAGCAATCTTTTAATTATAGGCTCTACCCAACCTAGGAGTCAGAGAATGCTCTCTCTATATGATTTAGTTTTGTTTGCTGGGATTTTAGGCAATTTCTTAAAGTTTAGGGTTTTTTGGATTTGTATTGAATGTTGGATGGTGGAATCCTTAAAACAAATGGATAGAATGAAGTCTCTGGGCCATTGGGCTATGGAGTCAAAGATGGACAATAGAAGTGGAATTAATTCATTAAAGGGAGTGTTCACAGGGCAAGCTAGCAGAGTGAAGCACAGGTCTTTTAGGCTGAATGGGTGAAATGATCTTAATCAGAGTGAGAGGGTACTTAAGAATCCTCAAACCGAGATCAAAATGAGGAACAAAGGATAATCATGAGAAAAGGGAAATTAAGAATCCTTTACTATAGATCAGAGGAAAACTACCTAGACTAAGGAGCAACTAAGAATTCCTTAATTTAGATAATTTGTAGAAAACATTAAAATGCATAATAGTTATAATAGAGTGCAATGAAGAAAATTCTGAGATATCATTCCATATTATAGCATTCAGATTTTAGATACATTAAAGATTATGGAAAACTTTAAAAGAAAGATAACAATCACAAGGGAAAATACTTGTCTGTATTTCGCACTACACATGAATCTAGTGAAATGTCTTGACTTTATTCATTAATCCATCTTGCTGGTCCAAACGATGATACAATAGCTTACAGTCTTTGATTAAGAAAGTCTATAGAAATTTCTAATAATCCACCCTACATACTTCGAATTATGAAGTATTTATACAAAAAATTATTACAAAATATCTCAAAACAAACTTGAGATTTATTCTAGGAAATACAAATATCTTCTTGCAAGAAGATAGAGACAACTAATGAATTGTTTCATGTTGTCCCTTTTATTATGGTTGCTGCTAGTTTTTATGGTTGAGTTTGTAGCCCTTTATGTTGGCTTCTAGTTGTGCTCTTTCACACTGGAATCTTCTTTAATTTTTATCTTTCACCTGATACTCTTTGACCCTGATGTGATGTTTCACCTGTTTACGTGGTTGTTCTGTTTTTACTGTGCAGTAACATTTTGCTTGTAAATTTATCACAATAAATCAGTCATTGTCTCCCACCATTCTGCATCAGGTAACTTTACATTCATCATTCTTCTATATATTTCGTTAGCTTCAATATACTTGGAAAAATTGGGCATGGTGACGAATAAATGTTTTATCTCATGCTCAAGGAAAAATAAGTTCTCAAATCCGTTGTACAGAAGTTTTCCTGTTGGCAGGGAATTTATGGATGAAGTTCTTGCTTGTTCCTTTGCCAACTGTCTGAGTCTATTATCATATTGCAATTGTGTCATGAGTTTATCATTGATAACCATAGGACTAGGCAAACCTTTCTCCCTCAAAATATGGAATTTAGCCATGAACCTATCAATGGCTACCTGCATATTGTGGAACGTTTCTTCTAAATTAAGCATAAGGTTCCTTTTGGAAAGGACCTTCCTTATTTCTAAAATGGTCGCAATCCTATCTTCTATATTTAGCTCATGGAGCTCATATCTATTCTTGCTGTTGAGGAAGTGGATGAGTCTATTGGCATCCTCTAGCTTATCTCCCAACTCCTCCTTCACTTTCTAGATAGCTTCTGTAGCTATCTTTACTAACTCTGTTTGTTAAAAAATAACTTGAATTGAGGGCCAAATATCCTTGATGGAGTCAATGATATTGGCCCACAACATTTCCTTGGTTTTCCCTAGGGGTTTCTCCAGTGTCAAGTCTTTCTCTAGGATTTTAATCCTTTCACTCATTCTTTGGGCCTTTTGTGCTTCTTCCTTTTGTTTAAGTTGGGAAAGTTTGTAGTTTGTTTCAAAAATTGCCACCATTTCTCTCAGCCTATTCATTTCTGTAGCCTGGATAGACATCTCTTCGACGAATTTGACTAGTTCTGTTGCTTTCTCTCCTGATGCACTTGTTGTTGATGTAGGTTCTTTGTTGGTAACAAGGCTGTTGCAAGTGGAGATGTAGGTGCCAAAGATGTTACTAGTGTGGATGGAACTGCTGTGGAGACTGTAGGGATAAGATTTGTTGAAGAGGTGGCCACATTTGCTTTATTTAATTTTATTAAAGCATCCAATTCCTTTTTTGTCTCTTTTAGTTGATCATTTAGCTTTGAGACTAAGTGCATTAGTTCTTCATGCCCTTGCTAGGCTTCCACGACTTCCAATGTTTGTGGATGCTATAGCTGAGGTATTTTTAGTTGTCTCTTGAATGCAGCTATATCATTGTTCTTCTTTTTAATAAGTTGTTCTGTGGTTTTTATATCGTTTGGATCGTGTCCCAATTCAATCACTAAGTCCTCTAAGGACTTGATATTGGTATATTTGTCCTATGAGGAGGCCTTCTGTAACTAAAATTGTGTTGAAATGTTGTTAAAAGAATTTTGTAGCTGATGAGAAGCTATGGCTTTACCTGTCAGGGTGGAGTATATCATCTCTCCATCCTATTTGTGCAGTTCAATTTGGTCGATGGGATGAATTTCCTTGGCCAATAGTTCAAAATCTACCTTTTTGAAATCAGATGTTGTCTTTGGCTGCTGAGCTGTAGATTTGATGAATGACATTTTTAGATTCCCCTCTTTAATGTCAAAGGCTGAAATTAGCCTTGTTTTATTGGTGGGAGTCAACTACAGGTACTGAGCATAAGTTTGGGCCTTAATCCTGTCATTTCTTACTTTGGTTTCCTTGTATCCTTCCCTGATATCCTAGCCCTTGTCAGCAGGCCTACTGAATGAAGAGAATTCCACACAAAGCTACGTTTCCAACATCTGGGTTTGTGATCTGGAAGGCTCTTGCATGCCTTCAGATGGAGTGGTAGGCCTGCTTCTATTTCCTTCTGTGTTTGTGACCTCAGCTGAGCCCTTTGTATCCTCCTGTTCAGAGACAGGATTCATTTTCTGCCTTTTTGCTTGGCTTGTTTCCGGTTGAGCATATGATGTTTCTCTTGCTGATGTAGTGGCCTCCTCCCTACTTCTCTTTAGGTTCTTCTCCTCATTTTGAGGGGTTTGCATAACTAGAGGGGTACTCATGATTGTCTCTGGTTGGTCTGATTGCTATGATACCTGCAGGAAAGAACTCTCATCAAGTTGTCTTTCTAGATCAATGAGAGTATTCCTTATGTCTACCTTGGTGCTGTCTTGGTCCAGTAGGGTACCTTCCACCCATTCTGTTTGGTTAGCATAGGCTTCTATTTCAGGTATGGGATGGTGAATGAAAGGTCCTAGATTGACCTTTTGTCTCTTCTTGGTAATGAATTCCAAAGGGTCATATCTCCAAACAAAACTCCTTTGGAACTTCATTCTCTGCAAAATTAGGTCTGCCTCTTTCCCTACCTCTCTGGAATTGCATATGAAGGGACCTAATTGATCTTTGATTTTGAAATATGCATTCTTCTTGGCATTGACGAAGTTGACTTCATCTGCATTGATGATTTGTCTGTAATACTCTAAGGCAAACAACCTCATAGGGGCGTATCTTGACAACTTGTATGGTGCAAGCATGCAACCATATATTCTGATTTTTGTATGGTTCTAATAAAGGTACCAGTCACCCACTTTGGTCTGCTTGGAAAGTTGGAGGACTCTATTTATTTCTAGACTGATTCTAGGGGGAGGGCTTCCAATCAACATTGCTATGACTAGGTGTACAAATAAATCAATGAAATCAGAATAAGAGTATGGAGACTGAGATTGGTGGACCAATGGGGTCCAAAAAATGACTGACCTGGGCTGACCCTTGGTGTCCAACTTCTGAAGGGTGAATGGGAACTTATCAGGTTGATAATACAAGAACATATGATATAAGACTGAGGAATACTTGAAAACTCTTTCATTGCTCATTCTAAGAAATTGTTCATGCATCCTACTAGCTATAAATTGGGCATAGTCACAAATGACAACATGAGGTTGTCCCAAAGTGCAAATGGACATGAAGTCAAGGATTAACTCATCAATGTAGTCACTAGTGGTGTACTCTGAAACACAGGATATCATGGCTACAATGTTCTGGCCCCATGGGGAAAAAATAGCAGCTACATATGGAAGGGAATCCTTAGGGATGTGTTTTTCTTCTCTAATAAAGGTTTGGAACAATTGGGCCAATTTTTCAGAACTAAGCTTGGGATACTGGTCCAACAGGTCTCCAATTGAGAGGGGAGTTGGGTTTGGCCTTGGTTGGAACTGCAGCATTTCATTAATGGACTCAGCAGCGATAGTGAAAAGTATGGTTTGGTTTGGGGACATGAATGCTCTCTGACTAGGGATGTAATTGGCATGACATTAGTGGACAATCTCTAGGAAAATGTGGACTTGGGGGAACTGGTATTTGGGCAAATTTGACTCCCAAAGGCCAATCTCATCACCATGGTTGAGGTATGTTTCCCTACTTTGGTAATGTACTTTGAGCAGGGGTTCTATGGCAGTGGTATCTTTTATTTGGAAATCTTTATCAGCTAAAGGAAGGTGGTCCAAGTCTAAGTGAGGTGTAGAGATGGGCCTTACATCCATTGCAATTGGGGCAACCATACTCAGTTCTTGTGGTTTTGAGTGTGGGGGGTAATTCATAGTTTTTAGGGCAACGATGGTTTTGCAGATGGTTATGGATCAGAGTGTAAAAATCAAAGTAAATTTGATATTTTTCATTTAATTAACAGTGTTACGAGGGTGAATTAACTTGGAATTTGACAATGGAGTTGGTTTTCCACTTTTAAATACCTGGAATTGGGCGAAATTGACTGTAAATGGTGGTTCATGGAGGCTAAAGAGGTCCATATGGTTCTGGTATGGACTAAAGAATGAGTTGTGCTGTCTGCAGCATCTGTGGAGCAATGGTGGAGGTCTGTGAGAAAATTTGTTGTTTGCAGGGGTCGCAACGGCTTTCTGAGTTCTCAAATGGAAAATGCGCGAAAAGATTGAGAAGAGGGGTAATTGGGCATATATAGAAAAACATTAATTTTGGCGGGTTCATTGATTGATGAACAATGGTGGTTTTTCGGTTAAAATGGGGAAAGCGATTTAGGAGGGCCATCGCACCGCTTCTGTGGTGTGAGCGGTATTGGATAGGAATCACCTGATTCCATACATCGTGTGACACGTAGCAACGGGGGTCGAGAGGAAAACCGCCTTATAGGGCGGGTAAAGGACAGACGTCGGGCGTGGTCGATATGAGCATGGTCCATTGGATGAGGGGGAGAGGTGATCCACGGTGGTCGGGAGATGGAGTTGCACAGTGATTTACACATAAAGTTTTCGAGGAGCCCATGGGTCTAACCACTGGTAGTATAGGATTTAAATTTACACTTAATCTCATTAGGGGCACCTTAATATGTGATTAAGGACTGATGGCCAGATTTCAATATTTTTTGTGGGATATTTGGTAGTCATATAGCTTATAACTAAACTAAGCGGAGGGGTTATTTTATATAAAGGAGTTAAATATATACGGACTAATGGGTTTTCAGGAACTTTATATATTTAATTAAAAAGTTAGTATGAGGTGAAATGAGTGGAAGGGGAATTATACTTAGTTATATGAACATTATGTGCTTTCCATACACTTAGTACTTAGGATAAATGCATTGGATGGGTTTTTTGTATAAAATATGTTTATCATGGGGTTTTCCTAGGCAAAAAGAATTTAACCTTAAGAAAAGGGGTTTTGTGAGGGGGATGAATGAAATGCAAGGGATTTTAAGACCTTTCCTTCTTAAGTCATCAAGCCCAGGGTCTGGTCCCACCAGAAGTCAGAGAAATGCTCTGAGCCTCTTTCACTTAAAGAACTATAGGTATTAATATTTTTATTACGAAAGAGAAATTAATGAGTGTTATAGAGGTTAAAATGAATGATGGGGGTGTTAAATAAACCATATTGTGAACCATTGTTTTGCTTTGTCCACTACTTATGCATTTTTAATAATTTCATTTAAGATAATGACATAAGTGTTTTTGCATAATCATATGATATTTCTGCAACCTTTCTACTACTTACCCACTTACTCATCCTACCATTTTTCTTCACTTTATTGGGGTATATTTAGGCTAACAAATGCTTATCAATAGTTTTCTTTTCTTTTACAAAGAAAACTATCTAATTCTAACCTTATATCATCCAAGGGCTTAGATTAAGCTGATGAGCTCCTTTTATTCACTCTACCTATCTAATGATCTGCCAAGATTACAATGTTTGGTCAGATTTTATTCACTAACTATAAACATAAAATTCAAATCATGGTATAATCAAGAATAAATAGTTTGATTACCATGGATAGTGGCATGAGTGACAAGCTGCACAAAATCATTATTATGCATAAAAGTAAATAGCAGTGGCAATTTGACTTGGACACTTTCATGGTCTCTTTTTGTCTTTTGGGGTTCATATACTTTTCATTTTTTGACCTTTTTCATTATTTTTTTCCTTTGATTATTCTTTTAGGACATATCCTCTTTACATTTTTTAATTTTCTTTTAATATGGAAAACATTTGCAGAAAGCAAAGGTATGTACAATATTACAAGGTTTCACCATAGTTATTAAAAATTATGACTCCTATTGGTATAGGAACCTAACACACCCTTTTATAGATTCATTTTTTTTGTCTATTTTGATGATATATTGGTATATAGTGATATGTAGGAGGATCATATGTCACATTTGATGGAAGTCTTGGAAATATTGAAGAAGCACTAGCTACTAGCAAATCTCAAGAAGTGTGAGTTTGCACAACAGTCTTTGGTGTATTTGGGGTATGTGATCGGTGGAGGAGAGCTAAAGATAGATCCTTCCGAGATGGAGGCCATCATGAAATGGATGGTGCCTACTAATGTTTTTGAGGTCAAGAGTTTCATTGGGATAGCATAGTACCTGAGGAAATTCATAGCCTCGTTTCCAGCGGTAGTAGCATCGCTCCATGCTATAATAGAACCTGTCAAGAGCTTCCAGTGAGGAAAAGGTCAAAAAAGGGTTTTCGAAGACCTAAAGAAGAATATTAGTCAAGCACTACTTCTAGCATTACCAAACTTGTAGCGACCCTTCAAAGTGGAGACATATGCAAGTGCTTATGCTATGGGAGTTGTCTTGATGTAGGGAGGAAGGCTTGTATGATACCATTCTAAAGTATTTCATGGGGAAATTCTTAACTACCTGACCTACGATAAGGAGATATATGCCATGGTGCAAGAAGTGAAGAAATAGAGGCACTATCTGATGGGAAAGGAGACAGCAATCCACACAGATCACCAGTCATTACAGTACTTGCAGGATGAGAGTAGGCTACAACAAACCATGCATTACATGTGGATGGAGCTTTTACAATTGTTTCATTTAGTAATCAATTATAAGAAGCACAACACCAACAAGTTGGTCAACATGCTTTCGAGGCCACCCACATCAAACATTACAACTTTGGGGAATCTTATTCACATGGAGCCATTCACTCGTGATGCATACAGAGAGCTTGTTTGTAATGTTGGCATTGATGTCATTGATCACATGAATGTTGAATGTTTAATTGGTGATAATTTATGCTTTAATTAAAAAGGTTTAAAGTGATGCGAAGTGAAAAGGCTATGCTAATCAATGTAAAGGCTAAAACATTCAGACAAAAGATAAAAATATATATTTTTTCATTGAACAGAAAATGTATGATACAAAATAACCATTATTGGTGGAGTTGTTTTATTTCAGCTCTAGTTTATGTTACAAATTGTTTTCAGAACAGAAAATGAAGAGACAAGCTTATGAATAGTTTATTTTCGAATACCAAGAGACAATGCCTTATTCCATATTCTTGCAAAGAATACAAACAACCAATAAGGCTTTCTTATAAAGTATACAATGTGGAATGGAAAAAGTTCTTTTTGGGGAAAAACAATTTGCATAAGAAAGTTGATGAGCAGCAGCAGAAGAGAGACAAAGTGGAAAAGGAGACGTAGTGGAGCAGTAGACTTGACATCATAACTATGAATGAGGTAACCATCATTTGTGACTTGATTTTGTGCTTGAGAGATTTCTGCCCCTTTCTATATTGTAGCTTGAAAAGAAGAAGTTGTATCCTATTGAGGTAGGAGCCTCATGTGGGTTGTAGCCTGTAGAAAATTTGTGGGAGTTGGAGCTTCCTTCAAGGTAGGAGCCTCTTGTAGGTTGGATCCTATAAAACTATGATGTAATAAGGAGTAACATCTTGCCTTCACATCACTTTCAGCCTAAAATTTGTGGTTTTCTCTCTTTCCGGTTTCCACTTATATCTGGTGTCTTCATGTGTCGGTTATTGAATGCTATGTGAATGTTCATGAATTTTTGATAAATAAATCTCCAAATTTCTCCCTTTGACACCTGCAAAAGGAATTCAATAATAATAGAGAATGAACATGAACCATTAGTTGCATAAGAAGAAAATTAAGTTGAGAAAAATGTAAATTATTTTGAATTACTGATTCATCCCCTCCCTCTCAATAATTCCAAACTATAAATATCATAGGCATATTCAGAGGATGATGACTTCAAGGAGGTGTATCAATAGTTTTAGAGCCAGAGTCATGTGCATGATGGTGACATCACCGTTAACTACCATCTCTAGGATGGGTTACTCTACAAGCTGAATAAGCTATGTGTTTCTAAAGGTGAGAGATTGCAACTGATTAGAGAGGCTCACACCTTAAAGGTTGTAGGAAACTTTGGTGTAGGGAAGACCCTCGCTAACTTGCAAAGGTATGTGTATTGGCCCAATATGAAAGAGAAGGTAGCTAGTTTCATAAGAGGATGCATGCTTTGTTCTATCGTCAATCCTAGCAATAGGAAACAGGGTTTATATCATCACTTACTTGTACCTACTCGTCCTTGGGAAAGAATTTCCATGGACTTTGTGGGAGGTTTACCAACAACTACGAAGGGACATGACTACATGTTTATGGTAGTTAACAGGTTCAACAAGATGTGTGTTTTGATACCCTGTAAAAATACCATCAGCAGGAAGGAAGCGACAAATTTGTTCTTTGGACAGGTCTGAGCGCACTTTGGCATACTAAGGGGCATCATTTCTAACATGGATACAATATTTCTCAGTCCATTCTGGACTACATTATGGGAGAATGTGGACACGAAGTTGAAGATATACACAACATTCCATCCACAGATATATGGGCAGACAAAAGTAGTTAACGCGACTTTGGTGCAGCTTCTGAGGGGATATAGCCAGAATCATCCAAAGACTTGGGATGAAAATATGGTATATATACAACATTCTTACAACATAGCAGTCCAAAATTCTATAGGAAAGTCCCCATTTGAAACTTGTTTTGGATATTTGTTACCTTCATCTTTTGATATTTCATATGGGAAGCAAGGAGGAGTGAGGGAAGATCTTCCAAGAGATGCTTTAACGGCTAAAAAGATTATAGAGAAGATCTGGCATATTCATTTACAGGTACAAGAAACATTGCAGAAGTCACATCATACGTATAAGGCCATGCATGATCAACATAGAACATAGAAATCATTCAAGGTGGGAGACTAAGTATGGTTGCATTTGACTTAGTTTAACACCATATATTTTCATTTAATTAGTTGTGAGTGTAGATAATTTGAAACTCTATGAGCCTTCCATGCTAGATGAGGAAGAGGAACATGTCATACCTTATGTGGAGGATTTGGTACTAGATGCTCAGTAAGAGTTGACAGAAGATACAATTTTTCAGAAGAGGTCTAGAACTACAATATAAGAGAAACGTGACCTTTTCCAGATTGGATTTAAGGGACAACTTCCAGACAAAGCTAAATGGTACACCAAAGAGAAGGCGGAGGAAAAATGTCCTCACCTCATTCAGTAAAATATTTTGGGGAAAAAAAGCCTTCCAAAATGGGGAGGTGTGATCCAGATGGGATCATTATATTTTTTTTCATCCATCTCGATGCATTTGGAGTAAAAAATGTGGAGGAATCAACTCACAGGACCTTTTTTTACCGGGAGGACCTAGTTTGTTAAAACGGGGTCTGAAACGTTTCAGGGGCATTTTGAGGCATAAAATCATGTTTTGGGGGGTATAACTTTTCTTGTTATAATTAACACCATTTCATGATATTCTACACACACATATATTCCTAATGGCGTGAGAAGCACGTAAATCAGAGTCTGTATGCAAAAGTTATGCCACTCCGACTTTGACCTTCCTATTTTCACACCTATAATTCGGGAAGATGTTGATTCAACCCACATTATTCACAAAAAGGGGCTAGAAATGTGTTTTTTTTTATGTAAAAGACTCTATGAGATTCTATTTTCTAACTCTAGTTAAGAGTTGATGTAATCAAAATTAACCACTAGGAGGAAGAGGAATTCCATTCTTTAAAGGCAAATTTGTTCCATAGAGGAGCAAAGATATCTAGGATAGATAGGATGTAGATCACACAGAGAGCATATGTGCACTATAGCACCCCACCAGCCATAGGCGTTACTTAATTGTACCTATAGCCATATTTTCTAGACAATGAAAGAGAGTGAAGCAGCCTCACCTTCCAGCTAGGTTTTCTCCTGAAAGGGTTTCCCAAAGCATATTTTGTGTATTATGTGTGTGTGTGTGAGCTTATTTTTTCATTCTCTAGTTTTTTGCATAATTTTCATTCGCATGCATGGACTAATTAGAGTAAAATATACAAATTTAGAAATGAACTAAAACTGTAATAATGTAGAATATTAGTTTTTTAATATAATGTTATCAGATCTGTTGTGACAAACTATCTAGTGGAATATCGATGGAAGTTTATGAATAAATAGAGGAATTGGGCATTTTCATCTTAGAACCTTTAATATTCTGTAGAAAATAACCAATGGCCTCCCTAAAGCAACACTTAAGCGACATGATGAATGCAAAGGATGTACCTTGGGGAAGTACACAAAATACACATTCCATGATCGTGACAACAAATCACATGCAATATTATAAAGGATCCACTTTGATGTATGTGTGTCTTTCTTGATAGCCTCAACTACCAGACATAAATATTTTTTCATTTTTACTAATGACTTCTCACATAAGTGTTGGATCTTCTTCATGCAGAAGAAATATGAGATATTCTCCAAGTTTGTAGAATTCAAGGCACTGGTTGAGAAGGAAATGAGAAAAGAGGTGAAGGATCTCAGGAGTTATAGTTGAGGTTAGTACATGTTGAATGATTTCAAAAGAAATGTGCAAAATATGGCATTCGATGAGAGTTGACAGCACCCCACAACCCACAACAGAATGGGGTGGTTGAGAGAAAGAATCATAGCATTGTGGGAGCAATGAGGTCAGCATTACATGACCAAGGCATACCTCTACATTTTTGGACTGAAGCATGAAACATAATAGTTTATTTGTAGAACCGAATTCCTCATCGAAATCTGGACATAAATACATCGGAGGAGGCTTTCTTAGGGAGAAAGTTAGATGTGTCACACTTCAAGATTTTTGGAGCCTCTGTTTACTGCCATGTCTCCAAAGAATCAAGCAATAAGATTGAGCTGACAACAAAGTTGGGGGTATTTGTGGGTTACACAAAAGCTCCCCGCAACTACCCTATGTACTTGCCATCCCTCAAAATGAAAGTTGTGCAAAGGGATGTAAAGTTTGATGAGGAGAAAGTGATGTGGCTCTCTCTTGAGAGGGAGCTTTAGATCCCACTAGAAGAGGAGTTTTAGCTCCAGAGGAGGAGCCTCAGGAAGTTTTGGATTATCCACAAGTAGAGGAGTAGAGAGTGGAGACATCCACTCAAAAAAAAACATCCAGAGAAGCTAGGAAAAGAACCAGGGAAGTTGAAAGACTTGTGCAAGATGTGAGGGAGAATGTGGGAGCTCCTTAAAATTTGTGAAAGTAGAGTAGGTCACTTGATCTTTAGACTGGATACATGGCTCTAATGACTGATATTTTAGAGACTGAGCCATCCTATTTCATGGAAGAAATAGAGAAACCTGTATGGGTTGATGCAATGGTGGAGGAATAAAAATCCATTGTAAAGAACAATGTTTGGGAAGTGGTCCCAAGACCAGCAGATAAATCATTTATGCGTTCAATATGGATCTTCAAGTTTAAGCATGCAACAGATGATAACATAGAGATGTATAAGGCTATATTTGTGGCCAAGGGGTACTCTCAAGTTGATGGAATTGAATATGAGGAGACATTTCCTCCTGTAGAAACATACTCATCCCTTAAATCAATTCTTGCAATGACTGCACAGATGGGGTGGAAGATCCACCAGATGGATTTAAAACCATATTTTCTCAATGGAGTCATTGTGGACAATGTGTACATCGAGAAAATAGAATATTTTGAGACATTTGATCGGTATTTTCATGTTTGCAGACTCAAGTGAGAATTGTAGGGTCTCAAACAAGCAACACGTGCTTGCTACACCAGGATCGATAGCTATCTCACTGGTTTGAGCTTCACCAAAAGTGAAGAAAATGCAAACCTATATCATATCTTAGTAGAAGGTAAATTGTTTATTATTGTCTTAGATGTTGATGATTTGATTTTAACTAGTGATGAGTAGTTGATCAGATCTTGCAAGGTGGACCTGGCAAGGGAATTTGAAATGAAGGACATGGGTCTTATGCATTACTTCCTCAGGTTGGAAGTATGGCAAGACAATGGGGAATTTTTTGTCCCAAGGAAAGTATACAACTGATATACTAGAAAAATTTTGCATGGATTTTTGTAAACCCGTGGAGACACCTCTAGCGATCAACTAGAGGAAAGGGGATGCCACTTTAGGTGAGGAAGTGGATTCTACCATTTATCGACAACTAGTGGGTTCACTAATGTATCTTGTGAGCATAAGAACAGATATGTGCTATGCAGTTAACCAGCTGGCCAAGCTATGGTTAGGTCAACAAAATTATTTTGGAAGGAAGCTTAGCATGTCTTATGGTACCTATGAAGAAGCACTACCCAATTTGGACTATGGTATAGATGGACAGAGAGAGTGAAGTTCTATGGCTTCATAGATGCAGATTAGGCAGGGAGTTCATTAGACCGAAAGAGTACATCACATGGAATTTTTAGTGTTGGGTCCATTGTTGTTTCTTGGTACAGCAAGAAGCAAAGATATGTGGTGCCCAGCCCAGCAGAGGCAGAATACATGGCTACAAGTCAAGTAGCATGTGCGGCGATCTAGATGAGAAAGATAGTTGTGGGACTGTTTGGTCATATGACGGATCCAACTGTGATATATTGTGATAATCATAGTTGCATCAATATCTCTGAGAATCATGTATTTTACAATCGATCTAAGCATATAGATATCTAGTATAACCATTTACGGGATTGTGTTCAAAGGCGGATAATGTTACTGCAATACATTCTAACAGAGAAACAAGCCTTGTCAAGAGGGAAGTGCGAGTTCCACAGGTGCAAGATATGGGTAGTTGATAATCCATTTCTTGCTAACATGGAGTTTTGAAAAATATAGCAAGAAAGTCTCAATTTGATTTTTCCTTGGTCAAATTGAGAAAATTTGAATTTCCACATCAATGGACAACTTGGATGCAGTTAATTTGTGTGACATGTCTTTTTTAACTCATTTTACTCAGTAAATTCGAGTTAGTGGAGTTGGAGTTCAGTTAAGCATGTGTGATTGCTAATTTGTATCAATCAAGGTCATTTATTTCAAGTTGTTTTCAGCTAAACTAGTTCTAATTGTTGAAGGAACTAGTGGAAGGTCAATTGTGCAGTAAGGCTTTAGTCTAACTCAATGATCATCCAGTTAACTGATCAATCAGCCCAAAATAGCTAGTGCATGTAGAGAATTCAAGTTCCCAACTGTGGTGGAGATTCCAAGGTAGTGTAACATCAGTTGTAGACTCGTCTCAAGCGTATTGGTGTTGCATGTAGTTAGATGATTAACCTTCATAATTCGTAAACGATTTTGGAGAAATTCCTAAATAATAAGCACCTAATTTCTGAAGGAATTGCGCCAGGAAATAGGGGCTTCAGAAGAGGCATAAATTGACTAAGTCTGTGTTGGAGCTTCTTGGTGAGCAAAGAGATAAGTTATTGATTTGCAAGTTGTGCTTAGTTAAGCAAAGCAATTGTAATACATCTCTATTGATCATATTAATGGAAGGAGGCAAGAGGTTTTTAGTTGATTTATTTCCCCTGATAAAAAAAAAGTAGTGTGCATGTGTTTTATTTCTCATTGCATGTTACTGATTGATGTTCTAAATTGTTAATTGAATTTCACAGAGTAGTAGAGTAGGTTTGTGTCTTGTGATTTTGATTGAAACTTCGTGAGCAATTGCAAATCTACACCATAATTTCTACATTTAAATGGTTATTGTTTTTCTTGTACAAATTTTGGACACAAAGTTATAGATTGTAGAGATTATTTTGAAATAAATCAATTAAGAAATAATAGAAATAAGTATTATTAGTCACGTAGAAGTGGAAGATTTACAAATCCACTGAAAATTAGTGTCAAGGACAAGATTCAATTTTCACTGTTATTTGATGATGTAGAAAGTTACAATTGTCACAATTATGGACACATAGTTGCTAGAAGAAGATAAAGAAATCTAGCAACAAATCCTTAAATTAAACAAAATCAAGAAGATCAAAAGATCTAGAGAAAGAAAAGGATAAGAAGAAGGAAGAATGTGGCATTGTTATATATGCTCAAAATCAATGGAGTCACTAGTATCTAGATAGTGGATTCTTCAAGCACATGATTGAAGAGAGAAGAAAATTCCTATTGCTAAATGAAGATAAGATAATGTTTGTTATTTTTGTAAATGATGCACCAAGTAATATTAAAGGAAAGGGAATAATAATCTTGGATAATGGAAGAGGTAAGGCCCAAAATGTTCTTTTTGTAGAAGGACTTAAGAACAATATTTTAAGTGTGAGTAAAATGTGTTACCAAGGATACAGTGTTACCTTTTGATAGAAAAATGCTATCAGATAAAATAAAAAAACATAGGTGAAATAATAGAAAAAGGTGTGATAACCTCAAGCAATGTACAAATACTCAAGGAATAAAATGAAAATTGCTATCTTGAAAAGCTTAATGAGAGTTGGTTATGGCACCAAAGACTTGGTCACTTGAATTTTAATCACATCATAAAACTTAGCAAAAAGGGAGTCGTAAGGGATTTACCAAGGATTACAAATCCATCCAACACTATCTGCAAATCATGTCAAATTGGTAAGCAAGTATGATTTCTCTTCCATACTAAAGAGAATTCATCTACCAAACCCCTTCAACTTGCTCACATGGAATTATGTGGACCAACTAGGACCGTGACTCCAAGTGGTAAGATATGAATCATGCTGATAATTGATGATTATACCAAACTTACATGGGTATCCTTTCTAATGGAGAAATTTGAAGCTTTCAAGAAGTTTAAAATTTTTAAATCTCTGGCTAAGAATTGAATTGGTTGCAGAATAAAGTGTGTGAGATTATGTTGAGGTGGAGAGTTCACTTCAAATAAATTCAATAGCTTCTATGAAAAACATGGCATAAAAATACATTTAACCATTGCAAATAAACCTCAACAAAATGTTGTAGCTGAAAGGAAAAATAGGTTAGTACAACAAGTGGCCAGAGCAATGTTGTATGAAATAAATCTACCGAAAGCCTTTTGGGTTGAAGTTATTCATACAACAATACATATTCTAAATAAGGATAATCTTAGACCTAACGGTCATAAGACTCCATATGAGCTGTGGAATGGAAAACTAGCTACAATAAAGTACTTTAGAGTTTTTGGTATTAACTACTACATAAAAAATAATGATGATAATCTAGGTAAGTTTGATGCAAGGGTTGATGAAGGAATATTTTGATCTGAACTTAAATAGGAATGCAACAACTTATATATATAATTGTAAACATAGAGATGCAGAAGAAAAGCACTTCATTTCATTAATAGAAAATATTGAACTATGCTTACAAATAGAATGTAAATAAGATAGCTCGAGTGATGGTACCTTATCTCTGAGAAGAGATGTGGCAGATACATGCCTCTGGATTAAGTTACAATGAGGCTCAAGGGCCTATTTATTATTGAAAAACATGAGAAAACCCTAAAAATCAAAAACCCTAACCCCAAGACATGTAACACCATGAGTTTGTGGGCCTCGTTGGGGTTAGTTGGGCAGCCAACTTCTGAGGGTCGTAACATGTTCATATTATCTATGTTTGCTACGTGCGATACCTTGTTGGAAAGGTCTCACCGAGTACTACAAGTTTCATGATAGGACCCTACCTAAAACCATGGGACTTGCTGGGTTGTGTTATATTCTTTCCACGACTAACCGGCGTAGTTAACTGGGGGGTTAAGAGGGGGATGGAGCCCCCCCTTCGTTGCAATGATAGTGTAGCGGGGAAGTCATAGGGGTTTGAGGGGTTCATGTAACCCCACTCTATGGGGTCCAAGGCTACGTCCCAAATTTTTTTGGTTTTGGACACTATTTTAGGTTGGGCGGACCTACCTATGGTTTTGTGCATAATTTTCGCACATGGTTTTGGACACGATGGTTTTCGGTCCATGGTTTTGGACGTGATGGTTTTTAGTCCATGGTATTGGATGCTTTGGCATGTATAAATATGAATTGTAACATTAAAAGGAACATAATAAAAAATCAAGCTGGTAGTCTCGGTTTTGGGATCCAGGGGAAAATATCTATGTATATGTGTTTTATGTGTTATGCTCTTGCATTGTTTATCTTTTGTGTATTAGAATTTGTATGCAGGTAATTTTTGTATGGGGTTAAAACCTACATTTGGTATCGGATTTGTTTTGGTTTCAAAGGGACACCTTTGTATCTGAGGGGTTTCACTCGGGCCTGTGGTAGACCCTGTTCAGTGGGAGATCTGCGAGATCAATTCTAGTGGTGAAAGAAGATGGCGAGCAGTGGAAAGATAGAGATCGAGAAATTTAATGGTTAGAGTTTTGGGTTGTGGAAAATCAAGATGGAGGATCTATTGGTGGATAAATATTAGTGGATGCGGTAGATCTGAGTACTAAACCAACGTGAGTGTCTGATGAAGAATGGAAGAAGTTAGATCGGAAGGCAAAGAGCACAATACAATTGTATGTCTCAGATTTAGTATTGCTGAATGTATCAGGGGAAGCTACGACTAAGGATTTATGGGACACGTTAGGGACTTTGTACCAATCTAAGTCTCTGGTGAATAAACTGTTCCTATGGAAAACGTTGTATAACCTGAGGATGAAAGATGGAGACTCAGTGACAGAGCATCTAAATGTGTTTAATATTTTGGTAAGTCAGCTATCGTCTGTTGATATAAAAATTTCAGATGAGGATAAGTGCATCAATTTGTTGTGTTCTCTACCAAATTCATGGGATATTTTGGTAAGTCAGCTATCGTCTGTTGATATAAAAATTTCAGATGAAGATAAGTGCATCAATTTGTTGTGTTCTCTACCAAATTCATGGGATATTTTGGTTATTGCAATAGGTAGCAATGCAACTGCCTTGCAGTTTGATGAAATAGTCTCATCCTTGCTGACAGAGGAGATGAGACGGAAAAATATGGAGAGCTGGAATGGTGATGCCTTGTCTGTACGAGGACAGTCCTAGAACATAAACAAAAATAAGTCATCGAGTGGCAGATCTAAATCTAGAGGGAGATCTAAATCTATAGGAAAACCTATAAAGGCGGTGTGCTGCAAATGCGGAAAGGAATGGCACTACAAAAGGTACTGTAAATATAAAGCTCTTGATAAAGGAAAGGGATCTGATGATGCTCCCTCTGCAGAGGTGAAAACCACCTCAGATGAAGGTGGGGATGTGTACTTGGCTTCTTCAAGTACACATGTAGATCATCAGGCATGGTTGATTAACTCAGGTGCATCCTTTCACTTCACTCCCCATAGAGAGTGGTTCTGCGAGTATGAGAAATATGATGGTGGTGATGTCTTCTTGGGGGATGACAGGAAGGCTAGAATCATTGGTTGTGGAAAAGTAAAGTTGAAGTTGCAAGGTGGAAGGGTTAGAACACTTTCAGGTGTTCTGCATATTCCTACATTAGCTAGAAATCTGATTTCTGTAAGCAAGCTGGATGATGCAGGTGTAAAAATAGTGTTTGAGAAGGATACCTGCAAAATGGTTCGGGGGCACTGGTATTGACGTGGGGAGTTCGAATTGGAACTCTATACAAGCTGCATGGTAGCACTGTTGTTGATGGGTGCAATAGTTCCGTGGTTCCTAAAAGTGGCGTAGAAAATCTAGTGGTCTCTAGAGAGAAGACCATGATGTGGCATCAAAGGCTTGGACATATTGGAGAGAAGGGCCTTCGAATACTTCATGGTAAAGGTATGGTAGAAGGTATGAGTAATAGCTCTCTGGATTTTAATTTCTGTGAAAACTGTGTATATGGGAAGCAGAATTAGGTGAGTTTCTCCTCTGGTGGTAAGAGGGTGAAACGGATATTAAAGTTGTGCATAGTGATGTGTTTGGACCTATGAAGGTTCCATCACTGGGTAAGTCTGTCTACTAATGTATCATTTACAGATGAATTCTCAAGGGATACATGGATATATTTCCTTACGAAGAAATCTGAAGTCTTTGACAGGTTTAAAGAATTTCAATCTCTAGTGGAAAACCAGATAGAGAAGAAGATAAAGGTGCTGAGGACAGATAACAGTGGAGAGTTTTGCAGTAAGGAATTTGAAGAATTCTGTAAGAAGTCTGGTATAGCATGACAGAATACTACTCCATATACACCTCAGCAAAATGGAGTTCCAGAAAGAATGAACAAGACGTTGATGGAAAGGGCAAGAAGCATTCTCAGTGGTGCCAGGATAGGAAAGGAATTCTGGGCAGAGGCGGTGGAGACAACATGTTACTTGGTCAATAGATCACCTTCATTAGAGTTGGAGGATAAGACTCCACAAGAGGTATGGACTGGTAAGAAACCCTCTCTTTCACATCTGAGGGTATTTGGATGTGATGCATATGTACATGTTCCAAAGGAGAAAAGAACCAAGTTGGATAGTAAATCTGAAAAGTGCATCTTTATTGGGTATAAGGATGGTTTAAAGGGTTATAGGATTTGGAACCCAGTAACAAGGAAGGTTGTGTACAACTGAGATGTGGTGTTTAGAGAGGTGAAAGATGTTATTAAACATGAAGTCCAACCAAAGGAATTTGAGAAGATAGAGTTTGAGCTAAAGGAGGAAGAATTAGACTCTACAGCAGAGGAGGAATTAGAAGATGAAGAGCCACAAACTCCGGGTGTGAGAATATCAGTTCAAGAAAGAAGGCAACCAGAAAGGTATAGTGCATTTGCTTCCTGTTCAAATTTTGCTTTATCTATTACTGATGATGATCCTAGAACTGTGAAGGAAGCAGTAGATTTAGATGATGGAAAACTCTAGAAAGAGGCCATGGTTGATGAAATGGCATCTTTGGACAAAAATGAGGCTTCGTATCTGGTGGAGTTGCGAGCTAGAAGGAAACCCATTGGCAACAAATTGGTGTTCAAGAAGAAGACAAATGCATAAGGAAAGGTTGAGAAATACAAAGCTCGGTTAGTAGAAAAAGGTTATTCCTAGGTGCCGGGAATTGATTTTGGTGATATTTTTTCTCCTGTTGCCAAGGTAACTTCTATTAGATTACTTTTATCTCTTGTTGTTGCTTTTGATTTTCAAGTAGAACAAATGGATGTGAAGACAACATTTCTTCACGGGGATCTTGAAGAGGAGATCTACATGAAGCAACCTGAAGGCTTTGCGATGAAGGGTAAGAAAGAACTAGTATGCAAGTTAAAGAAGTCTCTGTATGGGTTAAAACAGTCACCAACGATGTGGTATCAAAAATTTGATACATTTATACGGGGACTTGGCTTCACTAGAAGCAAAGCTGATCAGTGTGTGTATTTTAACTTAATTGGTGACCGTGTTATTTATCTGGTCTTGTATGTGGATGATATGTTGCTAGTTGGAAATGACAAAGAAATTATCTAGGATTTGAAGACCCATTTGTCCTCTAAATTCGACATGAAATATCTTGGTGCTGCAAACTATATTTTGGGCATGGAAATTAAAAGAGATTGGACAAAGAGGAAGCTCTGGTTAAACCAGAGGAAGTATGTCGAGACAATATTGTAGAGGTTTAATATCAGGATAGTAAACTGGTGAAGGTTCCTATTCCTGTAGGTGTAAAGTTATCTGCTAAATAGTGTCCCAAGACACAAGAAGAGGAAGAGGACATGTCCCGTGCTCCATATGCAGGTGCAGTCGGTAGCCTGATGTATACCATGGTCTGTACTAGACCAGACATTTCACATGTAGTGAGAGTATTGAGCAAGTTTATGTCAAAACAAGGGAAGGAGCATTAGACAACAGTGAAGCGCGTTTTCTGGTATTTGTGTGGCACTAGTGATTATGGTTTGTGCCACCAAGGAAGACCAGGATTGGATAGAGTTTTGGATATCCATGGCTTTGTTGATGTCGACTGGGTTGGAGATATAGATCAGAGAAGATCTACAAGTGGGTATGTACTTAACCTATTTGGAGGTGCACTCAGTTGGATGAGTAAGAAACAATCTGTAGTGGCACTATCAACTACAGAGGCAGAATACATGGCAGCCACTCATGAAAGCAAGGAAGCAGTTTGGTTGTAGACATTGTGTTCAAGTATGGGGTTAGTAGAGGGAGCTATAAGGATAGACTTTGACATCCAAAGTGCAATTTTCTTGGCAAAGAACCCTGCTTACCATTCAAAGACAAAGCAAATTGATGTTCAGTATCACTTTGTGAGAGATATGATAGAAGACAAAAACGTGTTGCTGGTAAAGGTGGACACTTTGAAGAATACTACAGATGCATTGAAAAAATCTATGAGCTCTGAGAAGTTCTCTTGGTGTAGAGAAACAATGGGTGTTGCAGGGCTGGATAAATGACTAAGCTCTCTTGTGGCCCCCTGTGGAAAGAAAAAAACAAGTGGGAGAATGTTGGGTTGTGTTATATTCTTTCCATGACTAGCGCACGTAGTTAGCCGGGGGATTAAGTGGAGGGCAGAGCCCCCCCTTCGTTGTGCCGATTACGTAGCGGGGGGAGTCACAGTGGGTTTGAGGGGTGTAGGTAACCCCACTCTATGGGGTTTGGGGCAGTGCCCCGAAAAATTTTGGTTTTAGACCCTATGTTAGGTTGGGTGGACCTACCTATGGTTTTGTGCATAATTTTCGCACATGGTTTTGGATGCGATGGTTTTCGGTCCATGGTTTTGGACGTGATGGTTTTTGGTCCATGGTATTTGATGCTCCGGCATGTATAAATATGCATTGTAACATTGAAAGGAACTGTTACACTAAAATTTGTCACCATGACTATTTGCAGTCAGTATGGCTCCATCAATAACCATACTGTCCTCCTTGGCAAGTCTTATACCTCTGCTCCTCATGTCAAACTCCAAAAAAGAGAGAAAGTCTTTAGAAATCAATATAACTCTGGTTACGCAGTTTCTCTTACTCTTACCTGCGTGTATGCACCTCAAGTTCATAATACCTGCATACTTGTACGCTCTGTCTGTAAAGGGGTGGGTGCGTACTCCTGTAAAGGTCAAAAGGCACAAGTTTTACTTCAAAAAAGTTACTTGTGGTCGAATCTAGAGCATTCTAGAAGATGGTTTGACGTGGATTGAGCGCCTCCAGATGGTTCATGCATCCCAATGAAAGAGGAACTTATCCCATCAAGAGGGGAGCTATCCCATTGAAAGAGGGGCTTATCCCATTGATGGTGGACTTGATTAACTTCCTCCAAAGCATTATAAATACAGGCATTGGGCCAGAGGGAGGGGAGGTTGAAAGCTGAACATTCTTAAGGGTAGATGCTGCTGAAATTAGGACTCCCTTATAGAGCTTGAGAGGAGAGATTCCAATCCTTTCTTAGCTTCATTTGGAAGTGGGTGAGCTGATCAAAGTAGAGGAGAACTCTTGCTGGACCCTGGGAGGGACCTGCACAACACCAAGGCACTAGTTGTAATGGTTTCTTTTGTTTCCAATTAATACAATTAAGTTCATTTTTCTCAACAAGTTGTTATATATAATTTGTTTCATAAACTCCTTGGTCTTTATGATGGATATGTTTTATTATATGAGTTATTCAGGTGCTATGTAATCGTTTTCTTATTAGTGAATGAAGGCTTCAAGGAGAAGGAGCTCATCTGGATCGAAGAGGCTTGGCTGCTACAAACAACGTTGGACTAAAGGTAAGATTTGAACACCTGGTTGCTTTTATTTTAAATGCATATTTAGGGAAAGATAGTGCTTGATTGTTTTGTTTGTCACTAGAAAGCCTTAGCTTCTAGGGAGGTCGGTTTTTTCCGCAAAATTGACTCTTTCCGCATGACAAAATGGCAACTCCACTGGGGAATCCATGGATTTGATTGATTTCTCTTTTGTTTGATACTTTGATTTGAGAAAAGTCGATTTCTTTCTAGTTTTTGACTGATTGATTGTGAATTTGGGTGGAATAGCTTAGGGTTGAGTTAGTTTTTTATTTTTCTTGTTTTTGAGAGCAGTACGCGCCCTCTGCGTTAAGCACAGTGCGTACATGTACACACTTCTTCTTTGTACACAGAGCGTGGCTGCACCTGTGCAAACAGGCTGCCTGCGTACCCTGTCAAAAGTGTAGAAAATTTCAATTTTTTCCTTTTTTACCTATTAGATTTTGTTTATAGTTTGTTTATTGCTACCCAAATCCACTGGTTACCTGTCAGAAGTTTTCATCTAAGCTTGTTTCATTAGCATCAAGGGTTTTAGTGAAGTTCATAGAGATTCTAGCCCTAGGTTTGATTTTTGTATTGGTCTTGTAGTGACTCTGGCTTTAGAAGTTGTAAAAACCTTGGATATCCCTGGTCTTTTCAGTCTTCTTAGGAGTTAGACCATTTGTAAAATCCACCTTTGCTTGAGAAAGCTACCGTTGCGTTGTCTCTTTGCAGAATTTCGAGAAGGCTTGTTTGTTAAAGCTGTGAATTTCATTCTTAAGCAAAAGAACAAAAGATTTTTATTTTTGTTTTTGACTGGTTTATGATTCTGCATGAATTAGTCCTTGGTTGAATTGTAACTCAGTAAAAAATCCTGGAATTATATTTTGTAGGCTTTTACCTCATTAGATTTTCTTTTAGGTAAATTTCTCTTAGATTTGCTTTTAGGTAAATTTCTCTTAGATTTTCATAGATCTTAAAATTGATTTTTGTTAAGTAGTTTTACATGCTTTATTAAAATAGGAAAAATACAAAATCTCTTTTGAGGAAAGTTTGTTTTAGTAGCGTTTGAAGTCTTTGAAAAGAGAAAGGAATTTTTCGTGAAATAATTAGTGGTCATGTGTTGTGTGATTTGGAAAAGATAAAGAGATTGTTTCTTTGATTTTCATTGTTAAGAAAGTTGTCATTATAAATTTTGCATTCTCCAACTCTCTTAGCTAGGGAATTCATTGAAAAGGAAAGATAGTTTAAATCACCTTAGGTGCATCTTTTTAGTGGATTTGAGTCGAGTCTACACACCATCAGTTTCATCTCCACTACCTTTTGTCCTAAAGAAAAGCCATAAAAATTAACGCTTAAAGTAAAATTAACTTAGTAACTTTTTATTTACTAGGGCTCTGAAACACCAACATAGATAAGGCTAGTGTCTTGGAGTAGGAGAGTAATTAACTCTCCAAGACAGTAAAACCAAACAAGTAGCTTATCTTGCAGTAGGATAAATCCAATAGTTACATTTATGCTCTGGGAAAGCTCCTCTTAAAGGAGAAGCACAAGATCGTGTCCGAACCAGTGAGGGGATCAATCCTCCTTCATTGGGAATGACGCCAGATATGCACGTACTACAAACGGTAAACCTCGGATTAACCATTGTCGAGGAGCCTGTGGTCACTTGTCGGTAAACCTTGGATTATTGTCAAGGAGCCGACAAGGGGATTCAGCTTGTTACTCTGCCCTTGCGTGTGTATCGGATCATAGACTGTTCCCCCAGGTATATTTGTTGCTGTTGGTGACCTTAGTGACCATTATCTTTAGGATTCTACCTAAGGTGACGGTGGAGGGAAGATCGCACTGTACCTGGAGCAGACGTCGACTAGACTCACTTGGATTTTCTGGGGGGTTCACTTCACTCGAGACGGTTAAAGTGGAGGAACTTGGTCCAGTCTATTCATTAAGCAGGTTGCCGGGGTAACTGTTCCACCCGCCATTTCTGTACTGAATTCTGCGATGTTGGATTTCATCACCAACTAGTGTTTTCGGTCTGAAAAGTTACTGTTTGTGTGTGGTTTGACGCCCTAGATTCTTTAGGCGTGTGATTCGAATTTGTTTGGTTCTTTAAAGACTTTAGGCAGTTTGCTTTGAGATTTTACTTTGTTTGCGTGTGCAGTAGTTAAAAGTTTTTAGCTGTGGCTAAATTACCGAGACAATCCCGTAGACTTCGGGGTCAGTCTCTTGAGGTTGTAACCATGGCCGATTTGTTGAGGAAGTCCCGTAGACTTCGGGGCCAGCCTCCTGAAGACGTCCCGGGCCATTACGAAGGTTTGAAAGTCCTCGTAACTCCTAGTGGCAGTAAAGTAGGGTCACCTGAAGAAGGAGAGTCTTCGTTGGTTGTTCATCCTGATTACCAAGCTCTAGAAATAGGTTATAATCCTGAAGCTATTTCGGTTTCCGAACTTGCTAGTAGCTTTTCATCTACTAGTGATATAGGCGAAGAACCTGAGATATCTGAGCCTGTTACTCCAACCTTGGGGTTAGTCTCTCCAACTTCTAGTGCTCCTGATTCACCTAGGGTAGAAAGAGTAATCACCGAAAATCTTCCTTCTGGTTTGATAGCTATTGAAGAACTTGCTCCGGAAGAAGAAATAGGCATCCCTATCCCTGAAAATCAACCTACTATTGATCTAAGGGAGCGTGAATCAATTTTTTACAGTCCACCTAGAAGTACTACTTGGTATCTGTCTCTAACTAATTATTTGGACAACTCAGGGTTAAGTTTTTCACCACCTCGCGCTCCTTATCCACCTAGGGGTATTTATACTCCCGTAAATATGTCAGGTCAGTCGTCCATGTTTACTCAATCGCATGAATCTTTTTTGTACAGCGGTCCTTCTGTTCCCTCTGGGTATCAATCAATTTCTGGTACTTTTGCAGGGGCATCTCCTCAACCCATTGAACATGGGTTATTCACTGGAAGCAATGGTGCAAAGCTGTTGAGCGTAGAAGGCGTTCTTATGATGTCAGGTTCTATTCCCAATTCTCAACCTCAAGGTGGCCAGTTACCGCCTGGGGGGCAACCTCAAGGTACACAATTTGCATTTGGGGGGCAACCTCAAGGACAGTACGTGCCTACGGTACAATACATTCCTCAAGGTCAACCCCAAACTCAATATGTACCCCAAGGTCAACCCAGTATCAATTTATACCTCAAGGTCAACCACAGTATCAGTACATGCCTCAAGGGTATCTACCCCAAGGTTAGTACTCGAATCAAGGTTTCCAACCACCCCAAGGTCAATCTTATGTTCAAGGTACGGGAAATGTACCTTTCAATTATCAATCCTATCCTCAACCCGGTTATGGATCTCAATATCCTCAACCTGTTATGGGTCAATACCCCGGAATGAACATAGTGTGGGATCCATCGCAAATTCAACAGGTGTTGCATCCAAATGTATAGTTTTCATCTCAAACTAGACAACCCTTAGTTTCTGGTTCACCCCAGCAACCAGTCTAGTCTAATATTCAAACTTTTGTACCTTCGGTAGTTTCTCAGTCTGGGCCTATTTCGCCTCGTACTCCATTTCAAATGACTGTTGCAACTGCCGCAACATCTGTTCAATCTACCCCACTTACTTCTGGAGTATCGACAGCTCCGGTTTCTACTGTTCCTGTATCTACTCCTTATACATCTTTACCATCGTCTGGATCCACGATTCAAACTACGGTTCAGATGCATGTAGGACAACCTGGTTTAAGTACGGTTGTCACTAGTCAACCACAATTCACTTATGAACCGTACCGGGGACAGTACCAATTCGGTCCTGCTGTCCAACAACTAGTTTACCAGTATCAACCGTATCCTGGGTACACTTATCAACAATCACAGCAACCCCAGTATGGTTAGGTTAATCCTGGTTTTCCAGGAGGATACAATATCCCGAATGCGATTCCCATTCCTAGTTATCCTAGATATCCTCCTCCTGGGGCTGGTATAATGAACCAGAGTTTTAGGGATCCTAATCGGTAGCTACAATTTATTGCAACTTTGGATTTACTAGACTTGTCGCGCCTAATGAACGATCCAATAAATTATCTTCCGTTTTGGCCGCCAATGCCGAATAAGTTGCCCAGTGATATTCCCAAGTTCGAAGGTAAGTCTGGAGAGGACCCGTCGAATCATGTGATGACTTACCACCTCTGGTGTGCCTCTAATTCCATCTCAGATGATTCGATCCGCTTACGTCTTTTCCAGCGCACTCTCATTGGTCTCGCGCCCAAGTGGTATATTGAGTTACCACGGGCCTCTTTTTATAATTTTAGCCAGTTAGCTACCTCATTTTTAACTCATTTTCAGTTGCCGGTCAGATATGATAATGGCATGGAGTTACTAACTTCATTAAAGCAATCGACGTCCACTTATATTTCCGATCATATTCATGAATGGAGACGTCGAAGGCGGTTAGTGAAAGTTTTTATCCCGGACTAGATCTTAGCTTAATGGTTTGTTAAATCATTGTTACCGAAGATTACTGAAGACGTAGCTAAGGCCGGAATAGTTACTGAGGAGCAAGTGATTGCTCAAGCGCAGTACCTTGACTTAGTTTATACTCAGTCAGGTACGTTACACGAAAAGATCCCAGATCTTCCTAAGTCAAATCAAATCGTTGCTGCTCCTTCGGGATCTCATGCTGCTGATGGCATGATTGGTACGGTGAACACTAAAAGCAAGAAGAAATCCTCCAAGAATTCTTCTCCTATTATAACCTTGCCTGATTCCCCGATAGGAGATTCTTCTGCTGAGGTTTCCGCCGATATTCACGCTGTAGAGTCATCTACAGCTAAATCAAAATTCGGTGGGAAAAAGAAAGGCAAGAACAAGAATAAAGCAGACAAAACTCCAAAGGAGAAAACTGAAAAGTTAGAATCCAATGATGAAAAGCACAAACCTCGTTATCCATGTCTTATTTGTGAAGAGGATCACTTTACAAGAGACTGCCCTCATCGAGCAGAGGTTGCGAAAATCATCAAAGGTTCCCAAACTCCTGCTGTTTTGAAGGATCCATTTCCAAAGCAGGATAGTAAGATGATAGGTTCTTCCTCGAGTGCCAGTGAAGAACCCATATTGATGATGTCCCATGTAAGGATTGCAACTCGATCGCAAGATTATGGTAGTAAAAGTCCTGTTGATGGCAAAGAAGCAGAATCTTCTCATTCTAACCCATCAACCTCAGCTCCCAACTCCGATCCGCTACAGATCGAGAAGCCTAATCTAGACTTAGTAATCAAACCTCCCGCCAAGGGTATACTTCGAAAGTCTGCTTTCAATCCACATGCGAGAGCGGCCCATAATTATAACATTGTTGAGGACTTAGCTGTTTCACCCTCAGCAATGTCGGCTTTGAAAGTGCTGCAATCATGTCCAGCACAACACAAATTACTTTTGTCAGCTATAGGAGTTGTTGATGTCCAGGACCCAAACCTAATAATCTTTGATCTAGAAAATAGTACACTACGTTTACCTCATCAAATGGCTTTCCAGATCCCAGTGATAGTCAAAAACATGCCTATTCATCAGACTGTAATTGATGAGGGAGCTTCAACGTGTATTATGTCGATACAGTGTTGCAGATCGCTTGGTTCTCCTTCACTAAATCAATCCTCGACAATTCTTAAGGCCTTTGATGGCCGTGGGTTCCATCCTTTTGGCATTCTACAGGATTTGCCTATAGGGGTTGAAGGAAAAACCGTTAGTCTAGATGTGGAGGTGGTTGATGCCCCTATAGACTACAGCCTTCTCTTGGGTCGAAGTTGGTCTTGCGCTATGACAACGGTCGTTTCGTCGGTCTTCCGAGTAATAAAGTTCCCACATAATGGAAAGATTGTAACAATAGACCAGCTGGCTTATTTTTCATCTGACCCATCCTCTTCAGAGAGTATTCAGCATGTCGGTAAAATGACTATCCCATATAAGGATGTTGGAGTAGGATTAGTTAAAGATGTCGGTTTACTAGGAACTTTTCCTTTTCCTCCAATCAACGCATTGTCTTCATTTGCATCCATTCATATGATTACATCAAACACCATTGTTTATGATGATCCTTGGATCGTTCCTTCTGAATCAAAGATAGACTCATTTGGTGATGCTATGCCTTTGAGTCCATATGAAATTGCCTACGAAGTTGTGCAGTCTTTTACCGACCCGCGTTCAACCGAAAAAGACTTAGTGAATGTGGTCTGTGAGGAATCGCTTTTCACATCAACCTCGGAGTTAATAGCGTTTCCCGAAGTTGTTTCATCTGACGAGCAACTTCGTCAAGTCCTGTGTGTAGACGATTTACCATGGGAAGATCTCCATCACAGATATTCGTTTTTACCTGAGGACGATCGTTTTGAAAATGATTTCTCATCAATTTTTACAGCTGAATATGTCAAGGAAGCTCAGAATCCCATGAAACATCCTGATTCAGAGCTGAATTTGGGAAATATCTCTCGAACTATTCCCATTGACATTTCAGTTAAGCCTGGAATTGTTGAAAACATTCATATAGGTGCCTCGTGTACAGATGACGAAATTCAGACATACAAGGCCCTATTTCAAGAATTCCGTGACGTGTTTGCCTAGTCCTATGAGTAAATGCTAGGAATTGATCCCGCGATTGTTGTTCATGAGATCAAGACTTACCTGGACGCTAAACCCGTCCGGCAACGTTTGCGTCAGATTCACCCACGAAAAGCGGCTGCAATTAAAGCAGAAGTTGAAAAACTGTTGAAAGCAGGTTTCATTTATCCGATCCCGCTAACGGATTGGGTATCGAATATTGTTCCAGTTAACAAAAAACAGGGAACAATAAGAATATGCATCGACTATAGGGACATTAATCAAGCTTGTCCAAAGGACAACTACCCAACACCCTATATCGATCAAATCATTGATGATTGTGTCGGCAACGAAATATTTTCTTTTATGGACGGTTTTTCCGGTTACAATCAAATCAATATTCTACCTGCCGATCAACCAAAAACGGCTTTCATTTGTCCATGGGGGACATTTGCTTATTGCAAATTACCTTTTGGGCTTAAGAATGCCGGAGCAACTTTTCAAAGGGCGATGTCTTATGTGTTTCATGACATCAAACACATTGTGCAACTGTATCTCGATGATTTGCCTGCTCATTCATTACATCGAGCTAATCACCTTGTCCATTTACGAGCAATCTTCATGAGGTGTAGGCATTCTTGTATTCGGTTGAACCCACACAAATGTGTCTTCTGTATAGAAACGGGTCGATTATTGGGATTTGTAGTTTCGAAGGCCGGCATTCGCGTCGATCCCTCGAAGGTTGAAGCTATCATCAAATTGCCTCCTCCTTCGAGTCTTCGCCAACTCTAAAGTTTGCAGGGGAAAGCAAACTTTTTACGCTGATTCATTCCTAACTACGCCGAGATTACAAAGGGTTTTACACGGTTGTTGAAACAGAACGCTCAATTCTCTTGGGATGAGATAGCTCAGAAATATTTTGATGCACTCAAACACGCGTTGACCCATGCACCGTTGTTGCATCCTCCCAACTACAACCAGGATTACTTTTTGTACCTCGCCGCTGCCCATTCCACCATTGGGATGGTATTAGTTCAGGAAGACGAATTCGGAACAGAATATGTGATATATTACCTTAGTCGAACGTTAAATCCCACTGAGCTAAAATATTCACATGTGGAGAAATTGGCATTGGCAGCCGTTCAAGTTGTCCAATGTTTTCGTCACTACATTTTACTTCGTGAAACTACAGTCATTTCGGATTGCAACCCTATGATTTAAATTTTGACCAAACAATTGCCAGGGGGAAAGTACTCTAAATGGATTGTTATCTTACAGGAGTTCGACTTGGAGTTTCAGAAATCTAAGTCTAAGAAATCTTTAGTTTTTGCAGAGTTAATGTGTGACTTCCCACGTGCTGACACGGAAACTGTGGTAGAGGAGCCCATTGCAGACGAATCTTTGTTTCTAATCAGCACTTTAGATCCGTGGTATGGGGATATCATCGTCTATCTCCAGACCCAATCCTTTCGGCCTGAAGTTTCAAATTCGGAACGTCGAAAAATTCGATTCCAGTCCCAACAGTACAAAATTATTGGAGATACTCTTTATCGCCGTGGGGCGGACTCTATTTTTTGACGTTGCTTAACTCACGAAGAGGCTGAAAGGGTTCTAAATGACTGTCACTCTGGAGCGTGTGGCGGTCATATGTCTGGGTATGCCACAACCCAAAAGATATTGCGCGCTGGCTACTTCTGGTCATCCTTGTTTAAAGATTGTATTACTGCGGTCCGAAAATGCCACAACTATCAAGTGTTTGATCAAAAGATGCGCACTCCACCTTCACCTCTCCACCCTATAATTGCCGTTGGTCCTTTTTCCAAATGGGGTATCGATTTTATTACATGTAACCCTCACTCGGCCGGGGGGCATGCGTATATCATCCTTGCGGTAGATTATTTTACTAAGTGGGCCAAGGCGATGCGTACATTCGAGGCAGACGGCAAGACAACTGCAATTTTCGTGTTCAATCATATAATTGCTAGGTTTGGTGTCCCACAAGCTATAATCACTGACCATGGGTGCCATTTTCGAAACGTCATGATGACAGAACTTACAGGCCAGCTTGGTTTGCGTCACGATAGTTCAATTCCTTATTATCCACAAGCAAATGGTCTGGTTGAGTCCATCAACAAAGTTTTAGTTATCATGATCCGACGGATCATTGGTATTCATCGGTCGAATTGGCACAACATGTTATTTTCAGCGCTTTGGGCGTACTGAACCTCAGTGAAAACATCAACAGGGTTCACTCCTTTCCAACTAGTTTATGGTTTGGGAGCTGTGCTACCCATTGAATGCGAAATCCCGTCACTGCAAATGGCCATCGAGTTACTTCCAGCTACTTCCAAAGAGGAAAAGCGTTTATTATACTTAGCTCAATTAGATGAGAATCGACGTGATGCCGCATTGGCGATCAAGACTCACGCAAAACGTATGAAAGCTCAGTATGATCGAAATGTGACCCCTCGAAATTTTTTGGAAGGAGACCTAGTGTTATTATATGATCAAGCTAATGATAAATTAGGTGCTGGAAAATTCGTTCCTATGTGGCATGGGCCCTATATTGTTAAGCGAAAGCTGGCAAAAGGGGCCTATGAGCTGGTAGACTTTGACGGGGACTCTTTGGGTAAACCCAGAAATGGTCTTTACTTGAAGAGGTATTATGCTTAAAACATGGGTATGGAGAATTTTTAGTTAGGTTAGTTTTTCTTTCTAGCAAGTGTGTTTGTTAGTTTAGACAGTGTGCTTAGCCTAGAGAGTGTGTTTTCGTCGTTATTCTGGCTTATCTTGGTTTTACTCTTGATATTGTAGATGTCGATGCCTCTCCAAACATACATTGGTTTCGCTGATGGTGCTTGTCGTAGTACACGGAATATCTCTTCCGCATCTTGGGTTATCTATTCGCCCTCTAATGAGTTAGTTTCTATGCATGGGGTAAGCCTCAGTCAAACAACAAACAACATTGCCGAGTACAATGCAGTGATTGAGTTATTGTCTGAATCTATTTCATTTGGGATTCAGAGTTTGATAGTGAGGTTAGATTCTGAACCCGTTGTATTACAGCTTAATAGAGTGTATGCCATTAGAAATCCAGTGTTATTAAGGTTATTTTTGAGAGTGCGTCTCTTGGAACGTGAGTTTGATTACATTGAATATCAACATATTCCAAGGTCTTTGAATACATTAGCAGATGCAATTGCTTCTCGAATGTTAAATAGACATTTGCAATAATCATACATGTAAATTTAATACCATTCCATAACATGATTTACAAGATAAGCCGGTAATAATGATATATATAGATAGGAGTGTGTCAAAAAATACATCGTCTTCGATCATAGGTTGAAAAACACCTTATGATCGGCAAAAATGATAAGTACAAAAAACCAAAATGTCACATGTGTCTACAAAACGACCATCCAATCACTGGTGATGATCTCTATATGACACCACTGCACGGGCCACCCTACACAAGAACCTCCTAAAAGGACCTGGGACCCCGACTACATAGTGCTGAAGCCGGATTGGAATGTCATCTATGGTAGTCTCCGGTATATCTGCTGTAAGACACTCCAGGTCACTTTCCAACTCAGCCAAAGTCTCTGTGGCTTCATCCTGTTGGGCCGGCGCCGGTGCAATTGGTAGTCTCCTCTCGTAAGGCCGGAGATTGGCTGGACGTCGTGGGCCTACATCTGCATTTTGAAAATATTACTATCAGTTTTGAGACGATATAAAACAAAAAAATAGATAGTTTTAAAAACTTGTGAAAAATGAAGTTACCTGTGTCATCCCATTGTTCTCCCGGTGGAAGAACCATCTCCGGATCTCCACGAAAATCAACTCCGGCATAAGGAAAATCCTGTATAGAAAAGACCTGGTCTTCTAACCAGTGAAAGTACTCCGGAGTAAATCGGACAACCTCCGTTCCCTCATCAGGATGACGGGCCATAACCGCAACCCATCGCATCAATTTGGGCTCTCGAGGAAGCCCAGCCCCAACAATGAGCTGCTGTGGGATCAACATCAGAACCCTCTCTAAGCCAAAACTCACAACTAAAGGCCCATAACCAAAAGTCTTTAGCTGTCCGTTTTTGGCTCTAGTCAGTTGGCCTTTTATATTAGCCAACACAGCATCACACCAGTTGAAAATGGTACCTTGATAGCAATCAATCGCCATCCGCATTTGAGATCCAGTGGCAATGTGTAAAGCGGCAGCCCCGCAAAGTCTGGTAACTGTAAAGGCAATCACCTTAAGTTCAGGGCGAGATATAGTTTTGATCTCTATCCCCTTCTCCTGAGTCTGAGTGCTACACCACTCTAGTCGGAGACTAGCGATGGACTGGCCACCCGGCCTAGTCCCGAACATAGTCAAGTGTTCGCCTCTCTTGGGTAAACCAGTGAGAGAGTAGATATCTGCGGGCTCCATGTCGAGCTGGTGCCCTCCAATATAAAAACACTGGTCCTGAACGTTCCATCTTTCTACCAGCCACTCTAGAAAGCTCACTTGGGCCCTCATGCCAGGTATGGCCCAGTATTTATAAAGGCCGCATGCCTTCAAAGCATCAATTCACGGTTGATGATTAATTGCAGCCAAATAAACATCTTCATGCTCTCTCTCGCGCCAATCAAGCATGGTGAACAATTTACACACCATAAAACATCCATTAGAGTCCATGAAATCAAAAGTTTTTGGTCCATTTTGGAGAATTTGGGGTTTAAAAACTTGTTGCGCGGAGTACGCACGCCGCCTTTAGGAACAGAGCGTGGGTACGCAGGTTCCCTGAAGGCATGGTGTGTACTCCCAACATTTTCCCAACTGAGAAAATGTCAGGGTACACAGGTCCCTAGTTTGGTGCCTGCGTACGCCGAGAGGCGGTCTTTGAAACCCCAAAGCCTCCAAAAAATGAAATCTAGGGCCTAAAAAAGAATTCTAAATGGATGAAATTGAAGAGGAGGATGTTGAAAATTACCTGGAAGGGACGATGTTCGGTTTCGACGGTCGGATTCTCCTCAATGTCCACGGGAAGTTTCTTGCCAAAAGCCCTTTTTTTCTCCTCAATAGTAAAATGGTAAAAATGAATTGGTAAAAGGCCTTTTTATAGGTTTTTTGGGTAAATAAATGTTAAATTTGTTTATTTTTCACCATGAAAAGGTATTTTTCAAAGTATTTTTATCTATCTTCAACAGGGATGAGTAATGTGTTGGTTTTTGTGCAGGATAAAGGATTTTCAGGGAAAATTGTCATTTTTTACGAACAAAAACATCAGAGTCATCTTTAAGCCCTTTTCTGACTACTAAAACATGAAAAGATTGCCGAGCATTTCTTTTACACTCGTTAAAACGGAATTAAAAGACGGTCCTCTTATAGCCCTTTTCTGACCGTAAAAACATGAAAATATTGCCAGATTTTTGTCGTTCCAAATTCGATATTGGAAATAAAACGACGTGTCCTTGATTGCTTTTTACTTTTTAGATCAGAGACACTAATCATGAAAGAACTCCTTGGTCGTAAAGAGCAAGCGGTTCTCTCAAGTATTATTTTATACCTTTTCGGGCTTGGGAGACACAAATTTACGAAAAAGGTCAACCCTGGAGTCTTCTTAAGTTTTTCAGACTCTCTAAAATTGAAAAACGCTGAGTTTCTCCTATACTGGACTCGTTAAAATTTCACAGTAAAGGACCTGTTAGATTACAAACAGGAATGGACCACTCCTTCTTATGGTTCGAATCTAAACTAAGTTGGACTCATCCGAAGGATGAGCTTATAATCAAGCAAATGTTATCCTCCTCAAGCTTGTAAAAAATAAAGAGGTACTTGCCAGAAATGGTGGGGGAAAAGAGAGAAAAATGAGCCTATTTGTTATCCTTTGTCTCAGAAAAACCTTATCACCACTCTTGAACACGACACTTTTCATTCACCTGGGTTGGGAAATCCTTTGCCTAACAGTTGATCAAACCACATTGAAAATCTTCAGCCGGTTTCTGGGTATTAACTTTGGGTCAATTGTCACCAAGCCATCTGTTGTGTCGTTATGTGTTCAAGAGGTCACTGCAAATAAACCATTCATCTACAAAATATCTGTCATCCATCTTGACCATCCTTGAGTCAGTCCTTACAGCTACATTTCTTCAACTTGATTTATGATTTCGTGTTGCGGGCTTGCCTGCAACGGATCGCTTTCTATCGACATCAGCACATTATCTAGAAAGATGATCTAGGAATCATCAATACCTTGAAATTTGCATGCCTTAATGGCAGGTTTCTCGCCTTTGATGACAGTTTACATCATTGACTTTCGATCGAAGGATTCTGTGACATGTTCGACATCAACACATTCATTCACATCTCACGGATTGTACTGGGTACTTTGAGAGCCATTGACATCACTGGTGGTTTCTTTCACACTTGTTAACAGTTTACATCATTGACTGGTAATCAAGTGGTTTCTACCATGTTCGACATCAACTCATTTATTCGCATGGATAGAATCGTACTATTTCAGGAAGTAGAAATGAAGACCCTGGATCTAGTTTCCGCCATCCAGGTTGCGAGGAGTTTTGTATTCATTATATAGTAGACTAATTATAAACAGATGGCTGCGTCCATACTGTGTCTACATGAGTCTCTGATTATGATGTACTACGAAATCATTCCTGTATCAGAGCAGTAGTTGGTTTGTTAGTTAAGTTTTTGATTTGAGTATGGGAATGCCGACCTCAGCGATGATATGATCTCATATATGTATTTTGTGTTGAATATTTGCAGGTTCCAACTGGGCTCTCCACAAGATAATCCTCGAAATGATAAAGTGCTTCACCCTTCCTAGATGATATAAAACCCTAATCTACTACAGACCTCGCACTTTAGGGGGCCATCTGTTACACTAAAATTTGTCACCATGACTATTTGCAGTCAGTATGGCTCCATCAATAACCATACTGTCCTCCTTGGCAAGTCTTATACCTCTGCTCCTCATGTCAAACTCCAAAAAAGAGAGAAAGTCTTTACAAATTAATATAACTCTGGTTATGCAGTTTCTCTTACTCTTACCTGCGTGTACGCACCTCAAGTTCATAATACCTGCGTACTTGTACGCTCTGTCTGTAAAGGGGTTGGTGGGTACTCCTGTAAAGGTCAAAAAGCGCAAGTTTTACTTCAAAAGAGTTACTTATGGTCGAATCTATAGCATTCTAGAAGATGGTTTGACGTGGATTGAGCGCCTCTAGATGGTTCATGCATCCCAATGAAAGAGGAACTTATCCCATCAAGAGGGGAGCTATCCCATTGAAAGAGGGGCTTTCCCATTGATGGTGGACCTGATTAAATTCCTCCAAAGCATTATAAATACAGGCATTGGGCCAGAGGGAGGGGAGGTTGAAAGCTGAACATTCCTAAAGGTAGATGCTGCTAAAATTAGGACTCCCTTATAGAGCTTGAGAGGAGGGATTCTAATCCTTTCTTAGCTTCATTTGGAAGTGGGTGAGCTGATCAAAGTAGAGGAGAACTCTTGCTGGACCCTGGGAGGGACCTGCACAACACCAAGGCATTGGTTGTAATGGTTTCTTTTGTTTCCAATTAATACAATTAAGTTCATTTTTCTCAACAAGTTGTTATATATAATTTGTTTCATAAACTCCTTGGTCTTTATGATGGATATGTTTTATTATATGAGTTATTCAGGTGCTATGTAATCGCTTTCTTGTTAGTGAATGCAGGCTTCAAGGAGAAGGAGCTCATCTGGATCGAAGAGGCTTGGCTGCTACAAACAACGTTGGACTAAAGGTAAGATTTGAACACCTGGTTGCTTTTATTTTAAATGCATATTTAGGGAAAGATAGTGCTTGATTGTTTTGTCCGCAAAATTGACTCTTTCCGCATGACAGGAACATAATGAAAAATCAAGCTGGTAGTCCCGGTTTTGGGATCTAGGGGAAAATCTTTGTGTATATGTGTTTTATGGGTTATGCTATCACATTGTTTATTTTCAATGTTTCAGAATTCATATGCAAGTAATTTCTGTACGGGGTTGAAAGCGACAGGACTATCGTAGACCACAAAAAAATGTCGTTTAGGAGGTAAAAACTGCTCTAGAAGTTCAGGAGCCAAAAAATAGCTAAAAATAGTAAATTACTGAAATGAACAAGGAAATAGAAGAAACTGACTGGGGGATCCAGGTGGAATAGGCAGGTGGCAACCAATATCCACCTGGATCATTCCTCCCTCGTTAGGAAGGAATGGTCCCCATTGCCTGCAGAGCCTCCATGAGGTGAGGAAATTTCTGTTGAACCTAGTCCCTAGTGAACAACTTGCCCTGGTAAAGGAGCTGGCCTGGTTTGAAAACTCAATATAGTTGTATCCTTTGTTGGCAAGTGTTGTTGATTTGTGTGTCCATGATCTGATCAGTTGTGGCCTATTCCATGCATTTTGGGTTGGGCTCTATTGGTGTGAGTTGTTCTACAATTCTAGATGTGTCCAACAATGGTGGAAAGTAGGGTCGGAGGTGATCTACATTGAACACTGGGTGTAGGCCAAGGAATTGTGTGATGCTAATCTTTAAGGCATTGTCACCGATGGCCTTGGTGATGGTGTATGGCCCATATTGGACCGGATGAAACTTGTGGTGTGTAGTGTCCCTTCCTAGTGAGATAGCTTGTCCTTGCTCTTGGAAGAGCAAGCGATGAATCCCTTCCTCAGGCAAGGACATTTCCCTATGTTAGGATGGATTCTAATGAGTGAGATTAATACATGTTGTTTACTTACGAGCATATTGATCGAGTCATGTTATCACCAGAAAAACGAGATTGATCAAGAAATGGCGATGGAATATACCTGGGCCCAGGCACTCAATTTGCTTCGAACAGATTCTTCTATAGAAAACCATCTCATTCTATGTTTTCAATTAAAGAAAAAGCATATTTATGTGGTCTGATGGGCAATCTACTATCTTATCTGGGGGATGAAAGTGGAGTTGCTTATTAATGAACATGCCCATTTTTGGAAGGTTCTCTATGATAGTGGGATGCCATCAATTCGAAGTCTTCTCAATCTGTGTCAGGAAGTAAGGCACCCACCCAGTCTACATACAAGCCATGCAAGTCCAACTATTACGCATGAAAGAATTATGTACACTCTTATATGTTATAGACTTGGTTGGGGTCACCTATTTGTTGTGTGCTTATGATAATATCTATGGTTGTGTGTATAAGAATTGATTTTGGTTAAGAGCATATTATCGATGTTTTCTCTTTCTATATCCTAGCTTGGGCATGGTTGTATGACATTGATGGTGATTCCGGATTGAGACACATATGTCCATGGATGATCATGGTTATGTGAAACATATGGTTAATTATGATTTATGGATGATACATGATTTTTATGATTATATATGCTTAATCTTGTATTGAGCAGGATGTGACGAGGGACCTAGTTATTTGAAAACAAGGAACGTCAAATTATAATGACTATGGAAGTCATGATACATGATTTTTATGATTATATATGCTTAATCTTGTATTGAGAAATGTTGGGCACCAAATCTTCCTATCTTTTCCTTACATTTTTACCTATCCTTTCATCCTTTTTGCACCAATGATATGCATTAATTGTGATAAACTCACAAGGTAAACCTCCCTTCTAACGTCTCTTGGAATATTTAATTGATGAAGTAAGGTCATGGGGTTTTGCCTATGCGAACTACTAAACTTTGCTATTTCCGCAGATTTCAGTGAATAGGTATCGCATTCACAGCTCGCAACAGCAGTCTCACATTTACAACAGTTGTTTGGCAACGCTACAACAACATAACCAACTCCTAGCTACTCACAGGCTTATTTCGGATCTTTATTGTTCTCTCTCTCTCTCGGCAATTAGTTGTTGTTCTAACAGTTGTATATTT
Organism: Pinus tabuliformis; assembly: GCA_031772625.1. Classification (NCBI taxonomy): domain Eukaryota; kingdom Viridiplantae; phylum Streptophyta; class Pinopsida; order Pinales; family Pinaceae; genus Pinus; species Pinus tabuliformis. The sequence goes on from CM062820.1 coordinate 102,629,934, forward strand.
TTGGGCATTAGTTGCCAGATTTGGGGGAATATGTCTTTCCCATGTATTTGTATAAAAGGGGTTTCATTCCTGTGCAAAGGGGTAGTCGTGCAGAGATAGACATTGTAACAGTTCTTCATATATTAATTGAATGCGAGCAAGTTTGTTGTTCTTCTCCTAGCTGTGAGTTGACGCAACCCTGATCAGAGAGTTGGGCCTGCTCTCCTAATCAAGTGTTGCGTATTTTCTTTATGTGTGATGTTTCTTCTATTGTGTGATAATTTCTTATTGCTGTTACAACTCTTTAATTAATTGTTGTGGATGCCTTTTTAAGTTCTGCGATTTATTTCTAATTACTGTTACAACGATGCTTTGATTCTTTAGCTGTGAATCCTTGGTTTATGTTAGATTGTAACCTTTCCCCTGCATATACCTTGCGCATTACCTTGAAAAATGTACACACCCAGATTGATAAATTAATGTGGAAAAAGGGTGGAATAGTTTATTCACACTCGGACACCAACATTTTGGCACTGTTGTCGGGGAAGGCTAACAAGGTGCAAGACATGATCTGCATTGACCAAAGGATCAATCTCTCGTCTTAGGGAGGGAAGTGCTACCCTGCTCTAAGTCCTAAGCTTAGTATTTTGATTTCTGTTGCTTTTTATCGTTTTTGGGCCCGAGTCACTTTGTTTTGGTTGATTGTTCTGAATTTTCCTGAGTTGTTAAAACCCAATCTCTCGTCCTGGGGAGGGAATGGTCTTTTGACACCCTGCTCCAGGTCCTGAGCCTTAGATTTCCTTTTAGTCATTTTCTTTTCTTGTCTGATCTCTCGTCCTAGGGAGGGAATGGTCTTTTGACACCCTGCTCCAGGTCCTGAGCCTTAGATTTCCTTTTAGTCATTTTCTTTTCTTGTCTGTTAAAACCCAACCTCTTGTCTTGGGGAGGGAATGGTCTTTTGACACCCTGCTCCAGGTCCTGAGCATAGTGATTTAATTTAGATGTTTCTCTCTTACCAATTTGCATGAACAAAGATTCGAATAAAAGGGGCAGAGGAAAAGCCCGGAAGAAAGGAGGACAGGATTTGGGAAGGAACACTTACATCCAACAAATCATCGCAAGAGCTGAATCAGAGGCATCTTCTCGTGTTGTTGTGAGGGCAAGGACTCAAACGAAATTAGAGGGACAATCTGTTGAATAGCTAGTGCTATCTATAGTACCTCCTATTGATTTAACACAACAAACCCTTCCAGCAGTAGAAGAAGTATGCAACAATGTACCTGATGAAGGAGTACCATTGCTGGTAACAGAGGAAGAAGAAGTTGTAAGCAGAAGATCTGAGGAACCAACCCATTCCAGTAGGGAAGAAGAAGTTGCAAGGAAGGGGTCTGAGGAATTAAGCCATTGTGGTAGGGAGGAAGGAGTTGTAAGGGTATTCATATCACCACAGGATAGGGGGAGTGCTGTTAAGGAAACTCAAACCTCCGTGATAAGACCCCCTCCATCATTCCCTGCAGAACCTACTGAAATTCCCAGTGATTATTGGAGAATATTTATGGCACCCACAACCTCTACTATTGACTTCCCAATTGGGGATCTTGGGATTGGCGCACCAACGAAGCCCATTCCTTTGGCAGCTTTACCTAGCTTTCATGGGCTGACTTTTGAAGACCTCAACACATTCCTTTTTGAATTTGATATTGTGTGTCGAGGATATGACTACATAACCGATGAACAGAAACTGAAAATCTTCCCTACTACATTAAAAGGGATAGCCCTGCAATGGTTTATGGGTATAGGAGGAAAGACTATCTCCACATGGGATGAGATGAAAACCTCTTTTCTGGAGAAGTATCAGGATTACTGCAAATCTCAGGATATTAAGGAAGAACTTTTTAAGTTCATGCAGAAGGAAGACGAGAATATGGAGGATTGTGTGGAACGTTTTAAGTACACGCTACAGAGGTCAGGTCATTCTAACCTGGATAAGGACATTTTGAAAATTATCCTTCTCTGGGCTTTTCGAGAAGACTCTCTGGAACTGTTAAACATAGTAGGAAAGGGAGATATATCAAAAGAGGACTTCGATACCATCTGTGAGTTGTGCATCCAGTGCTCGAGGGGAGTTGCAAGGAATAAACAAGGAATTCGGTCAACAAAAGTATCTAGTGGAGGTGTCACGAAAGAAGAAATTGGAAACCTGCTGGATAACTTAAGGACTGATATCTTGAGTACCCTGTCTGCACAGATGGACACACTGCAAGTAAAACAGAAACAGATGGAATTGGAAAATACTATGGCTATATTTTTTCCAAAGTGTAGAAAGAAACATGAACCTAGAGAATGTCCATTCAACTCCATGGAAGAATGTGAAATCTGCAAGTTGATTCATGCAACAAGTTCATGCCCCTCCTTGTCAGGATTGAAGGCGGTCTTTCAAGGGATAGGCGAAGAGGTGGATCAACTATGCTTCATGGGATCCAAAAAGCCATGGAAACCTTGGCCACCAACTGTAAATCAAGGTATGTTTTAGAATCCATCTCAGTATTTTAACAATTTTAATATGGGTCCTCAGTCCATGTCTTATTCACCTATGTGGCCTCAATATCAGTTTCCACCCTGGCAACAGTGGGCTCCTCAAGCTAGTTCGAATTCTTTATGGGCCCCGAACTGGTGTGGAATCTCTCCTCCTAGATAGTTTCCCTAATTGACATGACAACAACAACTTCAGTTGCACTCTAACATACCTCCTGGTAATCCCCCTATTTTCCCTTAACATCTTATCCAACCCAATCTGAATCCTAACAACAGAGGGGCTTAGCAAGATGACACCCTCAACCTACCTTCCTACAGTATCTCTACCGTAGAACTTTATGAGATGAAATTGAGATCCGGGCGAGTAGTAGATGCTTAGCCCTCACCTATTATTATTGAACATGTTGACAGTGAGGTTAAATAACCGGAAATAGTTGAAGAGAAATCAAACCAAGCTAGTAACAATCAAACACCTCCTCAGGTGCTAATTACTCAAGAACACCGAATTGACCCGCCCTATCTTAAAAGGTTGCCCTTGAGTAAACAGCTCAAGCTGAGTTTGACTTTTTAGGGGAGTTACAAAATCTATTTGTTAAGATTCCCCTGTTACAAGCTATGAGGGATGTACCTATATATGCAAAAACTCTTAGGGAATATTATGCTAAAAAGCCTAGAAAGAGATGAAGGGACCCTCTCACTATTCACATGGTGGGAAAGTTATCAGATTTTATGCTGGCAAAGGCTATGCCTATGAAATATGGGGATCCAGGCAACCCAATTCTAACTATACAAATTAATGGAGCAGAAATTCTGAATGTACTGGTAGATTTGGGTGCTTCTATAAATGTCATCACTGCTAAGGCCATGCATACATTGGGTCTTCGAAACCTCAAACATACACCTACTGTGTTAGAATTAACAGATGGATCTACAGTCAAACCGGTAGGAAAGTTAGAAGGCATTACAATTTTAGTTGATTCATGGCATTATCATGTGGATTACCTAATGCTGCAAACACAATCCCCAACTAGTGGCCACCCCTTGATTCTGGGAAGACCATGGTTGGCAACCGCAGACACTTACAATGGGTGTCGTTATGGAAATATGGTTATCTCAAATGGGCAGGTTACTAAAAACCTTGTGTTATACCCTCCTACAGAACCTAGCCCGTCAGTGAAACCATCTTGTCGTAAGAAACCTCTACCAAAGGAAGAGTCTGAGTCTAAAGATGAAGAATTAAGACCAGTTCTTACTATTGGGCAGGCCCTTCAGCTGAAAACAGAAACTGAGGATGATACAATTACTACCTTCATTAGTGACCCCTGTTTTGTTTCAGATTCAAACCAGCGAATTCTAGAATCTGTCTTGAGCTGTGAAACACAAGAAAGTATTGAAACAACAGATGGATTTGAAGAACTTCCTACAACTGTGTCCCATGACAACATTTCTATAGAGATAGAGCCAGGAAAGACCCTAAATATTAACCCAAATCTGTCAGAATCCTAGACAAAACAACTTCTAGATGTTCTCTGAAATCACAAAGAAGCCTTCACCTGGGACTATACAGACATGAAGGTGATTCCTGCCAATCTATGTACCCATCATATATACATAAAAGAGGATTGTCATCCTATGAGACAACCCTAGAGGAGAATGAACCCCACTTTGGAAAACATTGTCAAAGAAGAACTTCAAATGCTACTACATGTAGGATTTATTTACCCCGTCTTGGATAGCCAATGGGTTCCCCTACTGGTGATTGTTCCCAATTAAAATGGTAAATGGCAGATCTGTGTATATTATAGAGAATTAAACAACGCAACATAGGAAAAACCATTTCCCTTTACCATTCATTGACCAAGACTTGGATACTTTGGCTGGGAAGAAGTTCTTCTCCTTCTTGGATGGGTTTAGTGGGTACAACCAAATCCAGATAGCTCCCGAGGATTAGGATAAAACCACTTTCATGTTTCCTTGGGGAACTTTCGCATACCGAGTCCTTCCATTTGGTCACTATAATGCGCCTGCAACATTCCAAAGGGCAATTTTAGGGATTTTCTCTGGTCTGGTAGATGACAACGTTAAAATCTATATGGATGACTTTACTCCATATGGTAAGTCATTTGAAGAAGGGCTGGAAAATATGGAAAAAGTTCTTGAAAGATGTAAATAGACACATGTCTCTTTGAGTACAGTCACTAGTACAAAATGACTAATTAGTTATTAAAACAACGACTAAAATTTGCATATAAATGACTATTTTTCAGTCGATGACCAGTAGTAGCTAATTTACAGTATCTTATAATGCAACCAAATTTTAGTCGTTTTTAGCTTAGTCATTAATTGATTGTGTCAATTTTATCATCTAGCAGTAAATTTAGTCATAAATTTGGTCATTAATTTAGTTATTGATTTCGTCATTAATTGCCACAATTAATGATCAAATATACAACAAAATATATTACTATATGATCATCCGAGAAAATGAATTAATGACCAAAGAAATATGACCAAAATGTTGTCGTCTTATATGATACTATAAATTAGCTACTAATAGTCATATATATGCAAATTTTAGTCGTTGTTTGAAACCAATTAATGACCAAATAAATATGACTAAATTTTTGTCGTGTTATAAGATACTGTAGATTAGCTACTAATAGTTGTATATATGCAAAATTTAGTTGTCATTTGTAATGAAAAATTAATCATTTGCAATAGTCATTTATATTTTTTTTGTAGTTTCATATTCATTATATAAACGACTAATTTACTAGTTTCTATTCATTTCATTTAATTTCATTAATAATCATTATAAACGACTAATTTAGTCGTATATTCATTTTATTTTTATTCATCATTAATCAATATAAACTACTAATTTAGTAGTTTTAGATTGATTTTATGTGTTCATTATTAATCAACATATATTAATTAGTATGATTTTGTGACTAAATTAAAAAAACATCATACAATGTGAATTGGTTCATCTAATATGAAAATTCAAAATTACATATGTTAGTTAAAATACTAAACAATATCAAGTGCAACTATAAATAATTTCAACCACATAAATTATATTATATGAAATGTCGAGTATTACAATATGAGTTTCCAACTTAACATTGGTTGGACTACAATTTACACATGAAATGTTGTTTCATCACTATAAAACACTATCATTGTGTTGTCAAGTTATTGCAAGTGAATTCCCCAACTATGAAGACTTGAACATCAGTCTCTATGTGTCTGTCTTATGAGGGTTATTGGATTTAAGGGTACCACTAGACTGGTTCTCTTCTCTCTCTTTTTGCATTTGTCTCTCTAGTGTTAGTGTTCTCCTATTTCTTCAAATCTTGCTGCTTACCATCACTACTGAGTTCTTTTTCTGAAAAACTGAAAAAAAAAAAAAACAAAAAACAAAAAAACAAAAAAAAAAAAAAACAAGAACATAAAATGCAGAGTGTAAGACATGAAATATGATGAACACTAGAATATAAATGAGAGTAGACTATAAAGGATTTATATTACATATACCTCAACATCAACAATGTTAAAGCCATTCTTCCCCATACGCGTAAGAAACTCGAACAAGTTTTCTTCAGTTGAGCGATAGTGGCCACTATGTGGCCATATGATCTGTATAAACAAATTAACGTCAGCATAGAAAAGAACACCTTAGTAACTTATTATTCAACCTTCAGGGAAAGATTAGCCATAACCATGCCAACTAAGTTACATGCTAAAAAGCTCAAGCTATAAATAACTTGTTAAAACAAATAATCTAAGGTGTGATGTCTAATCTTTGTCATTTTATTCGCAACAAAAAATTGTTATCTAATTCATGAACTTGGTCAAGTATATAAACAACATGTTATCAAATAACAACATGAAAGTAAAATTTTCTAATAATCATGAAAATCTTTCAATACAAAATAGTTAAAAGGATTTCAATCAATATCGTGTAATATTAATTTCATCTTCAAGCTTTGGTTGTTGTTTAAACAGACATAATACCAAGTACTTTCAATTTCATAGTTAAAATACAAAGAAAAATTGAAATAAACGTTCAAAATGCAATCAAACAATAAAGAGAGGATATCATGGAATGGACATTGCAATTATAAAAAATTTGTTTACTTGTTCATTGATATCTTATCACGCATTCTTAAAACATTTGCCTGCCCAAAATAACCATGAGGTGAAAGAATCACAACATTAAAAACCATAGGAGTACTTACTAGAAACATTTCCAAAGTTGGTGTTTGAAGTACCTAAAGGATCTCCAACAACAAATGAATCATATCCAAGACATGATCTCTATATTGTCTCCCCATCCTTTTTCCAATCTCATTTCATGTAACCTACCCACATCAAAGTCAAGTAACAACCAAATGAAGGAATTGACATTTGTTTTTATCTTTAATATGTATAAACTTCGAACATAATTTGTTTTGGTAACATATTAATTCGTATTTAAATCCTTCCTATCATGAGAATGTATCTATCAAGTAGAACATCAAAAAAATTGACCTCAATGAGGTTTAACAATTTCTACATTATAAATATGTGTTTTGTTGTGATATCTTGGATAATAAAAAGAACATATCTTCAAACAAAAAAACCATATATTACTTATGTTCAAACTATGTATATGGTGTATTCTTAGGTAACTTTTTAAGATGTCCATCTACCTTTACCAAAGCGGATTATAGCTTGGTTAAACTCTTTATCCTTTCATTCAACATCAATTTCTGCAAGAAAAATGTCGCACATTATTCTTGCCCATCTCTCAACATGCTAGATATGATAAATTGAAAGTCACATAAAAGCAAGAGAAAACCACTTTCTAACCAAAACAAATAAACAAACAATGTCTCTAATAAAACTTCACACCTCAGAAATTACTTTGCCACATGCTCAGACTAAAGTTGATATTCTTTTAATCATCTTTAGGTCATATTTAATGGAATATTCATATTTTTACCATGATTTCAATTTGGTGCTAAAACAAATATATAAATCCAGGTTATTATTAGTGAACTTCAAGTATAATTCAAAAAAAATAAATTATTATAAGGTATGAAGAGAGAAACATCTTCATAACTAGGATTCTCTATTTTAGTCTGGTTTTAGTTTAGTTGGTATTTGAATATATAGTTTTCTCTAAAGAAGTGAAATAGAAAGGTGAGAATCGAAATAACCCTTTGAATTTTTAATTAATTCATATTATATATCTCTAAAACAGCGAAGTCATCCTTCTCTGCTATTTGATAGAGATTTATTGGTATAGAATAATAATGAATCAACTATCAAATACAATGATGCAATATATTAACCAAGGAAAGAAAAATGACATGGCTTTGGTATTTATGTGCACGAAGGAAATCCAACATTGGTTGTGTTCTTTCTTTATCAAGAAATAGTATTGAAGACACATGCTGGTTCAAAAATTGAACTCCGGTACCAATAGGAGATGGTTGTGTTGGGTAAGGAAAGGATGAATTTAAGGGCTCGAGGTATAGATCCAATACATAGTTATCCTTGTCACTACGAAATGAAAAGTTGTCATCATTTGCTTATCTAGGTAAAAGGAAAAGTGAGTTTGTATTTGTGCACTTGTGATATTATATGCAAAAGAGTGCACTAGTGGAAATCAAAGTGTGTTGTCCCATCATTCAACCTAACAGAAAAATTATATATTCAGTTGTTGACTATGGCGGAAATCAGATGTAAACCCCACTCAACTTGATCTTTACATGACTTAGTCATGATGAACTAGTACAATATAAGGATGCTAACTCATAGACAAGAGATGATAAAAAAGAATAATGGAACATTATTTTCTGCCACATAATTGGCATGAATAAAATTTCCACAAAAATCATCCAAAAAATGAGAACTTATGGCAAAAGAACACATCATTAGTGTTTTGTACCCTCTTTAACACATGTAGCCTAGGGAAGTAGAGGAGGCCAAATGTAGGAGGATTCCAATTGTGTGGGATATAAAAACAGAAACATGGAAAAAAACGCCTTCCAATTCACAAAATCTCATTCTAAATAATAGAACATGTTTAGTATAGTAATGATGAAAATAGATCATGTATTAAGATCAAGCCCCTTATTGGTCATCAATTATCAAGGCGGCTGGTAATTTTTACTCGTAAAAAAAAATATCATAATTAGTGTAATGACTGTGTGGATCTTTTTGTGAATTTTTTTACATTTATATTATGGTGTCCTTGCAGGAAAAAGTGACAAAAGTTCTCCAGGCTTGCTTAGAATTTTTTCTCCTTTCATATGCTTATGTGAATGGATAGATAGCTACCTTTATTCGATTTGGAAATTCAGGTGTCCCTCCCATTCATTCAATATGTGGAGATGCCCCACCATTGAAGGACCTTGATAGTTCTAAATCCAAACTTACAGACATGACAGATGGATCTGGTCCAAATCAAGATGCTGCTATGGTGATTAGAGAGGAAGCAACAACTCAGGAATTGTTTAGTATTCTTCTTGTGGAGCTTGAAATATAGTGTAGGAAAAATGGTTTATCTATTTTCGGTGGTAGGGAGGTAATGTTTTTCTGATTTTTAGCTTAGAAGAAGAAGAGAAGCATAAGAACCAAGTTCAAGATGAGGATTTCAGGTATGGGTATAACTTTGCAATCGAAGGGAAGCATGAAAGAGAAACTGATGCTTATATACAATTGGGAGGGGGAAGGTGGAGCACGGGTGAAGAAAGAAAATCCATACTTTATGATGATAAGGACTATATATCATTATCATCATCTAGGAAAAATGTTCAGTAAGAATCATATTTATGGTCATGGGTTGAGGAACGTGAATCAGTGGATGCCTCTTGCAATGGAAATTTACCAAAAAATGTTGGTGTCGTGATGGTAGTGTCACATGATGTGCCCCCAAAAGTTCAAAATATTCTAGGCAATGTCAAGGAAAATTTCTTTCTCTACTCCTTAACTCATATTTCACCCCATCCACGTTTTGATAGACCAATTATCAAGATCATAGAATGATCTTTTTTTTTTAATGAGGAGTCCAAGGGCTAACAATTTAAGGATATGATCAATTTTTTTTCAAAATGGACAGCCTTGTCTGACTTGCAAGGAATTGGGTGTCAAACTTGCAGCCAAGCCAATGTTATTCACATGTCAAAATTTTGAGTACGACTTGGGGTTGAGTTTTAATGAGAGGATTTTACTTAATACTATTTAGTCGAGGAAAAGAACCAAATTCAGAGTCCATTTGAATTATGATTCATGAATCATAGTAACAGAGCTAGTGAGCTTAATAGGGCTCATCCTTGACATGATGTGTTACATTCGGATGGAATGAATACACGAATTTCAAAAGGCTGAGATAGGATATAAATCTCGGGAATTTTTGACCAAGCAAATAACAAAAACGTGACACTTGAGATATGATATAAATCTTGGGAAATTTTAACCAAATACATAACCCAAACCTTAAACCTAGTAGTGTGAAATCCGATGTTTGAAGTGTCACTACTGAAGAAAAATTTCTTAAATACTTTTAAAAATTAACATACAAATAATTTATAAAAGCATGGAATTTCGTTGTCAATCAAATGTCAAATCGGATAACAATTAAAGCGATAACCCGCAATGACAATCCAAAATCGACAAGGCATATTGGACAGATGTTCAAAACTCATTGGGAACATCCTAATCCTACAATTTGCTCATCTAAAGCAACTGAAGATGTTACCTTTCCTGGGAAACATGGAATGTTAATGGTATAAATGACAAAAAGATAAATAATTAAAATTGACTATTAGAAGTACCACAAAGAATGAATGATAAACAAAACGAAAATTAGGCAAAATGTCGCATACCCACTCCATGAGACTTCCATCCACTTCCATACTCGATGTTTCCCAAGACTAATCAGGTCATTCCATTGGTGTCCACATCCTTGTATCCACATACAACCTACATTGGTCATACCCTTTCGTAAAGAAAAAAAAAAGAAAATGAAGCTCAAAAGCATTTTTACTGGCCAACAGTTTAAAGATTTTCAAGCGTGTAATTAAAAAGAAGATTTTCATACCAATATCCTTTCTTTATTTGAAACTCTATTCAAATACATCACTTCCTCCAAAAACTTTACATATCGTGGATTGTCATAATTCAAGTCATCAATTAAATGAAGTTCTATCATCTCTAGAGTAGGGGTGCTCTGAAGAAAGAAACCTAATACACTGATTTCCCTATCATGAAATTCAGTTATGTCTACATAAACCTGTATATACGGAGATGAGAGAGTGGGGATTTGAGACGTCGAGGTATGGGATATTTTGAAAGTTCCTGCATTGCATTTCAAAACCAGAATAAGCCAATTTTGCACTCATTTACAAGGTAAAAGAGATAAATATTCATTATGAACATCATGGAAAAAAACCATGGAAGAATTTTATGGTTTTTTCACATATTATAGAAGGTTAACTTTTTTAATTTAGGTAGTGTAGATTTTCATTAAGGAATAGATATGAAACAAATTCATTACTTGGTTTTGTTTCATATCTATTGGATATACTGAATTTGCAAACATGACATAATAATGAACCAAAACATAATAGTCAACCTAAGCTACATCAATATATGCTTTGTGTATTTTTTTTTATGCTATAACTGACAACTAAGCAGCAAATGCAAACATTCTTAAACATTGAAACATGTTATTCATTGCACATGTAAAAGAAGAGCAGAAATTTTGTTTTTACCAAGATAAATTTGTCACCCATTAACAAGCATCGGATATTAGGAAGCCTCTCGAACAACAAATTGAGAAGACAAATATTTCTTTAAGAAAAGACACAACACATATGACCGGCTCCTTTAATGATTTAAAGCTCCCCACCATCTCAATCAATATTTCCACAAAGAAATTGTATGTATTATCGGGATATGAGTCCATTTCCAGTACGGTCAAATTACTTCCATGTTGCATATTGAGTCTCAAGATAGTGAATGAAAGCTCTTGAAATAGTATCCCATTCACTCTCAAATGTTTAACATCTATGCCCCTACATACACACATACAAGACAACCTGTCTTTATGGTGGTTTATATTTTATCCACATACAACCTACATTTACACTGGTTTCATTGTAAACCGTTGAAAGTAATAGTAAAATCCAGATTTACATGGTTCTAGTTTGAAGCAATGCAATTCAAGATGTTTTTTCCATATCTAGCGGTTGTTTGACTCAAATTCAATGCTTCCTCTACTAAGGACCACAAATGCAGGGAGTGCACAGAAGGTCAAATACTCATGATCAAATATTCTTTATGGTTTCGCTAGTCGAGTGGGGCGTCTGATAAAATTGGATGAGCATACAACTAAGCTTCAAAAGTGGTCCTGTGCAAGTGCTTTTAAATGATATCCCTTGGAAGCTTCAACATAGTACTCAATATCATCATACAAAAGAACACCCAAAAACAGATCATCTGATCCTATCGAATTTTCAAGAACCAAGTCACCCTTTTTCAAAAGACCATTGCTACTGTCATTTTGAGAAATTATTTTAATGTCAACACCTGGGATTGCTGGTAACATTGACCCTAAATGTACTTTCCTAGGCACCCCACAAAATAAGGAATAACAGGTTGGCACCCATTAGCTTTAAGAACAATGTGTTGACTTCTTGGATAAAACAAGACCTTTTTAAAACTATTTTTATCACTAGCATTCCTTTTATCTCTTAGAACAAAGACCATTTCATCTTCAAGATTGGCCCAGTGAGTGTACTGATATAAAACAAATTTTCTTGGTCCATTAGCACTTGAAACAAGTTCGACATTATTGATCATATCTATAAATACACCCTCCTTTTTCCATATGTCTACAATAATGCTTTGAGACAACTCATTTTCTTTGGGATAAGAACTTGAATCAACATGTATTTGAACACTCAGTAGATATTTTTCACTAGTCAAATATATAGGCTTATGGTTCAAGACATTGAATTCTAATGAAGACATTCCAAATAAAATGCACAAGTTCAAGAAATGAAGCATGTGCACACGAGAAGCTTCTAAGTAGGTTTTCTACAATCCTTTCTCAATCAACAAATTCATTGGTTCTTTGTTTGGCTATACGATGTAAGAAGCCAGAGGATGGGTAGACATACTACGCAACCAATAGCCTTTTTGGATAAACACTATCTCTGAATGATCATAAACACCAACATTGACATCAATAACATTTCTCCCCCAACACCACTCATCATCCCAGTCTAACAAATTAGATGAAGGTCCATGTTTTACGTCAAGTCGCAATGCACCAGGTAGGACTTTCTCAAATATGAAGTCATTGCTCTCATTTGTTAGACTTAAAGAGTTAAGCTTCTCTGAACATAGAGTTCAACAGCCAGAGAAGTAAGTGATATAGAAACTGAGTAGTCACATCCTTTCTTGCATATTACCGATCCACAGATATCAACAAGGGCCTTTACAAATTCAATGCCAAACATAGGTCTAGTTACTATCACATCAATATGTGATGGTGAAAATTTAAGACCAGAATCACGTTCTGCTATTGTGGTCAGTGGGGATATTCGATATTAACATGGTTGAACCTTGAAGGAGAAGATTCCCATATCACCAATCCTCTTTAGTTGAGGCTTAACATTGTCTGGCCCATGTGTCAAGCCAACTTGACGCTTGCCATAATTGCCATTTGTCACTAATTTTAGGGAACCACAAATATTATAAAGTGCTTCTTATATCTTTGGGATTGAACCCATGTATGGCATAACCATAAAATTCTCCAAACTGCTAAACTCAAAGTGATCCTTCTTAGCCTTGATTGTGTAGTGTGTTGATGTTGCATGATCAAGTTTGTAATATCCCTAGAAATATTTTGTAGCTCTTTCTCATCCATCAACTAATATCTTAACACCTTCAAAACAGACTCCTTCAGAAGTCACCACAAGCTCTTCAACTGAGAAACCTATGACCTGAAATCACTGAGATATATTAACATGAATATGCTCAACAATAACCTCTATATACGGAAGTGAAACACCAAATATTTTATTCTCACCCTTGTAGAATGGCAATAACCTTTATTTTCGACATGGAATAAAAGTAAAAGAAAATTTCCCATATGCATCAGACATTGCATGAAAAAGAGCTTGATTTGGCCAAGGATCTTCTTTGATGGAACTTCACCTCATGGACATCATCTGAATAAAGGTATACATGAACACCAAAAATAGGGTTACCCTGAGAAACAACTAAGCCATCAATATCATAACTTGGTACATAAACGATGTCATCTACTACCAGATTTCCAAAGCCCAACAACATCTCTGGAGAGCCTCTTTGGAAAATTGTTAAGAGAACATGAGAATCATGTACTTGAAAGAGAACATTATAGAAAATATACTCTATAAACCTCAATCATTGTACCTCATGCGTAGCACCATCCTTGCTAGGATCAACATTAGGTATGACCTTGTATCATCTTCCTTTGTTTAACAATTGGCTCATAGAGCCCGCTCTTTCCACTTTTTCACGTTTGATTTGATGGAGGGCTACTATGTCCTCTGGACATCCTTAAGGAATCTCCAAACTTATTTTGTGTATCAAGCAAAGGAAAAGAGAGAAAAATATCATTGCCTTTCCTTTTTGAAAAATAATGTAGTGGGATTTGATATGACCTGATATTTGTATACTGCTCGAGAATTGATGAAGTTTATGTATTCATGATGGGAAGCAACCAGCCTATATTTCCTTGGAGTAAAATTTGTAAACGTGTAACTGCCTCCCTGCGACGTAAACACATCATTAATGAGATAATTGCTGGTGGAAATGAGTTCAATGTTCACATTGGCACGACCTCCATTTATATCTAGACAAATTTCTGCTCCAACAACCCCCATCACTCTCCCAGAAATAGTGAACCCTGTGAAGTCAAAATTGATGTCTTCATGGCCATTGTAACCATTGTGATCCACTAATACATATTCACCCATTTAGGATATATTTACCAAGTCAGGGAATATTAATATTTTCGTTGTAATTTTTACACTCGACAATATTAACATCAAATCTGAAACTGTCTCATTCATCTTCACATCAAATCCGAAATTGTCTCGTTCATCTTCAGAGAGCTCTTCAAACAATTTTTCAGAATTGTATCGAATCTGTACAAATATATTAAAAAAATTATTAATGTATGCTGCTTGACTACCAATCAAAATGTTTAAAACAATACAATACTAATAAATTTGTATTTCATCTCCATTTCACATAATTCACCTTCCTTCGTAAAATGTATATGTCTCGTAGATCTTTTATAGGTGCTTCAATTGATGTAACATATATTTTGTAGATGATCTTGATAACCCCACTTTCTGCAATATGACTATTTGCAGTGATTCATTATATATATATATATATATATATATATATATTTTCTAATTATGGTGAATCAATAATTCTTTAAATTAAATAACGAATCTACTCCTTGAACAAAGATTATATGTAGAAATTATATGCAAAGTAAAATTTACATGAGTATATTTTTAACTTTTCAAATTCCACTTATACTCATCAAAATTTCGAGTAAGAAACACAATATTGTTACAACTTACATTGTTTGGTGAACTAGCCATGGTGTCTAGAGCCTACCCATAATTCTCCATAGTATTAACGTTAATCAATTGCTTCAATAATTTTACTGGGTTTCCTTTGTGATCAATGTAGGGATTACATTTAAAATGTTCAAATATTATTTTTAAAAATTATTGAATTGTTATGGGATTTACCACCCAAGAAGCAACCTGATAATCCTTTACGCTATTCTTTCCTGCATCTTTGGCCATGGCTGCTAAAGTTGCATTCACAACCATGAATTCAACAAAAAAATAACACATTTAAGAGAAAAAGGATAATGGTTTTTTGGGTATAAGTTTTGAAGACATATATGGAATATCTGATCAAGAGAAATAAATAATGTAGAGACGCTCCAGAAAAATCAAATAAATATGTTTTAAATAATTAAAAAATATCAAATCTAAGTTTGAAACCATCCACTGTCATCTTCCAAATATAGATGAAAAACTTAATCTAATAAAAATAAAAAATTAATATGGAAATAATCCAGAAAATCTAAAATCAATTAGGAAATGTTTTTTCACACTTTGTTAAGTGTTACTTACCAGATCTTGCACAGTATCTGGATCAGCCAAGAAGCAAGATAGTTGACCTTAACCATAGTGCGTAATGATTGGATCAATCATTCTGCGAGTTGAATATTTGATTTAGCTCAACAACAATGTGAGAGTAATCCAACATCAGATCCAAAGGTTTCCTCAACTTTGTCAAAGACCGGCTTCTGATGAAACCTTAATATCCATTGATCTGTCGACAGTGGTTCAAACTACAAGACATGTAACGAACATCTGAAGCACCCACCATGTCTCCATTACAAGGAACTTTGAATCTAAAAATCTACTAGTTTTTTTCCAAGTTTCAACAACTCACTGCATCTCTCTTTCTCAAATCACTCTGACAGTTCAGATTTTGGTTTTCAGGGGCACCAAACACATGGATCCACTGAAAATCCAGCCGCATGATTTGGATTAGTTTTATCCTCTCAAAGATTTGGATATGTGTTACCCAGGTAGAAACCGTGCGAGATGTAAAACAATGCCTTTACATTACCAATTATCAAGCCAAGATGATATATAACCCCTACGGTTTATGGAAAAATCACCCAAAACTCCAAATTTACTACAGTTTAAATTATTAAATTATTAAATTATTAAGTTTGTTGTAATTCGAAGTTTAAATAAAATCATGACAAATCTGTTTACTCTCTTTGAAAAATAGAAAGCAACTTTTCATTCAAATAATATCATTTTAACTTTCAATTAATTGAAAATTATTTTATTTTAATTAATATAAAAATATGCTAGACTTTAAGCTTATGTGGTAGTTTTTTGGTGTAGTATGTTAGACTTTAAGCTTCTGTGGTAGGGTTTTGGTGTAGTATGATCCGGATTATCCACAGTAGTATATTCATCATGTCGATGTTTCGAACCCCAAAGGGGGTCCATCATCAGGGCCAAAAAATGGTAGATTTCTTTTTTGAGAGAAGAATCCTCGAACTAGCGTATATATAAACCTAATTAATTCTAAATAGTGATAATTTTTTTATAGAAGCTGACTTAACCTACATATATGAATTTTTTAATTTAATTTTAATTTACTATTATTTTATTTATTTCAGTTTTAATTGTTTTTGTTTTAATTATCGATTTTATTTATTTAACCTAAATATCCAAGAAGTAAACTATTTAATTAAATTAATTAATAAATTAATTTTAATTTTTCTTTTTCAATTGTTAATTTATTTTATATTTATATTTATTTTAGTTAATTAACCCTAAGTATCTAATTAATAAAGAAGTAAACTATTTAATAGGTTTAATTAATTAATTTAATTGATTTATAATTTTTATAATTTTCCAAATGTTAATTTATAAAACTAATGTTACTATAATCTATAGTCATTAGAATAAATTTTATTTTGTTATATTGGTTATTATTAATTAATTTTTAATTACTTAATTAATTAATTTTATTTTATTTTGGGGAGAAACGAGTGATACTAAGCTACAAAAGATTTGGAGGGATTTATTTGTCTAATCAGGGGAAGTCAATTTCCACTAATCTCACTCCTATTGTCCCTATTGAGGTTCTGAGGAAATTTCATAATTTCGATGGCCTCTCTAATTTTCCTCTTTTGATAATGATCCTCTCTTGCAATGATTTTGGTGTCTTCTAAACACATATAATGTTTGGTCTTGCATGAGTGTTCCACAAGGGCTGATGTACGGGATCTACCATTCTTAATATCAGCTCCGTGAGCATCTTTAAGTCTTGTTCTCAAAGATCATCCTGTTTCCCCGATATAACTCTTGCCACATGAGCAATCAATATTGTACACACCCTTGAGTTGTTGATAATCTATGTTATCCTTGATTGACCTCATCATTTGCCTAATTTTTCCACATGTTTTAAACTGAGTTTTTATGTCCTTCTTCTTTTGAATTTTTGGAATCTTATTCGTAATCCCTTGAATAAATGGGAGGTATACTTTCCCACAATTTTCTTTCCTGTTTTCTCCAGGACCCCTAGAGAGGACCTTATCCTGAGCTCTTTTTATAGCTTTCTTAATACTAAACTCCTTGTATCCTATGTTTTTGAAAACAGAGGTTAAGTGTTTAATTTCTTCATTTAGGTGATGAGGGTCAGAAATTCTGAGAGCCCTAACAGCCAGAGTGTTTAAGATGCCAAATTTTTGTGATGGTTGATGGTGTGAGTTAGCATGTAGATACCTATCCGTATGTGTTTTCTTCCTATAGACCTGGTGTCCCAAAGTACCATCCTATTTTCTACTAATCAAGACACCTAGAAAGAGGATTTTACGGTTTATTCAAGCTCCATAGTAAACTTCATTTCAGAAGAAATAGAGTTAAGATGATTGAAAAACCTCTCCAGCTCAGCCTTACCATGAATCCATTTTAAGTTGCTGTCATCAACAAATCTTTTCCACCAAGTTGGTTTCAAAGGGTATGAGTCAAGGGATTTTCTTTCAAATTACTCCATGTATAAGTTGGTGACAATAGGTGAGAGCGGGGATCCCATGGCGACTCTTGATATTTGTTCATAATAGTGGTCTTGAAAACTGGAAAAGGTGGACCGTAAATAAATTTCTGCAAGTTTCGTTGTTTCAGGATCTGTGGCTATCTTTATAACATGGACAACTTCATCTAGAGGAATCTTTGTAAACAAAGAAACCATGTCAAAACTAACCAGAATATCATCCTTATCCACCCTTTCATTCTTAATAAGTTTTACAAAATCATTTGTGTCTTTTATAAAAGAGTCTATGTTACCAACTAGAGGCTTCATAATCTTAGCCACATACTTAGCTAATTCATAGGTAGGGGAACCAATGGTGTTGACTATTGGTCTAAGAGGGACCCCCTCCTTATGGATTTTTGGTAATCCATAGATTCGAGGTATAACCTCACAGGATGGAATCAGCTTCCTTTTCATTTTATCTTCAAGGTTCGTTCCCATGATGGCCTTCTTAACTTGTTTTATAACCCTAGGAATGGGGTTGGAGTTGATTTTTCAATAACTTCTGGAATTTAAATGTTCATTCATCTTATGAATGTAATCTTCCTTATCTAAGACAACAGCTGCCCTCCTTTATCAGCCTTAAGTACAACTATCTTTTCATTATTGCGAAGTGATCTAAGAGCATCTCGTCCTTCTTTATTTAAATTACCCTTTGGCCGCTTAGATTTCAACATAACAAGGGAACACTCCTGTCTTAATACCTCTTTATCATCCAATGAAAGGCCTTGAGTCCCATTCTCAATGTTACAAATGAGCCATGATCAAAAAAATTACGTCCCCATAATTACCCGGTTTGGCAGGTGGAATGCCAACGTACCAAAAACAAGAGTTAAATCTGGAGGCTGATCATGAGGTCATTTAGAAATTAATGCAAGGTTCATGGAGGAATCATGTAAAGATCGTGGAGTGGTTATGAAGGCTATAAAAGGTTAATCATTACATATAATGGAGCCGTGGTTTCATAACTATATAAAATGTGCTTTTTAAAATGCTATTTGAAACAAATCTTGCCCATACCTTGGAATTTTTGCCACTTTTATCCGTTAACCTTTGATTAGCTTCTTCCTGTTGGTGCTTTAGGTGCTTCAACATATTTTTTTTCTTTCATACCTGCATTTGGCTAACATTCTGACTCTCAATGCTGAATAATAGAGTGTTAGCTGTGGAATCAACTTCTAGCTGCGGAAACTGAAATTAGCTACGGAAACTGACAGAGTGCACATATGACTGAATGGAGATGGATGGAAATGAATAATGACTGAGTGGATGATAACTGGTCATGAAAGGAATTTTATTGGTGAAATAAGATGATGAAATGAAATGGCATGAGGTGGAATGAAGTGAAATGACATGAAACTATGAGGAAAGATTTTTTTTTGGAAAATATAGGGCGTCAGAAGTTTCTGATTTTCGCCCTGTATTTTCTGTATAAGACTGCCAATCAGTGATTAGGTTTCAGGCTTATACAGATTTTTTTTTTTCAACAGAAAAGAACAAGAACTAGGCTGGTGGAGCAGAAGGATTCTTCTTCACCAGCCTTATTGCAGAATTGTCTTGAAAGATTTTGACAAATTCCTCCCTTGAGAGTGGCTTATGATAGATCTTTAATCTGTGGTCATTCACAATAAGAGGAGTTTGATGTTCATCAATGGTTTTGATTCTTACCGCTCCATTTCTAAATACTTTGTCAATCTCATATGGCCCAAGCCAATGAGTTTGAAATTTACCTTTGAAGTCTTTAAACTTGGAATCAATTAGAAATGCCCAATCTCCTTCTTGAAACTTTTTCTCCTTGATGTATTTGTCATGCCACTTAGCTCTTTGAGATTGAACTAGATCAATTCTTAGGATTGCTTCTTATCTGATCTCATCTAGCTCATTCAACTGCTCCATTCTATGCTTTTGGGCTTCTGATAGATCCATTTCCAACTGAACTTCCATCTTGAAAGTTTGAACTTGGAACTCAATGGGGAGCAGGACTTCTTTCCCATAAACAAGTTCATAGGGAGAATGTCCTATTGTGTTCCTTCATGTAGTTCTGTAGGCCCATAAGGCTTTAGGAAGCCTATCCGCCCAATCTCTTCTATATAGATGAACAGTCTTGGTAATGATACCTTCAAGAACTTTGTTTGTAGACTCCACTTGACCATTTGCTTGCAGATGGTAAGGAGTAGATTTTCTGTGCTTGACTTTGTATTCTTCCATCAGCTTCTCCAACAGGTTGGAAGTGAATTGACCTCCCTCATCTATCACAATTTCTCTTGGAACACCAAACCGAGTAAAAATATCCTCATAAAGAAAATTAACAATTGCATGCTCAGTAGCAGAAAATAATGCTTTGGCTTCTACCCATTTAGTGACATAATCAGTACATACCAATATATACTTTCTTTGTTTAGATGGTGGGTTAATAGGTTTAATCAGTACATACCAATATATACTTTCTTTGTCTAGATGGTGGGTTAATAGGTTCAATGAGTACCTGTGGCTACAATGGAATTTCATTTGAAAGGGTAGGTTTCCCTACTCTTTGGCAGTTGTCACACCTTTTGACATATTGTTTTGCATCTTTGAAGAGGGATGGCCAATAATATCTTAAAGAGAGGATTTTATAGGTTGTCCTTTTGTCAGCAAAGTGTACGCCGCATGGTTCATCATGACATGCTTTGAGGATATCAGGCATTTCATCTTCCCTAACACATCTTCTGATCACAAGATCTGGTCCTGTTTTAAACAATTCGTTAGAAATCCATGAATATTTTGAACTCTCCTGAATAATATTTCTTCTTTCACCAAGAAATAAATTTGGATGTAGTTTCCCTGTAACCAAATAGTTAGCTATATTTGCATACCAAGGAGTCTTAGTAGTTACTGCAAATAAATATTCATCAGGAAACTTGTCCTCTACAGGAGAATCTTCTTTAGCATTCTGAATCCTAGACAAGAAATCAACTACTGTATTTTGTTTCCCTAGTCTATCTAACATAGTAATGTTGAATTCCTGTAAAAGTAGGAGCCACCTTGTAACTTTGCCATTGGTAATGGGTTTTTTCTTTAGATATCTAATTGTAGAATGATCAATATGAATAAAAGTTTCATAGCCTGTTATATAATGTCTAAACTTATTGATTGCATGAACAACAGCTAAGAACTCTTTTTCAGTCATAGTATAGTTCAACTCAGTGGGAGTTAAATTTTTACTGGTATAGTAAATGGCATAAGGAACTAAATCTTTCTGTCCCAATACAACCCCTAGAGCTGTATCTGAAGCATCTGTAGAAATGTGGAAAGGGAGTTTCCAATTTGGTCCTCTCAAGATAGGTGCTTCAGATATTCTTGTTTTCAAAGTTTCAAATGTTGATTGGCAATCAGGATCCCATTTGAATTCACAGTCTTTTGTAAGCAGTTTGAAGAGGGGAGATGCTATTTTAGTGAAGTTTTCTATGAATCTTCTATAATATCCAGTAAATCCCAGAAAACTTCTAACATCTTTTTGACAATTTGGAATAGGCAACTTGGAGATGACTTCAACTTTTGATCTATCGACTTTAATTCCATCCCCTAAAATATGATGTCCTAAAACAATACCTTTAGTAAACATCATAAAGCATTTTTCATGGCTTAATGAAAGGTTTGTTTCTTTACATATTATAAGTACTTTTTCCAAATTTTCTAATGCCTCTACAAACGAATCACCATAAACTGTAAAAATCATCCATATAAATCTCTACACAATCATGGATTAGATCAAAAAAGATTCCTAGTACTGCTCTTTGGAATGTTGCTGGTGCATTACATAATCCAAAAGGAAGCACTTGGTAAGCAGAAGTTGCTCATGGACAAGTAAATGTGGTCTTATCCTGGTCTTCAGGTGCTAACTGAATTTGATTATAACCACTAAAACCATCCAGAAATGAAAATTACTTTTTTCAAGCTAATGTATCTAATACTTTATCGATAAAGGGTAAGGGAGAGTGATCCTTCAAGGTTGCTTTGTTCAATTCCATGTAATCAATGCATACTCTCCATTTACAGTTCTTTTTGGGTACTATAACCAAAGGAGAAACCCATCGGCTATCTGAAATTGGGTAAATGAAATTTACATTGAGTAATTTTTCGAGCTCTTCTTTCACTATCTTCCTAAGATTTGGATTCATCCTTCTCTGAGGTTGTCTGATTGGTCTACTGTTTTCCTTGATATAGATGTGATGGATGCAAGTCTTAGGGTCAATACTTTCATATTAGTATATCCCAATGAAAATGCAGTAGAATGTTTTTGCAAGATTTTGGTTAGCGCTTCCTGTTGTGACTTTTCCAAATTGTTATTGATATTCACTGTTTTACCTGGAAAAATCTCAATGATACAGCTACCAAACTCTTCCACAGAGTAAAGAGACATTTTATCTTAATGATAGATATTCAATATTAGAATCTAACTGAAATTGTGTGTGGTCATATTCTGAAGATGTTTCAAAGTTTTCTAATGTGTTCAAAATTTGACTATCTTCACTAATTTCAGAAACAGTAAAGACAAGTTGTATAGTTTCCTCATCATCGACCCAATCATTGTCTCCTACTTCTGTAATTGCTTTTGCTAGAGGATACAAATTGAATTTCTTTGTTGAACTACCATTAGAAATGTACATATCTCCAGATCTACAACTAATGAAAGCATCAGTTGTGGCTAGCCAAGGTCTTCCTAAGATGAGTGGATGTCCTCCTAAATTACTCTTGGGAGTCAAAATCATGAAATCTACTGGATATTCCCAAGAATCTAAGGAGATTGAAATATCTTCTAGTACACCATCTGGTTTGATTATTGATCTATCTGCAAGTTGTAGTAAGGTTGGTGTAAAGAGAAGATTAGGAAGTTTGAGTTGTTCCATAGTCTGTCTACTCATAATGTTGATAGCAGCCCCTAAGTTAATCAAAGTATTTGGAATTTCTATCCCGTTTATATGTGTCTTGACAATTGGACTACCCGGATCCACATATTTCTGCATGGTAATCTTTCGCATCATGATATCTACAATTTTTCCTACCAGGTGGATTTTTCTTGTGTCTCTTGGTTTCCTTCCTGGTCTTTTAAGACTCAACTCCTTTATTGTTTTTGCTAGAATAGGAATCTCTCTAATGGCTTCTAGTAAGGGAATCTTGATACAGAGATTCTTTAATTCATCTAGGAAATCATAGTCAGGCAATAAGATTTGTTTTTCCACCCCTTCGTCAATTTGTAATCTTTCAGGGAAAGGAGGCATGGATGAAGATGCAGGTTGCTCAACTATAGGAGTTGTGGGGGTGGACTCTTTTTCTTTTTCTCTTTAAATGATTGGGTTTTGAAGAAATGCTTCTTCAGAACCTTTATTGACTTTAAGAGAATCCTCCTCAGAGGTACCTTGCTCTTGAACATCTATAGAAGGCTTTTCTAAAACTATACCAGATCTGAGTTCAACATCATTAAAAGGAATAGTCATATAGGTAGGAAATTGTTGTCCTTATATCATGTAAGCATTCTGAGGATTTTTGTTGTTGGGATTTGGAAATGGCTCGACTGGTAGTTGATTGGTCTTTTGTTGGAATGGAAGCAAGAGTTGAGAGTTTGGATTTTGTTGAGAAGGTTGTTGTTGTGGAAATGGTAATGAAATTTGTGGGTTTTGATTTGGAATTGGTGGATTTGTTGATTTGGAAAAGATGGAGGATATTGATAAAATTGAGAAAATCTCCCATAAGGATTTTGCATCCATTGTGCCCATGATTGGTATGGATTTTGAGATTGGGGCCAAGGTTGTTGCCAAGAATTCCAGTTTGGCGGAAGCAGAAAGTTCATAGGATTGTTAAATCCTTGATTTTTTTGTCCTTGCCAAGGTTTTCTTGAGAAAAAAACAAAGGGATTCTACTGAATTTGGATCTTCTTGAAAGACATATTTGAGCCCAGGAATTGAAGGACAATCCTTGGTTTCATGATTTTCTGAGCAAATCAGGCATGTTTCTACAACTTTTGCATCCAAGGGACATTCCCTTAGAGCATGTTTCTTTCTACATTTCGGGTAAAAGATGGCCAAGGCATCAGCTTCTATTTTCCGCTTGTTTTGAATTTTAAGGGTGTTTAGTTGTTCACTAAGGCTCCCTAGAATATCAGTTTTGAACTCATCAAGCATATTGCCAATCTCTGCCCTACTTACTGAACTAGTTGTAGATTTGTTTGCTCTAATCAGAGAAGGATCTCTAGGCCCTTTTGCAGTTTTAGAATTTCCCCTTGAGAGATGGAAACATAGTTCTGCTATGTCACGAAGTGGTAGTTGATAAATATCTCCCTTCCCCATCATGTTTAAAATGTCTATCCATTCATCTCTAATGGTTTTCAATAGAAGGTCTTTCAAGGTTTCCTCATCTAAATTACTCATTTTTGCTTTCTTTAAGTTGTATTGAAATCTTTCAAGTAAATCCTCCAAGTTTTCATCTTCTTTTTGCATCATCTTGAATACATCATCCTTATGATTGGTGGGCATACAATAATCCAGGTATCTATCCAAAAATGTTTGTTTCATATCATTCCAAGTCCTAATAGACTGAGTGACTAATCGCATGAACCATTTCAAAGCAGCTCCTTTCAATGTTGAAGGAAATAGTTTGAGACTTTGAGAGTCTTCCATGTAATCATAGGTTTGACACAAGACTTCAAACTGAAATAGAAATGTTTCGGGATCCTCACTTCTCAACCCATGAAAGTTTGGGAGGACAGATGGTGAAATATTTTTCATTGTTGTATGAGTTTCCTCATCATCTATAGGGAATCCAAATGAGTTATCTTAATCCCTATTTCCCCCATTGTTACCTCTGCCTCCTCCATTATTTCCTCTTCCTCTACCTCTACCTCTACCCCCTCCTCCAAATCCATCTACTACTTCCTCTGTCATGATAGTTTCCTCAGAGTCCTCAGAGTCCTCTGGTTCTTCTATTAATGGTGAATGAGGAAGAGTTTCTCCCTCCTCTTCTTCAGGTGATTCTAATTCTTTGATTACAATATGTCCCCCTGTAGAAGTGAAGAAAGGTTCTTCTCCTAGATCAGATTTAGTAGATAGTGTGGGAGAATCTCCTAATTCGGCTGCTGCCCCTTGAATTCCAGGAATCCTAAGGCTGGGAGTATGAGTTGGAGATGATGGAGGTGTATCTTGTCTATGCCTTGAAGTAGCTGGAGTTGTGAAAATCGAACTTTTGGCCCTCGTTATAAACCTTCCCCTAGAATCTCTTGCTCTATGCATGTCATTTTTTATTTTTTATTTTTATTTTTAAGTTGGGCTAATAATTCTCTTTCTGATCTTCCAGATCACACTAGGTGCAAGAAGAGAGCATAATCAAGAAACTATTGAATTAATAACTCTCTTTTCTGATCCTCCAGATCACACTAGGTGCAAGAGGAGAGCATACTTCAAGAAGTTATCAATTTTTCCCTTCTTTTTGTTGTTTTTTTTAAGAGATTAGCTACCTAGTTACACTACCCCGGCAACGGCACCAAGATGTTTAGTCAATTTAGTATGTCTTAAATTTCTACATTAATTATCAATCTGAGAGTCGTAAACTGATGAAGTGTGGCGCACTATATGTGCAAGACAACCTCTTTCTTATCTTTTTGTCAATTTTATCTTGTTTTTGGGGGTTTTATCTTGGTTTGTCTCCTAATGCAAATGATAATCCTATTCCTAAGTCTGAAGAATACTTTAGAAGGCAAGTTTGGGTATAGATTTTAAGGCAATTATTTCCTTTATAATGACTTCCAGAACTTAACACTTCAGAAGATCTCAAAACAGTCTAGCAATGAAATTGATTCTTTAAACAAAAATGTAATGTGCAGCTACTTGAATCAAACAAATGATGAACTACTGATCATGAAATTTCTATCTCTGTTGCTCATCTAAATACAGAAATAAAAGTTAAGCTATTGCACTCAAACAAATTGAAAACTACAAGCTAATAAAAGTAAAATCAAATCACATCATTCATAGTCCGATAGCTCGCCATGTAGTCTAAGCTATGGCTTTAGGAGATACCATCAATGATATTAGCAGTTCAATATCTAATTACAGAAAAGTAAAACTAAAATCAAATTACATCATTCATAGTTCGATAGCTCGCCATGTAGTCTAAGCTATGGCTTTAGGAGATAACGTCAATGATATGAGCAGTTTGATATCTAATTGCAGAAAAGTAAAACTAAAATCAAATTACATCATTCATAGTCTGAGAGCTCACCAGGTAGTCTAAGCTATGGCTTTAGGAGATAACGTCAATGATATGAGCAATCTGATATTTAAACTAACTAATAAAGCAAGTAAATAAAACTGAAATCAAAGCATAACTGGAATTAAAAAAAACTAAGAAAAGCAAAGTCAGCAGAGAGGCTAATTTCATGTCACTAGTTATTGCAAAGATTGTATGAAAATGCCCGGGCCTACTCTATCCTGAAACACACACACACTGATCAGCGTTATCAACAATATACATAGCTGAAAAATCATGTACAGAAATGAAATGTTAATACCATAACAAATGAAATATACACAGGTGGATAACTATGGAATATGTGCAATGGAAATAAGGAAACAATGCATAAAACTTTACAGCAACAAGGAAAACAAAACCTCAGCGTGTAGGGGCCCTCTGCACAGCCTCGGTCAACAGGCTATCAGTCCAGAATTATGCTCACGCAGTCATATAAAAACAGAGTCTTCTTTATATTTCAAAACAGAGGAATAATCCTCTCGTTACCACAGTGGGACTAGTGTCACGGCACAGTAAACTTTTAACAGCAAAATTACATCAACAAAGACTAACTCTATGTGTTTGGAAACGCGTTATTTATAACAAAAACTTCATAACTATTTTCCTGTGAAACTACATCAATAGAGGACACGTAAAAGACAACGTCCATGAATTTAGAATAATGGTTGTCGAGATTATTCAATATATCGAAAGTGGCTCTTGGATTCGCATCATGGGGAAATTTACAGCTGTCAACATGACCCCAGGGATCTAGGAACGGCCACAAATCCTTCACGTGTTTGAAAACGGAGTCCTGTTGCTGTAAGACTCCTTTGTTTGACCACTGCTTGACCACCATTGACCACGGCTTTCCTTGATGAATCCGGCTGAACCAATAGGACCTAATCCATGTCCAGGTTATTTCTAACTTGCCCATGTGGCTTGTTTTGCCTGATGACACCTACAACCTAGAGTTTAACAAAAACAGCTGCGGAAAGTGGCTGCATTCCGCAGCTAATGAGAAAAATCTAATTCAAACAACAAACACAAAAACATAGTTAGAAAACCACTTAAATGCTCTTTTAGGATCAATATGCAATGACCTTTGATAGCTGGTGAGGTATTAGTGAGGGAAAAAGTCTAGGAAAATGTTTAGGAGAGATGTAGTTTCAGAGCTCAACAGGTTTCATTATTAATAATAAGGGGTTACACTAGTATTATAGGGACCTAATATAGTTACTCATGATAAATATGCAGAGATTCAAAATAGGTGTGAGGACTTAGAATTTCATCTGGCTATTCTTCTAGCACCAAAATGTTGACGATGCTGGACCCACCAACACGTGAGGGGATCTTGACAATAAGAAGTCCCAACGAGACCTCAGACCTTTTGGTGTAGGAGTCCCAGTAGTGGGTACTACGGTATGGCCTTGACTACAATTGTGCACAGAGGTAAGTAGGATGTCCTTGTTAGTAGTAAGGGTGTGACCAACACAACAAGCCAAGGAAGATGCATGAAGGGTTCTAACACACGGAAAGTGGTATAAGTACGCCACTTGGAGACCTATGGAAACACGCAGCTTGGAAGGGAACACACGAGAAAAGATACATCACAAGATGAAAGGTAGGTGAACCAACGATCGAAAGTGATGGTTAAAACAACAACACATCTCACCCATATCCGTACATACATATATAGAAAGAGTCCATACATAGATGCGTAAGAAAACAGATACATATATCGTTAGTGTAACCAAGAAAACTAAAATACAATAACAACATATGCATGAAACATGTTGGCTCTATTATATTAATAAAGTGAAAGTTCCAATCATACACTCAACCATGTCCAATTACTAGTCCCAACAACAGAATGTTACAGTCATTTCCTCCTGCTCCTCCAAAGATATATACTAGCTCTGCACTGTGGAGAAGCTAAGGCTCGTTACAATATACTCCAAGCTTTCTCTAAGATATACCTATAGAAAGCTTGGCTCCCAAAAGCCTCTACAATGAGTTATTATGTTCTATAAATAACAAGGGGTGCGGTGACCCTTGACCTTCCCCTTTGTGACTCTTCACCTACTCTCATGAATCTTCAACTACGTTATGACTGTTACATTTGACCATCGACACGTGGTCTTTCACTTTTACAAGATGTTATATTACAGTCTTCACGTATACCCATGTGAGATAAAATAGGCTTGAGTAAGCCATGCGAGACATCACTAAGACTCAGAGAGTTGTGGGAAGACCAACTCTTCAACATCCTTGTGATGATCGATGGTGGTGAATTGAGGCCAAGCTTAGTAGTCTGTGATGGTGTCTGCGTGCTAAATGGTGACATCTAGCTGAAAGTGAACTCTTTCTTCCCTTACATCCGAGTACATTGATTTGGCTCCTCTATCCAGCTCGTTTGATAACATGCGCATCATAGCCTTGAGTGCAGCTGGACTAGCAACATACTTATGCATAGTGTCTCTGCTGATCTCCAAGTGTGTGCTGGTAGAAATGTACACCAACATGTCGAAGTACATGTGCAGCTCCAGTCAGAATTGGTTCTTTATCTTCACCTTGGTGAGTGTTCCAATGAACGGGATCGCATGCATGTGCACAATGACATCCATGATCTCGAACACCTGCGCATGTGATCAACAGTACTGCTCACACTGTCAACTTTGTGCTAGCTGTTGGGATGGGTCTATATCATGTATGGGCATAGTTTTATCAGTCTGCACATGTTACGCCGCATGATGTACCTTTTCCTACTGCGCTTCTTTTTCTCATCTATGAAACTCCTGTTCTTCTCTGAGTTACCACTTCAGCGGCTGCAACTCCTTCTCTGTTTCTCTCTCCTCCTTTGCGCGATCCTCTTTTCACATTATTTGCTTATAGCCTCAATCTCCAAAGCTGATTTCATCATGAATTGATATGCTTTGAATTTGTAGCTTTGCTCCACCTCTGTGCTATCAACAACCTTCCTCTTGCATGTGTTGTGCGTAGGTCTGCTACCCTCTATTGTTGTTGATGGTGTTGCCCACTGTAATGCTACTGACATTTCATCTTGATATCCTTGTCTATGAACGATGTGGTGTCTTCATAGATAGGCAAGCTCATAGATACTTGCTGAACTGTACCTCCATTTGCGCTCTCAATGGTGTCCTTTGAATCTGCTCTCCTGGAGGCCATTGTATATGTATTGTGTGACTAATTGTAAAGATTGTGTAATTTTCACCGGGAGGCTGGGAAACTGACTACCAAAACTGCACAAGGCACATTCCAGGTTGTTAGGAGGCTGATTGACTATTCGAAATACACAATGTAGAGTCTAGTGTGGCCTACTTAGGACTGAAACTACACAATGCACAATTTCATTCAATAGTGACATGCAAGACTAGGGACTGTCTTCCACAATTTTCTAGGTAAGGAGGGCATTTCTTACCAAAATTGTGCAAAGCAAGCCTCGAGGTCAGTGCTAGCTAGGTTTGTGCAATTTTTGGAGGGAAAGATGAGCCTTCACTTCTAGAAATGTGCATTGTTTTCCGGGCAAGGCAAGGACCCTCTCAAGGCAGCCCAGGCCCACTGACATATGACTAAAAACATGAAAAATTTTGGATGCATGGTGAGACTGAGTGTAATCAAGAGTGAATTATCATGCATGCAAACAGTGCATGCAATATTGAGAAAATGGGAAAGCGAGCTTGTGTGTGAAACGAGTCACTGTGACGATGACCGTCAGTGAAGAAATAATGTCATGCATGCGACAACATCAAGATGGAAAGAAAAACTGAAACAATGGTTCTATAAGCTAACATGCATAAAAAAGATAACAAGCGTTCATTGAATCAAGAAGAAAACACTTACACAAAGCAAAATACAAAAAGCGACAGAATCGTTACACAAAACATTCGAACCAGACTTACCCTGAAAAATCAAAGGTAAATGTGCTGAAGACTCCTAGATGCGATGTGGGATATTAGAGCTACAAGATTGATGTGAGGAATGAGATCTACAACGTCCGGTAAATGAGTTTTGATAACATCGAGATTATGACCCGCATGCCACAAATCTAGGAAAAAGTGACATTTGGCAGGAGGTTTCTAAAATGATATTTGCATGTAACCTCTAGCTGCTAAAAATAGATCCCTAAAATCTAGGGATTCTTTGCCTCTTTCTTTTTTCGGGAAAAGAAACCCATTAATGGAAATCAGGATTGCTCAATCTGGGAGGGAACTGGTCAACCTGACAACACATGTAGCAGTCTACAAGCTTGGGGATAAATTTTGTGCAATTTCTGGGTTGAGCAAGACTGGTTGTCCCTCATGGACTATGAAATTTTTTTACTGAAGCCCTACTGTCAATCAGAACTACGCAATTCCTGAGCTGAAGCCCAATGTCAAGCTGCACTACGTAATTTTCCAAGGGAAGCCTGCCTAGCTGAACTACACATTTCTGGAGCCTAGTAGGCAACCCGGTAAGATTGAAAAATTTCTAGAGGGAAGGTTGATTCCCCTCCAGAATTGCGCAATTTTCACGGGGAGCACCTCAGCCAGAAAATTTACTAATTCTGGAATGACAGCTTGCGGGTCGGAGACAAATAAGTTGACACACACAAGCAATTGAACCATGAAAACTCAACTGAAGCCTATATACTTGACTGTGAAAGACATGCTGCTAAGGATGGTTGGTAGGGAGGCTCCAAAATGAAGCTAAGGAAAAATTTTGGAGGGTGGTTGTAGCCGCAACAACAGGACCATAGAGAAGACAAGGAAAAAGAGGTATTTTCTTTTGTAAATGTGAGGAGAAATTTTTTCAATCCGTATTATATATATATATATATATATATATATATATATATTTCGTAGAGTTAACAAAAAAATAACAAATGCCAAGTTTTAGTAAGAGAAGTTTAATCAAATAATTAATTTCAAATTATGGAATCCTAAGACATGAGAATTGTTGGTGCATCCAGTATGTAAGGAATTTAATTAAAAGAGGAATAAACTTACTCATGTCATGTGTAACGAATGGGATCCCCCAAAAGTTAGATTTCTCCACACCAATTTATTTATATCTTGTGTTAGGATCATAGAGCACTAAGAGAAGTGGTTTTGTCTATAGACATTGTTATTAACACGAATCTTTTTAGCTTTTAAATAGGGTACCTTAAATAAATATATTATGGGAAAAACCATGGTTTTTCATATGCCTGGAGCACAAAACCACGAGTAACATGACTGAGTTGACTTTACTTTAACTACACTAACAATATCCCCCTTAAATTTCACTCATGGAGATTGACCTAGTTGCAACCATTCACCAACCATCTCATACCTAAGATCTCACATTTCCTCCCTCAAGCTAGATAATTTTACCCCTGCCACTCGAATACCTCTCCAAGTTTTCCACTTCATAGCTTGATGATTACATGTGCTACTTCATTGCATGTATACCTGATCAAAGACTTAATGGCTTACAGAATTGCATGCCCCTACACAACATGTATGCCTGAACATCACGTCTTTCAACTTCCTAGGGGAATACACCTACATATGACAATATTTCACTACATGGAGCAAAACCCTTAGGGTGTTCAAGACATCAAACACGGGATCATTCACTCTATACTACTCCATCTTCATTCTTTTGCTTCCATATGATCACTCTCTCAGATTCTATATCTCACCCGATCCAAACCTTAAACTCTATTCTCACGCTACATGACATATCTCTTTATATCACACCTAGTTCATACCATATCTCCTAAATCCATCCATTTTTCACTACCCTCGTTAATTTTGAAAAGAACCAAGGTGATAGATAAATCTTGACCACCTCACAAGGCCCAACCTTTTCCATCGTGTGTATTTCTTAGACCTTTGACATTTTATTTTTGTATTATTCCATACTTGTTTCTCTCCTCTATCATATAGATCAACAACAAATTTCTTTATTTGTTTAACAATCTCATACTTCACATGCACATGCAACTTGGCGTTGATAAACATAGCATTCCTATGGGATTTCATTGGAACGTGTTCTTTTATCCATATTTTAGTGAACACTTGTGTCTTTCAATTAATACAAACAATGTTCCCATTGGATACACGGGTCGAGGTTATTTTCTAATCAAAATTCAATCCACTATGTGACGACAAGATATAACATCTATGGAAACATGGGTCTCCTAGTTTAGACCTTATGCACTAGAGATATCCATCCAATATCGTCCTTGGCTTTGGGCATCACACTTATATTTATTTTTGTTCTTTTCTTTTCATCATGCTAACCAATTGAATCCAATCCAACTCACTTACTGTCATTCTACTATTATTGTCAAGCATGCCTATTATCTTAAAATTTCCACCATGGCCTCCGCGACCACCAGCTCCACCATTGATGCTAAAACTCACTCTATGACCACTTGACCTCGACAATCAACATACTACTCAGAACCAGATGCCCCACCATAGGAGATTTCAACTACATCATCCCTTTCTTTCTTGAGTCTACTCTTAAGATATCATGATCTTAACTGTTATTCCAGAGAGCTTCAAATTTGAGCTTTTCTAGTGATAACCAAAATGCATCCCTTTTCACATCTAGAGAAGCTCGAGGGATACATCCTCCACATTGTACATGGCCTACAATTCCTATATGTTCCCGATAAATTGAATGCCATCTCTTTGAATTGAGTAATTAAATGATCTTTCTCACTCGAACTCTGCTCCTCATTCTTACCCTAAATAGAAAAAAAAACCTTTGTAAAATAAAATAATCATGAGCACAATATATAAGCAACCACACATATTTAGAATGCCAAGAAATACCTTAGGAAAATCCCAACTCTAGGGAAAAACCCAAATGTGTTTCCATTAGTCCTTGGCCAAAGCCCTAGCAACGCTGACTGGGGAGCCCACACTTGCTCAACCCTTCGCTCCTTACAATTGCCAAGTAGCCCACACTTCATCAACCCTTGGAACATTTTAATGAAGACTAATAAGACTATTTATAGGCCTCTTTCCATCCAAATACAACTTGAGTACTTCCGTGGACTACAAAACTATATTCCCAAAACCACTAGTTATAGACTATTATTCCCAAGTCAAGGTTAATACTAACAATCCATCCCTTACACTTGAATAGGAAATTTTTATGGATCCAACCCCCCTAAAGATTTGGGTACTCAAGATAGTCCCACATTCCCCCTATCTCTCTAGACTTTGTTGTACACATGCCTACTAGGTATTAAAACAATATGCCCAATTGTATCATCTCCATTATAGTTAATATTTTTATTGGTTACTATTATTACATCATTTCTTCTTATACTCTTTCCTTTCCTTTCTCCATTCACTATTGATCTGGATTTGAGAGGCAATGGATCCCAAACTTGATCCATTTGAAAGCCCCTTGAATAGGAACTAAATTATTGATAGCGATATTCTAACTTGATTGCATTAATATGCTTGAATCCAATTGAATATTAAACTTGGGAATGTGTTAATAGTCTCTAAATTAGTTACTTAAAAAAATGTAATGATCATAACTACACAAACAACATGAATAAGAAAACATCAAACAAGAGATCAATCACATAAGATAAGAGATCACCGAGTTGGTAATTGAGTTCACCCAGTATGGGCTAGGTCTCTAGGCTCCACTAGACTTCAAAACCAATTCTTTAATTACTCTTCAATAAGGATTCTCTTCATTTTTAGTACGAAATGGAATAACTCTCACTTTAAGTGCTAATATCTCTCCTATAAAGACATGTTCTCCTAAGAACACTCACTTGATGTAGGAATGTCTCTCCTACAAAGAGATGTGCTCCTTTGACTTAACTCTCACTTCAAGTGGAAAAATAGATCTTTTGGCACAACATCATCTTTGTTTATGTGTACAGGGTCACTTCAAGTGTCAAAATGTCCCTTTCAGCACCACACCATATCAACTTGCATGTACAAGCTCAAACAAGGAATTCCCTGAAATAGTTTAGATATTGCTCCCTTGTGGCAACATATAAAGATAATACAAAATATATAAGTACATATTCTCACTCTCACATAAAGTGGCAAAATGGAACTTTTATAACCACACTATTTAAATTTGCATGTACAAGCTCAAACAAAGAATTCCCTAAAATACTTTAGATCTCGTTTCCTAGCTGCAACATATGGAGATCATACAAAATCTACAAGTACATGTTCTCCTTTTAATAAATCTTGAAAAGGGAAAATTAACAATAAATGAGACTTACATTATTTTTCATGCCAAAACACACAATTAGAAAATCAAAACGTATGAAGCACAAAGCCAATAGGTATGTCTCATCTTTCTACAACTTTTTCTTTTAAAAATGACTAACTTCTAAAAAGTGCATCTCTATCTCGAAATTCATGCCAAGGATTGATAACACATGTGAGATTTAAACCATGACCCCTCAAATCAACTACTCAAATCACAAGAAACACAATGCTAGTAGGTCGCTCTCATCATTTTGGAACTTATGACTGTAAACAAGAACAACTTTGAAAACTTAATCTCTATCTCAAATTTGTTCAAATAATTAATGAGACATGTGGGATTTAAACATGAGCCTAAGATCCACTTCTTAGATCTAAATTATATCTGCACCAATGGACTCATATCAAAAAATCGTGAAGCATGACTATAAACACCATACGTTTCTGTCACTTTCATTTATGGACCCCTCTAAAATTCTCTATCTCAAAACATGCCACGAAGACTGAAGATTCCTTGCATTATATGCAAATTTTCTTGAAATTCATGCATTGGTATAGGCCCGACAGATCCCCCCAAAATTCTATGTGAAATAATAAGTCCTTGATAGGCATTGGTCACTCCCCTGTTAGATATAAAATGGTTTAAATAACATAGACCTCGACAATTTTAATCAAATTATCCATAGGAAAATTGGTTTGCATGTTAAACATAGTTCATTGGATGTGGGGAAGGTCCTGGGGTCAAATCCATGGGCCTCCCATTTTGGATTTAATACAAAGCATTCATTATATATACATTGGTTTAATATATATGTTTAGATATAAGATTAAAAAAATGTGTATAGCCTTATTTAACAAGACGTTGACCCCAACAAGCCAACCGAGCCTGTCACATGGCAACCCTAGTTAGGCCACATGGTTGGTCAATCACTAACCTAGACACTATGTGAATATGTCATGTCACATGATTCAACTACCAAAGCAATGCCACATGAGTTTCATGGGTGCCACATGTCATCTCGTTGTTGTTCTATATGTCGATTTTCCACATTAGCATTATAGTACCACACCATTACACAGACACCTATGTCAGGATCCTATAGTTCCCTGTGGCACTCTTTGGTGCTGCCACATGGTAGCTTCCTTGTCTCCATTTTATTTGTTTATTCAAAACTTCAAACTTCCATATAATTCTCATACGGGCTCTGTTTGAGGTTTCCTTCACACAATTTGAAATCTCCAATTGAGTTCTTCAACATGGCATAGATTCTGTCAAACTTTGAGCACTTTGTTTTTTGATGTTTCATTCACCTGGATCAACTGCACATCTGACATTGATGTCCATATAAAAATAAGTCATCTACCGGATCTAGTTTACCTGCAAATTTATTTTTCTTTTCACCACTAAGAATGACATTCTGTTTTGTTGCACCATATTCCATGGCTTCATTTTTAACTTGGAACGCACTAGTATCAAGGATTGGGACTTTGATAGTGATCGCTTCCTAACACTCTAGAACTTCACACTCTACATCTGCTAGTATTTCCATCTTTCAAAACATTTTCATTTCCCCTTATTTTGATGGGGAGATGGGAATACACAACCTCTTTCATGCCAGTGCTAGCATCTTCGTTAGAGCCCAGATTTTTTGATCCCTTGCCCTTGGATAACTCATACACTTATCGAATTTTATCATACATATGATATGATTGATCCTCCATGTCCTCTCCTACTTTATGTTTCATAGCCCCTGCAACGTTGAGGGCCAAAGAAGCTGCATATTTGAAAGTCTCAGAAGTCTTGTAAATGTTGCTTTTGATAGTATTCTTAGCCTTGCCAATGTTGGCTTTGATGTTATCTATGGACTTGTTAGCATCTAGTTTAATAAGATGATGTGCCTTCCCCCCTAGCCTGCTTGGTATTGTTTTAGACATGGGAGGTTGCATGTTAGACATTTTTTTCTAGTGCCGTGGGATTATTGATTAGCATTCTCAGCTCTTGATTCCAACAACCCCTCTCTTTCATACTCCAACACAATTACTCGATGTCCTTATCTCATGAAAAACCCCATTGGATTTTCCTTGCCTGACTTAACTATCATTGTCTAAGGATTTCTAATTTTATTCCATCTATTGTGATAAAACAACCCATACTTTACTTGTCCATTCACATGCAACCTCACTTTGAATAGTTGATCCACATCAGATTTGACCAGATTTATGCTAACTTGGCTTCTTCATATGCATATTTCCCCACAGGTCACATTCTAATTGTTCCTTCGAGTCTTCAACATTTTGACACAACTTTACATGTAGATCTATAGCACAATAATCCTCTCTCAACAAGTCTCCACAATCAAAGTTCACATAGTGGAAACAAAACTATAGACACAACAAGAATTATCACACCCACACTAATAACAGTGGTCTGGATCACATAACACCAAGATAAGTGGTGGTGTCTAAATACACCATTATTGTGTTCCCAATGCCCACTAGATAAACTTAACATTGAGGTTGTGGTCATATTAATAGGTTACTTTAAATATAAATACCGTAGACAAAACCATCAGATGTTATATACCTGGAGTCCAAAACCATTGGTCACTTGATTGAATCAAGTTTACTTCTTCCACCCTAATATCTTGTAGCTGAGGTTGTATTTAATATTATTAAATGGGGAACAAATCATGCTTACGTAGTAAAATGAAATGTAATTATATGATGAAATCCTTGACAATCACAATATACTTGAAGAGGTAGCTATTATACTTATGAAAAAACTATTAAAAGTTTTGATTACTTATACATCTTAATATTCTTATATGCCAATTAACTAAAATGAATGTAAAAATTGATGAGAAAGATAAGGTTGTTACATTATTCTATTTATTACTTGAATCTTCGAACTCTTTAGTGAATTACATTAACTTTGTTATGACATTGTCGTAAGATCTTTATTTCCTATGGAAGCATGGAGGAAGATATATATCCATTCTTTAACATTAGCTTTCAGCTAGAAATTCTTGATAGATGGTAGTAACTTGAGCAAACATTCTTTCCTTTTGAGATTTACATTGTTTAATTTTACCATTAGTCTATTATCAATGTAACCAAGTGCATCGATGATCTTCATACTACATTCAATTCAATCCACACTAAGGCGTTATACCACTAGTTAGAAAATTCAACACACACATCCTAGATTATTACTAGCAACTTGGACCAACTCAATCAATAACACTAATAGGTGTGCTTACTCTGATTTTTTCCTTGGTTTTTTTGGAAAGATTCCTCCTTACCAGATTTGTTTTTAATTTTAATGGCTTCACCAACAAATACTATTTTTGTTAGACTTTTACTAATCTCCTATATAATACAATAAATTGAGAAAATTGTATACCAGATTCCAAAAGCGTTACCTCACATCTCTAAATTGAAATTATATAGATTTATTACAAACAAGAAAACACTATGAAACACATTACATTACCTCCAATCTCTTGCTTAAAATTATATAGATCCAGTGGACAAACGACATAACACTATGAAATACATTGCAGCTCTCACACTAACTTCAAATTACTCTTTGTGGCAATCTACTTTTAGATTTCTCTCCATGAACCTAGGCCCTCATATAAGGGAGTCCAGTTCAAGGTTCATACGAACTGTAATACTAATTTTTTTTTAATAAGAACAATGCATAACATTTAACAAGAGATATATTATTATTAACACAATACACAATATTATTCCATAAATGGGGTGCGTACAATATATAACCATAACAACTTCTTACAACTAGACGAGAAAAAGACCCACATACACTCTCTAGAATAAACATTGAAATATTAATGATTTAAAAGAATGCGTTCGAAGAATACATTGGTCTAATTAACTTTAATACTTCCGTTCAATACTGATGCTGCTTGTACAATGCTAGTGAAAACATATCCTCAGTAGATGGGTGGTTCTCCAGTCTTATGTTGGAGTTGGCTAGTGCTTGGACTATCGGATTTGCAGAAGGAAACAAAAATGTTTACCAATTTTGTATTTTTTTTATATTTTAATAAAACTATATAGTTTTACCTACTTGATGTATTATTGTGTCTAGAGGTATTGTAGTTGTTCTAAATAAGGGTTTATATTTAAATATTGACTCATTATAGGAATTATGAGATGTTGTAAGGTTCCTAAAATAAAATATTGAATTAAATAATAATAATAAAATATAATGTGGATTTAATTAAAAAATAATAAAATGCAAAAGTAATAAAAATATTTAATTGTTTATTTTAATAAATATAAGATGGAAAATTTAAGAGAAAGTGATTTTCATTTTCAACTCTCTGAAAATTACATAGATGAAAAAATATTTTATCCCATAGTGTTTTTCAATATCCAATTTCATTATAAAATATTACACACATATATAGATCCATTTGAACATATAAATTGAAAATTCAATAGATATATATATATATATATATATATATATATATATATATATATATATATATATATATATATATATATATATATCACATTAAATTATTAAATTTCAATTATAAAATATGTGAAGGAAAAATGCCTCAAATATTTGTAATTATGTGCATTGATAAAATTAAAATTAAATATATATATATATATATATATATATATATATATATATATAAATGTGAATTTTATAAAAATATAAATAATTTTATTAAGATTTAGCATAGATCAATCTTAACTCTAGATCTATTAAAGGAAAAGAGGAATCAAATCTCTAGAGTTGTAAATATCTCTTCAGGTTTTGCACTTAAAAGATAAATTACATCTTTAGAAATTTGATCCTCATAAATATTTAGTAGATTAAAAATTAATATGAATCTACATTGATTATATTAATTTTGATTACATTGTTAAATGTATAAATGGTAAAAATACTTCAAACAATATAGCTTATGAAATTGAGAAAATATTAATATTTAAATATATTAAATAATGTATAAATTTATATGAATAATTGATTATTTTTTTTATTTAAATAATATATAAAATATAATATATTATTTTTTATTTTTTAATTTGAATTGAAAATTCATGTGGGAGAAAAACTCGTGAAAACTGAGTTGAGTACATCAATCACCTCTAACCTGCCAATGTACTAAGGCAACATAGTTTAATTGAGATGTTGTCGACATGTCCAAAAAAATATATATTGTTTTGTGAGATTCTTGGAAGAATTACTTCTCAACCTTTCAGGAATGTATATATTTTCATTAGCAAATTGCATCACAATAAGAAAAAGCAATATATGATGAATCTGGTTTTTCAATGTGATTCCTTGTGACCGTTGGCTGGCATATCGCAAGAGTTTTTTCTCTTTCATTCCTACTTTCTTCTTTTTCATTCCTACTATTTATCATACTTCTATTGAAGTACGAGGAGTGCTTCCTAGTGTTTTTAGTGTCCGAGCGCTAAGGGATTTGAGAGACCTAATCTTCATGTTTTTCATGCACAACTAAAATTACTTGAAGACGGGGAGGAGCTATCCTCGGTGGAACCTACATACCAAGTGGATTTTCATATTAACAGTTTTATAACACAATTGGGAAATGAACAACGGTACACGCTCATAATCTAAATTAAAAAGTAAAAAGAAAATA
Source organism: Pinus tabuliformis (assembly GCA_031772625.1). Lineage (NCBI taxonomy): Eukaryota > Viridiplantae > Streptophyta > Pinopsida > Pinales > Pinaceae > Pinus > Pinus tabuliformis. The sequence goes on from CM062820.1 coordinate 102,670,312, forward strand.
ACAATTAAAAACTTTCCACATTCATATAAAAAAAAAAAAAAACCTTTTAGACTCGAAATAATTTTAGGAAATCCAATGTTAAGTTCCATTTCCTCATGGATTCCGGGAAAAGTAGCAATGCTCTTCTTCTTTGAATTTCACAAGAATAAAGAAAAAAAGCATTCCTAAAATAGACCTAATTCTATGATGGAAAACCCATAGATGCATTCTCAGGTTTGGAAGTCTCACCAAGATAATATTAGAGGTTAGGATTTCGATCAATGAATTGAAGGCGGAAGACCGAAGTCTCATACAAAAACATATTAGAAATAATAATCCCAACCACCCCAATAAACACTTTGAAAGTAGCCATATTTATCAGAAGTATTTTTGCAGGTTGCGTTTCTGTTTGAAGATGGAATGACTGAAGCAAGGCGCCAACCATTCTGAAACGCAACAAGTAATTTAAAGCATTTAATGTATTTTCCTAAATATATATGGGCAAGCATTCATTCAGTGACTACTGCCCACACTCCACAAATACTTGCGCGATTTTGATCACACTCAACGACAACATCATATTAATTATTTTGTTATGTCATGAATTAAATGTAAAATCGTATGTCGAAGTTAAATATGAATATAAAAGTAATTTTTTAAGAGAGAGGATAAGAGAGTTAAAAGATAAAACCAACGAGATGGTGAAGCAAATTTTGGTGGGCGCGCAAAACAACAGTTACTATGTTTTACTATGTGTTATTCCCCATGAAGTGTTTTTTTCTTACTTGGTGAATGAGTTGCAGTCTCATGTGAATTTATTTTCAAGATTTAGAAATGGATCCTAAGTTTTATTTGTGATGCTCCAAGCTTTTACCTTTGTTTTTGCCATAAGTGAATTCTTTGTTTTTATTAAGTCTCTGCAATAGCTCTTCGAAATCCAAGTCTGCGAAATCAGCTTCACGAATGTCATAGACCTTACCTCCTTCATGAATGTCATAGAGTCTCTGCAATAGCTCCGCAAAATCCAGGTCCGCGAAATCAGCTTTGCTAATGTCAGAGACCTTGCATCCTTCGCGAATATGATAGACCTTACCTCCTCGGTGATGCGCGAAGGTGAGCTGCGGGAAAGAATCTTTGCGAAAGTCATAACCCTATGCCTCTGCAGGTAAAGCGTAAATTCTGTCAATATTTCTAACATGGTAATAGAGCGGGTTAAATATTGTTAGTGTAAAAACAAGTGTTTTTACTAGCAGTAAGAATAGATTGTTTTTAGCATATTTACCAGTAGGTAGAAAGTTCTTTTTACGCTCAAAAATGGAAACATCAAGAATAGGCTTGACTAATCATCAAATACCTTAGTTTAATGAAAAAAATTATGATTATTGGGCTATTACAATGGAGGTCCTGTTTTCTTCTCAAGATATTTAGGATTTGGTGGAGAATGGTTTTCAAGAACCAACAGATACAGTAGCATACAATGCCTTATCTGAACAAGAAAGAGATTTATTAAGGGACAACAGGAAAAAGGATTCAAAAACCTTGTTTTATATTTTCCAAGTAGTTCATGACAGTATTTTGCAACGATGTCCAAGAAAGCATGGGACACCCTCCAGATAGCCTACCAAGGCATGGCAAAAGTCAAGACAACAAAGCTGCAAATGTTGAGGAGATATTTTGAAACACTTTGTATGAAAGAGTCTAAGAATATAGACTCGTTTTTTACACATGTAAGTGGTTTGGTTACTCATACCAGGTCTCATGGTGAGACACTTGAGGAAAGAAGAATAATTGAGAAAAAATTGAGAAGTTTTCCAGCAAGGTTTGAGGCCATTGTTGTGGCCATGGAAGAGACAAAAGTTCTCTCGCAGTTCTCATTGGATAAGCTTAATGCATTACTGATTTCTCATGAACATAGATTGAATAGTGGAGCAAGCTCCTTAATGGAGCATGCCTTCAAGGTACAAGTATAATTTGGTCAAGGTCGGGGCAGAGGAAGATCATATACTAAAGGAAGAGGAAGAAGCTCACACAGAGGTGGAAGAATCAACTCTTCAAGCTCAAGTGGAAGATGCAGCCATCAAAATCTAAGTCAACGCCCAAGCCAAAATCAAGCACAGGGCCAGAGGTATGATAAATCTCAAGTCCAATGTCATTACTATAAGAAGTATGTTCATTAGCAAATGAATGTAGAAGGAAACAATATGACATTATTAATAAACCAAGTGTAAATTTCACAAGAGAAAATCAGAACCATGATAGCATGTTTTTAGCTTGTAATGTAACACAAGAAAAACAGAGTGATATATGGTATCTAGACTCAAGGTGTAGCAACCACATGTCAGGAAACATAGAAATGTTTTCCAATCTAGATGAAAGTGTGGAATGTAAAGTGACATTAGGGACTGACAGCAAAGTCTCTGTCATGAGAAAAGGAAGAGTTAATATCCTAACAAAGAAGGGGAAGAAGAAGTGCATCTCAGATGTTTACTTTGTCCCCAGTCTGAAACATAACCTCATAAGCATTGGACAACTCATACAAAAGGGCTACAATGTCTTTTTCAAGAATGATGTATGTTCAATTTTGGATAGGCCTCCAAGAAGACAATTGATTGAAAAGGTTCATATGACAAACAATAGAATGTTTCCCTTAAAATTAAAATCAGATTTGCAGAAAGAAGGTGCACAAGCACAACTTTTAATGAACTCACAAGAAGATGGAAGAAAAGAGGTAGTTGTCACACAAGTAAACTTTCAAGCAGAGGTAAAAGAAGAAAATTGGTTATGGAATTTGAGATTTGGACATCTAAACTTTGGAGGTTTGAATTTGCTGCACAGGAAAGGTAAGGGTTTAACCCTCATAGAAAAACTAGACGACATATGTGAAGGATGTATCTTGGGCAAACAACATAGAGAAACATTTCTAGGAGGAATGTGAGTAAGGGCAAAGGCACCTTTGCAGATTTTCCACTCAGATTTATGTGGACCAATGCAGACACCATCAATTGGTGACAACCACTATGTATTGATCTTCATAGATGACTACACAAGGAAGACATGGGTCTTTCTCATAAAATAGAAAAGTGAAGTGTTTGACCACTTTCGCCAATATAAGGCTCTTGTTGAAAAGCAAAATGGACACTACATCAAAGTCCTCAGGACTGACGGAGGTGGAGAATACATCTCAAATGATTTCCTTTGTTTTTGTAGGGAGCATGGAATTTACAAGAAATTTACGAAAAGGTATACACCTTAGCAAAATGGTGTGGGAGAAAGGAAGAATAGGACCATTATGGAGATGAAAAGGAGCATGCTGAAGGCAAAGAATTTTCCAAATGACTATTGGGATGAAGTTGTCGCATGTGCAACATATATCTTAAATAGATGTCCAACCAAAAGTGTCCAAAACATAGTTTGTGAAGAGGCATGGAGTGGAAGAAAGCATAGTGTCACCCACATGAGAGTTTTTGAATGTGTGGCTTATGCACATGTCCTGGATGAGTTGAGGAAGAAGTTGGAAGTTGAAGCTATTACTCATACCTTCTACCATACCTTTACCATGAAGTATTCGAAGGCCCTTCTCTCCAATATGTCGAAGCCTTTGATGCCACATCATGGTCTTCTCTCTAGAGGCCACTAGATTTTCTACTCCACTTTCAGGAACCACGGAACTATTGCACCCATCAACAACAGTGCTACCATGCAGCTTGTATAGAGTTCCAATTCGAACTCCCCACATCAATACCAGTGCCCCCAAACCATTTTGCAGGTATCCTTCTCAAACACTATTTTTACACCTGCATCATCTAGCTTGCTTACAGAAATCAGATTTCTGGCTAATGCAAGAATATGCAGAACACCCGAAAGTGTTCTAACCCTTCCACCTTGCAACTTCAACTTTACTTTTCCGCAACCAACGATTCTAGCCTTCTGGTCATCCCCCAAGAAGACATCACCACCATCATATTTCTCATACTCTAGATCCAAGCGAAGTGAGAAAGCAAAGTGATTACCAATGATAGAGGAAATATATTGCATGATTCTTTTAAATTTTAAATTTTTATATTTTCTTTAACATGATTGATCCAAAATATAGGTTTAATATTTTACAACTAATTATGGTTTTTTAAAATTTAGATGCTTTCTTAAATACAATACAATGGGATCATATTTAATAAAGAGAGTGAGATGGAAGGGGGAATAGAGTGGGGGAGAGAGACATAAAGGTGGGAGAGACACTGAGAGAGAGGAGGGGGGAGGGGAGGGAGCAAGAGAGATGGATTGGAGGGGTGAAGAGACGGAGTCTAGAACAAATATATTGGGAGGTAGAGGTGGAGAGAGAGAGGGAGAGACAAGGGAGAGATGAAGATGGAATGAGGGAGGGAGGAGACGAAGGAAGAGAGAGACAGGGAGACATAGATATGGAGTGGGGAGAGAGGGGTATAGACATAAGGAGAGAGGGAAGGAAATAGTGACAGAGTTGGAGGGTGGAGAGAGAGAGATTTTGTATGATGGGGGAAGAGACAAAGGGAGGTGGGAGAGAAGGAGAAAGAGAGGAATGAAAAGGAGAGAGGACTTGAGAGAGAGGAGAGAGATGGAGTTAGAAGGGAAGAAATACATAGAGAGAGAAAGGTGGAGAGGGAGTGGCAAGGGGGAGATGGAGAATCAGTGAGGGAGAGAGAGTGAGAGAGGGAGAGAGAGAGAGAGAAGGGGAAGAGATAGAAAGGGAAAGGAAGAGGGAGATATAGATAGATAAATATATAGATAGATAGATAGATATAAGGAGAGAGGGAGTGTGTGTGACATATGTTTACAGGGTTGAGATAGAGAGAGAAATAAGGAGATATGGAGGTAGCTAGAGATATAGATAGAAGGGGGAGAGAGGGAAGAAGAGAAAGGTAGAGAAAGGTAGGTAGAGGTAGATAGAGAGAGAGTGGGGAGAGAGAAAGGGGAAGAGAGAGAAGGAGAGTGGGAGGGAGATTATACACAGAATGAATGGTGGAGAGAGAGGGAAGAAGAAAGAGACACACAGAGACAAATGCAGACATATAAGTAATATTTAGAAAGTCATGACTATTTTGGATTTTCACTAAAACAAATGTATTGATTTCAAAGTAGTTTTTTTCTTTCTAATCCTATTTGATCACATGCATTATATGCATTGATTTCAGTGTAGATGTCGATTTGTAATCCTATTTAATACCTTACACTAGATGCATTGATTACAATGTCGATGTTGATTTCTACTCCTATTTGATTGCTTGGACATGATGCATTGGTTTTAGTGTAGATATTGATTTCTAATCCTATTTGATCGCCTGCACTAGATGCATTGATTTCAGTGTAGATGTCGATTTCTAATCCTATTTAATACCTTACACTGGATGCATTAATTTTAGCATAGATGTTGATTTCTACTCATATTTGATTGCTTACATTAGATGCATTGTTTCCAGTGTAGATAATGATTTCTAATCCTATTTGATTGCTTGCACTAGATGCATTGGTTTGAGTATAGATATTGATTTCTAATCCTATTCGATTGTTTGCACTAGATGCATTGATTTTAGTGTAAGCACATCTTTGCCTCCTCCATCTATATCTCTATCTCCCATTGTCTCTCCTTCTCTACCTCTCTATATCACCCCCTAAACATGCTCTCTCTCTCTCTCTCTCCCTCTCTCTCGATATATATATATATATATATATATATATATATATATATATATATATATATATATATATATATATATATATATATATATATATAGATAGATATATCTCCCTCCCTCACTTTCCCCTCCTTCTCTCTCTCTTCCCCTTCTCCATCTCTCTAACATTTATCTCTTCATATCTATATCTCTATCTCCCCTTGTCTCTCCTTGTTGGCCCCAAAACATACGCACTCTCTCTGAGTGTAAGAACATAAAAATTATTCATGACGTGCATTGACTTATGCGTTGTAGTAATTCAACCATAAATAGAATACTTGAATTTTCAACCTAAACAAAATGTTTGCTTACCTGAAATGTTTCCTTATTGAAACTATAAACTATTTATAATTGTGTTGTAGTAGCTACAGCCACCCTCCAAAACTTTGGCTCGAAGGAAAATTTCAGAGCCTACCTTGGTTCCTACGGTCGATCATCCTTGGTCAATTATTGGTAAGCTGGCGACGTCGAGCTCCCCTCCTTGATCCCAAGAGATGTCTGCATTCTCATCTTGATGTAGCATGTATCATTTTCGGGCATAAGGGTCGTTGTTTGTCATGAAAAGGGAATGTTGTTGTTCTTCAAGGGAATTGTGTTCGTATGAGTGGTTGTCATCACATAAAAATGTTTCACTCCCACTTCACGCACTCTTGTCACGAAGATTTTTGCATCAATAAAAGTATGTATTATGCATTCTCGATGGTCTACGTTGTGTCACTAAGTGTCTGTGTGTGATCACAGTCAAGTCCTATCAATGTTTAGATATGTTGCATTGATCTCACACTTAGCCATTTTCTCGAGAAACCTATCCTCATCCAGCTTCCCAGAACTGTGTGCTTTGCTTCTGCAATCATCAAGCTTACTCCCTTACCTATCGAAACTCTGCTGTGTGAAGAGACACCACCTCCATTACCTACTGAAATCTCACATTGCATAAAGACACCAACTTCCGTTTCTTGCTGAAACCCCGTAGCCCGTAGAGACGTCAACCTCCCTTGCCTGCTGAAACCCTGCACCCCACAGAGAACCCAACCAAAACTGCTGTCCAAAAATGTGCAGAGAAGCTAGGCAGTCAACGCTACTCTCCATAAATGTGTAGAGCAGTCGAGCTGCACTGCACTTAGAAATTGCATAGAGGTGACCTCCTAGGACCTGCATCCAGCAACAATGTCTTGTGCCTCAAAACTCCACAGTATTGTCCAAGTTGTCCTATCGATCTTCCATACAGAGGTTGCACAGATAGTGCTCCCAGTTTCTCATTTTTACAATAGTCACTATCCTCTAAAATTGCACAGATCTACCTCTCAGTGACTACAAGAAAAGGTGACATGTTGAGATCACTCCCAATGATTTGAGGACAAGGACTAAGGAACCAATTAATGGAAATTATCAAGACTGCATACAAACTTCGTCAGATGCCTGATCATATTGAGGGTAAGTATGGTAATTAAAGAACACCTTTCGATGTACACCTCTTAGTTGAGTTTGTAGGACTTCTTTTCATTGTCATATCATCATGTCCTCAGTAACATGAATGTGCACAAACACAAAAAGTCATTTTATGTGTTTCTTCTACATGTATTTATTCCTTTTCACTTATTCGACCAACTATTGTCCTCAGCATGTTGATTTCTATGTCATGCTTGTGACCTCGTTCTCGTGATGCTAAAGGTTGTGTTTGAGTTGTCCTCTCTATGTAAACATCTATCGCACTCAGACACAATGTTGTAAGAACTGTTGCACAAGTGTCACCGCGGTTATCTGAATGTCTGTCTCAATTGTCGCGCTTGTCGCTTGCACCCATCGGTCAGTCCCACTAAATGTATCTTGTCTTGATGGCTCGACATGTCTTGTCCTCATGTCTTGTTAAGTGTGTTTTCACAAGGTCATGCATGCACAAGTTTACTCACTCATACACTTAGTCTTTTTTCTGAAACTCTCTCGATAAGACCACCCTCTAATAGTCAGACCTTCGTTGAACTGCATTACACAGTCTCAACACTCAATGAACATGTACTGGTGCCCAGAATTGCACAAAGCTTGAGGTTTCCTCCCAAGCAGTCTACATTGTGAAATCTTGGAGTCGACCCAAGTAATTGTCACCCAGAACAATGCAAAAATTTCTTAGAAAGCCATCTCAATCTGCACTACCTGCAAGAAAAATCTACTAAGTCTCTTGCTATTCAACTTGAGAGTTTGACTGGGTAGTGACCCCTTGCCTCACTCCTCCGAAAAATTGCGCAAAATCTACCAAACATGCCCAATTGTGCTAACTAAAGAAATTGTGTAGACATTAAGGACTGACACTCGCTCCATGTCACTCCATAGTCCTCAAAATTTGTGCAGTTATTTCATCCAGTCACCTTGTAAGCCAACCAATTTCTCCTCCTAAAAATTGTGCAATTTTCATGAGAATTCTCATAGTTTCCCAACATCCCACTAAACCAATAAACTGCGTAGGGATGTCCAGCAGGCCATCCTTCCAATTCTGCGCAGGTTTTTCTAGCAGCCTCCCGCAGTTGCTGCGAACCTCCCCAAATAAATTGGGCAGTTTTCACTACCAGTCTCCCCTTGGTGCCTGCATTGTCTCCCTGAAAAAATTGTGTAGATCTTCTCTCCAGTTGAGACAAATCCTGTGGATAGTCACTACTGATCCGAATGGCCCATCTCTACCTCCCAGTAACCTTTGTGCAATTTTCATGGACAGTTCTCAGAGCCCACATCTCGACCTGAAATTTGTTCTGCACAGTTTTAGAGCCTTGTCCTCTCTCCCGGTCACCTACATCCAAAAGCAAAAGACAATGCATCATGGTAGACAAGGAGATTTCTGGATTCGATGTCGTCTAGTCATGTGTGATTGCAGACATAGGTACATGGATGAGACATGGCGCGATGACGAACGGGATGAGCAATAAGTGCATGTAAGGAGTCTTGTTCACGAGTAGAGGAACACATGGAGAATGGCAAGTACAAGCGAAGGAGAGACATGCACGTGCAACATCAAGCGAACACCAAGACCATCGAAGAATCTACAAACCTTTCCATGTGGAGGTGAAACTATGATACATCAAGAGCACATCCATCACTCAGTAGCACTACATCCCAACATGCACACCAGCACCAGCATGAACATACCATATTTGACGTGTCAATTCATGTCATGATTCATCTCGGCCACATCACTACTGTGGGACACACTGTTGTAATCAATGTAATGTAACGTGGAAGTTTAAGAGGCCCACATGTAAATATTAAGATTCATGTAAAGTTGAAGAGTCATGTAAGTCAAACAATCATGAGGGAAGTCGAAAAATAATAAGGGCTACTTTTACCCTTGGCTATAAATACCCCTCATTTGTACATGCAAAATACTTTTCACCTTGGCTCCTATCAAAGAGCCTTGAGAGTCTATAATATTTTCTTTCAGGAGCAAGTAGTGGCTCTGATGCCCCGCTATCGAGGTTAGTGATGTAATGGTGAATGGATGTTTCTTTGAACTTTCGCTTAATTTAGAAGCTTGTTAATAGGCCAACACGTTTTCACACATGTATTTTATTCATTTGTACGACTATTCTTTGGACGCTTGTAATGCATGTTGCTTTAACCTATATTAAGACAGTTGAACTATTTTTTTTTTTTTAGTACAAATGTTATTGGAAATGTGTTGTATCAGTTGTTAACGTTGTCTCACATGTGTGCGCTATCCTGTCGGACATTAGATAGATTCATTCTTGTAAACTTCTTATAACGTCTGTCACGCTCATGTGGACTATCCCATTGGGTGTTCTATGTGTTATTTTTTCACCTTGTGTTTGTGACTACCACATCCGTGTGGAATACTACTCTTGAAGTTGCGCATGTCTTTTTGTGTTGCGTGTCTCTAACAGAGTTGGGAATATTCCTTTCCAACTTGACACTCACTTCCAAGCTCTCCCTCTGCAGTGAAAGAACTTTGACACAAGCGAAACTAAGCACTCACGAGGAACGTGGACATCACTGTTCCAAGACAAAGTAAACCACTCTCACGTGTTGACAAGAAAGAGCTAAGGAAAATATTTAATATAATGGCAACCAGGCCATCATACCATATGGGACTCCTACATTAAATGGTGTGAGGACTAGTTGGGAATTCCTACCGGGGAGATCCCCTGAATGTTGGCGGGTCCAACACCATCAACATTTTTGGTGCTATAAGGAGGGCCCAGACGACAAGCTAAGTCCTCACAATCTATTTTGAATCTCTGCATACTTATCATGACTAAACACATAATTTCTCTTCCGGAGTGTATGTCTTATGGAAACGACTTTTAGATATTAGAAGAGCTCTAGAATAACTTGTGACATAAAACATATGATGGTGGAGGCCAAGCAGCCTTGGTTAGACATGCGGTTGGTGTTATAGGCTCTCATGAAAGGTATGAAATCTTCGAATATTACATGACCTGCACGATGTTCACATACATGCTTCGAGGGCACCCACTGCATTTGTATGCCATGCTACCCAAAATATATATTCACTTTTTCCATCATTTGATCGTAGAGATAGACCATGCTTTCAATCATTTGGACCGTAAAGTGATCAATAAAGAAATTATGAAATTAGGTAAAGCACCTGATGAGTTCATTGAACAATTTTACATGTGCTTTTGTAATCTTGCGTATCGATTTCCTAAAGATGAAATTGATTGGGAATTCCTTGATGGAAGATTTAAGTATATTCTTTACATATCTAAAAATACATAACTCTTATAATCATTCGAACCCCTCCCTGCATACTTCAATGATGGAGCTGTGTAATCACAAGTGGACACAGTTGTTACCATAATTCACTGTCTGCCTTCCACTCATCAAATAGCTCCACCCTCGCAGAGTGATGTGGGAGAGCGTGCACACACATCTGTTGAACTATCACATCCTCCTACCTCTCATGCTCTTGATATCTACGCAAAGTTTCCTTGCTAGCATGCTGGTTGTCATGTGGACTTGTTACGTCAACCTCCATCCCTTCATTCTATTGATCCTCCAGATTGTACTACCTTTTTCTCTTCCGTCCCGAACTCCACACTTGTCAACAAGGATCAAGTTATTGACAAAGTCGGTATTGTGCATCCAACCTGTGCTCTCATTCATGATGAATGTGTGCAGGAATATAAAGAAGAACCCGTAGTGAAGGATGACTCCCATCCATTTGCACCTCATCTGCTCTATCCTGGCATCCCTTCTGATTCTTCCACTTTTGATCCCCACTGTGAAAACTCATTTCCGAATGTTTCTACTTTCGATCGTTCACAAGACACATCGGATGTCATTTTTTCATTACATTATAGAGAGGAGACATCTTCCTCTGAAAATCCGTCCGATCTGTCATCTGTCATTTCTGAAAACACAGAGGGTGAACATACTTGTTTCTCATCTACCCCTCTGCACAATTCATCAAATCATGATGATGCCGACAAACATCCCAAATTTTTGGATCCTAGTTGTCATGATATTTGTACTTATTCATTCAATCACGATGTTGATTTATGTACTATTAATTTTTCTAAGCCACTGGTCTCTGATGGTCTATCTATTCACAGATTGGAAACCCCGCAGGCTATCAAGGCATTTCAGCCTGGGCTGATGGTTATGTCAGGCCCTCGCTGTCCTGAGGTTGGTTCCGCTTCTGATCAGAAATTTTTTCAAACACCCAAGGCTCCTCATCACTTTCTGTTTCCCATTGAAGATCAGCTAAACACCAATATTTTGCTTCCTCCTCTCAAATCACATGATCCGGTCACTCAAGATTTGGAGGAATCTTACACAATGAGCACACTTGTAAATCACAAGCTATTCGTATTTCTCATCTTTGCTCATATGTCACAATCCAAAGAGTGTGTATGTTTTCCATCTACACGCACTGCGTTGCAACAACATCGTACGTCTGCAAAATGTTTGTTTTGTGCATTTTCTCTTTTCTATTGTGTGCATGTTTTAGAGACTAGAGTGTGTTGGTCTTCATTGATCTATATTTCTGTTTCACTGGTTTACATGCATATATTTCTTGTTAACCAAGCCTTAACCAACATGGGCTTGCCAATGCACCTACAACTGCATTGGAAATATCACTTCACGTGAGTAGCCCCATGTACTATTTCACATAGGAGTAGGAATAGTCTTTGCCTCTTACTTTGCTCTGGTTTTTGGTTTGCTTATTTGATTTCTTTCTTACATGGTTTTGTTTGTTTGCTTACCTACTTTGCTTACCTTTTTTTCTCTTTTTTTACTTATGCCTTTTGCTTTGCTTGCTTGTACTCGTAGGCTAGCCTCTCATGAAACCGTGTTTGGCTCTCGAGACAAGCTAGGAAAATCTAAGAGGACTTGTACAACTATCAACATCTGGTTATCTATTATCCTCTCTCTTTATGAATAATTTGTTGTCTTCAGTTGATAATTCCTTGATGGAAAATACATTATATTCAGAGTGAGTCTTGGTGAAAACACAACGCTTGCACTCTAACTAGTACTACCTACTCTAGTCGGTTGTTTTGGGTTAACCCTTGTCAGCTCAGTCAAGTAGAGTAAGGTGAGGGGGGAAACCTTATAAAGTATGTCAGAGGTATATGTAACATACTTCTCTGAAAGAACAAACTCTTCTCATCTCAATAAGTCAGAATCCCTCTTCTGCCTCTAAAATAAATAAGTGTTTATGCACAATTGTTTAAAAAAAAGAAAAAAAGAGAAAAAAATGAATAAGGCGAAAGAAGAGAAAGCCTTCTTACGCAGAGAGGTGATACAAGTAACTATGCCAAGGTATTGACTAGGGTCGTTGGAAGCATAGCAATACTTGTGTTCCTGCATGACTCCGTCGGGGTAATGTCCAAGCCAGTTGGTAGCAAAGCAACACTAGAGATGAAACTTAAACTCTGACAATCATATTTCTTGTGCATCAATATACTGTTGATCCCTAATCAAAATAACTGAGTTGACTTGGCTTGGAATGTGTGTTGACCGATCAAGAGCATGGAAGATGCTACATCATTCAATCAAGTTAGTGTGGAAACCATGATGATCAAAGAATTGAACAATACATTCATAAAGGTTAGAATTGGTTTCCATGAAACAAGGTCCATTCAAAGGGTTGGAGTTCTACTAGTCTGTCACCAAGTGTTGTAGTGGCTACAACAACCCTCCAAAATTTTGGCTCACATGCAAATTTGGGAGCCTACCTTAGATCCTGTAATCGATCATCCTTGGTCACTTATAAGCAACACGATGATTTCAAGCTCTCCTCCTTGATCATAAGAGTTGTCCAAATTCTCATCTTTATGCAGCATGTGCCATTTTTGGGCATAGGGTTTTTTTTTGTCATGCAATGGGAATGTTGTTTTGCCTCAAGGGAATTATGTGCGTATGAGTGGTTGTCATCACATAAACATGTTTCACTCTCACTTCATGCACTCTTGTCACAAAGTTTGGTGCATTAAGAATAATGTGTCTTATGCATTTTTGGATGGTCTATGTTGTGTCGCGAAGTGTCCGTGTGTGACCACAGTCAAGTCCTATCAATGTTTACATATGTTACACTGATCTCACACTTAGCCATTTTCCTGAGAAACATACCATCATCCAGGTTCATAGAACTGTGCACTTTGCTTCTGCAACCATCAAGCTTCCTCACTTTCCTGCCGAAACCCCGCAGTGCATAGAGACACCACCTCCCTTGCCTACTAAAACCCCATAGTGCATAGAGATACCAAATTCCCTTACCTTCTCAAACCCCGCAACCCGTAGAGACACCAACCTCCCTTACCTACTGAAACCTCATAGCCCACAGAGACCCCTTTCAACACTGGTCTCCAAAAATGTGCAGAGTTCTCATGTAACTAGCACCGCTCTCCATAAATGCGTAGAGCATTAGAGCTGCACTACACTCAGAAATTGCAAAGGGGTGTCCTCCTAGGACCCCCATCACATAGTAATGTATTTTTCCTCAAAAATGCGTAGTATTGTCCAAGTTTTCTTCTCTATCTTGCATGTAGAAATTATGCAGACAGGCCTCCCAGGGCCTTATTCCGGCAGTAGTCACTGTCCATTGAAATTGTGCACATCTACCTCTCAGTGACTACAGGACAAGGTGACATGCTGAGATAACTCCCAAGTACTTGAAAAGAAAGACCAAGGAACCAAGTAATGGAAAATACCAAGACCGCATGCAAACTCCGTGAGATGCATGATCTTCTTTAGGGTAAGTATGGTAAGCAAAGAACACCTTTCGAAGTACACCTCTTAGTTGAGTTTGCAGGACTACTTATCATTGTCATATCATCCTATCCTCAGTAGAAAACATGTGCCAAAGACCAAAAGTTATTTTATGTGTTTCTTCTACATGTATTCTTCATTTTCACATGTTCAACCCACTGTTGTCTTCGACATGTTGATTGTTATGTCATTCTTGCGACCTCATTTTGGTGATGTTGAAGGTTGTGTTTGTCTTGTTCTCACTACGTAAACATCTATCGCACTCACACATGAAGTTGTAAGAACTATCACACAAGTGTCGTCATGGTCATCCAAATGGCTATCTCAAGTGTCGCGCTTGTCTCTTGCACCAGTTGGTCAGTTACACTGAGTGTATGTTGTCTTCATGGTTTGAGGTGTCATTTCATCATGTCATATTGGGTGTGTGTTCACAAAGTCATGCATGCACAAGTTCAATCATTCACACACTTAGTCATTTTGTTGAAACTCTATCGACCAGACCACCCTCCAATAGTCGTACCTTCGTTGAGCTATGTTGTGTGGTCTCAACCTTCAGTCAACATGTATTGTTGCCCAAAATTGCCCACATCTTTAGGCTTCCTCCCAAGTAGTCTGGATTGCGCAATCCTGGAGTCGACCCAACTGAATTTCACCCAGACCAATGCAGAAGTTTCTCAACAATCCATCTCAATTTGCACTACCCGCAAGCAAAATCTACTAAGCCTCTAGTTTCTCAACCAAAGAGTTTGACCGAGCAGTGACTCCGAGCCTCACTCCTCCAAAAAATTGCGTTGAAGCTTCCAAAAATGCGCACTTCTGCTGACTGAAGAAATTATGTAGACATGAAGTACAGACACCCACTACTTGTCACTACACTGCCCTCAAAATTTGCATAGTTTTGTTAGCAAGTCACCTTGTTAGTCGGCGAATTGCTCCTCCTAAAAACTACATAGTTTTCATGAGAATTCTCTCGGCTGCCCAATATCCCGCTCAACCCAGAAACTGCGTAGGGATGTCCAACATGCCAACCTCTCAACTCTATGTAGTTTTTTCCAGTAGCCTCCCATTTCCTGCTACCAGCCTCCATGGAAAAATTGCGTAGTTTTCATTGCCTGTCTCCCCTTGCTGCATGCACTAGCTCCCTGAAAAAATTTCACTGATTTGTTGTCCTGTTGAGCCAGATCTTGCAGATAGTCACTGCCGATCCGGATTTCTCATCTCAACCTCTTGGTGACCTCTGCGCAATTTTCATGGACAGTGCCCGGAGCCCACATCTCATCCTAGAATGTGCTCCATGCAGTTTGAAAGCCTTGTCCTCTCTCCCAGTCACCTACACCCGAAAGAGAAAGACAATGCGTGATGGTAGACCAAGAGATTTATGGATTTGATGTCGTCTCATCATGAGTGATTTCAAATATAGGTACATGGATGAGACATTGCGTGACGATGAACGTGATGAACAAGGAGTGCAAGCAAGGAGACTTATTCATGAACGAATGAGCACATGGAGCATGCCAAGTACAAGCAAAGGAGAGATATGCAGGTGGAACATTAAGTGAACACCAAGACCATCTAAGGCTCTGCACACCTTGTCATGCTGAGGTGAAGCTACAATATACCAAGAGCACATCCATCACTTATCAGCGCCGCAACTTGACATGCACACCACTAGCAGCATGAACATACCATCTTTTTAATCTCGAGTCATGTCATGAGTCATGTCGGCCACATCACTACTATGGGTCACACTGTTGTAATCAATGTAATGTAACGTGGAAGTCCAAGATACCCACATGTAAATCTGAAGAGTCATGTAAGTGAAATAGTCATGAGGGAAGTTGAACGGTCATAAGGGCCAGTGTTACCCTTGACTATAAATGCCCCTCATTTTTACATTCAAAAGACTTTTCACCTTGGCTCCTCCCATATAGCCTTGAGATTCTGTAATCTTTTCTTTGAGCAGTGAGTAGTGGTTCCAACACCTCACTATCGGGGTTAGTGATGTAATGGTGTACGGATGTGTCTTGGAACATTTTCTTGATTTAGAAGCGTGTTAATAGGACAACCCATTTTCACACATGTATTGTATTCTTTTGTAATACTATTATTAGGATGCTTGTAATGCATGTTTCTTTAACCTATCTTAAGACATGTGAACTATTTTGGTGATTTTAGTACATATGCTATTGGAAATGTGTTGTATCATTTCTTAATGCTATCTCACCCGTGTGGGCTATTCCGCTGGACACTAGACATATTCATTCTTCTAAACTTGTTATATTTCCCGTCACACTCATGTGGACTATTTTGTTGTGTTTTGTACACGTTATCTGTTCACCTTGTGTCTGTGATTGCCGCATCCATGTGGACTACTCCTCTAGAAGTTGTTCATGTCCTATTGTGTTGTTTGTCTCTAGCAGAGATGGCACTATTCCCTTTCAACCTGAGACTCACTTCCAACCTCTCCCTTTGAAATGAAAGAACTTTGACAGAAGCCACGCTAAGCGCTCACCAGGCACACAAACCTCGTTGTTTGAAGACAAAGTAAACCACTCTCACGTGCTGAGAAGCAAGAGCTAAGGAAAATATTTAAGATAATGGAAACCGGGCCATCATATCGATGGGAATCCTACCGCAAATGGTGTGAGGCCTAGGTTGGACTTCATACTGGGGAGGTTCCCTGAATATTGGCAAGTCCAACACCATCAACAAATTGTCTACATTCATATTATTCCCATTTTCCATCATTCAACATTGTTAATTACTTTGCAGCCAAACATGTTAATAGAAAATAACTACCATTGAAAACTATTTGGGGTTTAACACTCCATAAGTCACAATGACTGGCTTTGGAGAAAACTATTATTAATATTGGAGAGAAATAGAGAAAAGGTATGTTGCTTAGTATAGTAACTTGACTTAAATATTGGAATAGTGTATGATTCCAACTACTCTTTTCATATGATCGATATGAGAAAATAGAAAAACTAATAGGTGTGACAATAGGAACAATTGAAGAAAATAGTTTCAAATTGATCGCAATGAAGGTTGTTTGTAATTGACTATATTCTTATTATTCACATTTTCTATGAATCAAAATTATTACATTGACACTTTGCACTCAAAATTTTTATTTCATCATTCAAGTTACTAAGAGTCTCTCTCGTCTCAACAAATGGAGCTAACTAAGAAATTTTAAAATTTATTTCACCAAATTAATGTTAGACATATTTAGCATATTTAAAATGATCAAAATAGTTAGATGTTCAACAAATTTTGTATGGATGCACATGACTGAAACCACCCTAGATCCGTCTTAACACCAGATCTATCAAGCACCAAGAGGGATCAAATCTCTCCAGGTGCAAACATTTCCTCAAGTTTTACACTAAAAAATAGGTTTGCACCTCGAGAGACTTGATCCCTCTCAGCGCTTGATAGATCCTGTGTTAAGATGGACCTAGGTTGGTTTTATCATCATGGAAAATAAATGCATAGTAAAAAAATATTTAATTATTATTTAATTTATATAGATTAAAGTTTTTTATATAAAAGTATCTCATGAGAATTAATGAAACAAGAAAATATTTTGTATTGTGATATTAATAAAAAATAGTTATTTAAAGTAAATAAGATAAAAATAATTATAATACATATTAAATTAAAAATATAAATTTTTGGATAACTTAAACTGTTCTTAAAATAATAATTGTGTGAATTATGATATTAATATTGAGGAAAATAATTTTGAAAATAATTAAAAAAGTTTATAAGTTGAAGCTTATGTCCTCTATCATGGGATTGAGTTGGCTTGCGACAATCATTTTTTCTAACCCTCTTGTAAAAGCCACTATGAATTGTAATTTGTGTGAAATTTGTAGAATTGTTAACACAATGGTTGGGCTGGGAAGAGTGGACACGAATTCAGAGGTCTAAGGTAGAGTCGTTGAAGACAATAAACTCAGGGTGATTTATTTAATATGCCACCACTTATCAAACTCAATCTAATGGTTTGCATGACCTGTAGGGAGGTGGAGTATGGGTTCCTTAAGTGAAGGGAAAACCCCATACAATGTCTATCCTCATGGGGCATGTTGGTGTGGTCATGATGTAATACACAGATGAGGAGTTGGAAGAAAAAATGTTTGACGAGAAGAAATCAATGGGGAGTCAACTAAACTCGAAATATAGACATGTAATGTGTCTTATCTATGAAGAGTATGTTAGGATATGCATATGGGTGTTGTGAGAGCATTTACAGAGGTAGAATGCAAGGAAGAATCATAGGTGGAAGGGTGAAGTTCACTCATAAGTAGTATGTTGGGATAGGCATATAGGATTTGTGAAGTCAACCTGAAAAAGGAGGGAGTCGTGGGTGGAATGACAAACATTCAAGCATAGGAGTGAATCGGCTCACTTGTAGATGTGTACTTTGTAAATAGACTCATTTGTCGGCTAGGTCTTGGAACATTTATGGACTTGGATAATCCAAGAAGTCAAGCACATTGTGAAAATGTTAAGGTGTTAGATAAGAATCAAGTCAAATTTTTTAACACATTCAAAGGATATGGGAAGGGGCCCAATGCTCTAAAGTAATGTATGAGAGCCGAATATGTTAGATCATGGAAGTATCAGGACATATGAGAAAAATATCTTAGACAAGTCTAGTAAAGCCCAAATGGTGGTCCATCCCTAGATATATCTATGAGATTTCATAATTTGGGTGTCCTGGGAATTTGTCACAATGAAAAATGCATGCATACCTAAATATCCCCTAAATCTAGATAACAAAGGAAATTGATGAATTGTGCTAAGGGGGTCATGCCCAATGGGTTTTGTGACCTAGGCTGAAGTGGTAAATGCCATGAAGTTATGGTAAGGCTACGTGGATTCCATGGGTGGATTACAAGGAAAGTGGATCAAATGGTCTAACAAGATTGATGATATGGCACACAATAAGTGTGACACACAACATGAAGGAATTGCCTTTTCTAATGGGCAAGTGACCAATTTTTGGATGGCACATGGCATTATCAAAGCATGCCTCATGGTAGGGTAATGAACGGTTTAGCTACTAAAAAGCTCTTGATGTGTTGGATTAGTGTTATTCAAAGCTAATTCCATTGTCTTTGGGAAAGAAGAAATTTTATAACCCCATTTCTATATTAAGACTATGGAGATTGGGTTAGTTAAAAATAACTTCCATCAACCTGGAAAATTCCAACGAGGTCGGAGGGATTATTACATGGCTAAAGCAAAAAACCTAACTTCTCTCATTGTTTCGGGAGACTCTCTCATTCTTATTCGATATTTGGTGAAGAGACCCTCTTCAAGGGACAAAACATTATAAAGTCTTATGGAAAGAATTAGGAAACTGGCTAAAGGATTCTCTTAAATAGTATATTTTCATGTTCTTTGTGATCTCAATCTTAATGAAGAATGAAAATTAAGATTAAGATATGAAAATGAATGATGCGTTCCATTTCATAGAGATAAATGGATTGGCATTACACAGTTATGAAGAACTGCATCATCATCAATTATAGTATGAGATGTAAAAAAAATGTGACTCAATTCCATAAGTTATATACCAACAAAACTCCATTTTTTATTGTCCAATGGAAAAATACATAAGATAACTCACAAAACTTATATAAATATATAACTATGTACTATCTAATATAT
Organism: Pinus tabuliformis; assembly: GCA_031772625.1. Lineage (NCBI taxonomy): Eukaryota > Viridiplantae > Streptophyta > Pinopsida > Pinales > Pinaceae > Pinus > Pinus tabuliformis. The sequence continues at coordinate 102,689,925 of CM062820.1, forward strand.
TTGCTTTGATCTACCAACCTATTTAGATATAAATATAAAATATTAGTGTTTTACATATATATAATTATGATTATAATGATAATTACATTAAAGAAATTTTAAAACCATTAAAGAATAAATTTACTATACTTTCAATCATCTTTAAAATAAAGTCTCATTTTTAACATAATTTTACAAATTTTACACTCACTAACTTACTGTATAGATAATTTTCAAACATTAATATTTTCATCAAATATTTAATTTGACATGAAAATTTATGTATTTTAAATAAATTTATTAAATATACTGATAATTTTTTGATAATACCCTAAAAATAAATATATCAGAAACATCTTTGAAATAAAAGCGTTCTAGAACTTCAAGAAAACAGTATAGTTAAGACCTCCCAAAGAGATTTAAATATAAATAGGAAAAATTTGCATATATTAACTTTTATATTACAAATTTTCATACTAGCTCATCAATCCTATAACTCTGTAACTCGTTGTGAGGTAAAGACTAATTATTAAATTCATATGGATAAGCTCTACCGACTTTATCGTAGCTTGAAACCATTCCTTACTTTCATCAAAATTAAAATTGAAACCCTAATTTAAATGAAGCTATGGCTCTCTCATCAGAATTCAATGATGGCTCTCATATATCAGAGTCTTGCTGAAAACATATTCAAAGATTTTCCACTTACTGATTTCCAAGGAGACGATGCATCCGGATTATAAGCTCCTCTTCTTCGGCCGAAAATTTTCCACTCTTGATGCCTGGACGAAGATAATTAACCCACCGCAATTGACAGCTCTTCCCAGAGGGCTCCAAACCTGCAATTAACTTGCTGCCTTTAATTAAAGTGACCTGATCATGGGTACATATGCATTCAACACGACACTTTGTATAGTTAATCATGTATGTGTGGCTACTCTAAATCCATTTTTAACCTAATATAATAGTGATAGAACACTCTCACGCTTAACTTATTTGGGGAAATCTCACTTTTTGTGAATGTGTAGAACACGTCGCTTCCGTAAGCACTGTAATTCATTGAATTTAACCTTGGCTCTATTAAACATTAATATTGTGTATGGTATGGCAAACCTGGATTTCTATGTAGAACGCTATGAATACCAAAGTTTATAAGTATTTTCTAGTGGAATAATTCTCATTCTGCTACATCAATTCGATTATAACCCCAAAATTACGAAGAAGAAAATCAGTTGAATAAGGATTTCAGCACCTGCTCGCTTCGGAAGAGGTGGCCATTGACCTGCACCAAGGTTGTTTATATAGTCCATTAAAGAAGAATCCTCCTCGATCGTCTAAGCCTCGCAGCGAAGGCATTTTCTATGACAGCCAGGAGCCCGTCCCATCTCATTTCAGCTTCCTACAAAAATGCCCGTGACTCAACCCAATTATTCTTTGTTGCAGCCTCCTATAAAATTATCCATGTAATGTGATAGATTATTGCATATATAGTTGGTGTACGTGTTGTTTTGTGAGGCATTTGTGTTTTGACAAAGACATTGCTATTCCCGCGTCAGACGGCACAGCGGGATTCCGCGAATCTGGTTTCGAAGGTGACTTCCTCCGCCCTTCTTTCTCATTATCGAAAATAACCCAAAACCTGACCAATGTAACTGGGATTTCCAAAAAAAATTCTTCAAAAAGTATATCTAAATTGAATTTGGATTCCAGTCTAATTCTCTAAAATCCAGCAAGAATTCATTGAGATCACAAGTTTGATGAGTAGCCACTGCACAATAATAGTGTTCTAGGGTTTTTCATGGTGCTGAATCCATATATACACTAAAAAAAACTAGTTTAAATAACACAAATCAAGATTTCACCACAAATTTAAATGCCAGAAACTCCAAAAAATCACACTAAAAACAACTCTACCTAAATTTCTATTATATTCCGGTAAATTTGGAAACTCTTTACATTACGCGAATATTAAATTCTAACGTAAGGAACTGACACTTGTCAGTCTCGTGTGAAATGTTTGTGTCGGCCACTGCGTTTCTGACATGAAATTGGAAGGAATCTGTTTGTCAAAATTACTTCAATAATAAAATTAGTAGAGCATCGAATCTACAGCGGAGGAAGAACATAACGAAAAATAACAAAAGTGCAACAAGTCGAAATCGAGAGAATATCGGTGCACAAAATCCAAACGGTCATTGTTTAGAGCATATTAAAATAAACAAAGACATCATTTTATATTTATATTCCTTCATTATCAAATTTAATATAATTTAATTAACACAATTGTTAAACTCTTTAGCTTATAACTTTGACTTATTGAAACTATAAACTATTTATAATTGTGTTGTAGTAGCTACAGCCACCCTCCAAAACTTTGGCTCGAAGGAAAATTTCAGAGCCTACCTTGGTTCCTACGGTCGATCATCCTTGGTCAATTATTGGTAAGCTGGCGACGTCGAGCTCCCCTCCTTGATCCCAAGAGATGTCTGCATTCTCATCTTGATGTAGCATGTATCATTTTCGGGCATAAGGGTCGTTGTTTGTCATGAAAAGGGAATGTTGTTGTTCTTCAAGGGAATTGTGTTCGTATGAGTGGTTGTCATCACATAAAAATGTTTCACTCCCACTTCACGCACTCTTGTCACGAAGATTTTTGCATCAATAAAAGTATGTATTATGCATTCTCGATGGTCTACGTTGTGTCACTAAGTGTCTGTGTGTGATCACAGTCAAGTCCTATCAATGTTTAGATATGTTGCATTGATCTCACACTTAGCCATTTTCTCGAGAAACCTATCCTCATCCAGCTTCCCAGAACTGTGTGCTTTGCTTCTGCAATCATCAAGCTTACTCCCTTACCTATCGAAACTCTGCTGTGTGAAGAGACACCACCTCCATTACCTACTGAAATCTCACATTGCATAAAGACACCAACTTCCGTTTCTTGCTGAAACCCCGTAGCCCGTAGAGACGTCAACCTCCCTTGCCTGCTGAAACCCTGCACCCCACAGAGAACCCAACCAAAACTGCTGTCCAAAAATGTGCAGAGAAGCTAGGCAGTCAACGCTACTCTCCATAAATGTGTAGAGCAGTCGAGCTGCACTGCACTTAGAAATTGCATAGAGGTGACCTCCTAGGACCTGCATCCAGCAACAATGTCTTGTGCCTCAAAACTCCACAGTATTGTCCAAGTTGTCCTATCGATCTTCCATACAGAGGTTGCACAGATAGTGCTCCCAGTTTCTCATTTTTACAATAGTCACTATCCTCTAAAATTGCACAGATCTACCTCTCAGTGACTACAAGAAAAGGTGACATGTTGAGATCACTCCCAATGATTTGAGGACAAGGACTAAGGAACCAATTAATGGAAATTATCAAGACTGCATACAAACTTCGTCAGATGCCTGATCATATTGAGGGTAAGTATGGTAATTAAAGAACACCTTTCGATGTACACCTCTTAGTTGAGTTTGTAGGACTTCTTTTCATTGTCATATCATCATGTCCTCAGTAACATGAATGTGCACAAACACGAAAAGTCATTTTATGTGTTTCTTCTACATGTATTTATTCCTTTTCACTTATTCGACCAACTATTGTCCTCAGCATGTTGATTTCTATGTCATGCTTGTGACCTCGTTCTGGTGATGCTGAAGGTTGTGTTTGAGTTGTGCTCTCTATGTAAACATCTATCGCACTCAGACACAATGTTGTAAGAACTGTTGCACAAGTGTCACCGCGGTTATCTGAATGTCTGTCTCAATTGTCGCGCTTGTCGCTTGCACCCATCGGTCAGTCCCACTAAATGTATCTTGTCTTGATGGCTCGACATGTCTTGTCCTCATGTCTTGTTAAGTGTGTTTTCACAAGGTCATGCATGCACAAGTTTACTCACTCATACACTTAGTCTTTTTTCTGAAACTCTCTCGATAAGACCACCCTCTAATAGTCAGACCTTCGTTGAACTGCATTACACAGTCTCAACACTCAATGAACATGTACTGGTGCCCAGAATTGCACAAAGCTTGAGGTTTCCTCCCAAGCAGTCTACATTGTGAAATCTTGGAGTCGACCCAAGTAATTGTCACCCAGAACAATGCAAAAATTTCTTAGAAAGCCATCTCAATCTGCACTACCTGCAAGAAAAATCTACTAAGTCTCCTGCTATTCAACTTGAGAGTTTGACTGGGTAGTGACCCCTTGCCTCACTCCTCCGAAAAATTGCGCAAAATCTACCAAACATGCCCAATTGTGCTAACTAAAGAAATTGTGTAGACATTAAGGACTGACACTCGCTCCATGTCACTCCATAGTCCTCAAAATTTGTGCAGTTATTTCATCCAGTCACCTTGTAAGCCAACCAATTTCTCCTCCTAAAAATTGTGCAATTTTCATGAGAATTCTCATAGTTTCCCAACATCCCACTAAACCAATAAACTGCGTAGGGATGTCCAGCAGGCCATCCTTCCAATTCTGCGCAGGTTTTTCTAGCAGCCTCCCGCAGTTGCTGCGAACCTCCCCAAATAAATTGGGCAGTTTTCACTACCAGTCTCCCCTTGTGCCTGCATTGTCTCCCTGAAAAAATTGTGTAGATCTTCTCTCCAGTTGAGACAAATCCTGTGGATAGTCACTACTGATCCGAATGGCCCATCTCTACCTCCCAGTAACCTTTGTGCAATTTTCATGGACAGTTCTCAGAGCCCACATCTCGACCTGAAATTTGTTCTGCACAGTTTTAGAGCCTTGTCCTCTCTCCCGGTCACCTACATCCAAAAGCAAAAGACAATGCATCATGGTAGACAAGGAGATTTCTGGATTCGATGTCGTCTAGTCATGTGTGATTGCAGACATAGGTACATGGATGAGACATGGCGCGATGACGAACGGGATGAGCAATAAGTGCATGTAAGGAGTCTTGTTCACGAGTAGAGGAACACATGGAGAATGGCAAGTACAAGCGAAGGAGAGACATGCACGTGCAACATCAAGCGAACACCAAGACCATCGAAGAATCTACAAACCTTTCCATGTGGAGGTGAAACTATGATACATCAAGAGCACATCCATCACTCAGTAGCACTACATCCCAACATGCACACCAGCACCAGCATGAACATACCATATTTGACGTGTCAATTCATGTCATGATTCATCTCGGCCACATCACTACTGTGGGACACACTGTTGTAATCAATGTAATGTAACATGGAAGTTTAAGAGGCCCACATGTAAATATTAAGAGTCATGTAAAGTTGAAGAGTCATGTAAGTCAAACAGTCATGAGGGAAGTCGAAAAATCATAAGGGCTACTTTTACCCTTGGCTATAAATACCCCTCATTTGTACATGCAAAAGACTTTTCACCTTGGCTCCTATCAAAGAGCCTTGAGAGTCTATAATATTTTCTTTCAGGAGCGAGTAGTGGCTCTAATACCCCGCTATCGAGGTTAGTGATGTAATGGTGTATGGATGTTTCTTTGAACTTTCGCTTAATTTAGAAGCTTGTTAATAGGCCAACACGTTTTCACACATGTATTTTATTCATTTGTAAGACTATTCTTTGGACACTTGTAATGCATGTTGCTTTAACCTATATTAAGACAGTTGAACTATTTTGTTTTTTCTAGTACAAATGTTATTGGAAATGTGTTGTATCAGTTGTTAACGTTGTCTCACATGTGTGTGCTATCCTGCTGGACATTAGATAGATTCATTCTTGTAAACTTCTTATAACATCTGTCACGCTCATGTGGACTATCCCGTTGGGTGTTCTATGTGTTATTTGTTCACCTTGTGTTTGTGACTACCACATCCGTGTGGAATACTACTCTAGAAGTTGCGCATGTCTTGTTGTGTTGCGTGTCTCTAACAGAGTTGGGAATATTCCTTTTCAACTTGACACTCACTTCCAAGCTCTCCCTCTGCAGTGAAATAACTTTGACACAAGCGAAACTAAGCACTCACGAGGAACGTGGACCTCACTGTTCCAAGACAAAGTAAACCACTCTCACGTGTTGACAAGAAAGAGCTAAGGAAAATATTTAATATAATGGCAACGAGGCCATCATACCAGATGGGACTCCTACACCAAATGGTGTGAGGACTAGTTGGGAATTCATAACGGGGAGATCCCCTGAATGTTGGCGGGTCCAACACCATCAACATTTTTGGTGCTAGAAGGAGGGCCCAGATGACAAGCTAAGTCCTCACAATCTATTTTGAATCTCTGCATACTTATCATGACTAAACACATAATTTCTCTTCCGGAGTGTATGTCTTATGGAAACGACTTTTAGATGTTAGAAGAGCTCTGGAATAACTTGTGACATAAAACATATGATGGTGGAGGCAAGCAGCCTTGGTTACACATGCGGTTGGTGTTATAGGCTCTCATGAAAGGTATGAAATCTTTGAATATTACATGACTTGCACGATGTTCACATACATGCTTCGAGGGCACCCACTGCATTTGTATGCCATGCTACCCAAAATATATATTCACTCTTTCCATCATTTGATCGTAGAGATAGACCATGCTTTCAATCATTTGGACCATAAAGTGATCAATAAAGAAATTATGAAATTAGGTAAAGCACCTGATGAGTTCATTGAACAATTTTACATGTGCTTTTGTAATCTTGCGTATCGATTTCCTAAAGATGAAATTGATTGGGAATTCCTTGATGGAAGATTTAAGTATATTCTTTACATATCTAAAAATACAATAACTTATATAATCATTCGAACCCCTCCCTGCATACTTCAATGATGGAGCTGTGTAATCACAAGTGGACACAGTTGTTACCATAATTCACTGTCTGCCTTCCACTCATCAAATAGCTCCACCCTCGCAGAGTGATGTGGGAGAGCGTGCACACACATCTGTTGAACTATCACATCCTCCTACCTCTCATGCTCTTGATATCTACGCAAAGTTTCCTTGCTAGCATGCTGGTTGTCATGTGGACTTGTTACGTCAACCTCCATCCCTTCATTCTATTGATCCTCCAGATTGTACTACCTTTTTCTCTTCCGTCCCGAACTCCACACTTGTCAACAAGGATCAAGTTATTGACAAAGTCGGTATTGTGCATCCAACCTTGCTCTCATTCATGATGAATGTGTGCAGGAATATAAAGAAGAACCCGTAGTGAAGGATGACTCCCCCATTTGCACCTCATCTGCTCTATCCTGGCATCCCTTCTGATTCTTCCACTTTTGATCCCCACTGTGAAAACTCATTTCCGAATGTTTCTACTTTCGATCGTTCACAAGACACATCGGATGTCATTTTTTCATTACATTATAGAGAGGAGACATCTTCCTCTGAAAATCCGTCCGATCTGTCATCTGTCATTTCTGAAAACACAGAGGGTGAACATACTTGTTTCTCATCTACCCCTCTGCACAATTCATCAAATCATGATGATGCCGACAAACATCCCAAATTTTTGGATCCTAGTTGTCATGATATTTGTACTTATTCATTCAATCACGATGTTGATTATGTACTATTAATTTTTCTAAGCCACTGGTCTCTGATGGTCTATCTATTCACAGATTGGAAACCCCGCAGTCTATCAAGGCATTTCAGCCTGGGCTGATGGTTATGTCAGCCCTCGCTGTCCTGAGGTTGGTTCCGCTTCTGATCAGAAAATTTTTCAAACACCCAAGGCTCCTCATCACTTTCTGTTTCCCATTGAAGATCAGCTAAACACCAATATTTTGCTTCCTCCACTCAAATCAGTCTGGATTGCGCAATCCTGGAGTCGACCCAACTGAATTTCACCCAGACCAATGCAGAAGTTTCTCAACAATCCATCTCAATTTGCACTACCCGCAAGCAAAATCTACTAAGCCTCTAGTTTCTCAACCAAAGAGTTTGACCGAGCAGTGACTCCGAGCCTCACTCCTCCAAAAAATTGCGTTGAAGCTTCCAAAAATGCGCACTTCTGCTGACTGAAGAAATTATGTAGACATGAAGTACAGACACCCACTACTTGTCACTACACTGCCCTCAAAATTTGCATAGTTTTGTTAGCAAGTCACCTTGTTAGTCGGCGAATTGCTCCTCCTAAAAACTACATAGTTTTCATGAGAATTCTCTCGGCTGCCCAATATCCCGCTCAACCCAGAAACTGCGTAGGGATGTCCAACATGCCAACCTCTCAACTCTCTATGTAGTTTTTTCCAGTAGCCTCCCATTTCCTGCTACCAGCCTCCATGGAAAAATTGCGTAGTTTTCATTGCCTGTCTCCCCTTGCTGCATGCACTAGCTCCCTGAAAAAATTTCACTGATTTGTTGTCCTGTTGAGCCAGATCTTGCAGATAGTCACTGCCGATCCGGATTTCTCATCTCAACCTCTTGGTGACCTCTGCGCAATTTTCATGGACAGTGCCCGGAGCCCACATCTCATCCTAGAATGTGCTCCATGCAGTTTGAAAGCCTTGTCCTCTCTCCCAGTCACCTACACCCGAAAGAGAAAGACAATGCGTGATGGTAGACCAAGAGATTTATGGATTTGATGTCGTCTCATCATGAGTGATTTCAAATATAGGTACATGGATGAGACATTGCGTGACGATGAACGTGATGAACAAGGAGTGCAAGCAAGGAGACTTATTCATGAACGAATGAGCACATGGAGCATGCCAAGTACAAGCAAAGGAGAGATATGCAGGTGGAACATTAAGTGAACACCAAGACCATCTAAGGCTCTGCACACCTTGTCATGCTGAGGTGAAGCTACAATATACCAAGAGCACATCCATCACTTATCAGCGCCGCAACTTGACATGCACACCACTAGCAGCATGAACATACCATCTTTTTAATCTCGAGTCATGTCATGAGTCATGTCGGCCACATCACTACTATGGGTCACACTGTTGTAATCAATGTAATGTAACGTGGAAGTCCAAGATACCCACATGTAAATCTGAAGAGTCATGTAAGTGAAATAGTCATGAGGGAAGTTGAACGGTCATAAGGGCCAGTGTTACCCTTGACTATAAATGCCCCTCATTTTTACATTCAAAAGACTTTTCACCTTGGCTCCTCCCATATAGCCTTGAGATTCTGTAATCTTTTCTTTGAGCAGTGAGTAGTGGTTCCAACACCTCACTATCGGGGTTAGTGATGTAATGGTGTACGGATGTGTCTTGGAACATTTTCTTGATTTAGAAGCGTGTTAATAGGACAACCCATTTTCACACATGTATTGTATTCTTTTGTAATACTATTATTAGGATGCTTGTAATGCATGTTTCTTTAACCTATCTTAAGACATGTGAACTATTTTGGTGATTTTAGTACATATGCTATTGGAAATGTGTTGTATCATTTCTTAATGCTATCTCACCCGTGTGGGCTATTCCGCTGGACACTAGACATATTCATTCTTCTAAACTTGTTATATTTCCCGTCACACTCATGTGGACTATTTTGTTGTGTTTTGTACACGTTATCTGTTCACCTTGTGTCTGTGATTGCCGCATCCATGTGGACTACTCCTCTAGAAGTTGTTCATGTCCTATTGTGTTGTTTGTCTCTAGCAGAGATGGCACTATTCCCTTTCAACCTGAGACTCACTTCCAACCTCTCCCTTTGAAATGAAAGAACTTTGACAGAAGCCACGCTAAGCGCTCACCAGGCACACAAACCTCGTTGTTTGAAGACAAAGTAAACCACTCTCACGTGCTGAGAAGCAAGAGCTAAGGAAAATATTTAAGATAATGGAAACCGGGCCATCATATCGATGGGAATCCTACCGCAAATGGTGTGAGGCCTAGGTTGGACTTCATACTGGGGAGGTTCCCTGAATATTGGCAAGTCCAACACCATCAACAAATTGTCTACATTCATATTATTCCCATTTTCCATCATTCAACATTGTTAATTACTTTGCAGCCAAACATGTTAATAGAAAATAACTACCATTGAAAACTATTTGGGGTTTAACACTCCATAAGTCACAATGACTGGCTTTGGAGAAAACTATTATTAATATTGGAGAGAAATAGAGAAAAGGTATGTTGCTTAGTATAGTAACTTGACTTAAATATTGGAATAGTGTATGATTCCAACTACTCTTTTCATATGATCGATATGAGAAAATAGAAAAACTAATAGGTGTGACAATAGGAACAATTGAAGAAAATAGTTTCAAATTGATCGCAATGAAGGTTGTTTGTAATTGACTATATTCTTATTATTCACATTTTCTATGAATCAAAATTATTACATTGACACTTTGCACTCAAAATTTTTATTTCATCATTCAAGTTACTAAGAGTCTCTCTCGTCTCAACAAATGGAGCTAACTAAGAAATTTTAAAATTTATTTCACCAAATTAATGTTAGACATATTTAGCATATTTAAAATGATCAAAATAGTTAGATGTTCAACAAATTTTGTATGGATGCACATGACTGAAACCACCCTAGATCCGTCTTAACACCAGATCTATCAAGCACCAAGAGGGATCAAATCTCTCCAGGTGCAAACATTTCCTCAAGTTTTACACTAAAAAATAGGTTTGCACCTCGAGAGACTTGATCCCTCTCAGCGCTTGATAGATCCTGTGTTAAGATGGACCTAGGTTGGTTTTATCATCATGGAAAATAAATGCATAGTAAAAAAATATTTAATTATTATTTAATTTATATAGATTAAAGTTTTTTATATAAAAGTATCTCATGAGAATTAATGAAACAAGAAAATATTTTGTATTGTGATATTAATAAAAAATAGTTATTTAAAGTAAATAAGATAAAAATAATTATAATACATATTAAATTAAAAATATAAATTTTTGGATAACTTAAACTGTTCTTAAAATAATAATTGTGTGAATTATGATATTAATATTGAGGAAAATAATTTTGAAAATAATTAAAAAAGTTTATAAGTTGAAGCTTATAAGTTGACGATTATGTCCTCTATCATGGGATTGAGTTGGCTTGCGACAATCATTTTTTCTAACCCTCTTGTAAAAGTCACTATGAATTGTAATTTGTGTGAAATTTGTAGAATTGCAAACACAATGGTTGGGCTCGGAGGAGTGGACACAAATTCAGAGGTCTAAGTTAGAGTTGTTGAAGACAATAAACTCAGGGTGATTTATTTAATATGCCACCACTTATCAAACTCAATCTAATGGTTTGCATGACTTGTAGGGAGGTGGAGTATGGGTTCCTTAAGTGAAGGGAAAACCCCATACAATGTCTATCCTCATGGGGCATGTTGGTGTGGTCATGATGTAATACACAGATGAGGAGTTGGAAGAAAAAATGTTTGACGAGAAGAAATCAATGGGGAGTCAACTAAACTCGAAATATAGACATGTAATGTGTCTTATCTATGAAGAGTATGTTAGGATATGCATATGGGTGTTGTGAGAGCATTTACAGAGGTAGAATGCAAGGAAGAATCATAGGTGGAAGGGTGAAGTTCACTCATAAGTAGTATGTTGGGATAGGCATATAGGATTTGTGAAGTCAACCTGAAAAAGGAGGGAGTCGTGGGTGGAATGACAAACATTCAAGCATAGGAGTGAATCGGCTCACTTGTAGATGTGTACTTTGTAAATAGACTCATTTGTCGGCTAGGTCTTGGAACATTTATGGACTTGGATAATCCAAGAAGTCAAGCACATTGTGAAAATGTTAAGGTGTTAGATAAGAATCAAGTCAAATTTTTTAACACATTCAAAGGATATGGGAAGGGGCCCAATGCTCTAAAGTAATGTATGAGAGCCGAATATGTTAGATCATGGAAGTATCAGGACATATGAGAAAAATATCTTAGACAAGTCTAGTAAAGCCCAAATGGTGGTCCATCCCTAGATATATCTATGAGATTTCATAATTTGGGTGTCCTGGGAATTTGTCACAATGAAAAATGCATGCATACCTAAATATCCCCTAAATCTAGATAACAAAGGAAATTGATGAATTGTGCTAAGGGGGTCATGCCCAATGGGTTTTGTGACCTAGGCTGAAGTGGTAAATGCCATGAAGTTATGGTAAGGCTACGTGGATTCCATGGGTGGATTACAAGGAAAGTGGATCAAATGGTCTAACAAGATTGATGATATGGCACACAATAAGTGTGACACACAACATGAAGGAATTGCCTTTTCTAATGGGCAAGTGACCAATTTTTGGATGGCACATGGCATTATCAAAGCATGCCTCATGGTAGGGTAATGAACGGTTTAGCTACTAAAAAGCTCTTGATGTGTTGGATTAGTGTTATTCAAAGCTAATTCCATTGTCTTTGGGAAAGAAGAAATTTTATAACCCCATTTCTATATTAAGACTATGGAGATTGGGTTAGTTAAAAATAACTTCCATCAACCTGGAAAATTCCAACGAGGTCGGAGGGATTATTACATGGCTAAAGCAAAAAACCTAACTTCTCTCATTGTTTCGGGAGACTCTCTCATTCTTATTCGATATTTGGTGAAGAGACCCTCTTCAAGGGACAAAACATTATAAAGTCTTATGGAAAGAATTAGGAAACTGGCTAAAGGATTCTCTTAAATAGTATATTTTCATGTTCTTTGTGATCTCAATCTTAATGAAGAATGAAAATTAAGATTAAGATATGAAAATGAATGATGCGTTCCATTTCATAGAGATAAATGGATTGGCATTACACAGTTATGAAGAACTGCATCATCATCAATTATAGTATGAGATGTAAAAAAAATGTGACTCAATTCCATAAGTTATATACCAACAAAACTCCATTTTTTATTGTCCAATGGAAAAATACATAAGATAACTCACAAAACTTATATAAATATATAACTATGTACTATCTAATATATTTGCTTTGATCTACCAACCTATTTAGATATAAATATAAAATATTAGTGTTTTACATATATATAATTATGATTATAATGATAATTACATTAAAGAAATTTTAAAACCATTAAAGAATAAATTTACTATACTTTCAATCATCTTTAAAATAAAGTCTCATTTTTAACATAATTTTACAAATTTTACACTCACTAACTTACTGTATAGATAATTTTCAAACATTAATATTTTCATCAAATATTTAATTTGACATGAAAATTTATGTATTTTAAATAAATTTATTAAATATACTGATAATTTTTTGATAATACCCTAAAAATAAATATATCAGAAACATCTTTGAAATAAAAGCGTTCTAGAACTTCAAGAAAACAGTATAGTTAAGACCTCCCAAAGAGATTTAAATATAAATAGGAAAAATTTGCATATATTAACTTTTATATTACAAATTTTCATACTAGCTCATCAATCCTATAACTCTGTAACTCGTTGTGAGGTAAAGACTAATTATTAAATTCATATGGATAAGCTCTACCGACTTTATCGTAGCTTGAAACCATTCCTTACTTTCATCAAAATTAAAATTGAAACCCTAATTTAAATGAAGCTATGGCTCTCTCATCAGAATTCAATGATGGCTCTCATATATCAGAGTCTTGCTGAAAACATATTCAAAGATTTTCCACTTACTGATTTCCAAGGAGACGATGCATCCGGATTATAAGCTCCTCTTCTTCGGCCGAAAATTTTCCACTCTTGATGCCTGGACGAAGATAATTAACCCACCGCAATTGACAGCTCTTCCCAGAGGGCTCCAAACCTGCAATTAACTTGCTGCCTTTAATTAAAGTGACCTGATCATGGGTACATATGCATTCAACACGACACTTTGTATAGTTAATCATGTATGTGTGGCTACTCTAAATCCATTTTTAACCTAATATAATAGTGATAGAACACTCTCACGCTTAACTTATTTGGGGAAATCTCACTTTTTGTGAATGTGTAGAACACGTCGCTTCCGTAAGCACTGTAATTCATTGAATTTAACCTTGGCTCTATTAAACATTAATATTGTGTATGGTATGGCAAACCTGGATTTCTATGTAGAACGCTATGAATACCAAAGTTTATAAGTATTTTCTAGTGGAATAATTCTCATTCTGCTACATCAATTCGATTATAACCCCAAAATTACGAAGAAGAAAATCAGTTGAATAAGGATTTCAGCACCTGCTCGCTTCGGAAGAGGTGGCCATTGACCTGCACCAAGGTTGTTTATATAGTCCATTAAAGAAGAATCCTCCTCGATCGTCTAAGCCTCGCAGCGAAGGCATTTTCTATGACAGCCAGGAGCCCGTCCCATCTCATTTCAGCTTCCTACAAAAATGCCCGTGACTCAACCCAATTATTCTTTGTTGCAGCCTCCTATAAAATTATCCATGTAATGTGATAGATTATTGCATATATAGTTGGTGTACGTGTTGTTTTGTGAAGCATTTGTGTTTTGACAAAGACATTGCTATTCCCGCGTCAGACGGCACAGCGGGATTCCGCGAATCTGGTTTCGAAGGTGACTTCCTCCGCCCTTCTTTCTCATTATCGGAAATAACCCAAAACCTGACCAAAACCTGACCAATGTAACTGGGATTTCCAAAAAAAATTCTTCAAAAAGTATATCTAAATCTAATTTGGATTCTAGTCTAATTCTCTAAAATCCAGCAAGAATTCATTGAGATCAGGGTAGCCCCTGCACAATAGTAGTGCTCTAGGGTTTTTCATGGTGCTGAATCCATATATACACTTAAAAAACTAAAACTAGTTTAAATAACACAAATCAAGATTTCATCACAAATTTAAATACCTGAAACTCCAAAAAATCACACTAAAAACAACTCTATCTAAATTTCTATTATATTCCGGTAAATTTGAAACCTCTTTACACTACGCGAACATTAAATTCTAACGTAAGGAACTGACACTGGTCAGTCTCGGGTGAAATGTTTGTGTCGGCCACTGCGTTTCTGACATGAAATTGGAAGGAATCTGTTTGTCAAAATTACTTCAATAATAAAATTAGTAGAGCATCGAATCTACAGCGGAGGAAGAACATAACGAAAAATAACAAAAGTGCAACAAGTCGAAATCGAGAGAATATCGGTGCACAAAATCCAAACGGTCATTGTTTAGAGCATATTAAAATAAACAAAGACATCATTTTATATTTATATTCCTTCATTATCAAATTTAATATAATTTAATTAACACAATTGTTAAACTCTTTAGCTTATAACTTTGACTTATTATTACAACCCCAGCTTTGCACGCAGATGCCCATGGAGTTGATCGGATAGGGAGAGATGCGAGCAGTGTACGAAATGTAAAATATAATTTATAAGCAAAGACTGTTAGATTGATCAGAGCACAACACGGCGTACATAGCTCAAAACGCAGCTTCAGCTGCTAACACAAAGCTACTCATAACATTGAAATATCAAAGTAGCAACAACTGCACACAACTACTTGGAGTTCTTGTTTCGACTCGACTCTACATCTGGTTTTTATTGTTGGAGTCACATTGCCGTTACACCAAAAATCACAGGTGTTAGTAAACAGACACATCGGTACAGTTAAACGCATGCCACGAAACACACAGGGAGCGTTGAATTATCCTTTTACACCGCCATTAACAGGGAGCGTTGGATTATCCAATTCCCAACAATCTCCCCCCCAACGCAAGCCAACGGTGTTTCGAACTTGAGACCTTTGGCTCCAATACCACTTGCTGGAGTCACGATTGCAGTTACACCAAAACCTGTAGGTGTTAGTACACAGACACAACGCTAGAGTTAAGCACATGCGACGAAACACAAGGGGAGCATTGAATTATCCTTGTACAGCGCCATTAACGAGGAGCGTTGGATTATCCAATTCCCAACATTTATGTCTCATCTACATTTACATGAAATTGACTCGATTATTTCCCCTTCATTTTGAAAGGGTTATGGCGGTGATGCACATTCAAAGGTGAAAGGTCATGGCGGTGAGCCGACGTTCGGTGAGGCGGTGTTCGGTGAGTTGACAAGCCGTAACTATTTTCAATACTTCCTTTTAATTACGACTCACAACTTAACTATGAATTAACATAAATTAAACATGCTTGTTGGTCTAAGTCTCAGCTAGCCTTACAATGACTCAAAGTTTTTGACAAACTCTTTAGCTAGTTTTTTTTTCCTTTTCTTTTCGATTATGTATCCTCTAAATTGTTTCATTTTTTTTTTTTTCTGTAGGTTCCAAATTTTAGTTTCTTCATTTAATGTTGCAGCTTTTCCATCGCGATATCTTTGTTTATCATAAAAACATAGAAAATTAGTTCAAGTTGTTCATGGATGTCTCTACGTCTTCAAAAATTTTCTTGTATGTGGATTGTTGCCACATGTCATCTTCTATAGTTTGTTCTTTATCATCAATATTCCTATTATCAATTTGATGCAACATAAGTTCATAATAGAATTTTATTTTTTCAGGACTCTAATACACAAAAATTTCAGTGACATTTTTGTTTTAACATCGTCCATGTTTCCTTCAATATTCATTGCTGCAACATCTATGCAGACATCATCAACACATGGTGTTTCAAGCCATGCTTCAAGGAACTTTAATTCTTCTTCATATTTTGTTGTTTCTTATTGGTTTCTTCTAATATCTGCACACACAAAATCAATGTTAAGTTTGTTAAATAGGGAGTCCATACAGGTGAAGATGGTTTTCGATAGAGGAGGAATAACCTGTTGAAGAGTTTTGTGAACCCAACGTTTCGGACTGCCAAGTGAGTCCATCATCAGGGGCGCGACAATAGATAATCTTTTGATTATCTATTGTCGCGCCCCTGATGATGGACTCACTTGGCAGTCCGAAACGTTGGGTTCACAAAACTCTTCAACAGGTTAGATTATCTATTGTCGCGCCCCTGATGATGGACTCACTTGGCAGTCCGAAACGTTGGGTTCACAAAACTCTTCAACAGGTTATTCCTCCTCTATCGAAAATGTTAAGTTTATATGAAAAACATCTTCAGAACCATATTGGTTTTGTTCATTTGCTCTCGAATGAGAGCTTTCTCCTTTTATTCCATCTTTGACTATATCGATGCCTCATAATATTGATTCTCCACCTCTACTTCTACAAACAGGTTTTCTTCCACTTGGTTTCCAGACATGAGTGGACTTATCTCACCAAATAACAACATATCAATAACATGTTTTTGTTGCATCATCTGCAACCACTTGACATTACTAGTGATTTTTTCTTCATCAAAGTTAACATCAACAATTTGAATGGTTGGATCCACTGAATTACTTGCTTCTCCAATGGCAACATTATCTATGCCAAAATTAGCTTCTGTTGGTAACACACCATCAACATTGTGACCTACTTTCAAGTGAGAATCATCAAACTCTTCATCTCTCTATAGATCTACTGCTACATATCCATCTTCATTTTCATCTTCAAGCACTTCTACAACAGGTTGTATGACACTAGTATCTTTGACTTGATTACTCCCCCTTACACAAAAAGTCCTTTGAAGGTTATCCCAAGATTCATTTACTGTTTTTGCATTTGTAACGAGGGGAAGAATGTTATCATCTACACATTCTTGTATTCATTTTAATGCCAAGGCATTTTTCTGCCTTTTGACTTCCAACTCTTTCAAATAGACCTCGAACGACTCTCACTGCTGCTTTGATGTTTTCAACCTCTTGGTGTTTCCCATTTATTTAATCACCGTATATTTTACAGTGTTCACCAAATATAAATGATGTTGTAAAACCATATATTTTTCTTTTTCTTTCGAAGTCACTAGCCTTTTCCTCAGTGACTCTTCACTGAAGATTTCTATCAAGTTTTTAATTCAAGAATTCAAAAATTCAAACTTATAAATAAAAACACAGTAAATTCACACCTCACTAACTGCTTAGATGCTAACCGCTCAACAGGGAATTTGTTGCACTCAATGGTACATACACCTCCGCTCTTTAGGTGGAAAAACTTTGATGCTAGCTACTTCACAAATAGTTTGAACACTACAAGTTCAATTCTCTTTTCCCGGTGGTTACTTCCATTTC
Source organism: Pinus tabuliformis (assembly GCA_031772625.1). Lineage (NCBI taxonomy): Eukaryota > Viridiplantae > Streptophyta > Pinopsida > Pinales > Pinaceae > Pinus > Pinus tabuliformis. The sequence goes on from CM062820.1 coordinate 102,707,867, forward strand.
CAAATTGAATCAAAGCTCCATAGAAACACACACAATTCACTAGACGATGCATAGGTCCTCAATTTTAAGCATATACAACAATCACTCCTCTATAATAATTTGTGCACTTCAATAGTAACCACATATAAGTTACAAATGCGGGCTCAATTTAGAGTGGAAAAGAATATGCCTCAACAATCCCTTTTGGTATGGTGGTAACTCTACTGGCTCACGACTTTCTTAACAACACCAAAAAAAATTTCGACATGCACTTTGCACAACTTTGTTCAACCTCACACAACAACAGATGCTCAAAGAGAATTTTACAAAATCGCTCAATCTCGCTGGCTCCTCTTGATCTCTTCGAATCCTATAACAACAAATATTAATGGGCAAATAATACTTGTGACAGTCTTGGCCTCAAGTGAAATTACAAATTTACTCTAAATTCGTAGAGAATACTGAGCACAAGCGACTCTTTACTTTTAGATGGTAGTTGTGTAAAGATTGAGTTGTTCTACGTTCAATTTCAACAACTGCAGTGAAGAACAATTTTAATATGCTCAATTCCTGTCTACTCTGGCTCTTCTTCAACTCTTTCAACAACAATCAAATGGCCAAAGGATTCGCAAAATATAGCTGAGAAAATTTGTATCACATCAATGAAAATCACCATAGAAATATCACCTCATAACGAGCTTCTATAATTCCAAGCATCAATACACAATGATGTTTAGAAAGCGGTTTATTTCGAGCACTCATAGGTGGAAACTGACTCGGACTTTAGAGCAGTGGTATACACTAACTGTCCAATTAAAACTATTTGGGCTCATATGCAGTGTTCCTTCATACTTTGACAAAAAATTGATAACACTCCATACCTTAGTGTCTCCCACAGTTGCATGGCACAGGCTTACAAATCACCGCAGTTAGCTCAAGACTTCAATTATATGCTCTAAGGGAGGCTACAATTTTCACCTGTCCAAGCTTCGTACTTAGACACACTCCATAATGTTTCAAATGCAGACATGAATGGTAAATCACGTTACTCTCCAAAAATAATCCTTTCTTCTCAACTAAAATTATGATGCTTTCTTCTTTTATACGAAGTGGTTATTAGGATGACAGTTCTGGCCATTAGGCACCTACACGAGAACCAAGTATACACTGGCCAGTGCACAAGCTTTTCTCTCTCTGGCTTTGTCCGAGCACAGGGGGATGATGACAGTCGGATCAATCTAGGAAACTCCTTCTCACACAATGAATGGATACTCATAGATAAATTTACGATTTTTCTCAATTCCACTAGCTACACACTATATCAAGCTCTATTAGACTAACGACTGTGTAACGCTATTCGATTAGGTATAACAATGGGGTCTCACAGAATAAATTCTCTCTGGGTCACTAACTAGCTCTGATACCAAATGTTAGATTGACCAGTGGACAACACGACATAAATAACTCAAACACGCAGCTTTGACTGCTAACAAAAAGCTACTCATAACATTGAAACAACGAAGCATCAACTACAACTGCATACAACTTCTCAGACTGTGCGTCCAGAATCTACATCTCGCTTTTATGCCTCATATACATTTATAAAAAATTGAGTCGGTTATTTCCCCTTTAATTCAAAAGGGTTACGGTGGTGGTTCCCATTCAAAGTTGAAAGGTCATGGCACTGGCACCCTTTCAAACCTCAGCAGGTCAAGGCAGTGGCACCCTTTCGAACCTGAGCGGGTCATGCCAGTGGAAGTGAGGTGGCGTTATGGCGGTGGTGCCCATTCAGAGTTGAAAGGTCGTGGCAGTGGCACCCTTTCAAACCTGAGCAGGTCATGGCAGTGGCACCCTTTCTAACAAAGACATGGAGTACTAAGTCGACCTTGTATCTGTAATTTTGAATTACCGTGGTTACAAATTTCATAGCTATTTATATTTATTTTAACATTGGATTTTTCAATGATTGAGAAGATTTATCAATGGTTTTTTGTTGGTATAAAATATTTACACCTCAAAAGATTGTTGGAGAAATTAATTCCAATTGGTGTCAATCCAAGTGTCATAATCAGTTTGAGTTAATTGTAGTTGAGTCTCACTCTAGTCATTAATTATTGTTGTCTCCCATGTAATCTATTTAACTATTTGTAATATTGAGAAAATCCAAAATTAAAATGAATTTAAACTAATTTATTATATATAAAATAATCATTAATATAATCTATATATATTAAAAATAAACATTACTATACCAACACCTACCAACCCATTCATGTTAAATAAATTGTCCAAAATCGTTGTCAATTCTCCCACTTATTTGAAATAAGCCTCTGCTTTTAAAACAAATTTAAAATAGAGACCCTTATTATCATTTATTCCTCTTACGGTGAATCGAGCACCTCCACCCTAACCAACAAGTAAGCTCTATTACCTCCCTCCTATCGACCCAGTCAAATTGGTCCTAAACATGTTCATCCTAAAGAGAAACTTTTACAAGTTAAACTAATAAAAATCAATTATATGTTTGGCCTTCTGACACAAAATTTGACATCCACATTAGTGTTTCCTGATGCACGTATCAAGTAATAATGGGCTTTTCCAATACATATATATTGGCAATAATGTCAATGGTCACTGTAACAAATCACAAATAGAAATTTACTCACCTAATACAACACCCAAGAACTCAATTCAGGAATCAAAGTAATTACATTCAGTTAATTACAAATCTACCATAATGATTTCACTGCTCAATTTGGTCCCACTTCTCGTTATTTTGCTTTTCTTCTTTCTTGCGTTCACTTCTGATATTCAAAAGTCGGTCTTCTTCCACCTCAATCTTTACCTCATCTCCTGAAAGAAAATGGTAATGCCGAGGCGAAATACAGTTAATAACATATCTCAACCAAAGAAACATAAACACCCTTTTAGACATGATGAATACCTATAATATCAGCATTAAAGATGTGCACTTCTGGAGTTTTCTTCCAGTCGAGTTCAGTGTTGGAAATGACCATTGCATCGTCCCTTGGGAAGTGCAATGTATCTCTGAAGAATGGAGAACTGGCTCCTTCAAAAGGCTCCCAAAAATGTTGGATTGGCTGCCAAAGAGATGAGGAACGAAAGACATTGCTTACTGGCAATATCGACCCTGAAAACAAATGACATTATTGACTCTGAAAACAAATTACACTATTGACTCTCAGAAAAATTCAAATGCTGAGTCTCGTCCAGGAAAAACTACCTTGTAGACCATGCCGGATGTGGATAATGTAATCATCACTACTTTATCAGTAGCTTTGCACCTACTACCACTGAGCTTCTTCTGTGTCATCAAATATAGAAAAACCCTCCTTGCAGGAGTGGGCACATGACCATATGTGTCACACCACTACACTGGCGGTACTCTTCCAACCGCACTATAGGAGGTGCGGCTTCACCAACCACTTTATTTTCACCAATACTTGTGATCGTGGACTACGCCTTACATCTATACTTAGTTTTATTTCTTCTTTTACCAAGTATATGTTTTCTTTATAACACATTGAAAACCATTAACATTCAACATAAACAACATTAACCATAAATGAACAACAGTTATAAAGGGAGGGGCAACTCCCTACAATGAGTCTGCCCACAATATCAATATATATATACAAGTTAAATCTTGAGGAAACCCTAAATTTACACTTAGCCAAATTTTACATTCACCCAGCGAACTCGGTTGCCCAGCTCGTTGACACACCCACAGAGTCGCCGCACGACTTGCCCAACTCGTCGTTTACCCCTAAATGCGCTCGTTCAACTGCCGTGTCATTTTCCCAATTCGGACGCCGTTACTTGTGTCACCATGCCACCCTACCTGGGCACCTCTGCACGCCGACCGCACCTTCGTTCACAACCCAACACTCCGTCACACTTCGTTTCACCTCGTTGGGCACTCCCACCTGTGGGTCACCCTACACGAGATTTCCAACCGACCTTTGTTCGGCGGGCGCACCTCCATGTCGCCCTGCACGAAACCTCGTTCAGCCCAATTGTTCGTCGTTCAGTGGGCGCATACGCCGTGTCGCCCTACCCGAAGTCTACCGCACAGCTCTCTGCCTTTTCATTTCACCCTTCTCAGCTGACTTGCTCGTCGTGCAGGCTCATACGCACCGCCCTGCTCCTCACCGTAGAACTACCATATGCTAGCTCGCACTTCGACCTGCCTATTGATCGAATGTCTTTGCTCATCTCCACCGCCGGTTATGTATATCGTTCATCCATTGTGTGGGGGCATCCAGCCGACCCATCGAACTCCTCCATAACACGTCGGTTCACTGCCTAACTCATTGGCCTGTCCACCAGCTCGCCCATTGTTAAGTCGGCTCGCCTGCCCGTTGGCTCGCCCACCTGTCGACTCGCCTGCCCATTGGTTTGCCCACTCATCACCTTGTCCAAGACCACCCACGGGTTATAACCACCAAATGCCTTCGCACTTGGTCATTTTCCTTCATTTCCTTCACGTGTGCTACCACCGCATTGTTGTTTAGTTCGACTCACCTGTGCGCTCAAACGCACCGCAACTCATGGCCCTTACATTCTCCCCCACATGAAGTCATTTTCATCCTCGAAAATCTCTCATCCCAACAACCATCTGTTAGCAAGATCTCCATACTAAGGCATGTAATCCACCGGTATGTCATACATCAGAAATTCTCCTCAATCCATGATCATCAACCACATCTGTTGCAATCTCCACAAGCTGCTCCACTGTGGAAGGCTGGTCCCTCCGTCTCAAGCTACATGCTTATTGCAACATATCGTGTCGACCGCATCATGTATCACAATCGTGTGAACTGCTACCATGATACTCCAACCCAATGCTAACACACCTTCACACACTATCAGCCCCCATGATTCGAACTAGTCAGGTGATCAGTCCAACTGTCACGCTCAAACCATAAGAATGCACATCCTCATGCCATCATCAGTCATTTCTCAAACTCCTGTCACAACATCAACTTGATCAAGAATCCATCTCCATATAAGCCATGTCTAGCTCCATGAAGTAGTCTTCATCTCTTCTGCAACATGTTGTCCATGATGTTTGGTATCAATGTGTTGCATGAAATTAGCCACGTCTATCCCAACATCGTCATCCATATGTGTAAAATCCATCTCCTTAGTATGAAGAGATCTTCTCATCAAACCCGACTCTCGATGTGTCACATCCAGGTCCATGAAGCAACCTCCATCATATCTGTAATGTGCCATCCCTCAAGTCTGCCACAGAAACAAATATACACCTCTCTCATCTCCCATGTGTAAAAAGTGGTTAAGTCACAACTCAACCCATTCCCAAGTGTTGCCACCAAGGCATCATCATCGCCGTAACTCCATTACTCCAAAGTGTCTCATATCGATCCTCCTCATCAAGTCACTCTTTCAAGCACACCCATACATGTACTCAAAAGTATGCACCCCATCCTGCATCAAAGTCCCTGACATCAGCTCCCAAATGCATCAGATCCTCTAACTCCACCATATATGCAGTCCCCAAAAGTCACAATCTCATGTCATCATTAGCTCCATGATTCATCTCCAACCAACATCCCAGCAAGCATACAAGTCTCGGCCAAAGGTCTCTACAAGATGCCTTGGCTCTCCATGTAGTAGGAATGCTCCATAGTCTACTCACAAATCCAACCAAGTCCATGGCCTTGTTGTACTCAACTACATATCATCTCCATCAGCTCATAAGTAAAACATCCCCATGTCACATCAACAAATCTACTTGCAAAGCATCCCTACCTTGGCACGCCTCATTGGATGCCCATAAGTGACACCTCTACAAGTGCTCCTGCATAATGTCCCTGCATAACACTACCATGACCCATGTCTCCAACTCGATGTCCATGACTCATGTTTCCCATGTTGTCCAACTAAGTCAACCCATCACAACAATCGGTCATCCTCATTCAAGTCTGCAAATCCCGGTCTAGTGAACTCAGTCACCCAACCATATCATCATCACATCATATGAGTCTCTTCCATCATAGCACCCCTGCTAAAGTTTCCATCAAGACTTCCACTTGGTCTCGGCCATGAGAATTCCACCTAAGTATATCCATACTCAAGTGTGTGCCCTCCTTCAATTTGTCCATGAGTCATGGCGGGAACTTAGCCAATCCTCCATGTGGCTAAAGCATGACCCATTCTTCCGTAATGATCGTCTTGTTCCTCCCCTGTCACGGACCTTTGCACCTTCTACCATAAGTTCACAAACAAACCCAACAAGCCTTGCAATAGTCAATGGTCCTTGCTTCTCCATACAAGGTCTCATCGTACACATCCATGGTAAGATTCTCCCTTGCATTGACAAACTGATTTTGCACTTCCCTGCATATGGTTCATCTACCAAATGCTCAACTGAAACACAAGTATAAGTACTTACTTCATCATGAGGCTCACCCTCATCCATCAATGTCTGCAAACTGCACGATCCTGGTCCAACTTGAACAATTTCAAGTTCATCCTCCATCATTGTTATATCTGCAACATCCTCAAACATCACGGCTTCCTCTTCTTCGTCATCGCAATTTGCAGCTACATCCTGCTCCATTGTCCAAACAAGTCGAAGAAGTTCATCTTCAACATTCGTTTCCAAGACTTCACGTTTATCTCGAATCCATGGGTTCTCTTCTTTCATCCACTTCAACTTGTATAGGGTCAATAAGAGCTTCCCTTCACATTCTTCCAAACCTGCCATGCCTTGTCGTTTAGCTTGGCCCAAGCACGAAGCTTCACCTCTGCTAAACCTATCACGCAGTATAGCACTTCTACAAATCTAAATCACCTGTCACAACTGTCAAGTATTTAGCTTCCCATCGTTCATCAGCTCTGATACCACCTGTCATGCCCCTACATTGGCGGTACTCTTGCAACTTCACTATAGGAGGTGCGACACCACCAACCACTTTCTTTCACCAATACTTGCGATCGTGGACTATGCCTTATGTCTATACTTAGTTTTATTTCTTCTTTTACAAACCATATGTTTTCTTTATAACACAGCGAAAACCATTAACATTCACCATAAACAGCATTAACCATAAATGCACAATAGTTATAAAGGGAGGGGCAACTCCCTATAATGAGTCTGCCCACAATATCAATATATATATAAGTTAAATCTTGAGGAAACCCCAAATTTACACTTAGCCAAATTTTACATTCACCCAGCAAACTCGGTTGCCCAGCTCGTCGCCGCACCTGTACGGTCGCCACATGACTTGTCCAACTCATTTTTTACCCTTGAACGTGCTCGTTAAGCTGCCGTGTTGTTTGCCCAACTCAGGCGCTGCTACCCGTGTCACCGTGCCACCCTACATGGGCACCTCCGCATATCAACCACACCTTCGTTCACAACCCAACACTTCGTCGCACTTTGTTTCACCTCACCAGGCACTCCCACCTGCGGGTCAACCTGCACAAGATTTCCAACCGACCTTCGTTCGGTGGGCGCACCTTCGCGTCGCCCTGCACGAAACCTCGTTCAACCCAACCGTTCGTCATTCGGTGGGCACACACGCCGTGTCGCCCTACCTGAAATCTACCGCATGGTTCTTTGCCTTTTCGGTTCACCCTTCTCAACTGAATTGCCCGTCCTACAGGCTCATACGCATCGCACTGCTCCTGCCGCAGAGCTACCGTATGCTAGCTCGAACTTCGACCTGCCCGTTGATCGAATGTCTTTAATCATCTCCACCGCCGGTTATGTATATCGTTCGTCCGTCATGTGGGGGCATCCAGTCGACCCACCGAACTCCTCCATAATGCATGGGTTCACCGCCTAACTTGTCGGCCTACCCACTAGCCCACCCATTTTTAAGTCGGCTCGCCCGCCTGTCGGCTCGCCCATCCGTCAGTTCGCCCAGGGCCGCCAATAGGTTATAACCACCAAATACCTTCACACTTGGCCATTTTCCTTTGTTTCCATTGTGTGTGCTACCACCGCACCACTGTTTCGTTCGACTCGCCCGTGCACCCGAACGCACCGCAGCTCGTGGCCCTTACAATATGGATGTTATAGAAGCCAAAGCTATTTCTTAGAGATATCAAGTGACAATTGGCATTTGAACTTGCCGTCTGCTTAAAACCGATCTTTCTTTTTGAAAAAAACCTATTGGTATTTTATGCCTTTACCATTGAGGAAAAAACATTTATTTTTTATATTTTATTTTTTAAGTAATTTAATGTAGTTTAAATATTTATATTTAGATATTACATGTTTTTTCTTCTGAACTGTAACCTCTCGACATAACAAACCCAACACTTTAGAAAAATGCCCAACAAATTGATTAAATTGAGAGGAATAAAAGAAAAAAAACTAAACAAGAAATAATGAAGTCCTAAACTGTCTGAAATATCCCAAAAACCAGGAAAAATCTGCCAATTGTACCGTTATTCCTATGTTTTGAAAGGAGAAACCCAAAGCTAATTTATTTTATTAGTATTGCTAAACATAATGCTTTTTATTTTTCCAATTTACTAGAGTTTTCTAATGATTACAAAATCTTCCTATTCTTAAATTTAAAGATATACATTCATTCTAAAAAGCTTCCTACTCTAAAGTTTACTCTTTACATTAATTTACATTACCAGTAAAGCTCCTCATATCATAGTTAAAAATATTTTTAATTTTTTCTAAGCTGCACAAAATACTTAAATACTTTAAAATTTTAAAATAATTAGTCATAATTTTTAATAAGTATTAAAAATTATTAAGAATTTTAAGATGTTTAGAAAAAAAGAGAGATATTCAGTAGTATCAAAATAAGTAGCATGGTATATAAAAAAGGTTTGGAACAAGTAGAAATGTGGTCGCAGGTGTACTTAATTTCCATGAGAATTGAGATTTGTATCACACAAATAACCTAATCCAAATGTCTTTCTGGGTGAAAAGAAATTGGCTCTAGCCCATGCAAAGTTTTAAGTTGTGAATGCTTGAAAATAGAGAATATAGTTGGGCATGTGAGAATTGGAATATTGTATGTTTGTAAAAAAAAAATATTAATTCTATAGGATTTTCATAATGGGATTCATTCGCTTACCTTTCCTTCCTTAAAAGTGACCATCGTTGGTTAGGTTGGGAATATTCAATAAGAGAGCCATCTCTTCTATCTTTTAGGGTGTTGTTTCTCTTTACCGCTACATTTTAGAGGCTTATGTCGTGTGGCCATTTGTTTTTAATAGAAGCTTGGTGTTGTTAAGGTTTAATTTATTACTTTAAATGAAGACTTGTTTTTTATTTTTTATAAAAAATAATAGGTATTTTCTATTGCTAAGCTTCATCAAGATGTAATTTTTTCAATTGACTCACTCACATGTAATACTCCATAAATGTAGTTTTAAAAAAGAATCATCTTTGGTTCTGACGAACATAATTATTGAAAATGTTAATGGCGAGTTGAAAAATCATAGGATTGATGGGATATTGTTAATAGAGAATTATGAGGCACTTATATTAAATCAATTTATTTTTCTTGTAATTGATAAATTGGATATCCCTACCCCACAAGCCAATGGGGATGCTAGTGATATCAACTTGTTTTTGGCTAGTGATAAGGAATACATAGAAGGAGAATAAATTGTGAACACCATGGGGTGATTTATATTTTCTTTTTTGTATGTTGAATGAGACAACTTTCAAGAAATGGCATTTGTTGAACTGGGAGAAAAAGGAGTTTTTTCAAAATTCATATTGGGGATTGGGGTATAAATGTGTTTTTCTTCTATTCAAAATTGAATTTGATGACTTGACATGTCCTCTAGTACAATACTTGGCATATTGTCTGCTCCTTGGCTCATTTACAATCATTGATAATTGGCTTCCACAAAGATGATAAGGGTTAAACCAACTACCCTATGTGGCTTGAGTTTCCATCACTCCTTGCAAATTTTTGTCCCTTTGTTGGTTTATTTTCCCATTAGTTTAGGAAGGTTTTGATCCAAATATTAAACATAATTCCTTGCGCCCTAATTTGAGAGTAAGTTTTAAGATCAATTCGAAGAGAAAATTGCCCCATTTATTTCATTCATGACTACAAATGGAGTACATTAGTGTAAGGCATGTTATTTGAATTTTCCCAATGCCTATTTCCTTTCCAAACATCAGATCGTCTCATCCAGGAATATCTCCATCAAAATCCCCCTTTATGGGTTCCTCAATCTTCAAGATATCTAAGTGTTTAGGAATTTCTTTCATAGCCCGATAAGGTAGATTCCTCAAAAACCTTATCGTAAGTTTCAAAGGAAGCTACCATGCTTTTCCTTATGGGAGGAATTGTTCTCCTTGTACCACTAGGTAAGGTTCCATTTATGATGGATTAGTGGTTCAAATGAATCAACAAGGTGTCATAGGTTTGTCACAGTAATTTATTTCTAGTAACTCCATTGGTCCTCTACTAAACCACCAAGGCTAGGTTGTGTAGGAAATTTTGGTGGGTGGAAGTATTCTGGTTCATAGTATGGACTTTGATGAGGCTTAGGAATTCAAAATTATTAAGGACAAGAAGGTTTTATCTCCAAATAATTTAGAGAGACCTGTTAGGTCTATGAGCCATGTGATAAAGTTAAATAATGTTAAAGAGGTGTTAACCCAATATATTGATAAGATGGATTCTTCTAGGCTAATGACTAATAAATTTCGATCATAAGATAATCCCTTATAACCCGAATCAATTCCAATATTGTCATTGAATGTTAAAAATGTGATGATCGTTGGTAGGATGTAGGTTGTTCAAGGAAATTTGCAAACTATTAAGACAAAGATAATTCTTTTGTATGATGTTAAAATAGTTGGATTTGAGCTTTGTAGATGTATGGGTTATGTCTTAAATGTTGTCCTCTTATGGTCATTCGTCAAAGAGGAGGATGGTATTTACCCATTTCAAAAAAGATTGCATAGTTTTATTACAACAAAAACTAGTGATCCAACTAAACAATGTATGTGGGTCACCCTTCTTTTTTGGGATAGATTTATTGGCCTTTATTATCTTTTAGTTTTAATCACACTTGCCTATGGAAAAAGATGGATGCCACTCTATTATATGTGGAATATATTATTAGAGGTGATTTTAATATAGTTAAATGGGATGGTTATTGGAGAGAAGGGGTGTGTTTACTGATCAACGATATAGAGAAGCATGCCTTGCCTAAGTGTAAAACTTCCCTATATATTTTTTTATCTAAATTTGGGGAAGAGAGGGATGGATTGGGAAGGATAGTTTACTTGGAGAAATTTTACATAGGGCTCTTCTAGAGTTCAGGGTATGTTGGATTAATTTTAAGTAAAGAGCGATGTCATTCCATTTTCTAATAATATGAATATGGTTGATGTTTTGATTGATGCCACACGTTCATACCACCTTCCCATTTTGAATTCTATATTTATAGGGAATGTCCCTAACTCCAAACCCTCATATCTATTGAATTTTAATGTCACATTCAAAGTATTCATATTATGTGAATTGCATCATAGTGTTTCTTATCTTGTTCCTTGTCCTCAGGGGATATAGGTTTGATTTTATAGTGGAAAACAACCATTTTTAGTTGTATGGAGATTATAAAGGGATGGGATAACTTGATTCCACAAAAACATAAGAAAGAGATTTAGGATGTCAGAATAAACTAGAAGATGCATGTATTCCTTTGAAAAAAGGCTTACATAATATCACTCCCTAGGAGAATGCAACACAATGTGAGAGTGTGGTTCATAGTGAGGAGGAGTATATTGCTAGATGGGATCGAATTTTGTCCCTCTTATGGTGGATCCAATCATGAGAGATCAAATTCATTCTTTAAATTTCTAAAGAAGAATGTGGTTTGTCATAGGGCTCTTGGTCTATACCAATTAGATGGAATTACAAGGAGAATGTAGATGAGATTTGAGGTATGTTTAGTGATCATTTTGAAAAATATTTATCTTATTACAATCTATAATATTCAATTGTCACTACTAGGGATTCCTGTTAAAGAGTGGTCCCCTTTAAGGTCTCAATTAGAGATTGGGATATGTTGCATAAATAATTTACAAAGAATAACTATTTTTTTCTCTCTATTGAACGAAAAATAGGAAATCACCCAGTTTTTATTTTCTACATTGTGATTTTTACAAGGTAATGTGGCATATGTGTGGAGATGACATTTGTACCCTTCTTGAGCAACTATTTTTTACAGGGATATATTCTAAGTTTCTTAATGAGATACTTATCAAGCTTATTTCAATGAATTCGGTAAGAGGCATTATTGGTGGGTAGAGTCACGTTACTTTGTTAATAATTTCCAATAAAACTATAGTTGAGGATATAGCACTAAGGATGTGGGACATGGCTAAAAAGTTACTTTACCAGTAAAGGACATGTTTTTCTAGGGACAATTTATTCTAGATACAATCTTCTGAACTTGGGAGGTTATAGATGGGATAGGGACATAGGATAGTAGACCCTTTTTCTAAAAAATGATTTTGACAAAGTTTATGATCATATTCACTACAAATTTATCATAGATATATTGAATTTCCTTGGGTTTGGACAATGATTTGTTGAAATGATGAACAATTTATTTGCATGTGCCTCTCCTTTTATTTTGGAGATTAATATGTTCCCCCCTGCAATGATCTTCATAAGTCCATCTGGTAAATATTCTCATTGGCCCCTTATGTTTATGTTAGAATCTTGGATTTTCTTTAGCATTTATTCGAAGCACCCCCTTTTTAGTGTTAGGATAGATGTATCTCCCCACCTAAGGGGGAGGAAATGGTTAAGGACCATTTTGTACCTAACTCCCGCATATTGATCTATTGATAAAGAGATAGTTCGAACTATTGGAGATAGTATTTGAATATTATATGAGGCATAAGGGACTATCGTATACAACCATACAATGAAAGTTATGCATTTTCGTCTTCCTAACCTACATGGAATCGAACCACTTAGATTTTTTTTCAACCAAGTATAGTTGCGGTATATCTTGGTATTCATTTTATGGTTTACCATTCTCCAATTACTATGTGGGATTGGTTCCTAGATATATTGCAACACATAATTATTTTAAAATAAGGGAAAATATAAGGATGGATGTTTATCTTAAATTTTAGAAACCTGGGTGAATCTTACTAGTCCCTAATATGGAAATTGTAAAAATTTTGGTGATATTTTTGAAGAAATATTTAGATTTTCAATGATTTTATATTAGTCAATATAATATTTTGTTAAATTGTAAGGTAAAATAATGCTGTACTATGAAATTTAGGTGAATCATTTTAGAAAAAAATGGAAATTCGTGAATCATTTTTTTTTGAAAATGCATGGAAAATTATCCCACCTATGAATATTAGCCCCTACAACTTTCCTTTTTGAAAATTCAAGGATCTTGCTTTTGTTGGTTAGTTATCACTGGTGATAAAAAATATGTAAGCCTCTCATAGTTATTATGTGCCATGTTGGCTACTTAACATTACTTAGTCCTGCTAACTTGATTAGATTACACATTCTTATCTATCAGAAAAATATGTTGGGTATTGGAGCATTCCAAATGTTCCATTAGATGCCTACACCATGCCCAAGGATGAGGGATTCCTTAGTTTGATTGATGTGGTTACTCAACAAAGCATTTTTTCTACCAAATTGGAAGTTAGATGTGTGGAGGGTTTATCCCAATCAAAAGTGTTGATGTAATACAAAATGCTAGTAAATACCAGAGTTAGTTTTGGTTACATGGTAGCATCCCTTATGCTTATAATTTTAGATTGTTAGTTCATGTCAATTCTAAGAAGGATAGTTATGATTTTAGTTAAAATTCTTATAAGAACAAGTTTTTAGTCACTCAATAGTTTTTCTTGGCAACTATGGATTGCACTTCTTTTATGGAGATCATTAGGCTCATAACTCAAGAATTTATTTTGAGGATGAAAATTGATATGCATGGTCATTCGTAGAGAGGTTGGGAGTTTATTTTTGGGTGACATTTGAATGAATATTATTCTCACAAGCTCTACTCTATTCTGCATTTGGCATCGTGAGTTGGGAGCAATTCTTAATGTTGGGTGGGTTTTTGCAGATGAATAAAGTCATTTGAAGTGTCAAGTATGTGGTGTGTAGTCAGTTAGAGTAAACTACAAAATATGTATCTTTTCTTGGTTGATGATTTTCAAGATATTCCCTCCAACGTTTTGTTCAAAAAATGTGACCTTATTGATGGATTATTTATGTCAAATATTAGAAACAATGAAGCATATTTTATTAGATTGTTCATTTGTGAGATATTTTCAAGATTAATTTCAATCTATAATAAATGACATTAGGTAAGCCTATTTATATTAGCAAGTAGTTTTTTTTGGGAGATTCAAAATAAATGATTAGAGATTTCTTATGTGTTATTTTGCATTCATTTAGAGCATCTATTTGATATAATACATGTAGAATGAAAATATATTTTTGATATTGAGGTAAGTTTTCTAAGTTTTTTTTTTCAATTATAAAATTATCAAATATATATGAAATTTGTAGAAAAAGAGAAATGTTGATAAAATTCAAATTTTAATTAATAATTTATATCTATTTTAGTTGTTCTTAGTAAGAGAATCTGTATTTACTATATGTGTTTCCTTTCCCTATATATATGTGTGTGTGTGTGCGTGTGTGTGTGTGTGTATGGAAGGAAAGAAAACATATATATAATGAATTCATATCTGTTTCCTAAAAGAAAACTAAAATAGATATCAAATATAAATATAAATTCGATATGTGTATCTTTATCTGTACACAAAATAAAAAATGTCATTGTTAAAATTAAATAAATATCATTATTTTAAACAAATTAAAATAATAATTAATAATAATAATAATAATAATAATAATTCTATAGCCCATGGGGCTTTGGATTGACGGTGAATGGGTACGTTGTTAAGGCACTGCTTGTGATAGGTCACCGGTTGAAATCCCCCGTGGGTACTTAGGTAGTCTTAACTATAAGAAAATAATAATAATAATTCTATACATATATCCATTCCTTTTCAAACATAATATAATCGAATTAACAAAATTATTTCTTGAGTATGTAATTTTGACATATTATTACAAAACTGTTATGCACAAAGATGTGGGTGAAGTTGATTTAATAGGAAGGGATGCAAGGAGTGTACGAAATTCAAAATATAGTTTATAAGAAAAGGCATTGATTATGAAATCCACCTTGTATCTACATTTTTAACATATGGCTATAAGCATGACTATATAATTGGTAGATTATATTCATTTTAACTTTAGAGTGAGCATATAATTACAAGTCTAGGCATATCTTTCGATTTTGAATTGCTATAAAACTTGTATAACTAAAAACTTATAGTGTTGTGTTGGATGCAAGGGTGTCATTCAAAATTTATTTCACTAATTTTGGAAAAGTAAAAAAATTGCAACTTAATTTCCATAATGTGGCCATAAAGGTTAGTTTACTTACACATATCACTTCCCACAAGGTTGAAAATCTTCGTGTGGGAGGGAGAATTACATGGTTAAAGTAGAAAAAAAGGTAAATTCTCTCTTAGTTTTTACAGACTCCCTCCTCCTTATTTATCATTTGGTGAGACTCCTTGCTTCTTATTTAACATTTAGTGAAGGGATCCTTTCAGAGAGACAACAAATTAGAAAGTCTTATGAAACAAAATAGGAAAGTAGGTAAAGGATTCTCCTCAATACCATTTTTTCATGTTCCTGGTGATATTTACAAAGTACTCATTTATGTGCCAATAAAGAATGTAAATTAATATTGGGAGATCTAAAACACAATGGTTGAATTAGTCTTTCTCCTATTTCTTAGAGATAAATGGATTGACATTACATAGTTATGAATGACTATATTATCTATCATTTATAGTATGACATGTAATTTTTTTTTGGGTGGGTTAGTTTTGCAAGGTATATACCTACAAACCCCAATTTTTTTTAATCTAGTTTAGAGTCCCTACAAAACAATATTTGCCAGATAAGAGAACTCACAAAAACTTTTTGAATATATAGTTATGTACTACCTAATGTATTTGTTTTGATCATATATATATATATATATATATATATATATATATATATATATATATATATATATATATATATATATAGATATTGAGGCCACTATTTCACCCAGACAGAGAAATTTTCATGAGAATCTGGTAGAAACATTCAAGGAATGTAATCCTGTGAGTGTTTGAATGATTATATTAATGGTGGAAACAAATTGAACACCATCAAGAACCTTTGGGGCACCCAAAATTTTGATGTTTGATAGTTGTAACCAATATTTCCAAAAATTCTGCATGATTTTCTCAAAATCCTACAAAATTTTTCATAATTTTGAGGCAATATTGTGGCCTCATTAGGCTATGACAAACATAAATATATATTCTAGCAATTGCAATATATGTTCCAAAGGAAACTCCGTAAGGAGGTAGCTTAGGAACTAGTATCATAAAAGAAACAATTTGTGACCATAGTACTTTATAGGGAGATGGGAGATAGGGGCACCCTACCTACCTAAGTAAATGTCTAAACCAAATGTGGTGTCATCGTCTGAAATGGTGGCCAATTATGTGAGTCGGGAAATTTACAAGGAGGCACTGACTTTTTACTATGATATGCAAGAAACCGGTACCAAACCCAACCATTTCACATTCACCAGTGTTCTCTCCACATGTGCTAATTTGGTAGATCTGGAACATGGCAAAGGAGTCCACCATGACATAATTTATAGTGGACTACAATGTAATGCCATTGTGGGGAGTGCTTTAGTAAATATGTATGCTAAATGTGGTTTCATAGAGAATGTACAACAAATATTTGAAAAAACTCTTGAACAAAATGTAGTATCTTGTAATGTTACAATATTAGGGTATGTAGAGGATGTGAAGGTAGATGAGGCCATGAAATGTTTTCTTCAAATTCTTGAACGAGACGCGGTTTCATGGATTGAAATACTTGTTGGATATGCATGTAATAGATATCTTGATAAGGTTATGTAACTCTACAGATGCTTGAAAAAATCCGAGATTCATGGAATTCATTAATTGTAGGGTATGCTCAATATGAACATTTTATAGAAGGCCATAATCTCTTTGATGAAATGCCTGAATGAAAGGTGATATCATGGAATTCACTGATCATAGGATATACACAAAGGGGGAATTTTTATGAAGCTTTGAGGCTCTTACCATCTACGCAATTATTCGAAGTGAAGCGAAACTCCATCACCTTCATCAGTATTCTACCTGTTTGTTGCCATTTTCCACTTTCACAACATTGTGAGAAGGTCGATGCATATATTATTAAGAATGGAATTTAATGTGATATATTTGTAGGAAATGACCTTGTTGGTTTGTAATCCAATTTTGGTAGCATGGTTAATGCATGGAAGTGTTTGACAAAACTCCTAGGCAAGACATAGTATCATGGAGTCTATTGATTTCAAGGTATATGTAAAATGGGTATTTTGATGTGTCTCTCAAAATATTTAAACAAATGAAACTGGAATGTGTGAGACCAACCTCAGTCACCTTTGTAAGAGTTCTTCCAGCATTTGCTAACATTGCAGTTTTGAAACACGCCAAGAAAGTCCATGAAGTCATAATACGAAGTGGATTTCAGTCTAACATGTTTGTGGAAAATGGACTTATACACATGAATGCCAAAATGTGGGATTATAGAAGATGCACATAAAATGTTCGGTAAAATGTCTAAATGGGATGTTTGTCTCTTTGGACTTCTATTATTGTAGGATATGTTATTTACATATTTGGCAAGTGTTAAAGTCACATGGAATGTAAACAACAAAGGTGGATGATAAACATTGAATTACATTATTATTGATATGATATGCATTTATAGTACATTTTTGTGGCTGTTGCGTTCCACATCCCAAGGTCTCTTGGACTCTCATCGCTCTTCACATTCTACACCAACCCATAGAGGATTAGGTGCCCAACATTCCCCCCCTTAATCCGAAGGGTTATGTATGAGTCTAAGAAGAGAACTGTAATACAAAATGTGCAAAAATGCATGGCAGCACTAGGCTCAATGTGGTCTCTGAAATGTTGGTATAAAGCATGGCGGTTTAAGGATGACCACCAACACTCGAACGCTTAGTGCAGTTTCGAGAACCCTTCCAAGTCTGGCATGAAGCTCAGGTCTTCTGCTAGAGGAAGCGCTCCTGATGTTTTGAAGAGGGAAACCTTCAACGAAGAAATGGAGGTCTCACCCCGCATAAAAGGGAGAACCTCAACCTAAAAAGGGAGGTCTCAACCTGTGATGGTTTAAAGATGACCAAAAACTCTGAAATGATTAATGCAATTCCCAGAACTCTTCCAAAAATGGCAAGAAGCTGAAGTCTTCTGCTAGAGGAAGTGTTCCCAGTTCTTTGAAGAGGCATCACCAGGTGAAGGGATGATCAGGGGCATCTTTGTCTTTTGCTACAACTCTGAATCTGGTATGGCAGGTTGTGGCTCAGGCTCGCTTGATGTGGCTTTGAAGCTTGTAGATTACCATCATTTCCCCCCTTGTCAAATACAAGGTGAGATGATGGAGAAAACTCAATTGCAATATTGTTCAATACTCTAGAACACGTTCGGACATATGACTAAAATATCTTCTTGGTTGTTGATGACCATTGCCAAGAAGCATTCCATCCAAGATGAATCTTTGTTCTTGTAGGAGGCTTGTTTTTGAAGCATTTATTTGAAGAATGACTAGTTTTATGACAGTTCTTACATGGATGAAGATCAAAACAATGATATTTCATATGGCCAACTCAGTCACAGTGTTGGCATTTAACAACTTGTTGTGGCTGATGTGGAAGAGGAGCAAAATCTGGAATAGCTAAAGGTGGAATTTCATGAAGGAATCCAACACTCTGAAACTGAATGGGCTTTGAGTAGTCTGGAATATGAAAGGAAACTTCCTTGTCATATCCAAGTCCAGTTTTGTGCTTGTTATGGACAAGCTCTTCCCAAGGTCTGATGATGGCTTGGAAAGTGCAAACTGAACTTCTGCATCTGCATGTGACTTTGCTGCTTCATTGGGCACTAGATCAACTTGCTGCTTATGGGAGCTTGTTTCAATGTTTTGAACAGAGGCAAGTTTAGAATGATGACTATACTTCTGTAACTCCTCTTGCTGTAACAGTGATTCAAGCTACAAAAATTCAATGGTTACTCGTGCAAGTTGTAAACGTGTTTGAATATCTCTGAGAGTGTCTTTACTGACTTTAACTATACTTCCATCAGTGGATAAGATTAGATTGCTTAATAACTCTAATAGCCCATGAATTTTCTCCATTAGTCAAACAATCAAATCAACAAATGACCAAAAATGTACTTGTAGAAACAATAATGGTTTTATAAAATTAATTTGCCAACTTTTCCATAGGAATCAAGGTAATTTTTTTATTTTTTTTCTTCAAGGAGTATTTGATTGCTTACAAGGATATTTTTACAACACCTTATCTCTTCCCTTTATCTCTTTCCTTAAGGACAGAACCTCTGAAGTCCTATTTTAGTCTGAGCTCTGAAGTGACAAATCTGACCCACGTTCAGCTTTCCTCAGACACAATTTACTATATATATATATATATATATATATATATATATATATATATATATATATATATATATATATATATAGATATTATATATATATATATTTACACAGAAAATTAGTCCACTGGACGGTCACTTAACTGAATGTACACACCCAAAATACAAGGTTTTTCTTGCAGGTAGACTGCTCCTTTCTGGGCTTACTCACCCAGAAATTTTGGCCTGCTCCTACTGCAACCTCAACCTGTACCCAAGTGTCAAGAAACGTGCTGAAAAAGGCTCGAACTTCACACTGAAAAACCTAGAAATCTGAGCAGTGACAGACCTCGGCTCAGTCACCGAAAGTTTTCACTAAATCTGATATGAAAATTTACAGATGAACAGCGAAAGATATATGGAAAATGGTTCATATCATTCAGAACAAGAATTTAGCACTAAAGATATTGCTAGTTTGTGGTACAACATTACACGGTATTTTCCAAAGCATCTATACTAATGTTAATCCAAATGTATTGGAGAAATATCTATATATAGGACTGTTAAAGAGCTCAGCCAATACAACATAAGAGTATTTCTTCTCTTTGATGATCTGAGACTAAATTTTGTTTTGAGGAAGCTCTGTAGTACTTAACTTCGATCACTTGCAAGGTGGGAGATCCTCTGTATACATTCAAAAATGAAGGCCCGAATGGTTGCTGTTACACTTCTGCTCTTGCTTCTTGTTGACGCCTTTTCATGGAGCGACGCAAGGTTTATCCAGTCATATAATGCTGTAGTGAGAAATAACCGCAGTCTCCTGGCGGGAGCTCATGGTAGCAGTGGTTATGAAATTGTTAAGATGGTAAAGAACCCTTCAACTCATTACAACTACAAGAATAATATGATAACGAATAAGGATGGAACTGTGGTTTTTCCAGCGATGGTCTTTGATGCCATGGTGTCAGATCTCCCAACTCACAAGGAAACATTTGTAAATGTTGACATCATATTTGCAATAGATGCATTGGCAGATGCTTGGATTGAAAAAGAGGGTGCATACATATGGAGCTGCAAGGCACTAAGGATTCAAAAATGGAGTGTGAACAACTGCTTCTGGAACAAAGGTCATATTTGAAGCAAGGCAAATTGCTATAGCACAATCTGAATCCAGATATCGTTGATGCTCTTTGAGATCTCAAAAGAAAGTTGAAAGAGTCTGAAAAAGGCTAAAGAAGGAATAAAACCATGGAAGGTTCTTCTCTGGATTAGTTCCTTGTATCACCACAACTGATATGGACCTCTTTCTACTGCCTGTCCTTCATTCCATTCTATTCTATAATGTACCAATGCGCAGATGATAACTTCAAGTTAGCACCAAATTAGCTGTCCATTGTTTGGAACTGTTTAGAGCATAAACGATGAGTAACACCACTGAACTGTGAAGCTTAATTAAAATGAGTGCAATTAAAATTTTTTGATGATGTGTAACAGAACGTTCCAGCGATTTGACTGTTGGTGAGGAGTGCCTCCTTTTGGCATTTCAAAGAACCCCAGGTAGATTGAATGTAGGGAAAACAATGTTGTTAAGAGATTTGGTGCACGCCATTGGAACATTAGTTATTAGGATCAATGAGACTACCGCATCACGTCAGGAGAGAAACGTTAGTGTTAGAAGGAGGGAAGAGGGTAAGATTACTAAAATTGGAGACCTTGCTGACAGACAAAGATGGTAGGGATTGTTTTTCATTTGATTTTCAGAACTGTATGCAACACATGCCAACGTTATTCAAGAAGAAGCTTAAACTGGGGACCTGAAAACCTAACGCTATTCTTGGCGCTCCTCAGAGCAGCTGCAATAGGCACATAGGAGTTACTACTGAGCAGAAAGATTTGATATGAGAAGATTGGCACAAAAACACTGGCAGATGGAGAATGTATGGAGTGCAAGTCTGTCAGAATGGTTTATTTTCTAAACAAAGGGATGACCAAATTAAGCAAAGAAAATGCTTCTATTGTGGGATAACAACACCTGTAGAAGGATTAGAAATCTCTAGTTATTTCATTCAATAAAGAATTTGAAGGAGGAGCATTTTGCACGCTAGTTGAGAATGACAGCAAAATAATAGATGGCAGAATTGACTTGCAGAAAGGCCCTAAGACAAGTGGCTCAAATATTAGCAGGGCAGGATATCGCCCACTCTGATTCAATGTTAAAGTCACATGGAATGTAAACAACAAAGGTGGATGATAAACATTGAATTACATTATTATTGACATGATATGCATTTATAGTACATTTGTGTGACCGTTGGGTTCCACATCCCAAGGTATCTTGGACTCTCATGGTTGTTCACATTCTTCACCAACCCATAGAGGATTAGGTGTCCAACAACAAGGAAGCCCCTCAACTATTTGAATAAATGCAAGACTCTCGCATAGAACCCAACAATTTCACCATTGTTGGTGTTATGTTTGCATGTGTCCATGTAGGTTTAGTGGACCATGGTTGGGAATACTTCTATTCCATGAATCAATATTACAATATCATCGGTACGGTACAAAATTACTGTTGTATGCTTGATCTTCTAGGTCGTGTTGGGCACCTTTACAAGGCACAAAATTTTATCAGTGACATACCATGAGAACCCGATGTTTTTCTATAGGAGTCTTCTCTCAGGGCATGCAGAATCCATAAGAATATAGAGATTGGTAGACATGAAAAAAACTGGCTTTTTGATTCATACCCCCAAACTTTTGCACATTATATGTTGTTTTCAAACATACATGCAGAGCCTATTAGTTGGGATGAAGTAGAAAAAGTAACAAATTGTATGAAAGACCAGAAGGTGGAAACAATACAAGGCAATAGATGGATTGAGTTCAATAATAAGGTATATTAATTCTAAGTAGGAGACAGAATACACTCACCAACACCAGAGATTTATGTGCGAATGGAGTAATTGGATGAAGATTTGGAGACATGTTATGTGCCTGACTCAAACTTATTGTTGCGTGATGTGGACTAGGAGTAGAAGAAGAAAGATTTATCTAATCACAGTGAAAAGTTTTCCATTGCATTTGGGCTTATTAATACATCTCATGATTGGCTATTCAAGAACTTTCACATTTGAGTTTGTCTCCTATTGTAGGGAGAACCTAACACCCCCCATTTTTGGATTTTTTATTTCAAATAATGGGGACCCCTTCCATTAATTTTTGGTTAAATCACCCTTTAAAAGTTTTCTTTGGTTAAGTGTCCTACAATTTTGCCATTTTTTCATTTTCATCAGATTTCTATTTTGATTGCTTCAATGAGTTCGAATTTTTGCTAGCTTTCCATCAATACCTATTTCGTCTCATTTGGTTACACGCTTCGAAAATGGTGCTCATCCAAAGTTCGATAATTATTACCGCTTGGGTTAAAAGATGTACAAAATGCATTTTATTTTAATTTGTCTAATTAAAGTAGTAATTCATTGTAAATATTAATCCCTAGTTAATTTTTACTTATTTCTTCATTTTTCACTAACGGTCCTACAAAATCGCCCAGCGAAATTGAAAAATAGTTAAAATAATGCGTTCTCGAGATCTCAATAATTTATTCCAATTCCTAATCTTAAAAGAAATTACGAGACCCAAAATCTCAAAATTACAAAGTGATGGGAGTTAATTTTGTCGAATTTTTATTTCCATTCTAAGTAGACCCAGCTTCACCTTACCTCGTCCCTTCTCATATAAATCTTCCAAAATTTAAAACTTCCAAACAAATTCTTCCGAAATTTTAAAAAATTCCTATATCTCGATATCGGAA
Source organism: Pinus tabuliformis (assembly GCA_031772625.1). NCBI lineage: Eukaryota > Viridiplantae > Streptophyta > Pinopsida > Pinales > Pinaceae > Pinus > Pinus tabuliformis. The sequence goes on from CM062820.1 coordinate 102,731,263, forward strand.
TATAACATTTTTAGTTTTATGCACATTTTAAAAACTTCTGATATATAGGAGGCCGATATTGAATTTTATAGCCTAACTATTATGACTTAATATAAAGTTTCTCCTCGTTATGACTCTCGTTCCTTCTCCGTATGTCATACTTACCTCCCTCACCTCCATATGCTCCCCCAACCACACGTTAACTGCTCCATATTTATTTGATCCATGTATATATCCAAAGCCACGTAAAGGTTTTTGTTTCGAGTTTTCGTTAGTATGGGTTCTAAAAAACATATATTATATTATATTAATAAAATAATATAATTATATTTTAATTATAATTTCATAATATAATTTAATTATAATATTAATAAAACATAATTATATATTTAATTAGCTTATAAATTCATTTTAATTTTAAATGAAATTTTATTTTATTATATAAATTTAGTTTATAATTAATCTAGTTTAATATTGTAATTACAATTAAAATAGTACTAATTAACAAATAATTGTAATTTAATGTACGATTAGATTTTAATTAAAAATCTTATTTCTGGCCACGCAACAAACTTTCCAACTTTGGAAGCTCATAAGCTTAGTTTTACTTGGCCAAATAAGACCCAAGTTCATTGGATAAACCAAATTATGCAGAATATTTATGAAGTAGTTGCATAACCAGATTTGATCATTTATTGATTCTAAAATTTAGCGAAATCTCAAGCTCCGAGTTTTTAAACAAAATTAATTTTCCGAGTTTAATTTTCTACATTTTCATTTGCACATAACCTCTAGTGAATACATATCCATTCGACTATGTTTTCCTTCACCAATTATATTTTTACAGCGATCAATGAAAAGCTCAGATTTCCTTTTATTTATTTATTTAATTAAGTTTTGATTGAAAAATGTTTTAATTCCCGCATTTGATATTTTTTTTTATTTTAATTTACATTTTAATTCAATTTTGATTGATTTTAACAGGAAAACAGTTGATCAGATGAGGAAAAGAAGATTTTAATCAATGAGATTACTCCAGCAATAGAAAAATAGGAATTTGGACCAATGAAAATGGTTGTGTTGACAATAGCAACAAGAAATACTAAAAATAGAAATGTTATAAATAGCATTGCTATAAATAGCATTTCAGGTACCAGTGTTGGAAATAGCAAGAAGGAATGATAAAATAGAAATTCTAAAAATATCATTGCTATAAATAGAATTTTGGAATAGATTCCAATTTTAATTAGTCCCTGAATTAAAATTGTGAATTAAAATTCGAATTTGAGCTCAACAGTTGTTTGTAAAATAATTAATTCATTCATCTTGAGTTAATTAGTTGTAGAAAATCAAACATGAAGTCTATGTGAAGACATGCAACAATTTTCCCTTTGATTGAGGAAGTTATCCCATGATTAAAGGAGATCAGGATGAGTTGTACTTTGAGTTGTAATTAGTTAGCTCAATTAAGTGAGTTAAGTCCAGTTAGATTAGTTCCAATAGTTGTGGAACTGATTGTGAGCTCAGTTAGTTAATGCATGCATGCATGTAACTAGTGCACTTCAGATAACTGAATATTCTCTCATAAATAACTCATGCATGTCAGTTCAGTCAAAGACCCAATTGAGATCAAAGGAAGGGACAATGTACTATCAGTTAGAGGAATTTTCCTATATAGTAAAAGCATCCATGCAGAAGGAATTATCTCCTTCAGGATTGCACAGTTATTTCAGATTTTAGTGAGTTGTGTGAGAGGCAAACTCACACAGGTGGCAGCATTGGACCCAAGGAGAAATTGCGCAAAGAAATAGGAGCCTTGGAGGGAGGAGGAGAAGGTTTGTGAGAAGCCTTTGACTGTCTATGAGCAACAAAGAGATTGTACTGAGAGCTGGATAGCTTGAGAGCTAAAGCTTTGTGTACTCCTAAGATATTTCCACTTGTATGATAATACAAATAGCGGGGTTTTAAGCTGAGGCTTTCCCCAGAGTATTCTTCTCTGTTTCTTGTGTATGACTTCTTTTTCTCTGTTATATGTGTTCTATTTGATCTTGCACAAAATCGATTAAGCTTCCGCAAGTTTGTTTGTAGAAGTAGATCAAGTATTTTTGCTTTAGTATATTGCATTATCAGGTTATCTACAGTGAAAATTTATACATGGTATCAGAGCTAGCTGATCTATAGAGAAATTTCTACAAATTGGACTAAAAGGATTCTTCAATAGCTCTCCTATTTTGGATTTCATTTTGTAAATTATAAATACTAGTTTGTAAAATGTATAAAGGGCTTCTCTTCTCTCTGATTGTGGAATTCTCAAAAGAATGATTGTAATAGGAGTTTCATATTGTATGTAGAGAGGATCATTCTCAGATCTGAGGAGTATGAGGATTTATATTTTGCAAATATGAATTATGTATAGGGAGTAGAGCTTTCGCTATTGCAGCTTTTGTTTTAACAACCAAGTTTATAATTTGTAGGGGACTGTTGGACATCATATTCAAAGAAACAATTTCAATAAATTGGTATTTAAAATACTATTGTTTTAATATTGGTTTCATTTTATAATAACCTAAAAGTGTCATTTTTATTCATATTTTTGCACTACTGTCAATGTGAGTAATTTGAATCAATAATTTGTTATTATTTATCTCTTCTCTTATGTGCTCAACTCCGATTTCTGAGTAACTATTTATTTGGAAATCAGTGTTTTAATCTTGATTTAACGAACAATAATATTTTGTGAACTATTTCCTTATATTATTGTTTAATTATTCGAGTTACTGATTCAATAGTCATCATCGTTTGTGAACTAATTCAGAAATGTTTTTGATTAATTACTTTTGCTAATAGATCTCTAAAAAGATTGTGTTTTGGTATTCATAATATCAGTTAATTGAACTACTTCGTTAACTTGATATTCATTATAAGCCAGACATATTTAAATCCCAACCATTTAGATACTATTCTCTCGATTGGGTTAGATCTACACCTTCCTAATCAAGATGGGCTTAGGATATTTGTCTGCTTCCTCCCCTAAAAAAATATCTCATTCCACCATATTTCTATTTGGCATCGAAAATCTAGGTTCTCAAGCGATAAGCTTTCAATAATAAAATGTCTATTACGAGGGGCTATTTTCAAATCTACCTCCAATCATATCGGACAATGGACTAAACCAAAACAAGGTAGAATGGTTGCTTCCACAAAAATGTCTCTCCCTAAAATTCTTTTGATAGTGAGAATCGATCCAAATGGCTAGAACTTTGATGGCATCCTCCTCTATGATCAGGGTATTTTTTAAGGATTTAATATTTTTCCATATATAATTTTAGGTGACTAATCTAGATTGAAAATTCATATGTATAGAATATAGGCAAATATTCAATAAAACCATGGAATTTACTATTAAAATTGGTAAAGTTTTGGTGGATATCATCCATTTAATCACATATATGTAAAAAATAAGTGAATTGTTAACTAAATTGACAAATATTTTTTTTAGAAAATGTCCAAAAATAGCCCATTAGCGAAATTTCTCTCTTACAATTTTCCCTATCTATGATTATTCCAAGTGTAGATTCCATTCTAGTTGTGTCTATGTCTTCTACCTTAGATCTTTGATATTTTACTTAAATTCTTGGTCAAATCTGAGCGTCAAATGTTTTATTCCTTCTCCTCCATATTTTTTATGAGATTAAAGTCACCCCCTACTATCTATAAATCATCCCTATGAGCGCTTCCTATACTTCCTAAATAATTGAAAAGATATATTTTTCTCCTAGAATAGATGTGTCGTAAATAATGGATAAATATACCTCATCCTTGACTCCCACAGAATGGAAACACCCAAATAAAATGTTTGGACACACAACCCATTTATGGAAGACAATATCCTTGTGATTCCAAAAAACTACCAATCTTGTCACGCTCTGTTTGGTATTAATTACCATTGAACCACACCCCATCCAAAATATGTATATAATCTCTACTAGCATGTCACTAGAGACTTTGGTCTCTTGTAAGATTAGGATTTCTAGTTTCTACTTCTCAATTATGACCCTCAGGTAGCTATATTTCCCCTTACTATTCAGGCCACAAATGTTCTAGGAAACTATTTTCATTGATGAGGGAGTATAACTAGGCGAAAATACCTTAAAATTAGTGAAAAATATATAGTTAATGAGAAACTCACGCACATTCTTAATTACCTCTCTGGTGGTCCTTCCACCTTCTACCTTTTTGACTTCATTCACTTGTAACTTTCCCTTTACTTCTACTCGAATGGGAGGGACCTTCGGTCACAAATTTGGGGACCTTAAGTTCCCTTTCTAGTTGTGTATTACATTATCGTCAATGACTAAATAGATGGTAAAAGTGTTTCTTTTTTTCCAATGGGATGTCATGTACTTAATATGTAATCTAGGTTTTGAGGAATTTTGACATTGTGCATTCATCAACTCTAAGTTATCCTATATATCTTCTATTTCTAGGATCGTGCTAGTGTCAACGAGAAAATATTTAATATCTAGAATGTTTGACAAATCTCCTATAGTTTTCCTCATAGGGTTTGGTTTATCTCTTGTGTTTCCCTCTCGATATTCGACTTCCATAGGTTGCTCCATGAGCTACTCCACATGCCTTGCCTCCTGTTCTTCCTCTGGGAGCTTTTCTAGCACCAAAAATTGATTTGCATCGAATATCCCATAATGTTTCTCCACCCTTTTCTAGGTTGTATTCTCTAATTAGGTTCTTTCATTTTTACCTTTTTTATTGCTTACTTATTGGAAGCCATCAACGTTTTGTTTAGCATTATTCTCCTAGTTTCTGTGATAACTAATGGGAAATCACTGACCAAGTGGGCATGTTCATTACATCATCTAGATTTAAACGGTACATGCTTGTAATATAATGACTGAGTCCAGATATCATTATGGTACTCAATGTCAATTAATTTAGGTAGGGGTTTGGAAATGTTCATGTAAACACATATTCTTTTGTATGAGGAATGTCTCCTCCTCTTGGTAATTTTGGAGATCTTGACAAACTCCCCAATGGAATTGTCGATTCCCTCAAGAATATTATGGTTCCTAGAAGTCTTCTAGGAGAGAAAAGTGTCGTACCCAAACCAAGGATACTAGGAAGTGTTGTTTATGTAGATTATAGCAATCCTCCCACAATCTCATGAACAACACGACAATATTCATGAATTACGGACCTTTTCCAAATATTTTCTTATGGTCTTCAAGTTCAAAGAAGATTACCATGAAGAGGCCTATGGTTCTCAAGCAAATTTCAATGTGTCCATTCGGTCTCCACTTTGTTTGAATCCATCTCACTAGATCTAGCTCTCTAGTCCAAATACCCATGAACTTAAATATTAGGACATGATCTTTCATGTGTTTCTGTGATTTTTAGAAATGGTAATTTGGAATTACAAAGTTATTGTTTCTTTATGCCATTGGTAGACATCACCCATTTATTGAGGATTTCTATTAAGCCCCAAGAACTGGTATTTTTCTCTTGCTAGTGTTTCCATCTGAAGAGCTAGGTGCCCTTTTCGTAGGCTATTGAGATCCTATAACCAAATTTAGATAGGAAGGGTTATACCTCTACTTTTGTATCCATTCATTCATCCACTCAGAATGAGGTCAACAATAAAGCCCCATATCTATAGGATATTGATCTCTGATTCAATTTCTAACTATAATTATGTAAAAAAATTACTAAAAAACCGTCAAAATTGTAGATCTACCATTCAAATAATAAAATTATACACACACTACAAAAATATTTTTTAAACAATGAGTTGGGCCATTAAATATTTTGTATTTTATTATTAAAAAATTATCTTAATTACAATGACTACAATTAAAATCACATTCTTCACATTTTTTAACTCTTCTTAGTTTCCACATAAATTTGGGAACATGTCAAAACTAGGAAAACGTTTAAATAAAAAATCAATTTTTAATGAAAATGATTAACAATATTTTAATTTTTTAATTTATAAAATAAAAATATTGTTATTATTTGATTTTAAGGTCACAACCAAGTCAGACACCAAATTGTTGTATGAGACCCCTTTGTTTATGAGACAAGAAACCCATGTCCGCGCAGCGATTTAATTGCTAGGTCTATGAAAGCATACACACTCTACCCCTCTGGGTTTGAACTTATAACCTTTAAAAAAAAAACAAATACTCTTAACCATTAAGCCACTCAAAATATATATATATATAAAATAAATTAAAAAACTAACCAATAAATATATTTAACATTTAAAATTATTATATTAATTCAAAGGATTAACAAAATAAAAACTTTAATAAAATATGATTTTTATTTACCATTACGAATACAAGTGTAACAAATTCCACTCCAACAACTTTGTTGGGTAATTCCTATAGAAGATAACGTACGTATCAAATAGCACCCGAGGATTTGTTGGTTCTATATGCCTTGCTTTGCTTTTTTGGGCATCTATAGGAAAATGTGTGGCCTCTTCTGAATCAAAGTGCTCTTCCGGAGTGCTAGCGGAAATGGGGCATTTTATTGCTTATTTAAATTGTTCCTCTCTCATTGTACCAAAATGTATATTTAGATAATTAAATATCTTTTATATCAACTTTATACTTTATATTATTTTCTTATATTTTCTTATATGAACTTTCATATAGGTGATTCTAGACTTTCAAATAAATATTATATTTCTTTTAATTTTGAGAATATTTTAAGGAATTTTAAATATTTTCGAAATTTTATTCATTAAAATGTAACCACCATTTATTCGATTATTAAGGAGTTTTAAAATAAAAAATGACAATTTAATTATTATATCAACTTGCTCCATTGGTCATAATTAAATAGTTGAAAGTACCTTCTAAAGTGTAATGCAGATTTAAAAAGGTACAATTTGATAAGTTTTTTATCATCTTTCCAATTTATATCTTTTCACTATAGGATTATAAGGTATATTAGTCTAGCATACGTTGTCCAAAATGTCGGGTAGAGAATAACATTTTTATCTGATGTAGCTAAATTATTAATTTTAATTTGAATAGTTTTAAAGCATAATAAAATTAAGTTTTTTATTTTTTTTATGGGTGCAGTTTAATTAGTGATCGAAGCATGAGATTCAAATGTGAAATTTTCATAAAAAAAATTAACATTTTAATTTAATATTTTTTTTTTTCATTTTAAATACTCTATCACATATTATAGGTAAGAATTCGTATCATAAACTTTTTTTTGAATTTTATTAAAATAAAGTTTTGAATGATAAACATATTATAAAATTGAGGATTTAGCTATTAACCTACATATTAGAAACAACGACCTATTTATAATAGTTGACATCATCTATAAGCTTTATGGTGAGAATATATTTAATTGGGAATTATTTAGTGACTTTTGTGAGTTAGGAATTTTCAAATATATATGATGTAATGTTCCTAAAAGGAAAATATATAATTTTTCCTAACCCTACATTGTTTAGTACACTTAAAGTTATATGTTTCCACTCATTGAGTTCTTTGATGATTTACATAGTAGGATTGTCATTGAATTATTGAATGATAATACATGTACCATAATTGTTTAGATATGGAAAAGGATATGGTATTCAACAATCATCATAATAATTTTTTAGCATATTTATAGTATTCAATAAATTTTTCTGACAAATATATAATCCCTACACCAAGTCCAATATCTTGAAAATTTTCATTTTTAATATTCAACATCATAACAGGTTTTTTAATTCTCAAAAGTCCATATTAAGGAATTAGTTTGGGGTGGAAAAATCCAAATTGAACAAAAAAAAATGAGATTCATAAGATCTTGTAAGTGTGCTTGCCAAATCCATAGGTGAGAAAGCTATCAAATATAATCTTATCCAAAGTTTTCAAAAGTTGACCCCTTACTGCAAAAATCACATAATTTCTTATTGAGAAAAAGCTTGATTCCAAAGCTCATAGAGTAAAACATTTTCTAGGTAAGATAATCATGGAAGAGTTTCCTCTAGCTACAAACTAATGTCATGATTCGAATTCAATTTATGTCTTCTTAATATGAGTCCCAATTATTAGTTTATGATGAATTATAACTTGCCTCCTAGACAAGTAGAGAATTTGGTCAGGGGACATGAAAACCAAATTTAATATAATAGTGTTTTACAATATCCTGTAATAATTTCGTATAAGAAAAATGTGAATATGCTCTCTAAAATCATTGATGTACATTTTCCAAAAGGTGATACCGGCATGAAAATATAGTGTTGTTTCCTAGTAAGAAAAACCTGTTTTTAATATCTTTAAATAAAACAACTTCTAGGAAATAAAATAATTGGAGAGAGGTGACTTAACTTATAAATTCATCTGACAAGTTTAATAAAATTTATAGTTCATTTATTTAAATCCTGGTTATTATTTTATGGTAAGTTATAGCTAGCTTCCTCAAGCCATTTAGAGGCGCATGCAAATTTTAGTCTAGGGGCACAAAATCAAATTGAGTATTGAAATTTCATTTGTAATCTACTACAATTGAATTTGTTCAAGGCCAATTTGATCATTCCATCCATAATCACTCTATCTATATTTTTAAAAACACAACCCATTGTTGTAAAAATTTCATTTTCTCTTACTGAGAAATTTTTTTGCTGTGGATATTGTCCAATAAAACATCTTCCAAGCAATGGAATCATAGGAGAGGGGATTCCCTGGTTGTAATTTAATATTGCGAGTCCAACATAGTTTTTAGTTCATCAATATGATCTTCGATGTTGTTTTATGGTGAGTTGAAACTCACTTCCTAAGATTATTTAGAGACATTCGAGAATTTATTCTATGGGAATAAAATACAAGCCAACTTGTAGAATTAAGTATTGTATTATAGTTCAAGGTGCTTGGCTAGGGATAATGTGGCCATGCTATTAGAAATCCCTTCATAAAAAAAGGTCTAAAATTGTTGGCTTAATGCAAAAATTGCATTGTCTTTTATTGATAAAAACTCTAGCTGCAACGATCATCGAATGCAATTTATTCTAGGAAATTGAGTCATTGGAGAGGGATGCCCTAGATGTAATATTACATCACAAATCCAATGCAATCAATTTTTTTTATTCAAGTCATTCTTAGTGCTTTATAGCAAGTTGCATCTTCCTATTTTAGGTCATTTAGGTACACAGTGAGAATTTGGCTGAGAGGCATAAAAAGCATACTAAGTAGAAAAATTGTGTTTTGTAATCTCCATGAAGTGTATTTTTCTTCACATTGTAAAAAAGATCTCAATAAAGAGTTTCGAGAATTTGACCCCTTAGTAAAAAAATTGCAATGTCTCATATTGAGTAAAATCCTTAACTTTTTTTCTAAATAAGATAGATTATATTATTGCACAAAAGCTGTATTTAAAAAAAGTTGGGTTGTGCGAGCAAAACACTTGAGCACTAGAGTAAACAACACTGGCCTTCCTGGCTTCAGATGGAGCAATTTTACATTGAAGCTTACAAAAAAGGATTTCTGAGATTTTCTAAGAAAAATTACAAAAAAGTCATGATGATAACATCTCCCGTGATGCAGAAGGGAGGGGTGGCAGTGATGAAGGCATAATTGTCCCAAAATTCCTTATTTTCGATATTTTCTATGTCGATGAGAGCTCTTTGACCACTAAAAGCGAGAGAGAGTAACATAGAAAAAAGGAAGTATGCCTCAGGCAATAAGGATTTCCCTCCACAGGGTCGTCGTCCAGGCTGATGGGCAGCTCTTGAGTGTTTCCTTCCTCCGCAACTAGGGCCACCGTACAACTTGAGGAAGCACATAATACCTCCTTTTTGACGTTAGGTGAGCCATTGACTAGCGAGTAGACCCCCGTTGCAACACACTTCTTCAACATTCTGTAGTGCGGGGATTCCCTAGTAACAAAGTGACAATGGTGCACTGATTCCACATAGATGACAAACTTGTCCATACAAATATCATTTTTTTCTTCCATTGCCTTGGAAATTTCTTCTGTTCCTGCATTGCCACACTGAGGATCATTTGAAGTTTCCAAGAGAGGTCAATTGCGCGAGTATACAGGTTTTCCCTAGCCCTAGTGAGACTAGGGTTAGGGATCCACTCATTCCGCTATCACCTCTTTTGAGCACACCCCTCGTCTAGGGACACTTGCCTGGGATTCCAGGTTAGCAATCTATTCATGCTTCTCAGGGTTAAAAATAATGTCATAATTCAGCGCTGCTCTCATAGCAGAAGATTCGACTCTGGTGGTGGGCAGACTACTCAATTTGTTCCAGCAGGAGGGGTCACGGTCGTGGCCTCTACAGTGTCGTGGAGCCGGGCTAGAACCATGCTTGGGCACCATGATAGGGCGAGAGGGGATCAACAGGAAGACTGCAAAAGGGGGTCGGGTGAAACAAGACGCAGGAGCAGGTAGGGTGACGGGGAGGAGCAGGTGGGAGGGGGTATACATAGGGGTTGGAGAGCATCGAGAGATGGGATGTCCTGAGGCGGGGAATGAATGTGTGTCGTGGGAGGTATGAAAGGTTGGTGAGGGAGGTTGTACCAAAGAGGGTTGATAGAATGGATAGATGATTCCCCGAGGAGATGCAGAGCTTCTACTTGTGCCCATAACAAGGTTTGCATTGGGATTGCAGCAAAGGGTAGATTTGCTTTAGTACTGACTCTGGTCGAGAAGCTCTTATCATTATTATTGAGACTAGAGATATCAAAGAAGTTGGAGCCTATTATTATGATTGTCCTTTTCATTGATGGGCTGACATTCCTGATGCAACCTACCATTCTCCAGGTCAGTCTGCACCAATGATCGTAGATGATAGTTTCCCACCATACCATCATTTGCTAGCCTGTTAGCTATGTCCTTCCCTTTACACCTGACATCATGGAAATAAATCCCGTTGACCCTCTCTATGTGGCATTTTATCCATTGGAGGATTCTATTTAGGCGTCATTTGTCTCACACCCGAGAAACTTCCATGATTTGTTGTAATTTGCGGCTGGCCTAAGTTGCCAGAGTTGAGTCCCTTTCCTTGATTAGAGGCCCAAAGTTGTGAAGTTCGGTTATGTCCAACCCATGTTCCAGGGCCTGTAATTACATTGTGTTGTTGATAGTGTTGCCAAGGTTGCCCACATAGATCCATTTTATTTCCCCATGTGAATTCCGGAAAGCACCCCCAAAGCATGCACTTCCCGGGTTTCCTTTCGCTTCCCCGTCATAGTTTAATTTGAGAGTGCCTTACTCTCGAGGAGACTAGTGGTTTGCAGTTCCTTGATTACCCAAAATCCTTGAGGCCTTAGAGTAATAAGTGAGTTGAAGATCCAAAAGGGCTAGAATACGTTGTTCTGAACAACTGGGAGGATTGCTGGGGCTATTAAAAGTGGAATAAGCTACAATTTCTCTGATATTCTACTTGATAATGGACAAAAAACCTCTTTTGGATTATGGATTTCCATAAATATTCTTGCATTCCACTCCTTCTAGACAGGCCAACAAATGATACCTGGTACAAGGTTCGAGGCTCTATTCACCAAAGGATTAGTGGATAAGGAGGATCTCCAATTCTCAATGGTATTAAGGATGAAGGAGATATCCCTGTCCAAAACTTTAAAAACTAAATAGACCTAGTTCCACAACTTGTTTGTGAAGGGGCAATCATTGAGCAAATGGTTAGTTGTTTATTCAGTTTGCTCACAAAGATTGCACCTGGAGGGGTGACAAAAGCCAAATTCATCCTTAAGTTGTCCCAAGTTAAAAAAAATTGTGCATGATAAGCCACAAAAATAGGGTGATTTAGGCCATTGTTTCCTCTGCCACAGAGCCTGCAATTTTCGCTCCTATTGACATTTTTCATGGACCGCAATGTAGCTGTAAGCCTCCTTTAGGTTAAAGTGCCCGACCAAATTCTTCCCCCCTATGATATTATCTTCCTCAATTTCAAATTGAATTTTTATTTCCTCGAGTTTGATCGAGAGCTCCTGCCACTCCAGAGGGTTAGGCGGGGGGTCCTAGATTTTTTCATCCAACCCTTTTCTCTAGTTGTCACTACCATTTCTAGCCTTCCAGTAGTGGTTGACCCTGTTATTGCCCTTGTTTTGCATGTTTACCCAAATTTGTTTAAATTAATATTTGTTTAGATCTGGCCTTGGCTTCAAGGCGTATTCCCAAAAGAGAGCTTTATCCCCATTGCTAACCTCCCAAAAACTGTGATTCTATATGACTGCTTTGTTGTACCAAGCTTGGTTCCAAATGGAAGAGCCCTTCATGGTCCCATTGAGCCTGCTGAGATGCTCATGTGAGCGGGTAGGAAAATATTTCTCTTTCAAAATGATGCCCCAGGGGGAGTATGGCTTTCTAATCCATCTCCAACATGTTTTAGCTCGAAGGGTTTTCCCTAAGAGCTCAGGGTCCCTCAAGCCGTGACCACCTGCTTTTTTGGGTTTGCACAACTTGTCCCAAGACACCAGTGCCCACTTTTGCTTTTTTTCCAAGCCCCTCCACATGAAATTACTCTGGATGTTTCTAAGAATGTTGGATATGGATTTGGGGGCTGCAAGGGTAGAGTACAAGTATTAGGGAATGGCCTACAACACAATCTTGTCTAAAACTAGACGACCTACCAAATTGAGAGATCTAAAGGTCCATTTAGCTAGTATTTTTTCCATTTTGTTGATAATATCTTCCCATATTGAACGAGCCAATGGATTTTTTGTAAGATGGACTCCTAGGTATTTTGAAGGGAGATTGCATCTATGAACTCTGATTCTTATCGAGATATTCCTTTGGATAGCTAGAGCGGTGTTAAAGAAAACAATTTGGACTTTTCGTGGCTTATGGAGGTGCCATAAGCATAAGAAAAACTAGAGAATATGGCTTTGAAGGATAAGGCCTCTTTGATAGTGGGGAGGCCCATTAATAAGGTATCATCAATGAGTTATCAATGTGTGGATGGAGGAGCAGAGGCATAAAGCTTGAGGCCAAATAGGGCATTGATGGAAGAGGCGACCATGATGGATTTGCTGAGGCCAACAACCATAATGACAAAAATGAAGAGAGAAATATGATCCTCATATTAGATACCTATAAAGGGGTAAAAGGGTTGAGATGGGGAGCCATTCAGGAGAATCGAGAAGAAAGTTCCAGAAGCCGTTGCCATTATCCATTTAATAAATTCCTTATGAAAACCAAAAGCCGCTAGGAGACCCCTCATATACTCCCAACTAATTTTATCGAATGCTTTAGACATGTCCAACTGCATCATCATTCCAGGCTTTCTCTGAACTTTAAGGGAATGAATCAATTCATGGGAAGGGATGATGTTATCCATAATTTTACTTCCTTCCACATAAATTGATTGGTGTGGGAAAATTAATAGAGGCGGGATGGCTTCTATTCTATTCGCTAAGAGTTTTGAGATGATCTTTTATATAACGTTTCAGAGGGTAATAGGGTGAAATTTATCCAGGGAGTCAACGCTTTCATCCTTGGGAATTAAGGTTAGAAAGTTGGCATTTAGTGCTTTTAGAACATATTTTTTTATTCTAGATGCCTCCATTAATGCGTGAACCTCATTTTTTATTAGGGGCCAACAAGCTTTATAGAAGTCAATATTGAACCCATTCGGACCCAATGCTTTAGCATTGGACATAGTCATTACTACTTCCTCCACCTCTTACATTGAGACTTTTCTCAAGAGAAATTTATTGTGATCCTCGATGAGGATAACTGAAATGTTGTTGGCTAGGAGATTGTTGAAGAACTGATTTAGTTTTGAAGCCATGTCCTCACGAGAGTGGATAAGGTTTCCCTCTCTATTTTTTCGGGTGAGAACCCTATTGTGTCTTATATGTTGTACCATTGAATGGTGAAAGAAAGTTGAATTTATTTCCCTGCACTCAAGCCAGTTAATGCGAGATTTCTGATGCAAAAGTTTCTCTTCTTGAGAGACCCTTTCCTCCCAATGCTTTTGAAGATAAATCTCTTCCTTGTTCCTTTGTTCAGCGATGCTCTTGCAAATGATTTGTTGCTAGAGGATTTCCATTCTAAGTTCCAGGTTCCTTTTGTCAGTAGTGATTTTGCCAAAAGTTTCCTTGTTCCAAAGTTTGATCTCATTGATGAATTTTAGTTTCTCTTGGAATTTATACACCTTGTTTCTAGTTTGGGGCATTCCAGTTTGGGGCATCGGGTTACTCCACAATTCTTTCAGTTTTTTCCATGAAATACAGGTGCTCCATCTAGAAGGATTCAAATATGAAGTGTTTATTCTTTGAGCTAGATAAAATGTGAACCTTCAAGGATATTGGCCAATGGTCGGATCTTGATTAGGGAAGAATTATGGCCTCTTTTTCCTAGGAGGTGAGATAGATCTTTTCTGAAAGAAGGAAATGGTCAAACCTAAAATAAATTTTCTGATCTCCCTGTCATTATTATTCCAAGTGAAGATTCCATTGTTCGTAGGGATATCAGTTAGACTAAGGTCCTCAATGGTGGAATAGAATGATTCCGAGTTCTTATCTAGTTTTGTGATGCCTCCCTTCTTTGCCCTGAGGTTTAGCACCATGTTAAAGTCCACCACAACAATTTTGAAAGGTAGTTGGATAAAATCATGGAGCTTAATTATGCTCTACAACATCTTGATTCTTTCAACCACTATGTGAGAAGCATAGATGTTGGTTAAAGAGATGCTATCATTGGTGCTAATGATTTTCAAAATAGTTATGATTGAATTTTTTGTGGCAACTGAGGAGGTTAGATCATACTGAGAGCTTTTTGACATAGTCATGATTTCCCCTGCTGATCCTGTGGTCGAGTTCATTGTATAGTTGTAATTCTTGAAACAATTTTTTTGAAGGAGGGTGAGGTTAGCCATGTCAAGTTTGGTTTCTTAAATTAATAAGATATCTAATTTATCAGTTATGAGCATGTTTTTCAAGACTCTTTTCTTTTCAGGACCATTGGGTCCTCTAATATTCCAAGAGATGAAATTCATTGATAAAGAGTGGGAGTTAGGGCTACGACCTTTACATTTTCTTCATTAATGTGTTTGGCCTTGAGTTCTTGAAGAAGATGACTGGTCGTTTTCCGTCCTCATTTCCAGCTTGGCCCTTTTATATTGTATTTTGCAGCTTCCATATTTTCCATAATCTCGTTGACTATGCTATTTCTAGGTGGTATTTGACTTGAGCTTTGTTTTAATTCTTCCTGTAGGAGGTAAGCTCCTTGGATTTTTTAGATTTAGTCTTCTAGAATCGCAACAAGACTATTTTTCTTCCATTCCTCTGTGACTGATATGAGGTCAACTCCTTCCAATGCCTCTTCTATTGTGTTTTCCTCTGGGGTAGAGTCCACTAAAACTTGTTCCATTTCTATGTCTTCTTGTATATTCTCAGCTTCAGTGTTGTTGTGTTCCAAGTATTAATCGTCTTGCCTTCAGTTTGCTGCATTTTATATATCTTCTTTAGACTCCTTGTCATATGAGTTGTTTGCAAGTGGTTGTTCTTGAATTTTTTCCACAGCTTAAAATTAATTTAGGCTGGCTACCTGGTGCTACTCTTTCTTTGTGTTTGTTTTCTTGTTGTTTTTGTTCCTTATGCTTACTTTTTTGAAACCTTGTTCATCCTTTTTCTTGTTAACCTGCTCACTGCTTTGAGGCGTTTTATTTTGTGGACTGTCCCTAGAGAGGTGTCCATTCTCATGGCATTTTCTACATCGGAATCGTATGTGTTCGCAACAAATGCTCTGAAGCCAGACCTCATCCCTGAATATCTGTTTTATGCCCTCCAGAAGGGCTCCTGAGACATCAATTTAAACACATATTCTGGAATATGAAACATAATGTCCATTTCGTGTGCCCTCAAACAATTTTTATATATTCTCCTAATTGGTCTACAATGTCTTTGAGGACTCATGGAGCCCAATAATTAGTTGGCAGGGAGTAGAGGCCAAGACCTTAGTGAAGTCCTCTTACTCTAGAGTGAGGTTTTCTTTCCAGAATCTCATATAAAGTCTTGAAGAGTTGGAGAAATAGGGTCCTCCCTTAAATATCGTGTCTCTGTCTTCCAAGAGATCAAAGATGACTATAGAAAACCCCTTTTAGCCTAGCTATAGCCTGATTTCCCACTTTGTTTTCCATTTGAATTGAATCCACCAATTTAGTGCTTTCTCTATGGGTCATATGCCTATGAATTTACATGTTACTGCATGTTCTTGCATATAGTCTCTATATACAGCTACCTCTGGATCTTGAATTTCCAACCGTTAGATTTTTTTGGCTTCTGGGTTGCAATTGCTTCTTAGTTTCATTCTTACCTTCTGCAGTTCTTCCTCTATAGTTTTTGCCTCCAACGTTGTTGAACCATTTGCAAAGGTGGTACATCTAGTTGGTTGAGCCTCTACATTTTCCCCTTTTTCCTTCAGTTTTTCCCTTGCTTCAGGGCTCGTTATGGAAGAGTGAAAAGATTTGCATGATGCTAGCTTAGTGAAAAAAGAAGACCCCTGATCCTTCAGTTGACCAGTAACCATATCACAAAAGGAGGGGACCTGAGGGCCATCATCTGACTCCTCCATGGAAGTAGGAGAGGTGATGGTTATGCCCTCGTGGCCGAGAACCACGATGCTCTGTTGGGAGCCATCAGGAGAGCACAAAGGAGGTTAGAGCTAATCCTATGTGTGAGATAGCCTGCCAAGCTCGCCCAAAGATTTTTGAGTCACATTTGTAAAATCATTATTTGATTACACATCAAATAAAATAATTTTTTTTTAGGAAATAGAGCCATGAGTGAGGGGGTCTTGTAGCTAGAACTCAATATTACAAGTTCAGCACAATCAATGGTTCATCGATTCAAGTCATGGTGGTGCATTATGGTGCATTACCAATTCTTTCCTGAATCCATATAGTGATACACTGAGAATTTGGCCTTGAGGAATATAAGATAAACTTAGCACAAGAGTTAATGTATACAAGGTATACATGGAAGGGAATGGAAGCATAGGAAGAGGGTTACCCTAGCTATAATATGATGTCAAGAGTCCAATCTAATTGGGAATTCATTAGTTTGAGTCCCAATTAGTATTTTATGGTGAGAGACAAATCACTTCATAAAATCATTTACAAACACTTTGAATTTTTTTCAAGGGAACTACAAAAAAAAAACTGAGCAATAAAACTGAGTTGTTTAAATTTTTTTATTGTGTTGTTCAAGGCCAAAATGAAATTGTTGTCCATAATTGATCAATATATATTTTCCAAAACTCACTTTTCTAGTATTTTTTTTTTAGCCGTGGATTGAGAGAACAACCTTGTATTAATATCATAAATAAGAATGAAAAATTATTACCACCTACAAAAATTATAATATAATAAAAATTCCTACTGACACCGATTATAAAGACCCAACCAAAATACTATTAAGATAAAACAAGGACACTAACTAGACAAATAAAATGCTACCATGACTCAACTACAATGTTAATAAAACATAATTGAGACAAATATGCAACTCCAATGATACAAATATAATGCAATTAGGATGTTATTAATACACTAATAAGTCACCGAGGAGGAGACCCTATGACCCTCGTAAGATAGAACTATGATGGAATATATTACTGTAAGGACACTCAATATACAATAAATGTAATGTTAGGACACAAAATAAATGCTAAAAAGACACCGATGTGGATGCCAAAATGCTAATGTGTATCATGAAAAGATGTAATATTAATGAAAAGGACGTGTAATTTATAATTCGGCATGAAATTATAACTTGTTTTTAATAATTCATCTAAATTCTATCAAAAATATTTTGATAAAAAACTCATGCTAGAACGATAACCTATAGAAAAGGTTATAAAATTGGTAATTATAAAATCGCTACACTTTGGATGTCCATTTTCAGCTTTCATGCGTGACCTTGAGTTCATTTTCAACTTTCCCTCGTAAGATAAAACTATTAGGGAATATATCACCATAAGGACACTCAATATACAATAAATGTAATGTTACGACACAAGAGAAATGCTAAAAAAAGACACTGATGTGGATGCCAAAATACTAATGTGTATGATAAAAAGATGAAATATTAATGAAAAGGATGTGTAATTTATAATTGAACATGAAATTATAACTTTCTTTTAGTGATTCATCTCAATTCTATAAAAAAATATTTTGAATATTCTGATAGAACTCATACTAGAACGATAACATATAGAAAATGTTATAAAATTGGTAATTATAAAAAGGCTACACTTTGGAAGTCGATTTTCAGCTTCCATGCCTAACCTTGAGTCCATTTTAAACTTTCATGCCAAAGTCTGTTGAGATTTTCTGTTTGTAATGAAATAGGAAAAATCCCAGCTGATGACAACAATAGAAATTCAGTTCCTAGATTAGCTCCAGGTTGTTGGGAGATGATTAATGCGTCCTATATTTGATGTGAGTGAGTTAATGAGGTTGTTAGATTCTCTATGCTATATAACAGGCAACCATTTGGATGTTTGCTATGAGGGTGAGAGTTTTGTGAGGAGTTCTTTGATGTATTCTCCTGTTTTGAATAATAAATTGCCGATGCCTATGTTGTGTGGACGTAGCCCAGATTGGTTGGGTGAACCACGTTAAATTCTTGTGTTTTATGTGCTTGATTTATTCTGCTGTGTGTTTATTTGATTACACTGTGCATTTGACCTACCAACAAGTGGTATCAGAGCATGTTGGAGGCCTGGCACAACGGTGGAGATTGCTAGTTGAGTTGAATTGCGTGCTGGAGGTGGAGCGCTGGTGCCTGGTGTTGCGTGGACGTGGAGCATTGGAGCGCTGGTGTGCCTGTATGAGATTGAGGAGAATTGTTGTGCCTGTTGCGTTGAAACAATTTGTTTTGCTGGTGCTGCGTGGAGCTGCTGGTGCGCAGCGCGGAGTTGTTTTTTGTTATTTAACCTGCAACGTTTCAACCGCTGCGTGGAGTGTTGTTGCTGAGCTGCGCCGCAGTGGAGTTTACACAGTTCTTGAAATCGCTACGTGGAGTTTACATAGTTTTTGCGTGGAGGTATGAATTTTTTATTTTAAAACAGTTCACAGATTGTACCTGGGCTGTGCGTTGTGCCTCTAATTCATTCTTAAGCCAGCGTTGCTGATAAGTATTGGAGGTATGTTATATGTTGCGTGCGTAGTGGATTAAATGGTGCTGCGCTGTGAATTGTATCTCCTTTAAATAAATAATAATGCGCGCGGATCATTATTTTAAACCAGTTGTAATACAATGCTGCAATTTTTTTTTTTTTGGGTCGGAGAGTAACAATATTGGATACCTGGAATTTCTACATGCTCGACAGTTTTCCTCATCAGCATGCTGTTAATGTGTCCTGTCCCTAATCTTAACATTTCCTTAAAGCCAAGTCAAAGGTCGATGATTCAAAAACAGTGGTTTGGTATTTTGATGATATTTATCAAAAACAGTGGTTTGGTGTTTTGCGTGTATTGAAAACTGTCCTTCGAATATATTTTGGGAAGCTTATTCGATAGGATTAGTAAAGGATTGTTACAGATTGTTTTAGAGGGGCATAGTATTAAAAAAAAAAAATAAAGACATCAAAGTAATACCAGTGCAAAGGGCAGTTTTTGTTTTAAGGCAAAGACAGAAAGACATAGGCAGTTTGTTTTGCTAATTGCTGGTATTGAAACATTGGTTTGTTTTTTGGAGATTATTATTTTTTGATTGATACAAAATGGCAAAAACTCAAAGTGCCCGGTTTGAAATTGAGAAATTTAATGGCAAGAATAATTTTGAGATCTGGAAGGTGAAAATGTACGATTTTCTTGTCCAACATGGTGTGGCAAAGGCGTTGTTGGGCAAGTCCAAACAGCCTTACAACATCACAGATAATGAGTGGGCCGAGATGGATGAAAGAGCGATAAGTGCTATTCGACTGTGTCTAGCTGATGATGTCCTGTTTAATATTGTGTCGGAGACAACAGCGGCTGGTTTGTGGATGAAACTGTAAATGACCAAATCTTTAACCAATAGGATTCTCCTGAAGCGACAACTGTACAGTTTGCGAATGAAGGAAGGTACATCAATTGCTGATCATTTAAATGCTTTTAATACTCTTGTGCAATTACAAAGTATAGAAGTAAAAATTCAATCCGAGGATAAAGCTATTACTTTATTGTGCTCGTTGCCCGAATCATGGGATCATTTTTTTACTTCTATAAGTCTTAGTTCATCAGAAACTATTGAGTTTGATGATGTAGTTGCATCCTTATTATCGGAAGAAACAAGGAGAAGGTCGCATTCTGAAACCTCTACATCAGAAGCTATGATGGTTAGAGGTCGTTCGAAATAAAGACACTCCAGGAGGCCGAGCGACTCACGTTCAAAGTCAAAAGGGAAGAAGAGTAAGCTGAAGTGTTGGTTTTGTGGCAAATCAGGGCATTTAAAGAAGGATTGTTGGAAGCGACAGCAGCAAACTTCAAAAGCAGAGTCTTCGATAGAGAAGAAGAAGGCAGATACGACAGATATAGGTTCGACATCTGTTTCAGGTATAAGTGATGAAGTATTATCAGTTAATGTGTCAAATCATGGTCAACATTGGTTGTTAGATTCTGGTGCATCAAACCACATGTGTATCCATAAAGAATGGTTTAAAACATATAAATCAATTGATGGTGGTGTTGTGTACATGGGTAATGATGTGACATGTAATATTGTGGGAATTGGGAGCATACAACTGCAAATGTTTGATGGGACAACAAAAATATTAACTGATGTGAGGCATGTACCAGATTTAAGAAAAAATTTGATTTCATTAGGAGCACTTGATTCAAATGGATATAAAACTGTAATTCAAGGTGGAGTAATGAAAATTTACAAAGGCATCTTACTAGTTATGAAAGCTAAGAAAGTAGGAAATCTATTTCAGTTAGAAGGAGGTATAAGGTCAGATTTTGTGTCTACTGTGTCTGAACATGACAGTAGTTCCATTCACTTATGGCATCAAAGATTGGGGCATATGAGTGAAAGAGGATAAAAAAATTTGGCTGATCGCAAGTTACTTCCAAATCTAAAGTCTGGAAAGTTAGATTTTTGTAAGCATTGTCTGTTTGGAAAACAAAGTAAACAAAAGTTTAAAACAGGGAAACATACTAGTAAAGACATACTTGATTATATCCATTCAGATGTGTGGGGTCCAGCTCCTACAACTTCATATGGTGGTTCGTCTTATTTTGTATCATTCATTGATGACTTTTCTAGGAAAGTGTGGGTCTACATGTTGAAAAGAAAGTCTGATGTTTTTTCAGTTTTCAAGCAGTTTAGAGCATTGGTAGAAAACAGCACTGGTAGAACAATAAAGTGTTTAAGAACTGACAATGGTGGTGAGTTTACTTCCAAGGAGTTTGAAAGCTATTGAAAGGATGCAGGGATCGAGAGGCATAAGACCGTGGTTTATACTCCTCAGCAAAATGGAGTTGCTGAACGCATGAACATAACTCTTCTGGAGAGAGCAAGGAGTATGCTGAGTAACGCCGGGTTGCCGAAGGAGTTGTGGACGGAAGCGGTGGCAACAGCTTGTTATGTGATAAAACGATCTCCATCAACGGCCATAGACTACAAGATTCCGCAAGAGGTATGGAAAGGACACCCTTGTGACTATTCTAAACTAAGAGTGTTTGGTTGTGATGCATATGCTCTAGTGCCTAAATATCAGCGAACTAAGTTAGATCCAAAGTCTAAAAGGTATATCTTTGTTGGGTATGGTGTTGGAACAAAGGGATATAGATTGTGGGATCCTACTACCCGCAAAATCATCATCAACAGAGATGTAAAGTTTAATGAATCCTCTCTTGTACAGTTAGATGTAGATAGTAGATTGAAACAGGATGATGTATCTGACTTTCAACACATTCAGTTTGATAGCATTTCTAACGATAGTCATGATGACCGTAGTTCAGATACTAGTCATGAACAGGTTTCAGAATCAGAACATGAACAGGGTTCAGGTTTAGATCATGAACAGGTCTCAGATACTGATCGGCAAGAAATTCCTACAGAGGGTAGTCAGCCAATCGTGGAAGCGCCAGAAACATCCTTAAGGAGGTCGACAAGAATCAAACGGCCACCGAGAAGGTATGATGATTATGTCACTTTTGTTGCATTTACTGCTAATGACAATGAACCTCTGTGCTATCAGGAAGCAATAGAAGGTTCAAAAAGTGACAAGTGGAAAGCAGCCATGAAGGACGAAATGATGGCCTTAAATAAGAACGGCACATGGGATCTGGTGGAGCTTCCGAAAGGCAGGAAAACTGTGGGGTGTAAATGGGTCTTCAAGCTGAAACAAGGTGTGAATGATACGGAAGACAGGTACAAAGCGCGACTGGTTGCAAAATGGTTTTCTCAGAAAGCCGGTATTGACTTTCATGAGATTTTTTCGCCAGTGGTTAAAATTGTTTCAATTAGAATTGTGTTAGCATTAGTGGCTTTGCTTGATTTAGAGTTGCAGCAGTTAGATGTTAAGACTGCATTTCTACATGGTGATTTAGATGAGGAAATATATATGGAACAATCGGAAGGGTTTGTTCAGCATTGCAATGAGAAATTTGTCTGCAGGCTCAAGAAGTCATTATATGGCCTGAAGCAGTCACCTCGGCAATGGTATAAGAAGTTTGATTCTTTCATGTTGAGTCAGAAATATGTTAGAAGTGAATATGATCATTGTGTTTATTTTAAACAGTTGAATAATGGCATATTCATTATCTTGGTATTGTATGTTGACGAAATGCTTTTAGCAAGAAAAAGCATAGAAGAAATCAACAGGTTGAAGGCTCAGATGGCAAGGACATTTGATATGAAAGATCTAGGGGCAGCAAGACAGATTTTGGGCATGGAGATTTTCAGAGACAGGAGCAATGGTAAGCTATGGCTATCACAACAAAAGTATATTGAGAAAATACTTTTGAGGTTTGGTATGGATAATGTGAAGCTTGTGTCAGTCCCTTTAGCTTCCCATTTTAAGCTTTCTTCGAGTTTATGTCCTAATACAGATGAAGAAAAGGATTATATGTCTCGAATTCCATATGCCAATGTAGTAGGGTGTTTAATGTATGCGATGGTTTGTACTCGACCAGATATTTCACATGCAGTTGGGGTTGTCAGCAGGTACATGGAAAATCCGGGTAAAGAACACTGGTCAACAGTGCAATGGGTGCTTCGATACTTGAGAGGCACAAGTAGTTATTGTATTTCTTACAATAAGAGTAGTGAATTTGTTTGTGGATATGTTGATTCCGATTTTGCAGGTGATTTGGATAAGAGAAGATCAACTTCAGGGTACGTCTTTACTCTTGCAGGTGGAGCTATAAGCTGGATGTCAAAGCTACAGAATATTGTTGCTTTATCCACTACTGAAGCAGAATACATTGCTGCTTCTCATGCTTGCAAAGAGGCGGTTTGGTTGAAAGGTTTGCTTGGTGAATTTGGTAGGTTACAGGACAACATCAGGTTACTTTGTGATAGTCAAAGTGCAATACATTTGGCTAAGAATCCAGCCTATCATAGTAAATCAAAGCATATTCCAATTAAGTACCATTTTGTAAGACAGGTTATCACTGAAAGGGGTGTCTCTCTGGAAAAGGTGCATACAAAGGAGAACTGTGCAGACATGTTCACGAAACCAGTTTTGTTGGAGAAGCTACGCTGGTGTTTGGCTTCTCTTGGCTTGCAGAAAAGATAAAATAATAATAACAGGGCATCAGGCGAATTGTTGTCAAGGTGGAGATTGTTGAGATTTTCTGTTTGTAATGAAATAGGAAAAATCTCAGCTGATGACAACAATAGAAATTCAGTTCCTAGATTAGCTCCAGGTTGTTGGGAGATGATTAATGCCTCCTATATTTGATGTGAGTGAGTTAATGAGGTTGTTAGATTATCTATGCTATATAACAGGAAACCATTCATATGTTTGCTATGAGGGTGAGAGTTTTGTGAGGATTTCTTTGATGTAATCTCCTGTTTTGAATAATAAATTGCCGATGCCTATGTTGTGTGGACGTAGCCCAGATTGGTTGGGTGAACCACGTTAAATTCTTGTGTTTTATGTGCTTGATTTATTCTGCTGTGTTTATTTGATTACACTGTGCATCTGACCTACCAACAAAGTCTAAGATGGAATTTTTAACTCTCATGTCAAAAAAACTAGAATGCTACTTAATTCATTTGTTCCAAAAATGTTAATTTTAAACCCCTCTTTAAAATTTGCACTCTCATGCTTTTCTTTTACAATTAATTTTTGATATGTGTGGCTTTTACTCTTCAGCCATTCATTTGAAAGGATCGTTTTCACTTCCTGGGTGATTTTAACCCACTTTTCTGTATTTGCAAATGTGAATGGCATTTTGGATAAGGCTACTTTGAGGGTCAAAGTTAAAATAAATGAAGTGATTTTGAATAAACTCGAAAAGACTAATTTTGAGCCCATCATCAACTACTTTTCTTTCAACTAATATTAATACTAAGCAAAAGCCAAACACGACCATTTCAAATACAATAAAAACATTCAATTGGCAAACCAATTTCCAACATGAAGAAAAATTGAAGAACTAAGTCTAGAATTGTCATGCCATTTCAAATATTGTATAATACATAGACTTCACTTCATACTTTTCCAACAAATAGGATTTTATGCTAACATGAGTTAATGAATCTAATGTAAATTAGAATATCAATTGCTCAATTCCGAAAGAAATAAAATAGCATAAGAGAAAAACTTTGTATGTATGAATTTATGTTACTTTTGTATCTCATTGAATGCGCATAAGTCTCGAGTGAATGTGAGATTGCTCCTCAGAAGAAAGTGTCAAAAGATCACTTTCCCATTACATGGAAAATTATGCAAAGTTTTAATTGGCTTAGTTTATAATAAGAAAAAATTTGAATTGAAATAAGATGATTTACATTCCATTAAATTTAATTTACTCATTTTAGAGGAGATATGTACATCTACATTTTAATTTTTTGCATTTTGATCATGGAAAGAGTTCATCCAAATTTTCCAACATCCAGACGAAATCTAAGGAGAAAATTAAGATAGGTAAGTAATCCCCTTACTAATGATTGAATGAATTTTATTTTGTTTGAGTTCTATGTTATCAATATCCATTTGAAATTGTATAATTATCATGGTTTTTTTTAATTCAATTATTTTTTTATTTGTAGAATTTTATAATATATTTTATATGGCTAAAATAAAATTTAAATTAATTTTTTTTTATAAAAAATAACTATATTTAACGTTAATTATAAAAAGAATTATATAAATTAAAAAAAATCGTAATAAGATTATAATTATTCAAGATTCATTATTATTTTACTATAGAAATTTTAGTTCGTAAATATGCTTTGTTACAATATTATAGTTCAATATTAAGGATTATGAAAATAACATGCCCAAATACTATTATTCATTTCATTTCATAGTTAAAATATTTTATATATATCTTAATTTAATTAATCAATAACTTTTTTTAAATCAATTGGAAATTAAAAAGAGCTAACTATTTTTAACATAAATATTAACACTTTATATAATAATTATTAAAACTATAATGGACATTTACTATAGACTAAATCTCTACAATCCACTTATTATTCAATACTGATAATTAAATTGAAATTTTAGAAAAGAAAAGTGTATTAGAGGAATGAATAAATATTGAAATAAATGTTAGGATCATCAGAGCACTTAGAGAAGTGGAGGTGTCTAAATACACATCTCTTTATCCCACTATCTAGCTAGATGAATAATCATGGTGTTTTTTTGGGCTTATACCTAGGCTACATCAAAGATAAATACCATGGAAAAAACCATGGGTTTCCCATAAACTTGGAGTCTAAAACCACTCACTTGTAAGACCAATAATCATGGATTTTTTTAGCCTATAAATGTGCTACATCATAGATAAATAACATAGGAAAAACCATCGGTTGCCATAAACCTCAGCCTGAAACCACTAGTAAGTTGACTCATCCACCCTAACAATACCCCTCTTAAACTTCACTACTTGTTCGATTCATCAACCATCTCATCTGAGTTGTCACATTCTCCTGCCTCCCCGTCCTCAAGCCAAGATATTAGTACACCTGCCACCATGTACCTCTCAAAGTGATTCATTCCACATCTTGATGACTCCATGAGCCACTGCACTGCATGTATGCATGAGCAAACTCTTAAGGCCTTACACACTGCGTGTTGCACAACATCTCTTAGTAAACAACAAGCCTTACATCTTACTAGAAAACCTTACAACTTACTAGAAAAATTCCTTGTCCAAAATACCTTAGGGTGTTCACACATCACACATTGGCTCCTTCACTCTATACCACTCTAACTTCATTCTTTTCTTCCATATAATCACTCTCTTCTAAATCTAATGTGATCTATACCTTAACTTGGCTTTTTCAACCCTGCCATCTCTCATCCGATCCTTCTATTATTTAACTATCCCATCCACTAAATCAAATCTTTCTATTATTCAACTATTCCATCCACTAAATCAATTTTGTAGCTACACATACCAACTAGGGTCTCATATTGATGAATACTACAAAAGCTTTTTCTGCAAGACGCTTCCTATCCACATGAGTTTCTCTACCTGCACCCGACTTAGCTACACCCATTCTCTTTCTTGTAGGTTGCACAATCCGCTCATTCTTGCGGCTCCCTCACTTCTTGAAGAGTTTGCTTATGCCCATGTTAACTCTCAATTGTTTTTCCTTCACATAGATAACTCGAAATTCCGTCCTTGTATAACCACATGTTAGATTTCACATTATATATTGGGTGTAGTCTTTATACCATTTCATTTATACTCTATCTGACCATTTCTCAATGTTATATCATCTTAACAACAAATTATTATCATCTTAACAATAAATAATTTATTAAAGAAAAAAATGGCATCTGCTGCGTTGTGCTCATCTAATCTCGCAATGTAATCTGATCCAGTAGATCAATGATGTGATTTAACGTTTAGATGTATATTCCAACACTTGAGTTGTTTTGGTACCATTAGCATTTTGATCGATTGGTTTTTTTCTTATAGCAATATTTGACATTACAACTTATATAAAGCAAAAAAATAGTCATTCTCAATCAATCTCCATTCCACATAAGAGGCGAAGTGGAATAAATATCGATTCCATATTTAAACATTGTAGACCACGAAACAACACGAGTATGTAAGAAAACAAATAATTGAAGTTCAAGTTTACAACACAGGGGATTGCATTGCGATAAATCTGCGTCATCCTCAAAGATAGTAAACCTATGTCGCACAAGTTTTCGGTGAACAAGTATCTAGCATGGCTAGAAGTATTGCCCAAATTTACAGGGAACGCCAAATTGGGAGAAGCAATAATATAATATATTAAAAAAAAAAAAAAAAAAAATTATCTATTTCCATCCAAAACTTCCAATCAAATTCCATCTTGCAAAGAAACATGTAAAAGATTGAACTTGAAACATTGCCAAAAAAATTCAAAATATTAATCCATCAACAATTTCTCAATCAAATTCGTTCCTCGCAAAGAAACATGCAGAACTTCCAAACCAGAAAAAAGGTTGTTATTACTAGGTGATTTCATGCAACGCTATATGTTAAGTCATTGGTTGAATTCTTCGCCCCTAATGTAACCTCACCAATATTATATATATTACATCTAATTATAATAGAGATAGGAACAAATAAAATATATATTAATAGTAATTAAAAAAATTGAAACAATAGAGTTTAAATCCAATGCTATTTTAAAAAGAGTTTGTATAATAAAATTATAAATTTTTAAGTTAATATATATTTTATACTTAAATAAATATGAAAATTAAATTAATTTTTTTCAATAATATTTATTTTTCATAATTTCATCTTTTTTTTCTTCTTTAGTATTTCATCTTTTGTCCATTCAGCTCGAGTGATAATGATGGTTTTGCTAGTGGCCAACAATCTTCCTAAATTCTTTTATATCCATCCTCCATCCACGTATATGAAGATAATGAATAGTTTTCCAATGAAAAAGATCAGGATTAGCCAGACGCTTCATCTTCATTTGGATAGAAGGGTTTTCCATAAACAGTTGTTTCTCTTAGTTCCAGACGCATATCCAAATCTAAACCCAATGGCATACCCTTCCCAGTTCCATCAGTTTAAGAAACACCAAAGCTGGCAACGTCAAATACACTGAAGTTTGCACTTATTCATTGCAGTGAAGCTACCAAAACGTCAAAATCGGTTGCAGTGAAGCTCCTGAAAAGCTCCAAAGTACCTGTTGAAGCTCCCGACGGTTTTGGAGCGTTTCCGATCAGCTCCCAAGCTCCCAGGAGTGAGGGAGCTTCAAATACGTTCTCTCTAATGCCTGGAAGCAGTACCCGTGTAACTATGTAGTAAACGCTATAAACCAAAAATATTATAAACAATGAAACGACATGTGTGGGCATACAAAAATTGAACCTAAGTTTACAATTTCTAGGGATTGCTTAACAATCCTTAAGGTTAAGTTTATTTCAGGTTTTTGTAATATATTGGGATTGGGTGATGTTAAATGGTAAATTTAGAGTTGTTTTGCGATTAGGGTGAGAGAATATCTCAATTTTCATATTCATATTTGGAATTATTTGGATCTCAATCCAATTAGATATTTGTTTAATATTTTTGAATGGCTTCTATGGACTTGACCCCTAAAGAGATATGGAAAAGATAAGATATGAGGTTTTGTTTTATATACATAGCTCAAAGTAGGCGTGTTGTTGTGTGAACAAGAGTTTTGTTAGTTTGTTGTTGTGTTTGTATGATGGTTGTATTTGTCTATGATATTCTCTTCAATCGGACTCCAATCTAGTATGCGAGAGAGGAAGGCCATATCATAGCTCACCCAATAGAATCGAGTATTTCTAACGACAACTTCATGTGGAGGATCTGAGGATCTGTGCTTGGAAAGCTCACGCAATGAAATCGAATATTGTCAGCCCGAAGGCCTGCGGATCTCATAGTCTGTTGGTAATTGACAACTAATTAATGTAAATTTGGGCGAATTGTATTAGTTATTGACAAGTTAGTTTCATACCGAATCAGTAGTTATGTAACTGAGGAGGCTCATATATAAAACTGATGAATGCCCGAACTATTGTATGGAGAACCATTGATTGATTGAATAGAGATTCCAATCCCTTGCCCCATGGATGTTTCCTTGACACCCTTTCAGGGTTTTACCACATAAATCTTGAGTTTTTACTTGTATGGTTATGTTCAGTTGCATTCCCTTTCTTGGTTAAATTAACCTTCTTTCTTGATCAGTAACCTATTTTATAACTACAATTGGTATCAGAGCCAAGTTGAGTTGAGTTGGAGGTCTTGGAGAAGTCGGAGCGAGGTTGAGTTGAGTTTGGAGGTGAATGCTGGTGAAAGACTAGTGATAGAAAAAAAAAAAGGGCAACATGCGTGAAACCCTGCATGATCATTTTTTGGAGGTGAAATCCCGTGTGATCATTTTTTGGAGGCATTTTCAGTTTATATATATTTTTTGAAGGCTGCATCATTGCTGGAAGAGCATGCCTGCATGTGAAGGCAACATTCTGTGTGCTCTAGAGCTCCACTATTGCGTCGTTGCTGGAAGAGCCTGCCTGCGTGTGGCAACATCCATCGAAGGTCTGCGTGTTAAAGACTAGAGCTCGAAGAACCTACCCATCGTGGACCAGAGGAAGAGCCATCATTGCGTGGAGCGAAGAGGCCCTATCTAGTTTCTGCGTGAAATCCAAGGGAATAGTTTTCCAGAACCTGTGTGCTGGTCGAGGAAGCCAGAGGTCCCTCTGAGAATTGCATGTACCACTGGTGAGACACTATGTGGACCATTGTTTTCTGCGTAGTCTAGTGAGGAGGCCATTTTCTGCCTAAGGCTCAGTCATGCTGCGTAGTAGAGGCCCATTTCTCTCTCATCTTTGCATATGTGTGAAGCGAGAGGGCCATTCTCTGCGTGGACTGGTGAGGAGCCTTTGCGTGCTGGCCCAGGCCCATTTTTGTTTGCTTCCTATTGCAAACCGTCGAGGAGCTGCGTGTAACCAGTGTGGATCACTGGCCCTGTCCAATTCGTCGAGGAGGAGCTATTGCTAGCCCTCTGCATGCTGGTCGCCTCTGCGTGCCCTTGTCCAGAACCGGAGCAAGGAGCCTTGTCTGGAAACGTAAGTGCAGTTCGAGCCTGTGCTGAGTTGGGGAAGCCTATGTTGAGTTGGGGAAGTTCGTTGAAGCTGAAAGCAATCTGAAAATTGAACAAACCAGAACAACGGATATATATTTTTTTTTCAAATCTGTTGAAGGGTTTTTTATTTTATTAAAAAATAAAAAAGGAAAATTTTCTTTCTGGAAGAGTTACAGGAAAAATTTGAATAGGGATTTTTTTTTTGGTAAACAAAAAAGAAAAAACTCAGAATTGTAGAAAAGAGTTTCTTTATTTAAAAAAAAACTCAGAGTTCTGAAGAGGAAACCAGAAATTGAAGAAACCCTAAACCCTTGATCCTTTTTTAAGAAACCTAGTTAAAAGAAGGATTTGTAGGAAAGAAAATGGCGAAGATGTCTAATGCAAAGTTCGAGGTGGAGAAATTCACCGACAAGAGCAACTTTACTCTATGGAAACCAAAAGTTAGCGATTTCCTAGTGCAACAAGGGTTGCACAAAGCTTTGGATGGAGAAAATAAGGAACCTGCAAGCATGAAAGATTTAGACTGGGAGGACTTGAATGGTCGAGCTCTCAGTATCATAAGGTTATGCCTGGCAGATGAAGTTCTCTTCAACATTTTTGAAGAGAGTACAACTTCAGGCTTATGGAAAAAACTAGAAAAACTATATATGACAAAGTCGTTAACCAATAGAAATTATTTGAAAAGACAATTGTACAATCTTCGAATGAAGGAGGGTTCAAAAATTGTAGAGCATTTAAATGTTTTTAATACACTTATATGCCAATTATCAGAAATGGAAGTTAAAATTCAGGAAGAAGACAAAGTTATAACCTTGTTGTGTTCTCTGCCCGAGTCATGGGACCAACTCGTAACTTCAATCAGTTTGAGCACCGCTGATTCTTGGAAATTTGAATCAGTTTTGGGAGCTCTCTTATCTGAAGAAGTACGAAGGAAATCCATTACTAAAACAACTGCATCAGAAGCCATGATAGCTAGAGGACGGTCAAAGGAAAGAGGAGAAAAAACAAGGGGGTTTTTGAGATCTAAATCAAAGGGAAAGAAGTGTAAGGAAAAATGTTGGCGCTGCAATAAAATTGGACACCTGAAGAAAGACTATTGGAAACAAAAAGAGTTTGATAACCCGAAGAAGGAAACAAATCAGGTTGATTCAAGTATGATAGACAAAGTTTTATTTGCTGAAGAATTATGTCTGATAGATGAAACTTCACTTGTATGTAATGTCTCTTAGGGTTTTGAAAGCTGGCTGTTAGACTCTGGTGCTTCTCCTCACATGTGTCCACACAGAAATTAGTTTACCTCATATGAAGATGTAAATGGTAGTTCTGTGTTTACGGGTAATAATGTAACATGTCAGACTGTTGGGATGGGAAATATCAGGATTAAAATGTATGATAACACAATTATAACATTAACTAGTGTTAGACATGTACCTGAATTGAAGAAAAATTTGATTTCTTTAAGAGTGTTGGATTCAGATAGTTATAAGATTACAGTTCAGAATGGAGTGCTAAAAGTCTCTAAAGGTGCCCTAGTTGTTATGAAAGCAGAAAAGGTCGAAAATCTTTACAGACTCAAAGGAAGTACTCAGTTCAGTGAAGCAGCGATTGTGTCAGAAAAAGAAGAAGAAGGTACTCGCCTATGGCATCAACGATTGGGTCACATGAGTGACAAAGGTATTTAGATACTGATGAAACGTAAATCTCTTCTCGATCTAAAATATTTAAAGTTGGATTTCTGTAAACATTGTGTGTATGGAAAACAGTGTAAACAGAGATTTAAAACTAAAAATCATAATAGTAAAGATATTTTAGACTATATTCATTCTGATCTGTGTGGACCATCTCATGTTGTATCATATGGAGGTGCTCGATATTTTTTAACGTTTATTGATGATTTCTCCCGTAAAGTTTGGTTCTTTACGCTGAAAAAGAAAGCTGATGTATTCAATATCTTTAAACAATTTAAAGCAATGGTAGAGAAAAGAACATGCAAATCAATTAAATGTTTAAGAACTGACAATGGTGGTGAATTCACTTCAATATAATTTGAACAATACTATAAGGATGAAGGAATTGTTAGACACAAAACAGTTGTTTGTATTCCTACGCAAAATGGTGTTGTTGAACGTATGAATCAGACTCTTATGGAAAGAGCCAGAAGCATGATCAACAATGCTAACTTGCAAAAGGAGTTTTGGGCAGAAGCAGTATCCACTACTTGTTATTTAGTTAACAGATCACCTTCAGTAGCAATTAATTGTAAAATTCCTGAAGAAGTTTGGTCAGGTCAGTCTTGTGATTATTCACATTTAAGGATATTTGGTTGTGATGCTTATGCTCTTATTCCTAAAAATCAGCATTCAAAATTAGATCCAAAATTGAAATCTTATGTCTTTGTTGGGTATAACTATGCGGTGAAAGGACACAGGTTGTGGGATCCTACATCGCGGAAGATAGTCATTAGTAGAGATGTAACATTTGATGAATCTTCTTCTTAAAAATTAAATGTTGAAAGAATTGAACAGGAACATGTGTCGCCAAATCAGCAAATTCAGTTGGAGGCTAGAACTTTCGGTGATGCTCAAAAGGAAGAAGAGACTTCTGGAGAAAAAAGTGTTGAAGATACAAAGGAAACTGCTGAAGTTTCTGAACCAGTTCAGCAACTAGTCACTCTAAGAAGGTCTACAAGGGAAAGAAAACTCCCAAAAGGTATGAAGATTCTACTTCATACTTTTCTTTGATTACTGAAGATGGGGAACCTTCTTGTTATCAGGAAGCAGTAAATGATATGGATAGTGAAAAATGGAAAATGGCTATGGAAGAAGAAATGGATTCCTTATCCAAGAACAATACCTAGGATCTTGTAGAAGTTCCTGAAGGGAGAAGTGTTGTTGGATGCAAATGGGTCTTGAAACTGAAATGGAAATTTGATGGAAGTATCGAAAGGTATAAGTCGAAACTGGTAGCAAAAGGGTATTCTCATGTTGAGGTATCGACTTTCATGAGATTTTTTCACCAGTTGTAAAACTTGTTTCTATTCATACTGTGTTGGCACTAACTGCATTACATAACCCTGAGTTAGAACAATTAGATGTTAAAACAACTTTTGTAAATGGTGATTTGAATGAAGAGTTATATATGGAACAACCAGAAGGTTTTGTACAAGGTCGTAGTAGAGGATTAGTTTACAAGCTCAGGAAATAATTGTATGGTCTGAGGCAGTCACCCAAGCAATGGTACAAGAACTTTGACTGCTTCATGGTGAGCCAGAACTTTAATAGAAGTGAGTATGATCATTGTGTATACTTCAAAAGTTTCAATGGCATATTCATTATCTTAGCTTTGTATGTTGACGATATGCTTATTGCAAGCAAAAGCATGGAAGAGATCAACAGGTTAAAGGCTTAGCTCTCTAGGACATTTGATATGAAGGAGCTTGGAGCAGCAAAACATATCTTGGGCATGGAGATACATAGAGACAGGAAAAATGGTAAGCTTTGGTTATCACATCAGAAGTATGTGGAGAAAGTACTTGAAAATTTCTGTATGAACAATGTGAAACCTGTTAATGTTCCATTAGCTTCCCATTTTAGGCTTTCTTCGGTTCTGAGTACTAGAACTGATGAAGAAAAGCAGTATATGTCTCATGTACCATATGCAAATGTTGTAAGCAACTTAATGTATGCGATGGTATCTACAAGACCTGACATTTCACATGTAGTTGGAGTTGTCAGCAGGTTCATGGCAAATCCAGGTGAAGCACATTGGCAAGCAGTGAAATGGGTGCTTTGATATCTAAGAGGCACAAGTGACCATTACATAATCTTTAATGGTAGTGAAGGATCAGTTTGCGGATATGTAGATGCTAATTATGCAGGTGATTTGGACAAAAGAAGATCTACTACAGGTTATGTCTTTAATCTTGCATGTGGAGCAATTAGTTGGATGTCAAAGCTTCAAGAAACACTTGCATTGTCCACTACTGAAGTAGAATACATAGCTACTTTAGATGCCAGTAAAGAAACAATCTGGTTAAAGGGTCTACTTGATGAGATTGGAAGGACGCAGGAGAAAGTGAATGTACTTTGTGACACTTAGAGTGCTATTCACTTGGCTACAAAACTTACTTATCACATCGGAACCAAGCACAATGATGTAAGGTATCATTTTCTGAGACATGTGATCGATGGCAGAAAAGTAGCTCTTCAAAAGGTCCATACACGGGAGAATTGTGCAAACATATTCAAAAAGGCAGTTACAGTAGAGAAGCTGCGATGGTGTTTAGCTTCTCTTGCCTTGCAGAAGAGATGATGAATGGGCATGGGCAAGGGATTAGGAAAATTGTTGTCAAGGTGGAGTTTGTTGGTAAATGACAACTAATTAATGTAAATTTGTGTAAATTGTATTAGTTATTGACAAGTTAGTTTCATACCGAATCAGTGGTTATGTAACTGAGGAGGCTCATATATAAAACTGATGAATGCCCGAACTATTGTAAAGAGAATAATTTATTGATTGAATAGAGATTCCAATCCCTTGACTCGTGGATGTTTCCTTGACACCCTGTTAGGGTTTTACCATGTAAATCTTGAGTTTTTACTTGTACGGTTATGTTCAGTTTCATTCCCTTTCTTGGTTAAATTAACCTTTTTTCTTGATCAGTAACCTATTTTATAACTACATAGGCAAAACCAATGACCATTTTATGAGGAGCAAAGCTTGTTTTGAGCGTGTATGTTATGTATGGAGCATTGAACATGTTTGCCATGCGGCGTGTTTTTCTATAGTACCATTGTGTGTAAAGAAGCACATGAGTTCTGTGCGTAAATATAGTGGCCCATTCAACTCAATTGATTTTCGTGGACGCTACGCGAGGTATAATACGCCAGTGTCCCACTCCAATTTTTTTCAAAAGATTTTCCTCAACAACAGTGCTTGCGGTTTGTTGGTAATGATCTATGATTTGTCCGTGTGGAGATTTATTAAGCAACATAAGGTCTATGAAGCCTGCATGGAGATCTACCAAGCAACATCCATTAGAGTGCACTGATTGTGATATAACAGAACTTGCCAATCTAGATCTGATTGTAGAGCTCACATTTGTTTCTTTTGTTGTACAATAAGTTTACAACTGTGCCGGATTGCCTAATTCAATGGTGCTCCTCTTTGAATGAATTCAATTCTACAAAAGAATCTAGGATTCATGCGCTGATTTTTTGGGCTGCCACAACCTCTCGAAAAAGGGATCCCGCTCTGCAAAAATCAACTTTAATAGCCAAGAGTGAGACAGGTAACCAAGAGCGAGAGTGGAGATCTGCCAACAACTAAGAAAATTTGGAATAGTTTCCCTATTCGAAGCTCAGATCAAAGCCTGATGTGGCCATGAAGCTCACAAATTACCGTGGACCATGAGTGTTACATTTATGTTTTGTGTCAAAAGCATTCATCTCTAGCACTAATTCTTATGCGAGTGTCTGTCTTTTGTACTAGGATTGGAGCTTATACCCTTATGAAAATATGTTTTAGTTGTAATGCTTTATGAAATCATAGCTGGTTTAAGGCTTGGACTTGGTCCAAACTGTAACGCGATTTCCTTGGCTCTTATTGGAGTACAACATGTTTTTCTTCCTCAAGGAAATGGTCGTAGGTTTCATTATAGGTTTCTTTGGAGTATTGGTTATATATATATATATATATATATATATATATATATATATATAGATACACACTTACTGTAGATATTTATTCTTCTAGTTGATGAAGTCAAGTTTATAGTTAGATTCAGAGTTGTCGTTATGGATCAATACAGACGTTCTCAGTATTAAAAATTGTAGCCTCTTTTAGACTCGCCCATTTTGTTCAAGGAGAAATTGATTATTTTCTATTATTTATTATAATAGAATTTATAATTAGAAGGAGTTATTGTAACAGAGGAAAAGCCCATATTAATTGGGATGGCTGAAGAGACTTGTCTGAGAATCATCTTTGATTAATAGATATCCAATCCCTTTCCTCGTGGATGTTTCCTTTACACACTGTCAAGATTTTACCATGTAAACTTTCAGTTTCTATTTATGCCTTTCCTGTTTAGTTATTGAATGATAGAATACTCTATAAACCCTACAACCTAAGTTGCACGAAACATGGGCAGAGGGTCCGTTTCCCTAGGAAACGAAATAGAAACAGGGAAACCCATACGGTATGGCCCGGAAACTTGTTTCCGGCCGTACTGGCCAGTTTCTCGAGGAGGAAACGTGGCCAGTACGACCGGAAATGAGTTTTCGGGCCGTACGATGGAGTTTCCCCACGCAGATTGACTTTTTCTTATTTTTTATTTTTTATTTTGTTTTCTATTTTTTAATTGGGTGACTAAAGTGGCTTCTAGTTGCTTCTAGATGCCTCTCTCAAGTTATAAAAGTGACCTTCGCCTCATTCTCTCATCACACAGTTGAGCAAGTCGTTTGTCTTGGAGCTTGGCAATTTTAGCAAAGGAGAAGAGATGAAGAGAGCAGTGGTTTCAGCTAGGGTATTTTCAACAGTGAGCAAAGGAGATTTTAGCAGCAAGAGCAAGAGATTCAGTAGCAAAAGAAAGAGATTTCAACAACAGATTTAGAGTGCAGAGTTTCTAGCTACGGCATTCTTGGTTTTTTAGCTCAGCTACAATGATATTTCTCTTGTCCTTTTTGGCATTTTTGGGTAGCTTCAACTACAGAAAAATAATTTAGGTAAGAAACATTCATTTTCTTAGTTTTTTCCTGCTATTTCTTCAATTTTTCAAGGGTTTATGCTGCCAAAAATATGAAAAACCTTTTTTTATTTACAAATTTGTTTTTTTAATTTATTTTTACAGAAATGGCTTCCAACCAAAGTGCGGCTACAAGTTCAAGCCCTAGGGCCAACCCAAGGGCTGAATATTATCCTCTTTGGAGGCATGTTCAGAAGCTTCAAAAATGTGGAGGTGGTGGCTCATGGGATTGGTGATGTAATCTTTGCAATAATTCGTACAAGGAATCCTACCCAAGATTGAAGGCACATCTTTTGCATGGAGGAGGATAGGGGGTTGTGGGTTGCACAAAAAAAATAGATCCATTGGCAATGAGGGCATATAAAAAAGAGCAAGATGAGGTGGATGTTACTAAGAGAAGGCATGATGAGCTTACTCAAGCTACTCCTCAAACTCCATCTAACATTGAGCCAAGGATTTAGTTGAAGCAACAAAGAGGAGAGCCGGTGCCACTCAACAACATGAATGTTCCACCAGCACCCAAAAATACCAGAGGGGCATCCCCTTCAGTTCAGGATAGCAGAATTGCTAAATTAGTGAATGTGCAAGTGAGAGCAGAAATTGATTCCAGAGTGGCTAGGTGCATTTAGGCTACAACCTTGTTAATTTATTAAAGTCTCCAACAATTGAATTGTAAATTTTGTACTAGCTCAGGTATTGACATAAGCATAAGTTTGTATCGGTATTTTTTTTTTTTTTGTTGTTGTATGTCATATTTGGTGCAAAATCAATCATTGTACAGTATAACATAATTCATATCGATGGTTCGTGGCACTTCAAAACCCCCGAACATATCATCGGTTTAATTGTATTTACATACTGTTATTGTTTATTGTTCTTGGTGCTTGGAAACCCTTCAACAATACTTACATGTTACAATATGAGATCCATGTGTGTGAAACAGTGTTTGATCAATTTTTTAACACATCCAATATTGAGACCATCTTCCTAGCAACTAATGGATAGCCAAAAGTGAAATAAGCGATAGATGGTGATTAGTCAATAGGATGGTTCATTGCTTGACAACTCTTAGCGCTGAGTTATCAATATTGTTGATCTTGCAAAGTTCATCAATGCTGGTCCAAGGCAAGCATATGTTAAATGGAGTTCAAGTGACAACTCGAAGTAGTGGATGAAGTAGCAAGTAATGGATAGCCAAAAGAGAAAAAATCGATAGATGGTGACTGGTCCATAGGATGGTTCATTGCTTGAAAACTCTTATGTGGAAGCCTTGATGAGTTGAGTTTTCAATATTGTTGATCTTCCAAAGTTCATCAATGATGGTCCAAGGCAAGCATGTGTTAAATGGAGTTCAAGTGACAACTCGAAGTAGTGGATGAAGTAGCAAGTAATGGATAACCAAAAGATAAATATTCGATAGATGGTGATTGGTCCATAAGATGGTTCATTGCTTGACAACTTTGCGGAAGCCTCGATGAGTTGAGTTGTCAATATTGTTGATCTTGCAAACTTCATCAGTGATGGTCCAATGCAAGCATGTGTTAAATGGATTTCAAGTGACAACTCAAAGTAGTGGATGTTCACAAAGATTCTAGAGTAAGCCTGAGTGTTGATGAAGACTAGTGAGACACAAACCAATTATATTGTTGTAATATGTATTTTCTATATTGTAATTTGTGTTATTTTTAATTTTGATATGTAAACGTTAAGGGAGACACTTGGAGATAATGCTTACGTAGTAAATTTAGAATTGGTTTGAGATTTGGTTGAGAAAATATCTCAACTCCCATATTCATATTTTTAATTAGTTGGATCTCAATCCAACTATATATTTGTATAATATTTGCGAATGAATGTAGTGTGAAAAATAGTTTCTGCAATTTGATTTTCTAGTTTAATTGAGATGTATGTGATCCCAAAGTATTCAAGGAATCGACAATCAACTTAAGGACGCCTCATTGGTACACCCAGAGTCTTATCTCTTAGACTTTTTTGGAGGTGTTTTTGCTAATCAAAATTGCCCATGATTAAAAAATAATTTGCTGAAATTACAAGTTTGAGTTGTAGACTCTTCCAAACATGAACACTTTAGGGGTTTTCAGCACGCTGAATTTATATACAATTAAAAACTCATTCTAAACAACAAAATTGAAAATTTGACAACAAAAAATTCCAATCCCAAATCAAAATTGAAAATTTGACCCAGGGAAAAAAAAATCTGCAGCTAAAAACAATTTCAATAAATGTCTGGACAACGCCATTCCGATATATCTCAGATCATGTCAATTGCAAAGGGTGCAAATTCGTAAGGCATCCACAAACGCAAAGGTGATCCGAGAGCCTATAGTGCAGGGCTTCCGTAGTCAAGCCAGAACACGTACTTCCACTAAGAAAGGCAAATAACTGAACAAAAATTGAATACCGTTTCCCTGTCGGTGTTGGGTGGGGGCTTCTACTTAACGTCTTTATTCATTTATGTGGAAGTTTTCTTCCCTAGCACATATTTATGTCGATAAGTATACCATATTATAATTTTTTTATACTAATTTGAAGTAGTGGTCAAGGAGACCTCTGGCTAGAATAAAATCAATTCAGGACAAATATAGAGTGCAAATTCAATGGATAGGCATCGTCCTTGAACGTGGTAAAAATTATAAACCACGAAGCAGCATATGTGGATCTATAAATAAATTGAAGTTCAAGTTTACAACACTCGGTATTGCATTGCGACATATCTGCGATCGTTTCAGTGGAAACCCTCTCAGCTGGGACGGTCCGATGTCATCAAGAGACCAAGAGATGATCCCAGAGCCAAAAAGGAAAGGGTTCCGATAATCGAGCTGAAACCTGCACTTCCACCTAGAGAGTCAAAAGATTAAAAAAGATGAAATGGATGTTGACATGAACCATGTTATTTTATTACATATCCGTTTCTCTCCGCTATCTAGATATCAGTTTTCTTCCTTTTGCGTTTATGACGATGTCTGTTTTTAATCCCAAACAGTTTTTCGGCTGGGGCATGGCGATCCCGCTGCAGATATCTATTGGTTGCGAAATAGTGGTCCGTGATTTGGTCGTTGTCATCACCAATTAGTATTCGGTAGTGTATGGCTTTTAGAAGCACCATTGCGTTGTATTTTTAATGCTAACGGAAAATGATGGTTTCATCAATACAGTCTTACAACAGTTGCATACATTGTTTAGGGTTAGGAACGAACATGAGAAAGCAGTCTTACAACAGTTGCATACATTGTTTAGGGTTAGGAACAAACATGGGAAAGCTCTACGGAAATAATAAATTAATAATAATGTGTAATAAGATTTTATTTGATAAAAAAATACTGATTTCTTTTTAGTCAAATTAATGAACTAATTAAATTATTGGAAATATATTTTAAATTTTCAAATTTATTTAAATGTTTGAACAATATCATAGTTAAAGTTTAGATTATGTTTTAAAATTACTTTTGTTTGGTTAAGAGTTTGTCTAGCTGAGACGTAAGGGAACAGGTTAATGACCCAAGATCCAGAGGTATCTAGTGAAAGTATGAGGGCATATTCCTCCTTGGAAGTAAAGAAACAAATTAACTGCCCAATATCAAAGGCATTGAGTGAAAGTCTACCAATTAGGGACCAATAGCAGGTTATTTCAGATGCCCCAAATAGCTTTCCACATAGTGTGGTTTTGCTTGAATAAAAGTGATGGGTCATCAAGCATTGACAAATAGCAGCTAAAAATAGCTATCCTTACTGCTAATTTGTCAACTAATTATCATAAATTTTCCCAAAATAAAAAAATATGACAACCATTTTTTTATTTTTATTTTTTAATAAATTGCCCTTAACACTCGTTTAATCATTGACTATAATTTTTGAATAAATTGATCTTGTTGTCATTTGTTTTTATTTTTTATTTTTTATTTTTTTTTGAATTGCTCTTAACACTCGTTTAATCCATGACTATAATTTTTGAATAAATTGATCTTAGCCATGGTTTAATATAGCCACCGAGAATCCTGCGATCATGGATCTTTGTAAATGCTCGTCTTAAGAATTTGGGTCTTCCATGCATATCCTGGAGTTCGGCTACGACAGTGTCAATAGGTGATTGGAGATGTTCAATTCCTGGGATTTACTTTTAAGTTATTATAATTTTTTTTTTTATATCGATAAATACTTATCAAATTTGAAACTTAAATTTCATAAGTTACTTAATATTTAATTCACTACACCTATGAAATAATAAAAATAATAAAATAATATTTAATATACAAAATATTACGTTAAATTAAATTATTAAAAATATATATTTTATTTTATTTTAAAATTAAGTAATTCTTTTTTTTTTATAAAATTATTTTGATAGTATTATTATTTTATATGATTATTAAATATTAAATAAATTTATAAATATAATTAACAAAAAAAATATATTTATTTCATATTTTTATGTTGATAGGGGATTTTCACTTCAATTTTTTTGTTAATTAATTAAGAGATGTTAGTATATTTTCGTCATTGTCACTCTATTAATGGATGAAATTAAAAATGATAACTTCCTTGCATATCTAAATCATCTATTTAAACCTTGTTTAAATTAATTTTTACCAAATTATGATAAAAAATTTATTGTTCCTCTCATTTATCTCCACATATTGGGATTAATGAAAATGAAATTAAAAATTTAGTTTGAAATATTACGGTTGTTTCCATTCTGAAACATTTGCATGCTAAAACGTGGAGGAATATGGGAAACATTTCTTGATTGTTCTTAGTTGATGTTGAGTGTTTCAAATTGTTATTAAATATTTATTTATTCATCACCATGTCGATGTCAAATTGTGATTAAAAGTTAAAATGTTTTTTCCAGTTCATTAGGTAAGTAGTGTGCAATCACTTTGGTCTCCAAAGTGTGTGCACTTGGCAAAACATTTAAGTAAAATGAATTAAAATTGTGTTGTCGTATGGTAATTAATGAGAAAAAACAAAAAGAAAAATAAAATTAAACAATATGGATTGTAACTTAATTTAACACCCTCCACTCCATCTAGTAGATTGTAAGGTGCATTGTAACTGAAGCCAGTCCATATATTGTTAAATTAATTAGCTATAACAAAATACGGATTGTAACTTGGATTGTAACAGCCGGCACTCCATTTAATGAATTGTAACATGCATTGTAACCAACATCATTCCATATATTGTTAAATTAATTAGCTACATCAAAGTTCTAGTGGAAATGCATTTGTTGTTAAAGTTATTATGTTTTATTAGTTGGATTGTGACCTAATGGATTATGTATTGATGGATTGTAACTTGGATTCCACCACTCCATCTAGGATTGTAACAACCACCATTCTATTTAGGATTGTAACAGCTTCCAATCCATCTACTGTAAGCAATGTAGTGTACATTTCTCCATCGATGCATGCATTTCCACCACTCCATCTAGGATTGTAACAACCACCATTCTATTTAGGATTGTAACAGCTCTCAATCCATCTGTTGTAAACAATGTAGTGTACATTTCTCCATGGATGCATGCATTTCTCACTGGGTGCATTGTTGGAATTGTTGAAGCCAAGCCATATGCAGTTAAGTTAGGTCAAATTCCTTGAAAGATTTACTGGAATGATTTTTGTACAGATTTGAAGGGGTTTTTGTCGCCTTCTTTTTGCTAAGAAAGGTGCACAATCCCTTGTTCTGCAATTTTTTTTTTAAATAAGCATTCGATTTAAAATATTTGTTTAATATATTGTTTGGCCTAGGTTGAAATTTAAGTTTAGCTGTATGTTTTAGAAATCGAGTTACAACTATCAAGCTTCAGTATTTTAGGTGCTTCAAGGAGTTTTGATAGTGTCCGATCCATTTCCATTATAAAAAAAAATGATTTCAATACTCCCACAATTAAATTTTGAAGAATTTCAGTCTAGCAAAATAGGTTTAGACCACGTAACAGGTTTCACCCCGTAAAATCTGCAACAACACTTGTATCATGCTTAACTCTGCTGATTTCTAATAGTACCCTTAACTCCTTCCCTATTTTTCTGAGATCGCGCCCAATCTTACTGTTGGGATCCAGTAAAGATACATACAACAGCTCAAGGTCGGAATGCATTATGTTTGAAAAGGATATAATCATGACATGAGAATGATCATGATCCGCAGAATCTGATGATTTATATAGAAAATTAGAATCTTGGCGTGCAATATTGCCACTTTTAGTCATGTTCAGCACCTTTAGAGGATTTTAGAGGATGGATGGGTTGAGCTTGACGTAGAACACCGACTACAAAGTAAATATAGAGAGAAACATCGACGTGTACACCCGCTTCGCCTTCATCTCAGAAAATATTCTTGCCATATAAAATACAGTATCAACAAAAAGCAAATTGATAGTGAACGAAGATGTAATGGTTGATTTGTCTTGCTTTTTCACAGGGATTCCAGGACCCTAGTGTTGATACGGTGGTTTATCTTATAAATGACGGTATTTTTATAATAATTTGTACTCGCGTATGGTGTGAATCGTGATGTACCACTGATATACAGTATAAATATTAAATATTTATATTTTAAAATAATAAAAATGATTTGTGATTTGGTCACAGTTTGACCTGAAGTTACTGTTATACTTTTGAAATTATAATAAATAATTAGTTGATATATAGTTTAATAATATTTTGAAAGAGTGGTTCTTAGTTTAATAATTATTTGAAAGAATGGTTGTTTGGTTGTTAGAAATTATCCTTGTAATGAAATATATTTATGTAAAATGTAAGAGTGTTTCTTTGTTAAGTAGAGCGTTTCCT
Source organism: Pinus tabuliformis (assembly GCA_031772625.1). Taxonomy (NCBI): domain Eukaryota; kingdom Viridiplantae; phylum Streptophyta; class Pinopsida; order Pinales; family Pinaceae; genus Pinus; species Pinus tabuliformis. The sequence goes on from CM062820.1 coordinate 102,775,041, forward strand.
TTTGGATTAATACAGAGGTGTTTCTCTTTTAACCAGTTTAGCCTGTAAGACACATTCAATTTTCCTTGTATATTTTATGGTGCCTCTAAATTTCTGCCATGGAAACGTTCAATTTCCATTGTTATTGCATGTTAGTGAACCACACTATTGAGACAAAATCCATTCTATTTAATATATATATATACATAATTTGGCCGATCAATATAAAAACACATTATCCAAAACTTTTGGTGTAACCTTTAATCCCAAAGATAGATACCAAAATAATTTTTAGTATGAATAATCATATATTTCAGTCACTATTCTTATTAAGCACATTTGACATTGCAAATCACTTTAGAAAGATGAAGAATAATATATTATATTGAGAACAGACAAATATTGAAAAATGAAGTAGAATTGTTATCAACCCTAAAAACAAATTGTAGACGAGAAATTGTGATATTTGGTCGTTTAAAATCTATTCTAAGATTTTAAAAATCATAACAACATTTACATGCGGTGTTGTTATATGCGGAAAATTAAACACATGTTTTACAATTTTTAGACTATCAAATTTTACAAATAAAATATTTTAAATTTATAATTTTCACAAATATCAAGTAAAATTTTCAATAATAAAACATAAATAAAAAATACAAGACGAGGAGGTGAGCAATCCCTGTGTAAGAAAACTGCTCGAGTTCGGGACTATTGAGCAGCATTCGAGGGAGCTAACTGCATGATGGTAGAATTTACTCACTTTTCGTTGTTATAAATGTATAACTAAGAAAGTTCACTGGCGTAACTTTTTTTTCTTGGAATCTTTGTTTTTCTTCTTTTTCATTTTAATGGATATTTGTTTATTTTTGGTTTATCTGTTATATGTTTTGATTTTTTTTAATATATTTTTTAGTTTAAAATTAAATAAATTTAATTTTATGTATATTTTTGACATAAATTCATATAAATTTAAAAAATTATTTTTAATAAAGAAAAATATAATAAAATTATTTAAAATTTAATAATATAATTATTTAAAATTAAATTTAAAATATGATTATATAAAATAAATGAATTAAAAAGAATTTTTTATTAATAAATTTATGATTAATTTTTAATATAAATAATTATACATTTGAGTCACTCATCTTATTCAACAAATGGAGCTAATATTTTAATTGAATTTTTTTATGGATTGAATGAATTTTTATCAATAATTCTAACACATTAATACATTGAATGTAATAAATTTAATTAAATCTGAGTGAATGAATACAATGTAAAGTTAAATGAACCAAATTTTACTGCAATCTAATGCACTTAAATCTATTGCAATCTATTGAAATACACTCAAGATATGCATTCAATCTATGGAATTTATTGTTGCATTAAAATCTATTGAAAATATTGATTGCAATCAATTGAATAAAGTAAAATTTGTAATCAATGCATTTAACAGATTTTAAATTCACTCAATATATTTGAATTTATCAATAGATTATATACATTAAATACATTAGATTGCAATAGAATTAGGTTCATTGAATAGAATTTTTAGATTTATTACATTTAATGCATTAGATTTTATGGGCTCCATAAATTTTATTAAATTGATTTTGTTTTATTCAATTGATAGATTTTTTTTTAATGGTTGTTTATTAGCACTTTATATGTGCAATGTGATAATTCAAAATGTGAAATAAATTATATCGTATAAATTGTATATAAAGTCTTTTATATACAATATATAAATCTAGCATATAAAAATATATCAATTATATTATGTATTTTTATAAGGTAGATTTATAAATTGTATATAAAATGTGATTTTCATATATATATATGTATCCCAATGAATTTATTGATTGAGTGGAATCTACTAATAAATTTATATAATTGTGATATCCCTATATAATGTGAATATTTAATTTACTGCAAGCCAAACAAATTGTTTATTATTTTTAGTTATAAAATTATTTCTTGAATTTAATTATGCAGAAGTGAAATAATAGTTACTTGTAAATATTGTTTTTACTTGTTAAATTTGTTAGAAGTGACACTTATCTGTCTCTAACTAATTTCTTCAAGATAAAGAGGATAGAGGTATTGATATCACGAAGGAAAAGTGAGCAAGAAAGAAAAGAAAAGGAAGAAACTTTGTGCTAAGATGTCAGGCAGTGTTCTGTAGCTACGTCTGGTTTGGACCACATAGATGTGAGATAGTGAATTCTGATAATCAAAAGGAAGAAAGTTCCTGTGTCCAGGAACAAATATGGGGGAGACTGCCGGATATAGTAGTCTCATGGTTTGGAGGAAAAATATCGAGCAACAAGGTTTAGTTGTAGACTAAACCTTGAAGATAGTGTGAACTAGATAAGTGAAAATTCTCTTATTAGTTAATTAAGATTTTGTTATGTATCTTTATACAAATTTATGCATGACATTTGCTAACAAATAGTAGGATGGACTAGTTAACCTGAGGAATTTGTATTGATAGTTCGTAAGTAATTTTCATGTATCCAGATGAGAGGTAGACTACCTTTTATACCCAGTAAATTCTACAGTCAATTTCGGTGGACATTGACAAAAGACAACTGACAGAGTTTATTTGAGAATACATTACAGCAATAAAAAAATAGCATCAGAATAAACAAACATATACGTATATATATGATGAAACAACATTCGTATTATGGATAAGGAAAGAAAGCAGTAGAATGAATTAAATGAGAAATTATAGACTGTGACAGGTAAACCGAGAGATTTCATCTTGCTACCCTTGTGGTCAAGGAAAATGATTTACCATCTCTACTTGGGACATAGACAAGTAAATAGACTACTAACTCTAACAAAAATGACGAAGAACTAACGAAACATGTCATTTTCAGAATATGTTTAAACAATAAAAAAGTAACAATATCTAAAGAACTGTAGATCACTCGAACCACATTACAAATTTGTCTAGCCTATCGCCACGAAGGGCAGCTAAATGAGTCAAGACGGGATATTGAACTGCGTCACCCTTTGCAAACATACAAAATACATTTCGCCACTTTTAAGGTTGCCTTTGAAAATAAATGTAGCTACTTAAAACTAATAAATTAATAGTGGTTTGCGAAACCCCCCTTGCAAATATGAAAAATGCCTATCGCCCTTTAAGGGCTAACAATGTTCAAAATAAATACAGTTAAGTACATTAACATCATAGTAGTGCACAAATGAAGCCTCCTTCTGGAGCCGAAACCTTCAACCAAGAAAGAACCTTAACTGGAAAACTTTAGGCAAGCACAAGTACCCGGTAGTAACTTTATCACGCTCAGAGGGCCGAGCAAGAGCTTCCTCCAGCAACTCGCACAAGACGTTAACACCTGCAAAACCCTCCATCCCAACTGGGAGGAGTACCAAGGATTAAAAGTTGAAATACGAAAAACAATAACTGTGAAAAGGCTTGAGACCTAAGACAGTAAGCAAAATAACTTCGACATTACCTCATTTACAACAATGGTGCAAACCCTCCTCACTACATAGTGCTGAGCTAGAGGCCAATACACCTGCCAGGGAAGCCAGAGATGATTAGGAGTCATAGTATGGCAATGACGAACCAGGATAGAGTACAAATAGCACCCAACAACGAGCAATAGAACTGTGAGCACCTGAGTATGGAGAAAACATCTCTAAGCATGTTGTTTCCATCTCCAGGAAAAGAAAGAATAAATGAATGACGAAATTACTTTTGAGGCATAGAACCCCGAGATTCTCCTCCACTGTTCGATCCAAGCGACAACCGGAGGCCATTGATATGGAGCCAGTCCCGAGGCCAACGTCAGAGCTATACAACAACAAAGACTCGAGAGAAGAGATGCCTCCACCTAGGCTGATACAATAGGCAGAGCATTAATGTAGCTTTAGAGGCCGAGTGGTGAGAATTAATGTTAGTTCAGAAAAATGGACGACAATAAAGGCTAGGCTTAAATACCATGGAGTTATGGTAGAGTCAGTCATGTGTCGAAGGGACAAGTGGGCTCGGCTGGAAATCCCACCTTCATTATAACCTTGTAAACTATAATCGCGGAAATCATGCAAGGGTCATGGTATGTCATGTTGTAAAGGTTCATATCATAATAGATAGGTTTCGTAATAACCAGAATTACTTTGGTAAATACTTTACGACTCTACGAAATGATAAATTGTTAAACAGTAATAGTTCTATGTTTACATTTCAGTAATTTTATATTGAATTTTATTTATGCATATTTTAACTTGTGGATGTGTGACAAATGGTATCAAAGTGCTCATGCTGCAAAACTGAGACCTCTGGAATATAAGTAAATGACAACATCTATGAAGCAAGTAGTCAGCATGAGAAGAACTGGAAATCCACCACATTGTTCCGTAATGGGAACAAGACCAACATCATTTCAACATTGCAATCGTGAGGTATGGGTCCAGTTGGGTGATGAGTCACGAAATACCAATACTTCTATCATGGAAATTATACAAGGATTGAAGGATGAAATTTCCCGACTATGGGCAGGTAACGAAATGATGATGCAGGAGTAGGAAAAGATTACGAAGAGTCTATATGATAGACAGAATCATCGGCTACTACTGCCTAGCCCTGAGCACAAAAATATGACAGGGGAACAAGAATTTCGGACTGAGAATGTGGAAACAGAAGGTGGCGAAGAGAATCACGAAGAAGAACCGAATAATGTGTCAGGACACAAGACACAGAAAAGATAAAAAATGGAACTTCAAGGGGAATTTTAAAAAATAAAGGCTCCCCTCTTCGATGGTGAATAGGAAGAGGCAGTGAAAGCCTGGCTCATCAATATGAACAAGTATTTCGAGCTATACAAGTATGACCAGAACTTAAAGGCTCATATGGCCATCTTCCATGCACAAGGGAAAGCCACCTTATGGTGGGAAGAAGTAAAAATAGTTCGCGGAGTAAATGAATAAAGCATAACTTGGGAAAAATTTAAAAGGTATTTTAAAGGAAAATACCTAACTAAAAGATTTTATGACGAAAAGGCAAAGGAGTTTCATGATCTCCGACTGGTCCAATTGTCCATGGATGAGTTAATAAGAAAATTCACATCACTACTTCTGTATGTCCCTTACATATGCGAAGAAAAGGAAAAAGTGCAACGATTCATCACTAGCCTTCTGTTGTTCATGAAAGAACGACTGCATTTTGACAACTCGAAGACCATGGACGAAGTTATACCGAATGTGCGGATATGCTACCAATAAACCAAACAAAATGGAGATGTAGGAAAGAGATGGGTTGACAAAAAGGGAATTAAACTTACTTCCAGCCATAAGGGAAATAAGGGCATAGTCAACAAAGGATTGTTTAAAGGCCAAACTAACCGGAATATGAATAGAAATCAGCCCATATTTAAATTACCAGGTGAAACCAAGATGAATGAACAATCAGGCAAAACTGAAGTAGAAGTAACAAACGGACAACCTGTATAGCGTTGGGGATGCGAAGGCCCACATTATGTCAAAAATTGCCGACACCGCAAAGGAGCTGATTAGATTTTACAGATTCAAGAAGCATCTACTGTGGGAGAAGTGGCAAGAAGCATTCCTAAAACTAATGTCGCCCTTGAAGACCATCAGGAAAAATATCAGCCAACCATGGTTGAATTTGAAAGTAAAGTTTTTGACCGAACCATATCAATGTTCATTGATCCTGGAGCTACTTTAAGTTATATTATCCCCAAGATAGTGGAACCTTGTTGTCTGCAGGTTGTTAAGTTTAAAAATCCTTGGTTAGTCCAACTAGCCAAGGGAGAAAAACGAAGGGTGTTGGCCAAGGTCAACAATTGTCCCCTAATTTTAGTTGGTCAGTCTATCATGACAGATATGAATGTGTTACCCCTGGGATCATACAACATCTTGATAGGTATGGACTGGTTGGAAAAACATTGTTCCCTCATTAACTTTAAAACCAAAACCATAAATTACTTGGATGAGAAAGGAGAAGGACAGGAAATTCAAGGCATTCAAAAACCTTTGAAATTAAGGCCTCTCACAACCTCCCAATTAGTGAAATCCACCATAAAAGGTTGCCAGGTTTATGAAATACAAGCAGGGTATCTTCATTCTAAGGATAAAATTGTTTCCTTAGAGAATATACTAGTGGCACAGAATTTTGTGGATGTATTCCCTAAGGAAATCCCAGGACTATCGCCGAAAAGGGACATAGATTTCACCGTTGAGTTGATTTCAGGAGCTGCCACGGTCTCCCGAGCCCCTTACCATATAGGTATACCGAAGCTAACAAAATTAAAAATTTGGCTACAAGTGCTACTTGATAAAAAGTATATCTATCCCAGTGTGTCCCCTTGGGGAGCTTCGGTGCTTTTTGTTAAGAAGAAGGATGGAACCTTGCGAATGTGCATGGATTACCATCAGTTAAATAAGCTGACCATTAAGAATAAATACCCCCTCCCCCGTATAGATGAATTATTTGATCAGGTGAAGGGTACAACTATATTTTCAAAGATCGACCTCCGCTTGGGTTACCATGAGATTAGGATAAAAGAGGAAGATATAGCAAAGACCGCGTTTAGGACTCGTTATGGGCATTATGAGTTCGTAGTGCTGCCTTTTGGACTGACTAATGCCCCAGTGACCTTCATGTGCCTCATGAACAATATATTTCATCAGTTTTTGGATAATTTTGTGTTAATCTTTATTGATGGTATACTAATATACTCTTGAAACATAGAATAACATAAGGAGCATATCCGCATTGTTTTGAAGGTTCTAGGAGAACACTAGCTCTACGCAAAGTATAGTAAATGTGATTTCTATAAAGAACAAATTTAGTACTTGGGGCATATTATCACCAAGAATGGGATCAGAGTAGACCTAGAGAAAATAAGGACTATCATGGAGTAGACGGTTTGTGGAAGGTTTTTCTAGGATGGAATACCCCATTACCTCACTGCAATAGAAAGGAAAAAAATTAGGTGGACCTCTGATTGTCAAAGAAGTTTTGATTGGCTCAAACATCTACTCACCACCACACCCTTTTTTAGCATTGTTGATGCCAATAAATAGTATGTGGCTTGTACATATGCTAGCAAAGAAGATGTAGGTGGCATATTAATGCAAGAAGGAAAATTTGTTACCTATGAATTAGGTAATCTTAAAGAATATGAGAAAAAGTATTCAACTTATGACTTAGAGCTAACAACAATCATCCATGCCTTAAAGATGTGGTGACATTACTTAATGGGTAAGAAATTTATGTTAATTACTGATCATCATAGTCTAACAAACTATTTTAAACAACCCACTTTGAATGCTAGGCAAGCTTGTTGGGCTAACTTCCTAAGCGAATTTGATTTTGAAATCAAACACTTGAAGGGAAAAGAGAACTGAGTTGCGGATGCCTTAAGTCAAAAGGTAAATTGTTTGTATGAGATTTCTTTTAGTGAATCATGAACTATTTTTTATGAGCAGATTCGAGAAACAACCATGCAAGATTTAGAATATAAATAATTATGGTAGCAAGCTAAAATTTTGAACAGCCATGAACAACAACTGGGATATGAGGTAAATTCAGAAGACTTGCTGATTTATAGGAAAATGATATATGTGCCTAACCAGAAAAGTCTTAAAAATTTAATTTTAGACGAATATCATAAGATTCCTTATGTAGGCCACCTTGGGTACAAGAAACTGATTACTGCTCTTAGAAAGGAATTTTTCTGGCCTGGTATGAAGAAGGAGGTAGCATAATATTTAGCCCATTGTTTGGAATTCTAGCACGGAAAGGCAGAGCACCACCACCCAACAGGATTACTCCACCCATTGCCTATTCTTCAATGGAAATGGGAGACCATATCCATCGATTTCATTATAGGACTACCTAAGTCAAAAAGGCAGAATGACTTGATAATGGTGGTAATGGACAAATTGAGAAAATCTACTCATTTCATACTAGTACACTCAACTTATAGAGTGGTACAAATTGCTAACATTTTTTTTTAAAACATTTTTAAATTGCATGGAGTACCCAAGATGATCATTTCTGATCGTGATGTGAAGTTTACATCATCATTTTGGAAAGCTCTATTCGAAGGATTGGGAACACAACTACACATCAGCACTACTTATCATCCTCAAACGGATGGGTAGACGGAGCGGGTAAATCAGGTAGTAGAAGACAATCATCTAAATGGGAGGACTACCTGCACTTCGTAGAGTTTGCATATAACAATGGATACCATACATCCTTACAGATGAGTCCTTTTGAAGTGTTCTACGGGCGTAAGTGCAAGAAACCCTTGATTTGGGGTGGTCCAGAGGACAAATTGTTGCTAGGACCAGATATGTGAAAGGAAATGGAGGAGATGGTCAAGAAGGTATGAGCCAACTTGAAAGCCGCTCAGGATGAACAAAACAAATTTTTTGATCGGAAGAGAAATTTTTGGGAATTCCATGTGGGGGATCATGTTTACGTTCGAGTACGAGCCAAGAAAGCTACATTGCAATGGACCAAATGTGCTAAATTAGCACCCTGATTCCACGGTACTTTCCAAATTTTGGCTCGAATCGAACCAGTGGCTTACCAGCTTGCCTTACCTAGTCATATTCATGTGCACAATTTCTTTCACGTTTCTGTACTTAAGAAATACATATATGATGCTATCCACATAATCAATGGGCTAGACATTCAAGTAAACTATATAATAAGTTTTTTTTTAAGAGTTAAGACTTAATAAAGATGTTGGCTGATGATTTAAATTGTTTTTTTGTTCTATATAGGTCGAACCAGAAGGCAAGTTCTTGGTCGAAGCCCTGGTTATACTCGATCAGAGAGAAGTAATGCTGCAGAAATAAGTTATCACCCAGGTTAATGTGCAATGGCAGCACTATGGGCCAGAGAAGGCTACCAGGGAAGATGAGAAGGTTATGAAGGAAACAATTCTGGATCTATTTTCAGAAGGAAAACATTAGGACAATGTTACATCTTAGGGGGGGAATATGTGATATCCCCAGGTGATGTAAATATTTAATTTACTACAAACCAAACAAACTGTTTATTATTTTTAGTTATCAAACTATTTCTTGAATTTAGTTATGCAGAAGTGAAATAATAGTTACTTGTAAATATTGTTTTTACTTGTTAAAGTAGTTAGGAGTGACAATTATCTATCCCTAACTAATTTCTTGAGGATTTATTCAAGTAAGATCAAGAGGATAGGGGTATCTGAGATCAAGAAGGAAAAGTGAGAAACAAAGAAAAGAAAAGGAAGAAACTATATGTTGAGATGTCAAGCAGTGTTCTGTAGCTACGTCTGGTTTGGACCAAATAGATGTGAGATAATGAGTTCTCATAATAAAAACGAAGAAGGTTCCTATGTCTAGGAATAGCTTGGGGGGAGACTACGGAATATAGTAGTTTGAAGGTTGGGAAGCAAAATATCGAGCAGCAAGGTTTAGTTGCAGACTAAACCTGGAAGACAGTGTGAACCAGATAAGTGAAAATTCTCTTATTAATTAATAAAGATTCTATTCTGTATCTTTATACAAATTTATACATGACATTTGTTAACAAATAGTAGGATGGACTTGTTAACCCAAGGAATTTGTATTGATATTCCATAAGTAATTTTCATGTATCTAGCTGAGAGGTAGATTACCTTTTATACCCAGTAAAATATATAGTCAATTTCAGTGGATGTTGACAAAAGACAACTGACAAGGTTTAGTTGAGAATACATTACAGCAATAAAACAAAACATCAGAAAAAATGAACATATACGTATATATATATATGATGAAATAACATTCGTATTATGGATAAGGAAAGAAAGCAGTAGAATGAATTAAATGAGAAATTATAGACTGCGACAGATAAACCAAGAGATTTTAGCTTGCTACCCTCGAGGTCAGGGCAAATAATTTACCATATCTACTTGGAACATAAACAATTAAATAGAATATTAGCTCTAACAAAAATAACGAAGAACTACTGAAACATGTATTTCTCGGAATATGTTTAAACAATAAATAAGTTAACAATATCTAAAGAACTGTATATCACTCGAACCAAATTACAAAGTTGTTTAGCCAATCGCTATGAAGGGTATCTAAATGAGTTAGGCCGGGGTATTGAACTGCATCACCCTTTGGAAACATACAAAATACATTTCGCCCTTTTTAAGGTTGGCTTTGAAAATAAATGTAGCTACTTAAAACTGATAAATTAAGAGTGGTTTGTGAAATCCCCGTTGCAAATATGCAAAATGCCTATCGCCCTTTAAGGGCCTGCAATGTTCTAAATTAATATAGTTAAGTACATTAACATCATAGTAGTGCACAAATGAAGCCTCCTTCTAGAGCTGAAACCTTCAACCAAGAAACAACCTTAACAAGAAAACTTTAGGCAAGCACAAGTACCCGGCAGTAAATTTATCATGCTCATAGGGTCGAGCAAGGGCTTCCTCTAGCAACTCGCAAAATACGTTAACACTTGCAAAACCCTCCATCCCAACTGGGAGGAGTACCGAGGATTAAAAGTTGAAATACGAAAAACAATAACTATGAAAAGGCTTGAGACCTAAGACAATAAGCAAAAGAACTTCGACATTACCTGATTTGAGACATTGGTGCAAACCCTCCTCATTGCAGAGTGTCGAGCCAGAGGCCAATACGCCTGCGAGGGAAGCCAAAGACGATTAGGATTCATAGTATGGAAATGAGGAACCAGTCTAGAGTACAAACAACACCCAACAACGAGCACTCGAACTGTGAGCACCTGAGAATGGAGAAAACCCCTCTGAGCATGTTGTTTCCATCTCGAGGAAAGGAAAGAATTAATGAATGACGACATTACTTTCGAGGCATAGAACCCCGAGGTTCTCCATCGTTCGATCCAAGTGACAATCGGAGGCTGTTGATATGGAGCCAGTACCAAGGTCGACGCCAAAGCTGTACAACAACGAAGACTCGAGAGAAGAGATTCCTCCACTTAGGTCGATACAATATCCAGAGCATTAATGTAGCGTTGGAGGCAAAATGGTGAGAATTAATGTCTGTTAAGAAAACATGACAACAATAAAGTCCAGGCTTAAATACCGTGGATTTATGGTATAGTGAGTCATGTGTCGAAGGGACTAGTGGCTCAGTTAGAAAGCCCACCTTCATTATAACCTTTTAAACTATAGTCATGGAAATCATGCAAGGGCCATGGTATGTCATGTTGTAAAGGTTCATAACATAATAGATAGATTTCATAATAACCAGAATCACTTTGCTAAATACTTCACAGCTCCGTGAAATCATAAATTCTTAAACAGTAATAGTTCTATGTTTAAATTATAGTAATTTTAATTTGAATTTTCTTTGTGCATATTTTAACTTGTGGATGTGTGACAATAATATATTTTGATTCATTTATATTTTATCAATAATTTTTTATGCATTGAATAGATTTTACCTTTAGCAATACAATAAATTTTATACATTGAATATATGTTTATTTTATTTTTACGCAATCAATAGATTTTTAAGCATTGAATAGATTTGTAAGCATTTTATCAATATTTTTTATATGGATTGAATAGATTTTATTCTTATCCATAGAATAAATTCTATGCATTCAATAGATTTTATGCATTGAATAAATTTAATGCATTGAATAAATTTTATTTTAATCAATACATTTGTATGCATTGAATATATTTTAATCAATAAATCTAATGCATTCAGTATATGCAATTTATTGATGCATTGAAATTTATTGAAAGCATTGATTGCAATCAATTGAATAAAATCAAATTTGCAATCAATGTATTCAACAGATGTTAAATGCTTCCAATAGATTGCAATAAATGCATTGAATACATTTGAATGCATCAATAGATTGTATAGATTGAATGTTGAACAATATAAGTTGGTTGAGCATCTTAGTGTTAATTTTTAAGTGATGATTTTTGTACAATGTTATTGTTCAAACCATTAATGATAAGACAAATTAGTTCATTTTCATTTTAAGGTTCAAGAATGAGTCGCCATCCCTCTTTCCCACCAATTTCACTCCCCAAATTCGATATAATTTTTTATTTTTATATAAACTACAGTAGATTTTAATTATAATTTAGGTTTATGTATAAAATAAATATATTAAATATTAATAGAGTATTAATATATTTAAAAAGAGAAACTAAAATATTTAAAACATAAAATTTGAGGAACAATTATTTTTATGAAAATTTGAGGAATAATAGTTTTCTTGCTCGATAAACTTTTTTATATGGATAGAGTATATATAACATTGAATATACTTTTGTTTTTGTTTTTATTTATGCAATCAATAAATTTTTATGCATCGAATAAATTTAATGCATTGAATAGATTTTATTTTAATCAATACAGTGTATGCACTGAATGTATTTTAATCAATAAATCTAATGCATTCAATCTATTCCCTTGTTGGAGTGTTTTTAACATTTTCAATAATATATTGTAATTGGACACATGACATGCTAATAGTGTGGATATTACGTGTTTTGAAACTAAAAAATAGTTGAAAATCCTTGAGACAATGTTACAAAGGGTAAAGTAAAAAAGTAAAAAAATAAAAAAATTTTATTACGCACAGTAAATATGCATATAATGAAAGCTTATTGTTAACTAAAGCCTTTAATACACCAAAAGTTAACAAATGTGCCATCTATTATATGTACTAGATTTACATAATTTATTTTTATAGATTTATGTTAAATCTATGCGATAGATGTATTTTATATAATCCAAAGATTAGAACAAAAAAGAAGTGTATAAAAGAGTTTACAATTTAGTTCATTTAGAATTAAATACAAATATTAAGAATGGATGTAAAAATTGTGTTGATAATAAAACACCTGAAGTTTCTTATTGATTTAATTTTGTGTTTTCAATATAAAATCTATTTTATGTAATATATTTTGGTTCATTTTGATTTGATATAAAATATTTATATATTAAAAAAAAATTCACTTATATTTAAATAAATAAATTGAAAATCCATGTAAAATTGTGTTAGTAATAAATTTGTTAATTTCTTATTAATTCAATTTATTGTATTCAATATAAAATCTGTAGAATGTATTAAACATCAATATATTAATATTTGTTTTATATTAATATTAAACATCAATATCTATAATAATAATAATAATAATAATAATAATAATTATTATTATTATTATTATTATTATTAAACATATAAAAATATATAAAAATATATTTTGCATTTATATATTAATGTGAATATTTTTGTATGTAAATATTTTTATTAAAAATTACACTTAATAACTTTAGGTTTATTTAGGTTCAGTGATGTTATGATTAAAATATCTTGTAATTTCATATCATTTGGTTCATGTAGAATTGCGTTAATTTATAACAAGGGTTTTGAAGTTTAGGTTCTTTAAGAATTAAAAAATTGGTTTAATGTTAATATTTAAATCGAAGAGAAAAAATTGATATCGATATTAAAAATATATTAATAGAAACATTATAACATCAATATTAAATGTAGACATTAATATAAACATTATTATAGGTTTACTAACATTAATAATATTGTATTATAGAGATTAGGTTTATAAAATTGTGTAATTTTGTTCATTGTTGTAATAATGTTCTCATCGCTCATTTGATTTTATATAATGTGTATATGTGAAGTTTTTTAGAATGTGTAGATGGTGAATTATGTATGTATGCTACTTTTAATTTTATTGAACATTAAATTGTTTTGTTGATATCAAATGTGTTTATTTTTATGTTAGGTGATTTCATTCTATGATCATGGATCCGACTATTTGGAGTTGTCTTCTATTTTAAATTCTTGAAATTGTCTTCCTCTAGCTCCCTTTATCGATTGGCATAAAGTTTTCGATTATTTGTAGGCAATTGAAGAATGTTTTGCACAACCCTTTTTTCTTATTGCGTTGCAAGAATGTCTCTATGAATGAATTTGGATTTATGGTTCCTTTCCTCAATAAATAAGACACTTCTTTTGCTGTTGAATACCTTAATTAGAATGGACACATATCTCATTTTCATTTGTGATTCATAGATTCAAGATACAGAGTAGAGTCTATCGTTGTACTAATGGTGGTTTTATCCTTACCAACAAAATTCTCCTATACATACAACTATTTTGTAACGAATCCATTTACAAAGGCCTTCAAAAACATAGGGCTAATACAAATTAGAGACTAGGGATTCTTTTCATTATTGGAAAATGTAAGCGACATAAAATATGATTACGTTGTTCTAAAACTTATGTATGATAGAATTGAGTCTAAATTTTATGTTTGCAGTAGTCTTGATAGTGTTTCGAAAAGGGATGATCTTCAATTTGGTGGCACTTCACCCCTAAGAATGGAGTGTTTTATAAAAGTAAATTATTTTGGCTCTATCTAGAAAAGGAGTATGAAGATTATCCTCGATGTGGGTATACAATCTACTGGTTTAATGTAATAAAAAATGAATGGGGGTTTTTATTTGCTCCAACCACTTGCATACGATGTTTGTCGTTAACAATATACCTGCATCAATTGATATGAATTATGAATGATATCTCCACTTCTGTATGGTCAATTAAAGAATTAGATCATTTCCAATGTGGTCAACTATGCATTAAACAAAGAATTGACTACTTTGAGGATGATTGGGGTTTCAGATGTAAGTTGTTGGAAGAAACTTCTCTAGATATAAATAGAAAATATCTTGGTTATCTTCCATTTCGAACAGTCCATAGTGTGATTCTTATGGGAAACTGCAATGAAGTTCATTTCCTACTATATGACATTATGACTAACATCTGTTTTCCAAAAGATATTTATAATTCAACTAATGAACAGACGTATGGGTTTTGGTATCCAATGCTAAAGGATTGCAATGATTTGATTAAGCATGGAAATGGTTTTGCAATTTCTCCTTGTATGGATTTTGTTGATGAGATTCCACCATTGGATATGGATTCTTAGGTTATTAGTCTTATTAGGAGTTCCTATAAATATTTTTTATTTTATATACTCTCTATGGTTTTTGAAAATATTTCCATTTTTGGCTCTATACATACTTTGGGTCTTTATGGTAATACTTTAAAATTATTCTTGCATCAATCTTTATATGGCTCCCACTACAATTTCATGATTATGTGTATGTATGAGATGTTGGATATTGAATCCCATTGGAATTTGATATAAGATATTTCATATTGTTTCCCCTGAAGTTTTCTTAATTACATGTAAATGTGTTTAGATGCTATGCATTTTTGTTTGTTTGTATAATTATTATTTCTATGAGTTATTCTATACATGTTATTTGTATTGGTTTTTCTCATTGATTCTCAAACAATGTTATATATTTACTTACATTTTAATATTTGTATTTATATTTTGATAGTATATAGTTCCAAATTTTTAGATATACTTCCATGTCATATAATTCTTACAGTATTGTGTGCAAATTGTATGGGTTTCATTTTGATTGTAATATGATACAGGAAAATTTAAACTTTTTTGTTTAAGCCATTCAGAAAAAATCATTTTTGTTTTTAGACATTCGGAAAAATCCTTATACATATTGATAAGTTTACATGGTTGGAAAAAATAACATATACATGTTGGACACAGATTGTCATTGATGTCAATATGGCAATATTCAAGAGGAGGAGACAGAGCATATCAGAGCCAAGAGGAGCAGACCATATCGGAGGAGCCACATATATCAGAGCAAGAGGAGCCATATCGGAGGAGTGCCAGAGCAAGAGGAGCCATCGGAGGAGCAAATGAAGCAAACAGAGCCATATATGCCTCAGATAACATTATCGGGAGTTGTTCGGGCGATCAAAACCCATATATGCCTTCATTAATACTATCGGGAGTTGTTCGGGCAATGGAAACCCACATATGCATGTATTAATGCTATCGGGAGTGCTTGAGCACCCAAAATCTACATATATGCATTTATAATAATCAAAGTCCTTTTTCCTTTTTGGCGGAAACAACACAACTTAAATGTGTTTCGGCACGTATGGACCCGATGGAATATATATATATATATATATATATATATACATATATATATATATATATATATATATATATAGATATATATATATATCTATATATATATATATATATATATATATATATATCTATATATATATATATATATGTATATATATATATATATATATATATATATATATATATATATATATATATATATATATATATATATCTATATATATATATATATATATATATATATATAGATATATATATTTCACCAAATCGGCGATCGGGGAATGGAGAATGGAGGATGCGATATGCGATTTAGCGCTGACCGTCCGATCTGAAAGAATAATGAACGACGGAGATCTAATCGGCAATCGGCATATCGGAGTGATCGCGTCGGAAGGATCGGGGGAAGCGATATGTGACATCGCCGATAATTGGAGCCGAAATATTATAAAACAGAGCCTAAAGGAGCGTCGGGTCCGCAGACCCTTTGTATTACAAAACTGCCGATGCGAACCTGCCGAAAAGCCGGACCCGAAATCATTATAGAACGGGTCATTAAAGGTTATCGGGTCCGCAAGAGCTTAGGACTGTACGCCCATAAACGGAGCCGAAATAATATACAGAACAATTGAATGGGCCGTCGGGTCCGCAGAACTATCGCATCGCAAGAGGCCGCGATAACCCCGATATCCCGGACCCGAAGTCATTTTAGAAAGAAATGTAAGGAGGCATCGGGTCCGCGTTACATCGGAGGAATGGGTCTATTCTTTATAGCGATCGCCGAAATCATCCGGAGCCGAAATCATATTAGAGAGCAGCCTAAAGGGAGATCGGGTCCGCTAAACCTTCGCGTTACAAATCCGCCGAAGCGAACCTGCCGATATCCCGGACCCGAATTCAATATAGAGACGGGAGTATAAGAAGGCGTCGGGTCCGCGTTCCGTCGGAGGATCGGGACTATTGTTTACAGCAAGTGCCGATATACATCGGACCCGAAACCAGTATAGAAGGGAGTCTAAAAGAGCATCGGGTCCGCTCCTCATCGGAGGTCAGGCCTTAAGAGTTTTGTTATGGTTGCGAAATCTGGACCCGCCGAATTTATGAAAGCAGCCATATAATCCTTGAGATCCGCGTACATTGAGTTAAGCGGTTTTTATGCTAGTTCTGTGTATTGATATTATATGGTTGCATATGGCCATGAGGGGTTTTATGGTAATTCCATATATGTCTATAAGTGTGGCGGGTTGATTAAAGCACTCGGTGATGGTTGATTAAAGGCTCGGTTGGTGGCTTCTGATGGTTGATTATAAAGCACCGATAAAAGGTGGCTTCGATTCCTAGTAAGTCCATGGTTATAAAAGGCTTTCGGCCTAAAGAACGCTTCCGATAAAGCCTGTAAGACAGAAGAAGAAAAGGAATGGAAGCCAAAGTGTCAAGCGATCAAGTGAGGAGGAAGCCAAAGAGTCAACATGTAAGAGGAAACGAATGGACAAGGGGATGGAGCATATAAAAGCAGAAAAAACAGAGAACTGAATGTGTCGTTGGTGGATGGCATAACTTGAGCATGAGATAGTGGAAGCAGCAGAAGAAAAGGGGGAAGCAGAAGCAGTGGAAGCTGAAAAGAGCGCAGCAGCACACCAGTGTATACCAAAGAGGTTGGAGCCTCAGAATTGAAAAGGATTGAAGTCCTTGGGAGTTGGTGCTCCTAAGTCCAAGATTGGTGTCTTGGAAAAATAGAGTTGGTGCTCAGGAGGTTGGAGCCTCACCAAAGCCCAAGTTGGAGCTTGGCAACCAATTGTGACGTTCTATTTATTGTATTTATTTTACTGCACAGTTATATTAATAAAAGCATGTATTCATGCTGTTCATTTTTTGTTCTGAACATACATGTTTTAACTAGTAAAACAATAG